>RDRW01000329.1:0-612560 GCA_007896445.1 Puccinia hordei | reverse complement strand
CCAATGGTTGTTACAAGCCGATGTGTCTGAGGAAATCGATTCACCACAGGAAAATTGAGGTCATGAGTGAAATACAGGTTGCATGGTCCTGCATGTCACAGAAAAAATTACAGAGCTCTGTGTCATACACAATTTGCAGGACTGCATTTCATGTATGTAACCTGTAGTGGACAGGCCTGTGAAACCTGCCGCACAGTCACTGCGTATGTGACAGGTTGCCTGTGTGAGCTGCATGTCATGGTCCTGACAGCTTGTCCTGTTTATGTAACAGGACCTCCATCACATGATATGTGTGCAGGACCATGCAACCTGTACACCACGGGTGCACCCTCAATACAAACCCAGACGACTTGAAGACAATACATCTGCTCCAAATGAGTTTTTTTTCTCTTCAAGTCAACTCCGAATCCGAAGTTGTTTTCAAAACGAGTTATGGTTTTGAAGGCGACTTCAAAACCATTTTAAAGGTTGGGTCGAACACCCTTCAATTTTTCTCGGTCCTTAAGTCAACCCAAGAACCTTTTTGGGTTTTTCCAGCGTCTTGAGGACCCTTTCTGGTTTCCAAGACGGCTTGGAAACCTGAAACGGTTCTCAGGTCAACCTGAGAACCGCGGACTCCATCTAAAGTTGACTTTGCAAGTCTACTTTAGATTGGAGACCCACATCCGATCATGTTTCCACCACCAGTCCGCTCAACCAACATCTGCTTGAGCCAGGATATTTGGAATTCTTGGATATGGTAGACTGGGCGGGATTGGTTAAGAAGCTGCGAACCGCTGAAGTGGTTTGCAGGCTGATTTTTCTTTTTTCATTTGAAAGTATGATGGATAAAAAGTTTGGTTGATCCAGTCACTCCTATCACAGCAGTTAGAGACCTCAATCTCCGCTATCCATGCTTGCATAGGTCCGCGGTTCAAGCCGGGGCCTTGCAGTTTTGCGCAATGAATCATGGCCGGCAGACGTTTGCAGTCGGCTCCTTGCCGCCAGAAAACGTTTTCAGTTGTCGGCTTGTAAGCTGACTGCAAGTCGTCTCCACGGCGGATTCAATCTGCCTTGGCTCAGAAGACGTTTGCAAGGCGGCTTGGATTTCGATTGACTCTTGGGTGCCAAGTCCCTTGCAGACGAATACGTCTGCTACTGAATTGAAAATACACGACTTCAAGTCGTCCTGGTGCACGACTTGAAGTCCGTACTTTTCGTCCGTGGTGTAGGCTTCTCATGACCCTGGTTTGCCCGGGGTGATTGGTGTTATTCAATCACAACTCCTATAGCTACACCATGGAAGCAGTTTGGCGCCTCCAAGTTGTCCTGCTAGGCGCCTGGAAGGCGTCAAAATCCTATTCAGTAGCATAGGATTTCGTCTGCCAGGCGTCTTTTGAGGCGTCACCCAGGCGCCCAGCAGTAAGTCCTTGACTTCGAGTGAGAACCTAAGGCGCCTGGGAGCCGTCTGCTGAGACGACTTTCAAACGTCCTTCCAGCTAAGGCGCCTCCGAGGTGGATGAGCATCTGCCTCGCAGACATTTCCCAGGCGTTTCGAAGTCGCCCATTGGGCGGCTTTGGCACGTCTGAAGACGCCCGTTGGGCGTTTTTGGCACGTCTCTGAGCCAGGTCAGCTAGGTGCTGACCTAGCTGGCTTGCCTGCTTGAATGCAACCCGTGCAAAATGGCAGTCGGGGAGTGGCTTGCTGAGCTATTGGAGGGGGGACATGATGTATGCATTGCTTGTATGTTGCAATCTTCTGTATTTACATGCAGTGTAATATAAATAAAGGGGGGAAATGAGAGCATAAAAAATAAAAAAAAAGATAAAAGATAATGGGATGATGTGTTGGAGACTATCATCCCCATCAAGACTTATCTCTCTCTGCCCTCTTGGTGGAGAGCACCGTGGGCGTTCGGCGACGCAAGTCCAGCCAGAACTTGCTTTCGGTTGGGAGCTGCTGGTCATCCTCGGTCCAGTCGTTGACTGTCTTGCATTCATCCCAAAGGTGCTTGTCCCGCGCCAGAACGAGGTGTCCAAACAAACATGCCGTTGTACATGGTCAACTTGCCTCTGCGGCTAGCTAGATCTCAATCGATATCCTCCCAAAAACATTGTATGGGAACGCCCGGGCTGGCAATCCGGGTGAGTTGGTTCAGGTTGATCATCGCTTGGATGTAGGCCAACCGGGCCCGGCGTGATGGAGTGATGCGCTGATCGCTAACAATCATCAATCGGCTGAGTCTGGTGAATTGAGGATCCATGTTGCTGTAAACATTGGCGAGCATGCTATCCAAGGATGGTGGCGGTAGTGGCGTGGCCCTTGCGGTTGTGGGCACCAGCCCGATTTGGAGTAGATTGGAGAAATCGTTCTTCTCTGACTTGAGGATGGCGCCAATAAGTTGGTCGAGTTTAGATGTGTAGTCTGGGTTGGTACGGTAGTTGCAGGGCATGTGGGCAGCCTTGAAGGTGGGGCTCTGCTGTTCCATCACCCCCTGCCAGCATAAATGAGTTAGTAATCATAAATGAGTTAGTAATCATAAATGAGTTAGTACTCATATGCCCAATGAGGGTGAATAGTACTTTGTGGCTTACCTTGACAATAAAGAAAGGACACTTATCTATAAGTCGTTTTTTCGCCAATTGTTGCCCATAAGCCTCGATATCAGGACACAATAGCGCCTCACGCACCTGGCCGCGAAGGAACTGTCGGACTTCTGAGGAAAACCATTTGGCCTCACCGGTGGCCTCTTGGATGGCGGACGACGGTGGCCGATGTATTTGCCCGTTGAGGGTAATCATGATGTTCATGAGCCACAGCTCCTCTTCGGGCATCTACGGAGACGAGCTTGTTAGTAAGCGTGGGAGCAAGAAAGGGAAAATTAATCTTACATTGACAAGATTTCAAGCCCACTGAATCATGTTGTCGTTGAGGCGGAATCAATTGCCCATCAACTCCAGCCGGGTGCGAGCAGCGTCAATAGAGCGACTGGTGAGCCTCCCGCCAGATGTTGGTAGTAGGGATAAACGGCTGGAGTTGAGACTGGAGGGGGGTTCGGACATGTTAGTAACATCTGATCCATCGGGACCAGAGTTACTAACATGTATCATTGTCCTACAAGCCGGTGTACAGAATTCCTGGGGGGAGTTTAACGTTTGGCTACCCGGCTGATTTTGGATTGGACCGACTTGATCCTCCTGGGGCGAGGGAAGGGGATCTGTGGAGGCTTGTGTTTTTTTTAGTCAGACATGTCTGTCTGTAGAGGATGAAGGGGGGAAAAACTCACCCGGTCCTTGGTTGCGGTACAGGCTCGTCATCTCGGGCCATTGAGGAGGGACATAAGTTTTGGATGGCGGGACCGGATTCATAGGTGGCGGGGCAAGGGATGAAACGGTTGGGGGGATGAATGAATTGGGTGGGGCTTTGGTGTGATTAATATCGTTTCGACTTGGTGTGTTAGGTTGACCGTCGTAGTGGTGGTGGGATTGTCGGAGGGGGTGATTGGAGGTTCGTAGGCGTACTGGGACATGATGGATGTTCCAGCCAGGATTGGAGGCGGGGATATCTCCAACTCCGGGCCAAGGGTGTTTGAGCCGTCTGTCACAGGTGTGACACCACATACAGGATGTGAAACTTGAAGGGCAACACCCGGAATGACTTCCTTGTTCCATACAAAGGGGTGCAGTCTATGTCCTTCAAGACCCATGCCCCCAAAAATTAAAGATTCCTTCCCACTACTAAGAATTCAGTGGTTCCCTATACAAAATATTCAAAAATAAGTCTTCATGAAGATCCCTGGTCTGTAGCAACAATTTTTTCTTGAGAAATATAAAAAGGGCCACATCTCTGATCCATGTTCCAATTTTGGCAGGCTTTGAGACAATACCACAAGATGGTGGAGTTGAAAAATTTAAATGTATTTCATGTGGAGGGAAGCTGCTCAATTTGAGAAGTATTCATAAGCACTTGGCCTCTGAAATTCATAAGCAGATCACACTATTTGGACACAGATTGGAAAAGACAACAGCCCCGGTGGACTATGTGGGTCATGCACAGAACAATAATACATCCATCTATGAAAGTTCTGCCTCTACAAAATGTCCCCTCTATAATTATGGAGGTCTGGATACTATGGATGTTGAAGAAGAATGTCCCACAGCCCTGTTGGACTTCAATGATAGTTTGGGAATGGGATTTGGGGGAGGTGAAGATATTTCAGATGAGCTTTCAGAAAAGGCCTTCAACCCTCTTGATTGGCTCATTGATGATCCAATATCGCTCATTGAAGAAAGTGAAATATTAGAAGGTGATACCACTTGCACAATGTATTTTCACAAAGCATGTACCACCAGATCCGCTTAATACTCCATGTTTGCAATGTGTGCCTACCCCACTGGGATACACTCAGGAGGAGAAGGGACAGAATCCGTAGGATGCTGAAAATCAACATTAATGAGAAGTTATCTGCTTTGAACAACAAGTGCTTTTCCCTCAGTGTGAAAGATATCATATGTCATGTGGGTTGTTTTTATACCATTAATATATGTAGTTATTTTGGAGCATGCTGAATTTGCTATTCATCATCTCTTGGCAATCCAGGAGCTTTCAAATCCCTATGTGAATAAACATTTGGAATTCTATCCACATGAGACTAATGGTATGAATATCCATGCACTATATCAAAGCCAAGTGGAGGAGCATTTATCTGGGAGGGAAGAGTACAGATGGTTCAGAGTGGAAATCAACACTATTATAGTTGAGCCAATTACACTACAAGTTCCAGATCAGTAAATTGTCATACCAATATTCTTCTTCAAGATGAAGGATGTGCTACATGCTAAATGCATTGTGCCAAGGATGAATGAATATCAAGACACAAATTCCAAGATGGGACAAGGCATCTGGCAATCATAGTACCTGAAAACATAAGTTACAATTCACCTGATTTGCACAATGTTCCTATAGACAGATTTGACAAGATATATTCAGAGTTTCCAATTATATCTGGAAAATCTTTCAGGGATAGAATATGGGGTCAAATTCTTGAAGGAACAGAGTGGGCCCCTAAAGTAGAAATCCCAGTCCCCAACCCTTGGAGATCTAAAGCCAATGGAAATATAATTCGCCATGTCCCCATTACACTTTACTCAGACGATACTTCTGGGAACATTTCAAAACAATGGAACAAACATGTCTCCTTTTATATGACATTGAGTGGCCACACTGCCAGCATAATTGCCTAGGATGAATTGAACCCAGTTAAACTGGGATGCACTCAACCAATTTAAACTTGGTTGAAAAAAACCGATGAAATATAAATCCAAGGGACCCCCCTTGGTTTTACATTTCATTGGTTGAGTTCAACGTACTTTAAATTGCACTGCCAGCATAATTGCCTAGGTTGAGTTCATCCCAGTTACACTAGGATGCAAACAACCAATTTAAAGTAGGTTGACCTCAACCAATGAAATATAAAACCAAGGGGGGTCCCTTGGATTTATATTGCATCAGTTTGTTTCAACCAAGTTTAAATTGGCTGAGTGCATCCCAGTTTAACTGGGATGACTTCATCCTAGGCAATTATGCTGGCAGTGTTGGTTGTTTGCATCCTAGTTTAAGTGGGATGAACTCAACCTAGGCAATTATGCTGGCAGTGCCTACCTCCAGAGCATAGCAACATGGATTATAATTGTCATTTCGTTACTGCGTCCAATGAAGCAGGGGCTTTGGAATTGGGAGAGTCTATTGTTGAAGATATGAAGTACACCATCTTCCTCTTTCTTGGAATTGGTATTATACTATATTTTTGACTGACGAGATATTTTTCCCTAGCTTTTTGATCACCAATGGCTGTTTTGCATATGACTCCAGTAATCATCAAGAGGTTTTATTCATGAGTGTGGTTCTTTGTTATCTAGGAGATTCACCTATGTCAGCTGAGGTCACAAATACCCCAATTCCTGGGGTTTGCAAGAACCCCTGCAAGATGTGCCATTTGCATGTAGATGAAATTTCAGACAAAAGATCTATCTCATACATAAAGAATTTCTTTGGGATACCTTTGAAACCTTTGGCAAGAATATGGACACAAACTGTTGAGAAGACCAAGAGCTCAGGGAAAATTCTGACCACTCAGTCGAAGAAGGAATATGAAACCCACATGGATCATTTGGTCTTGAAAGATAAGCTACAAGACAAACTCATAGCATTGAGGCGTAATAACCCTGAAGAAAGCCAAAGGATCCTCATGATAGAACAAGAGGAACCACACAGGCTTTGCAATACATTTGCTCACCTGAAAGAATTTGATGGATGCCTAGATAACCCAGTCAAAACTCTACATGTTTTCTCACTAGGGATTGTCAAGTATCTGTTACGGGACTTCATGGATAAAAAAAAGGACTTTTCAAAAATGGAAGCACATTTGAACTCCTTCATCACACATGGTATGAATATTCCACCTATTCAGGCTAAATACATGATTGCACACTGGAAGAGTTACTTGGGCAAAGACTTCCGCACAGAAGTACAGTTGGCACCATTTGTATACTTTCCCTTTATGAGCAAGTCAGAGAAGGAAATATGGATCCCATTATGCTGCATTGGCAGACTGATTTTCCAAACTCATATAGACAACATGAATGAGTACATCAAGGAATTAGAAGATCAAATTAAGATATTCACGTATAACATTGTCAAAATGACTGCCCAATGGGCAAATAAGCCAAAATTCCACATGCTATTACATCTACCTGACTCAATCAAAAGATTTGGCCCGGCTACCTTATTTGCTACTGAGAAGTTTGAAAGCTACAATGGACGACTGAGGACAGCTTCTATTCACACAAATTGACTCAGTCCAGGCAGAGATATAGCCATCACTTTCAGTAATTACCAAGTGATGCGCCTAATACTCTCAGGAGCTTACATGTGGGATGATACACAACAAAATTATTTCCAAGCCTCAGTTGAAGTCAGGAGAATGTTCTTAGGCAATCCACTAATACAAAAGTCCATGGGATACAACCCCAAAGTGGATGAACAATCCTATTTCAAAGCATCTAAAGTGCATGAAGGGAATGAGGAACCAGTTCCACATGAAGTCAGACATAATTATCCAAATTCAGAAATTACACAGGTTGGAACTTTGCAGCTGAATGATAATAATAAAGTTTCCAAGGGATCATTTGTACTTGTGAGTGTTTCAATTGTATATATTTATGTATAAAGAAGGCAATGACTCAAATGCCCAAAAATTCAAATAACCAGGAAAATAACCAATATGTTGGGAGTGTTCTTTCAATTTGGAAATTTGGCCAGCAAAATTACATCTTACAAATTGAACAATGTAAGATCAAGGGTTTACAGCGGGATTGTAAGATGAGGATATTGGAAAAAGAATTGGTAGTAAGATATGTTCCAGCACAAGTGAGTGAGAGAACTTTGTACATGTGAAAAATTTACAATCTAACTATAGTGTTTTCACATTGAATTAGCAAATTTTATGTTGTTTACATGTCCAACACAATTGCTATGACGGTACGTGTCAAGCTGTGGTATCAAGCAGGCAAAGAAGTGCCCGCCAAGAAGGTACAACTGTGACCTGTGAAATAAAACACACATGCTTTAACAGCTATCTGGTGAATGCATTTTCTCATCATCATCCAGTGTTTCACCAAATAGTATCCAGATTAGACAAGGCTCACATAACAGATGCAGAGATGCATGAAGCAGCATATTTGGGTCAAGCAAAATGGGATCACACTGTACCACAAAGGAAGGCAAGAAATGTCAGAATATCCAACAACACATTAGTGTCCCAAAACCACACATCACATGAGGCACAATCACTAGAGTACCAAAAAGGTCAAGGAATAAATATCCATCATGCCAAATGAACACCAATTTCCCTCCCAATAGTTCAACCCCATTATTACATCCACATTATGGTGCCAATTTCAATTCAAGCACATTGTGTTACCCCCAAGCATCTTCCCTGCACCATCATGGTACACCTATAGCATCAAGCTCTTCCAACTGCCTCAATTTCAGCCCCCATTTGGAAAGGAGGGCATCTTACAATGCACATCTTTTACATCCACATTATGGTCCCAATTTCCATTCAAGCACATCTTCTTACCCCCAAGGAAATTCCCCGCTTCAATCAGCAACAATGTATGATTGGCAACATCATAGTACACCTGTTGCATCAAGCTCTTCCAACAACCTCAGTTTCAGCCCTCATCTGGAAAGAAGGGCCTCTTCCAATCCACATGTGGAAAGGCATGCATCATACAAACCTAATTTCAGCACTAATGTGGCAGAAAATTACCCATATTACCACAGTTATGGTCCTCATGGAGCATCAAGCTCTCATCCCCATAACTGATATGTGTCATAAATGATGTGTCTGTGTTTCATGGCCATTACTCTATTCTGTCCATGAATCAATTTTTGTTATGATTCAATCAGTGCACAAGTGAAAAAGACTTCTAGATATAAAAAGTTGCCAATGTGTATGGTACAACAGCCAGAGGTATTACAAAATCATGGGCACTGCAATTGCACCTGACAGATCACAATCCAAAAAAGTACTCAGAAAAATGCATGTGTTTGTGGACAAGATTTCATGGCCAATTGGAATATCTTTTGCTGAAATAAAAACAAACAAGCTTGCAAAAACATGACATTGATTGATCTTAGGGAAACAATAAACAGCAGTGTGTAGAGAAAATCAGGGCCAACTATGTAGGTGTCCTATTCTGATGGAGGGCATGAGAGATGACTCATGCTTGACTCAGTAGTGCTTGCACTTGGGTACTACAACAAACAAGAGGATTATCAGCTAAAAATCTATAATGTGAACAAAATAAAGCTCCTTACCTGATCACATTCTTCAGCCAAAGAATTCATGTATCCTCTTGAAAACTTGATGCGCAGAGATGCCGAGGCGTCCTTTTGTTGTGGTAGCTTGTCCAAAAGGCTCCGGAATAACCTGTACTTTACTGGAAGGGGGTACTGTTTGATGAATTTCCCCCCGGTGGATGCGGCCAACCCATTCAACATTGCCGGCAGCATCTTCATATTTGAGGACTCCCCCAAATTTGAAGTTGATGTGCACCAAATCAAGTTGTGCAAACACTTTGGCTTTGAAGCGGTAAAATCTCCCAGTGGTAGGAAGAGCAGGCATAGTAGTGGTGGCTTTGGATGGATGGTTGCCACATGCCTTCTCAGGTGAGATGAGGTTGAGGAGATTATCACACAGAGAGGGGACATAGATAATAACAACCTGGGGGGGGGGGGGGGGGGGGGGGGGGGGGGGGGGGGGGGGGGTCATCAGGGGGCTTATGAGTGTTTGGTGGAGGCTAAGTGGGTGTATGTATGGTGTGTGTATGGGGGCTTAGTACAGATATAGAGGTCAATGTGTGTCAGGGGGCTTAGATGGCAGGTGGATGGGGGTTGGGCTGAAAGGACCGCACATCAGCAGTCCTTTTATAATCCTAACCAACCCCCCTGCCACCAGGTGGTGGATGGGCACTTGAGCCCATCATCCTCGGGGGCGTTGATAAACGCACGCCAAGAGCGCACACCACACCAACCCCCACACGCCAATTTTTTTTGGCGTGCGGGGCCTCCACGCCAAAAAAAATTGGCGTGTAGGGTCTACACGCTGTGGTAATCCATACCTTTTCACATACAATCATCAACAACTTACATTTCCTCTCACATATACTTCATTATTATTACATAATCAGATTCCACATACAAAACTACCCCTAGTCACTCACTCAAAGTACCCCTGATTTCCCTTTGGTTCAGAAGTTATTAGCATTCTTAGAATATTACCACTTATAACCACATAACTTTACCAATACTACAACCCCATAGGATATTATACAAGGTATTGATTTATAAATATACAGTACATAAATAAAACACAGATATTACATACTTTTCTTTAGTTTATATCTTCTTTGGTATAAAGTTGTACAGCACAGTCATTTATATTACATAGTTACATCTTCTGCCTTTATCATCCTCTTTGGTTACTAGTCACATTACATTCCTTATATACATAGTTACTAGCTACATTGGCTCATCTTTCTTACACTATCACTACTCTCTTTTGGTTGTATACCTCTGAACACATTCCCCCTTTCTCTTTACTGCCAGGATCAGCCATCTTGTGCCCTTTTGTATAAGTAGAACTCCCCTTAGTTCTATGGATGAGGCATGCACCCCCTTTTACCAAAAAGACAGTTTACATTTACATTCACCTTTAAACCTTTTACATTTACTTTTGCATCAACCTTTACACAAATAACAATCATAACACATACCCCATACTCTTTCTCAGTGCTTTTCTCACTCCTCTTAAGGTCCCTGCCTCAGATTGATTAAACAACCTAAGTTCCCATTAGTAGCAGCAGTCTAAGGATTAGTAGAAATATAGCCACACCTCTTTTCTTTCTTTTTCTTAGTGAAACCCTTTCCCCTCAGCATTAGTCAAGAAGGGCAGCCTCATCAGCACCTGTAGCTTCAACATCTTCTACTTACTGGATTTGTTGTCTATTTCCCCTTCAAGCTCTTTCCTGAACCTTTAGGAGTTCCACAAGTGGTGACCCAACAGTGGCTTTATTTCCTTCAGTTTTAATCTTTCAGTCTTAGTTTCCTGCTACTACACCAACTTACAATTTCAAATCAATTCTATCATACCTAATCCCTTCATTCCATTTCTAAGTGCATCATCTATAAATTAAACCCCTAAAAACATATCTTCCTGTTAGTTTCTCTACATATCACTTCCTTGTCTCTCCACTTACTTTCCAACATGTCCAGCCCTCAACAATCCCCTGCCCTGAACATCAGCAACAACCTAGGAGACACCTCTGGCCTCACCCAAGGATCAGCCAACAACAACCAAGGATCAGCCACCAACAACCTGGAACCTAGTATCACCAACAACCCCAATACCTCTAGGCCTGCTGTTCCATTCCAACTGGCCAACCCTGGCTCATTCACCCACTACAGAAATAACCCTGCAAACTCAGAAAGCTCCCATTTGGAAGGATCCAGGCATCAGTCCCCAACCCAGCAAGCCTCAGACAGAATGAACACCCACTTTTTGGAAAGAGAAGCTGTAATGCCCAAGTACCAAGGACCAACCAAGGCTGTCAAGATTAAACCATTGGACAAGGAACTATACTTTGATGGAACCAATATGCATGTGGAGAAGTTCATTAAAAGGTATGAGAATGCTGGATCAGCTGATGGAGCTTCCTCTAGGGACCTGGCCATGCAAATTATTTCTTTTCTCAAAGGGATGGACTTAAAGGATGAAGTAGAGGAGATGACTGGCCATGAGGACTTGGATTGGGAGGTCTTGAAGAAAAAACTCTTGGACAGATATGGATCACCTCTTCCCCTGGTGAAGTATACCAAGCAAGACCTAAAGAAGCTCAACTACTCTACCATCCAAGCTGGAGGAATCAAGACCCTGGAGGAATTCAAAACATTCAGGACTAAGTATGAGGTAATAACTAACTATCTTTTTAGAATGGGACAGACATCACATGTGGAGGAGTCTAGGGAAATCTTATTGGACTCACTCAGCCCAGAATTGGAATCTTCAGTCACCAAGGAACTCATCAGGGACAACAAGATGCTAGCCTCAAAGGATGGAGGTGATATTCTTCCAAATACCCAGGTCCTGGTCACCTACATACACAGGGAGGTTCAGTCAGCTTCAGTAATGGAAAGAAGGAAGACATCCAGGAAAGATATCAGTCAGGAACCAGTCAACACACCTTCCATAGTTCCACCAGTTCAACTCCCACCTGTATACAAATCCCCAGCTCCAACCACCTCTAATTCCACAGATCAGAAACTGGACTCCCTCATTAAGCAATTTGCAGCTCTCACTGCTGGAAAATCTGCCCCACCTCATTTTTCTGGAAATCCTTCTGGACAAGCATATGGACCAAGGAACCCAGACTTCAAGTGCTTCTACTGCTTCCAACCAACCCACACAATCACCAGATGCAGTCTCTTAACCTATGATGAATCAGTTGGATCAGTTCTCAAGGATGGAAGAGGATTCAAACTTCCAGACAGCTCACCAATTCCCTGGGATTCCAGCAGGCCAATCAAATCAGTTGTGGATAAATTTATCAAGGATTCCTCAGAGGCCACTACATCATTTGGACATATATCTTCCTTTGGCCAACTAGAGGAAATGGACCCAGAAATCCAAGGATTCTATGAAGCAGACCTAGGGAAAAGGACTAGAGGAAACAAGGACCAAGAGGAAGAATCAGATAAAGGAAAGAGGACCAAGAAAGACCAGGAAACTCTAATGGACATGGATCAACAGGACTTACTCAGAATGGCTACCTCTTCCCCAGGCCCCAGTTCCAGGTCCCCTTCTAATCCTCAGAATACTAAAGTTAGGTTCCAATCCAGTGAAGAATCAGACAACCCACCCAAGGAAAAGGCCCCAAGGAAGACTTACTTGGAAAAGACTCTGGCCAAAGAATACCCAGGAATGGAAGAAGAGACAGCAGGAAGGATTATGAAAACTATTGTACCCCTTACAGCAGGAGAAATATGCACCATAGCCCCAGGAGTGGTGGACCACATCAAGAAAAGGATCAGTAACAGAAGAATACCAGTGGAACCTAATGTATCAGTATACTCAGCAGCAGTGGAAGAAGAAGATGAGGAAGAAAAGGATTCAGTCGCACATTATTCCTGTCCACTAGGTTATGTCAAACTCACTATACATGGAAAAACCTTGGAGGCACTTTTGGACACTGGATCAATGGTCAACATTATACCAGAAAAACTTGCCAACCATCTTGGATTAGTTATAACAGAAAAACCAATGAAGCTCAAAGGAATTGGAGGCCACCACACTGGAATAATTGGGATTGCTGAGAAGGTGGAAGTACTTGTGGGAAGAGTGACCAAGCTTGTCCATTTCTGGGTGGCCAGAGGAGGAGTTCAGTTCATAGTTGGAAAACCTTTTTTAATGGACATGTCAGCAACCATCAAATACAATGGACCTAGGGAAGAATCACTCTCAATAATGGAAAAAGGACAAGCTTACCTGGTACCAATCCTCCTCCCCACTCATCACAAATGGGAAACATCTCTTCCAGTCAACATTGTCACCAGGGATTATTTGGACCAAGGGCAGAAATTCCATTTCTCATAGGGGAATGGGACCTGCCAAAACAACCATCAGAAAAATTATGCCCCTTCCTTTTTCATAATCTCATATCACCTGTGCAGCAAAATATAAAAACACAAAAAAAAAAAAAAAAAAAAAAAAATTAGTACAAGTCAAATCAAATAAAATAAAAATAAAAAAAAATATATATAAAATAAATAAATAAATAAATAAAAACTCACAAAAAAAAAAAAAAAATGATAATAAAATATCTCATTTCTTTTCATCCTTCTCCTGTCTTTCCTGGATGATGGTATGCATCATTATCTAAAAAAAAAAAAAAAAAAAAAAAAAATCAGTTCTTTTTTTTTTTTTTTAGTATTTAGAGAAGATTACACACGGAATCGAAGGCGTCCTGGAGGCGACTGTACAACCGGTGCCAAGATGCTGCCGCGGCCCGGGGATCGCGATGATTGGAACGGGCAAACTCGGTCAGGTGTTCGTTCACGGTATCGTGGAGCGCGGCCACCTCTTCTAAAGAGATGTTCGTCGATGATGAGAAAGAGGAAGTGAGGTGGGGAACGACAACGATATCGTCGAAGCCCTTATAAAAGCCATCTCTTTTTTGACGCCGGTGTACGATCCGGAAACGTGTTCTTTTTATCTTTGATACTATTAAAAATAATCAAATCTTAATTCGACGCCGGTGTACAATCCGGAAACGCGTTTTTTTTTTATCTTTGATACTATTAAAAATAATCACATCGTATTTGACGCCGGTGAACGACCTGGGAATACGTTCTTTTCTTTGGCCTACAACATTATCGATGCCGGTGCACGACCCGGGCTTCTTTCTTTTTTTCATCTTTCATTTTTATTTTATTTTTTTTCCTGGTCTTTCCATGGACCGTTCTTCTTACCAGTAAAGAAGAACGGTTCGTTTTTTTCATCTCCGAGGTCGTTCTTCGACCCGGAGGAACGTGTCCTGCGCTTTGGAGACGCCAGCGATTCCGCGGACGTTGTATTACCCGGAACTCTGCGATTACTCTCCGGGCGGGCATTCACCTTTCATTTCCGGTTGCACCCCTCACCTCGCTGAAGAATCAAAAACCATAGAAAATTTTCATTTAAAAATAATAATAAAAAAATAAGTGAAAAATAAAAATAAAAATAAAAAAAATAAAATAAAAAAAATGAAAATAAATAAATAAATGTGTAAATCAATACAAACATCAGAAAAAAAAAAAAAAAAAAAAAAAAAAAAGAGGTGAAACCAAAACAGGAAAAGATGACCATATTAAAAAAAAAAAAAAAAAAAAAAAAAAAAAAAAACACAGACAAATTAATTTTTCTTTTTTTGGATACCAGATAAAATCATGAGGAAGACTTAAAAGGGACCCAGGAGGAGAACTATAAAAAAAAGAGAAGAAGAATGATCCCATCCAAAAGAGGAATCATCCCATCCCCCCATCCACCATCCATCATCCATCATCCTCATCCTCTTTTATTTTCCCTCTTCACTCCACTTCCTGATTTCTGGACCACCTCCTGAATTATTATAACTCTTTACTCTCCTTAACCATTAGAGTTTTATTGAAACACATATAAATTAAAATTCCCTTTGCATATAACATTACCCCTTTTCCATCACTTTCCTTCAGAATCCTTTACCCTTTGATACATATATAAATCTTTTAAAATCATTACATATTGTAGAATACTCATATACATTCACCCTTCTTCTCTTGAATTACCACCCATGACCATTTTACCCTTTCTTTCATCATACATTTAAATACTACATATTATCATTACCCTCTTACCATATCATTAACACCTCTCTTTCTTTTTACCATTACCCTTACTCCATTCCCATATTACCACCACCCCTTTTCTACATTTTCTTTTTACCATTACCCTTACTCCATTCCCATATTACCACCACCCCTTTTCTACATTTTCTTTTTACCATTACCCTTACTCCATTCCCATATTACCACCACCCCTTTTCTACACTTTCTTTTTACCATTACCCTTACTCCATTCCCATATTACCACCACCCCTTTTCTACATTTTCTTTTTACCATTACCCTTACCCTTTACTCCATTCCCATATTACCACCACCCCTTTTTCTACATTATCTTCTTGCCATTACTCTTACCCTTTCCTCTCTTCCCATATTACCACTACCCCTTTTTTTTTCTACATTACCTTCTTACCATTACTATTGCTCCTCATTCTATTTCCATATTACCACTACCTCTTCTTCTACCTTAACCTTACCCCTTATCTTTCATTACTCCTTTAGTCCTCACTCCATTTCCATATCACCACTACCTCTCTCCTCACATCAACAACTACCCCATAACATTTAAACCATTACCATTACCTTTTTAATCCATCTCCATATTACCACTACCTCTTTTCCCACATCAACAACTACCCCATTACATTTAAACCATTACCATATCATCATTACCTTTTACTCTATTACCATATTACCTCCAATCCTTATTAAATTACCCTTTACATCATTTTATATTATTACATATATTACATCTTACAGTTATAGGATACAAACTCTGGATTAGAAAGCACTGGACTTGGATAAAGGAATAACGGACTCACTTGGATGGTGGCTCTATGAGGATTACCTGGACCTTGACTTGGACCTTTGGACAGCAGAAACTTGGACTAAACCCTGGATCTCTCCTGCATGTTGTTTAGAATGGAATTTATTTTTAGGAGCCTTGGACTTTGGACTTTATTGGACCCTGGATTCATTCTGAGTTGGAATGTAATATAATTCTAGGAGGCCACTGGACCTTGGACTTTATTGAACCCTGGATCATTCTAGCATGTTTTTTTTGGATGGATTTATTCTTTAGGATCTCTTGGATTATGTTGAATATTGGCTTTTCTGGATATCTTGGACAACTATACTCAGGATTCAGTAATATATGTACACTAGGCCTTTGGATTTGGATCAAGACTTCCTTCTTCAGTATGTGGACCTAGGAATTGGCCACCTTGGATGGATCTGGACTTCCCTCTTTGGCTTTGGACTTTTCACCCTTTTCCCCCTTACTCTTTGGACTTCTCTCTGGGAAAAACTAGTGGACTCTTATTTTGGATACAGACATCCTTTTGTGGCAGCACCTCTTTTATTTGGACTGGACCTCCTTGGCTTGGATACAGACTTCCTTCTTCGGCTATGGACTTTTCCTTCCCCTACACACCCCCACTCTCAGTTTTCTCCCTAAAATTCCCTTTTTCCATCATCATTATTACTCTGAATCAGGTTCCTCTTTTTTCCCTGCCTGGGGACAGACAGCTTAGTTGGGGGAGGATGTGGTAATCCATACCTTTTCACATACAATCATCAACAACTTACATTTCCTCTCACATATACTTCATTATTATTACATAATCAGATTCTACATACAAAACTACCCCTAGTCACTCACTCAAAGTACCCCTGATTTCCCTTTGGTTCAGAAGTTATTAGCATTCTTAGAATATTACCACTTATAACCACATAACTTTACCAATACTACAACCCCATAGGATATTATACAAGGTATTGATTTATAAATATACAGTACATAAATAAAACACAGATATTACATACTTTTCTTTAGTTTATATCTTCTTTGGTATAAAGTTGTACAGCACAGTCATTTATATTACATAGTTACATCTTCTGCCTTTATCATCCTCTTTGGTTACTAGTCACATTACATTCCTTATATACATAGTTACTAGCTACATTGGCTCATCTTTCTTACACTATCACTACTCTCTTTTGGTTGTATACCTCTGAACACATTCCCCCTTTCTCTTTACTGCCAGGATCAGCCATCTTGTGCCCTTTTGTATAAGTAGAACTCCCCTTAGTTCTATGGATGAGGCATGCACCCCCTTTTACCAAAAAGACAGTTTACATTTACATTCACCTTTAAACCTTTTACATTTACTTTTGCATCAACCTTTACACAAATAACAATCATAACACATACCCCATACTCTTTCTCAGTGCTTTTCTCACTCCTCTTAAGGTCCCTGCCTCAGATTGATTAAACAACCTAAGTTCCCATTAGTAGCAGCAGTCTAAGGATTAGTAGAAATATAGCCACACCTCTTTTCTTTCTTTTTCTTAGTGAAACCCTTTCCCCTCAGCATTAGTCAAGAAGGGCAGCCTCATCAGCACCTGTAGCTTCAACATCTTCTACTTACTGGATTTGTTGTCTATTTCCCCTTCAAGCTCTTTCCTGAACCTTTAGGAGTTCCACAACGCCAAAATAAATTGGCGTGTGAGACCCACACGCCAAAAATGGCGTGTGGTTCCCACACACCAATTTCTTTTGGTGTGTGGGCCCCACACGCCAATTTCTTTTGGCGTGTGGGCCCCGCACACCTAATAAAATTGGCGTGTGGGAGCGCACGCCAAACAATTGGCGTGTGGGGGGATCCCGCTCACGTAATCAAATGGGAAGGCCCATTTGATTACGTGAGCGGGCCGGCTGACGAGGTTATACAACCTCGTCAGCCAGGAGGAAGTCCTCCTGGCCGACAAGGTTGTATAGCCTTGTAGGCCGGGAGGACTTCCTCCTGGCCGACGAGGTTGTATAACCTCGTCAGCCGGGAGGACTTCCTCCCGGCTGACGAGGTTATACAGCCTCGTGCCAGGAGGAAGTCCTCCTCCGGCTGACAAGGTTGTATCACCTTGTCAGCCGGCTCACTCACGTAATTGAATGGGCCCTCCCATTCAATTACGTGAGCGAGGGGGGACCCGCACGCCAAACAAAATTGGTGTGCGGGGCCTACACGACAAAAAAAAGGGCGTGTGAGACCCGCACGCCATTTTAAGGCGTCATCAGAACCACTTTTGGGTTTTCAGACGACTTGAAAACCAAAAGTGGTTTTCAAGTCGTCCGAAGGTGTTCTCAACTCGTGCTGAGAACCCTTTTGGTTCTTGAGACGGGTCGAAGTTCCACCAACGTCCCCGGAACGGGTAGAAACCATTGGGAACGCCTTGAGAACGCCTTCAAGGCGTCCAACCTGTCAAAAGAATAGACATCCGTTGGCCGGACGTTTCTTTTGAACTAGGGGTGCACCCCTGGTGTACTGATCTAACCTGGAGTATGACCACTGGATTCAATTGGGGGTTCAGCAAGTTCTTGGCTGCAGCTTGACGCTTCCCACCCAGCGCCAAGATCATGATTGAGCTTAGGATGGTTCAACAAGGAAGAATTGAAGAGATACAACCTGAAACAGTGTTTCTTTTCTGCAGGTGGCGAGTTTAGCACCAGATGTTAGTGAAATCAAACTCACTACGGTCGTTGTAGACCCAACCCCCTCCAGCGTTTCCTCTGGTGCTCGTATTTCTCATTTGGAAAACCAGCCAAGGCCATCCCCACCCCCTCCTGCACTGATACCGGCAGGAGGTCTGCCACCACATGATCTACCGGCAGAAGACATGCCGCCAAATGATCTATCTACCGGCACAAAACATGCCACCACACAATATACTGCCACAAGAAATCCTGTCACAAAATCTACTTCCACAAGACACCCTGCAAGAAAATATACCGCGGCACAACTTACTGCAAGAAAATATACTGCGGGAAGATATTTCAATACTAGATTTCATTGAATTCTGTTTCATGCCTCGTGACGACAAACTTGTCCTGGCCCTCCTAACTTTGCATCAGATTCATCACTGGAGCGTATTCAAGAACGTCTCCGAGGAGCGAGTGTTGGCTCTTGGCTTTCCAATGGGTCCGGCCCGTCATATCACGATGGGGGTCGCTCACCACTTGGCAAGGCGACTCCACATCCCCTCACATGCCCCCGATCTGCCACGAGCAAATATGACCATTGCTGAGTTCCTCCAATTCTGCCATATCCCCCCCAAGGACACAGAGACCCGGGACAACATCACTTTCCATTCTATTTGTCACTGGAGCTTTTTCAAGCACTCAAACAAGGAAAAATTACTCAGGCTTGGATTCGAGTTTGGGCCCAGTCAAATGATTATGAGGGGCGTTTTGGAGGCCAGGCGCATGTTGGAAAGCAATCACTCCCCTTCAATCAATAGCATCTCCGATGTATGACATCTATCCGCAAAACTCATTATCAAAAAATTAAAGAAACCCTTCCAGCAGGGTACCGCTGAGAAAACACGCTTTGGTCAACTTGGGCATGATTGATCTCTCAAAACCTATTCACTGATGACACAGCTGGCTTGGGGCATCTTTGAAACAAATTAATACAATGATTTGTGCTTTTTCCTTCTCTAAATTAATGTAAATCACCCTCTGTTAAATTAATAAACATGTTTACTATGTGCACAAGGATAATTGAACGATGGATTTCAAAGCACTGCCAGCATAATTGCCTAGGATGAAGTCATCCCAGTTAAACTGGGATGCACTCAACCAATTTAAACTTGGTTGAAATCAACTGATGAAATATAAATCCAAGGGACCCCCCTTGGTTTTATATTTCATTGGTTGAGGTCAACCTACTTTAAATTGGTTTTTTGCATCCTTGTTTAACTGGGATGAACTCAACCTAGGCAATTATGCTGGCAGTGAAGGTGTCTGTAAACCTGAGAGAATCTGAGAGAATCTCCTGATAGGAGTTAGTACACACAACTTGTGACTAACGACGACACGACAACACGAACCTAAGGGTGAGTCGAGGATGTGAGTGAGATGATTGAGTGAGAAACAAAACGATGATTGAATGATATTTCAAGAATCTAACCTGAGAGAATCTCCTGATAGGAGTTAGTACACACGACTTGTGACTAATGACGACACGACAACACAAACCTGAAAGTGATGAGAATGAAGAGTGAGAAATAGAGAATGAAATGAGAAAAGAGTGAACTAAGAGAAAGAGACCTAAGGGTGAGTCAAGGATGTGAGTGAGATGATTGAGTGAGAAACAAAATGATGATTGAATGAGGAAAGAGCAATACAAAGAAAAGAAACACTTTTAACACAATTCAATCCAGTTAGTTTTCGAGCAAATCTCATCACTTCCTCGGTGCGCAGCCGAGTGAAAATGAACCCTCTAACTTAGCCCCAATAAGTTCAATTAGGATGAGACATTGCTGCTAAACGCCATGTCTTTAGGGAACTCAAGACTATCTGCGTACAAGTTTGCCAGGAATTTCACCACCAGTAAATTGCGTGTCTTGGCAATGATGAGAGATGACGAAGCTCTAGGATTCTTAACGTTTTTTTCAAGCTCATTCCTGTCACTGACACTAGATTCCAGATTTGCTGGGCTTGTGAGAGGGAACGATCCAGCGCTCTTGATGTTGATTCCAGTAGGATGGCAAGTGTTATGCTGGCAGTGAAGGTGTCTGTAAACCTGAGAGAATCTGAGAGAATCTCCTGATAGGAGTTAGTACACACAACTTGTGACTAACGACGACACAACAACACGAACCTAAGGGTGAGTCAAGGATGTGAGTGAGATGATTGAGTGAGAAACAAAACGATGATTGAATGATATTTCAAGAATCTAACCTGAGAGAGTCTCCTGATAGAAGTTAGTACACACAACTTGTGACTAACAACGACACAAAAACACAAACCTGAAAGTGATGAGAATGAAGAGTGAGAAATAGAGAATGAAATGAGAAAAGAGTGAACTAAGAGAAAGAGACCTAAGGGTGAGTCAAGGATGTGAGTGAGATGATTGAGTGAGAAACAAAATGATGATTGAATGAGGAAAGAGCAATACAAAGAAAAGAAACACTATTTAACACAATTCAATCCAGTTAGTTTTCGAGCAAATCTCATCACTTCCTCGGTGCGCAGCCGAGTGAAAATGAACCCTCTAACTTAGCCCCAATAAGTTCAATTCCCCCTCTCATTTTCACCCGGTAAGATTCACGCCTTCAACACAGGTCGCATGTTTGGGTCTTGCAAGAGATTTTGTGAGAAAGTCGGCTAGATTTTGATTGGTTGAAATGTACACCGGGATGACTTGCTTATCATTGATTGCTTGTCGGATCCAGTGTAAATGAACTTTGAAGTGTTTGGTCCTATCATGAAAAACTGTATTTTTCAATAGTGAAATGGCAGCTTGATTATCAGCCATAATGGGTAATGGATCTTCATGATTTATTCCGAGTGATTGAAGTAGTCGATTGAACCACACCGCTTTGCGCGAGCCTTCATACATAGCCGTGTACTCCGCTTCAGTTGTCAACGAAGAAACTGATTCCTTGTGTTTTTTTTGATTTCCATGAGACTAGACTTGAACCAAGCATCACCAGATAGCCATAGTATGAGAAAGCATCTGTGCCCCCAAGTGTGAGACCCCTAGAAATTGTACCGGATAAGTAGCGAAGATGATGTGTACAAGCCGTCCAATGATGGATACCGGGTTTTTCTAGATGTTGAGATAATTGAGACATAAAAAATGAGATATCGGGCCGTTTTGACACTGCTAGGTAGTTTAAAAGACCTATTGCTTGACAATAGTTAATTCCTAGAGACTGAAATTCCACTTGCTCCGACTCCAATGCGATTTGTAGACGGGTGTTGGGTACCATTGGAGTCATGACCGACTTGCAGTTAGAGAAACCGTACTTTTCAAGTATCTTTTTTGTATACAGATCTTGCAACACGTGAATTGATGAGGCAGACTCCTCTATTTTCATGCCTAGAAAATGCTTCATAGGACCCAGATTGTCCATGAGATACCGCGATGATATTGCTTTCTTGAATCTCCCAAAGTCCTCACTGACTATAACCATGTCGTCCACATATACATGCACCCAGCATTTCCAGTCTTTATCATTCGAAACGAATAGACATGGATCAGCGTCAGAAGAAGAAAACCCCGCTGATTTGAAGAATGAAGAGAGTTCATGATACCAAACCCTTGGCGCTTGCTTCAATCCATAGATAGATTTCAGCAGATGAAGACATTTCCCTTTAGGAACCTTGAGTCCTGCAGGTGCTCTGAGATATATGGTTTCTTCAAGTTTCCCATTAAGAAAAGCATTCTTTACATCCATCTGATGGATGTCAAATTTATTTGAAAAACCCATTGCTAGAATTGATCGCAATGCTGTCGGCCTGCCAGTTGGAGCATATGTTCCCGCGTAGTTTTCACCTTCTACTTGAAAATTTCCTGCCACGCAGAGCCTCGCCTTGAATTTGGATAGATTACCATTCTCGTCAAACTTCTTCCTAAATATCCAGACCGTGCTCAGAAGATCTTGACCACGCAGAATATCCACCACCTCCCAAACACCCAGTTGTTCCATTGCTGAAAGTTCAGCATCAACTGCATCTGACCAGTTGTCTTTTTCTGGATGCTCCATTGCTTTAGCATAGCTTTTCGGAGCGTCAGACGTCTGATCGAAGAACTGGACACTGCATGAAAGCACTGTATGTGGAAGTCAAAATCTTCATCTACCATCGCAACATGAGCCCGTCTTTTGGTGGAAACAATCTTTGATTGATCGATTGATGAAGATATGTTTCTCGGTGCTTCTTGGTTGATAGGTTGAAGAACATAGTCAAAACCTGGACGAGGCTTGATAGTCTTTGAAGATGACGACGGGACCAACTCATCCGCCACTTGATAATCCGAATTGCCATTTGATGACGATGAGCTAGACGAATCCGGAGATTGGAGCGATGTTGGGTGATTGACATCGGTAGAAACAACTTGTTCAAGCACATCTTCTACTCGTTCAGAGTGCTCCAAGAGTGGTGGAATTACGAAACCAGCTGGACGGGAGGTGGAGATTCCTGGATAGAGATCTTTGTCAAAATTGACATCATGACTCCACTCCACTCGTCCCTCCTCTGTCAGGATGCGCCAGTTATGCATCCCGAGCTGGTATCCCACCATGATCCCCCTTTTTGTGGTATCATCAAACTTTGAGCCTCAATTTGCCTTGATGACGTTAACGAACGCTCTACAGCCGAATGGCCTGAGTCTTGATAGATTGAACGGATGTTCAAACCAGATTTCATACGCCAAAATCCAATTGTTCTTTCTCGTCGGTGTGACGTTTTCAAGAAGTACTGCCGTTTCAACTGCATAACCCCAAAACGAATGATCAATTTTTGCTTGTTTCAAAAGGGCTTGAGCTTTTTCAGTTGTTGTCCTATTCCCACGTCCTGCGACTGGATTTTGTTGTGGGGTATACGGTGCAGATATATGCACAGTAACTCCCTTTTCAGATAGAAACTCTTTGAAATTGTTGGAAATAAACTCTCCTCCACCGTCCGTCACCACGTTTTTGATTTGGTCGACCTTGAGAAACCGTTACACACGAGTAGTATTTTTTAAAGCATGCAAATGCATCAGATTTCTTTCTCAGTAGATAGACAACTTTATAGGAGGAGAATTGATACGTGATCTTAAAGTAATATTCATATCCCTCATTGGTCGAAGGTGATATGCGACCACTGAGATCCATATGTACAAATTCAAGGGTGTGACTGGTAGAAGGAAGAGATTGATAGTATGGAAGCCGATGAGATTTAGACAACATGCATTCTTGACAAGAAAGAGAGAATGTTGGAAGATTAAACATTTTCTTCAAGGATTCGTTGCTGGGATGGCCGGCTCTCCTGTGAAGATTCATGACGTTAGATTGGGCTGAAACTGATAGTTTTGATGAATGATCAGACTTGCCTTTGACAAACTCAATGCAAATAAGGAATACGTTGTCATTGTTCATCTTCACTTTAAAGATTTCTTGGCCTTCATTGACTATGAGATATTTTCCAGATCCCCTAGACACCAGATTGCATCCTTTCCTGTATAGTCTCCCCATACTGATCAAATTACCGACTAGTTCGGGAACATGCAGACATTCTAGCTTGACATTCGAACCGCACAGAGTTTTGACGTATACGTATCCGATCCCAGCAGACATAGTCGTTTTTCCATCCGCAAGTTCAATCTTGCATTTCTTATCGCTAGAGTAGGTTGAGAACACCAATTGATCCGATATCATGTGGTGAGATGCCCCGCTGTCCAGGTAAGCCGTATTGGACGATAGTTTTTCAGATTGAGCTTTCATGACACAATGCCACACGCTAGCCGAACTACAGGAGGATCGCCTTCCAGAAGCCATTTTCGCTTTTCCACGACGTTTTTCATGCCTTCTTTCATACTTGAGTTTCTCCTCAGGATGAAGTGAGAAACATTGATCCTCTGTGTGATTGGATTTTGGGTTGTGAGTGCCGTTCTCGCATACATGACCAGAATTTTTGGATTTTGAAGCAGACATCTTCATTGCTACCTCTTCAGTCTTGACTTTGGTTACAATGTCGTCTCTGCTACGATTCTCGAGAAGTCTTTGGAGCAATGAGAGTGTTAACGGTTGGTTTTGAATCAATACTTCTCTGGTGTGAACAAGAGAAGATGGTATCTTTCTGAGAATGTTTTTGCACAACAGGTTTTTGTGCAATTCGAAATCGGTGGGTATACCTATTTGTAATCCAACAGCCTGTAGATTGTTGAGGTGAGAGGCTAGATCGGACAAAAAATTTGAGATATTGGATCCTTTGAATGAGAAGTCTAGAAAGTCATTGTACACTTTAGACTGATTCGCTATCTCAGACAATAGATAGTGAGCCTTCAACTTCATCCACATTTGATAAGGATTGTTCTTGGTAATTGAAGTCCTGAACTTGGAGTAATTAGATGTGCCCATGGTTCGTTGAAGCACACCTGAAGTTCGTATTTTCTTACTCTTGAAGGATTTAAGCTCAGTAGGATTATTGGGAGGGATTTTGTCCTCAGAGATGAAGGAGTAGCAGTCACATTCTTTCAGGTATCCTTTGACTTGAATAGACCATTCAACAAAGTTGTAGCTGTTGAGGATGGGTATGTTGGACGTGGAGATTTTGTTGTTCATGATAGCGAGTTTGATGAATTTGCAGTTACAGTGGCGCTGGGCTCATAACCAATTGAACGATGGATTTCAAAGGTGTCTGTAAACCTGAGAGAATCTGAGAGAATCTCCTGATAGGAGTTAGTACACACGACTTGTGACTAACAACGACACGACAACACGAACCTGAGAGAATCTCCTGATAGGAGTTAGTACACACAACTTGTGACTAACGACGACACGACAACACGAACCTAAGGGTGAGTCGAGGATGTGAGTGAGATGATTGAGTGAGAAACAAAACGATGATTGAATGATATTTCAAGAATCTAACCTGAGAGAATCTCCTGATAGGAGTTAGTACACACGACTTGTGACTAATGACGACACGACAACACAAACCTGAAAGTGATGAGAATGAAGAGTGAGAAATAGAGAATGAAATGAGAAAAGAGTGAACTAAGAGAAAGAGACCTAAGGGTGAGTCAAGGATGTGAGTGAGATGATTGAGTGAGAAACAAAATGATGATTGAATGAGGAAAGAGCAATACAAAGAAAAGAAACACTTTTAACACAATTCAATCCAGTTAGTTTTCGAGCAAATCTCATCACTTCCTCGGTGCGCAGCCGAGTGAAAATGAACCCTCTAACTTAGCCCCAATAAGTTCAATTAGGATGAGACATTGCTGCTAAACGCCATGTCTTTAGGGAACTCAAGACTATCTGCGTACAAGTTTGCCAGGAATTTCACCACCAGTAAATTGCGTGTCTTGGCAATGATGAGAGATGACGAAGCTCTAGGATTCTTAACGTTTTTTTCAAGCTCATTCCTGTCACTGACACTAGATTCCAGATTTGCTGGGCTTGTGAGAGGGAACGATCCAGCGCTCTTGATGTTGATTCCAGTAGGATGGCAAGTAATCTTTTGTAATTTGAGCTGATATTCCAATTTTGAAAGTGTGATCTTTACAAACAGTCCAGAGTATGCTAATGGTCAACCATCACATTGGGTTGAAAGATTTATCCGAAATTCTGTTGACTGGCCCTTGATGTTGTCTGCAGTCGACTTTTCGACCTTAGGCTCCACAAGCACAGTGGGATGGGTACATGATTCGTATTGATGTGGTCACGCCAAAGAGTCAAAAGTAGGACCGTGCCATCCGCTTTCTGGGATAGCGATCAGACATCAAGCATGCATTGTCTTGACTGCAGAGATGCTCAGCCTCAGTCTCATTCACCATACCTTGGAGGGAAAAGCTTGCTAGTTTGTTTATCCCAGGGCTTTCGCAATCACCCCCTTGCTTATCAGTTCCTAAGTGAAATCTATGCGCTACCCTTACATTTAGTGACGACAGTCGCCTACCCCCCCAAAGTAGCATATCCGGATACCATCATCATCTCCCACCCACTGCACTGCTAACCAGCGTATAATTTCTTTGAGTCACGAGAGATAACCAGATCTAACGACAAACCGCGCCGTATCGGGTATAAATCTCAAAAGGCAAGACCCAAAACCCTTGCCAAAGCACATGGACTGATATGTATCCATCTTGACTAATGGCTGAAACGTCGCAACCGGGGTGTGAGAGAATTGGCGAAACTGTGTTCTGATTTTATCCACTCACTCATCCGTCATCATATGTAGCTGGAGACCACACATTCGAGTCGTAAACCCATCGTCGTTGGGCATCAAGCTCTACTGAGCTCGTTCGGGCAGTGACAATCTTCATGGCCATTGTGCGCGATGTAATATAAAGAGCGTACCTGTGGTAATGTGCATTGAATTTGGATCGAACGTCAAACCCAGTGTCCAACGATTTTCCCATTCCGCGACTGTCTGTGTCAATATTAACATTTCACTTAAGGACTTCCCTTTGAGTCCCTCTGCGCTACTTTCGCCCGTACACATATCTTCCACGCTTGCATTCACATTCAAGACTCACATCTACGTTTTCTTCAAGTCCCAAGCGTTCTTGTCCCAATACTCCTTTGATCATCGGTTCAACCGGTCGCAACCAGCTGCACAGTCGCTCACATTCTTTCTACATTCATCACTCGACATCATGCTGTCTGCCTCACGGGTTTTGGCTTCACTCCTAGGCGTCGCCGCGTTATTACAACCTGTACTCGGCCATTGCAAAATAGTGACAGTGGCCTCCACTCTGGGCGCACCCGGACCTCACAGCCATGGTTTTGGCATAGTAGGTTTCTTTGCTGACTACTTCGATCCGATTAGAAGCCATACTGATTCTATCATCTGCTCAAATCAACTCTTCAGGATTTACACGGCAAATACCCTTGGCACATGGGCCAACCGGGAGATGTTTGTTTTTCTGATTTGCTCCTTTTTTCGTCAGATGATGGCATAGGGAGCTTACACTAAGATGGAAAACTACTTCAGGCCGGGGCGGATGCAGTTTTCTTCACCCCTCACGTTGAATACGTCGCTAATCCCCAGTACCCCTGTGGAAAACTCGTCACCTTGCCAAAGGGCTTGGATATCAAATCACACATGGCGCAAGGTTGATCTAGCTTACACACCATTTTAATAAAAGCGCAGTGCTTATGTTTGATTTTGATTTGGCATTCAGCCGAGGCAGCTGGCGTTGCAACCACAGCATCTGATGGTTCCTTCGAGGCCTTGATCTTTCAAGTAAACCGTGACGGTGGCGGCTCATGCACCTGCGAATACGACACTGTGAGTGATACAATTGCCAGCCCAAGAAATCACTTGCACCTACAATGCTAACATAATACTGCCCTGAACAATAGACCGGTACTGCCAATTCATGGAACCGCTGTAAAACCTTAGTCAATCCTCCAGGAATCCAAGGAATGTGGCAAAGTGACCGCACAAACCACACAGCCAAATTCCAAATGCCAAGGTCAGCCTTGGATTGCGTGAAGCCTGCCACGATAGATTGCCTGAGTTGTTGATGCAGCTAGCTACCTTACCTACGCTTTTCCATCCTGTCAGCTCGGCGGTTTGCCAAGGTGGTGTTTTCAAAGACAAATGCCTGATGCGCATTCGATGTGGTGAGTATTACTTACCCTGGAACTTCACTGATATCAACACATCTCATCACTTAAGCGAATTTTGCCTGCCGCAGGTTGGAAACTCCGTTTTGGTGGCTGTTTCGCCTTGAAGACACCTTCCAGTCCCCATCCGTTGCAACTTAAGGTAGTTGGAGGCGGGTCGACCACGGCTTCAATGAGTAAGCTCTCACATGATGATACCGAGTCTTCTATCGTAATAACACTGTTAATCGTCCCAACTGTTGACAGACGTAGATTCCATGGCTCAAAAAGTCTTTGAGACTCTGCGAGCCAAAGGCGCACTTCTAACGACTAGCCACGCGAAATCGGTCATCAAGCATCATCGATCAGCTGACTTGGAATCTCGCGCAACCCAAAGAAGTTCTCAGCTCGATGCCATTGCACTGAAGGTCGTACAACTGATCAAACAAAACCAAATGAAAGTATTGCAGCCGAAGGCTGCCATGGTGGCCAAATCTTACTCATCAAGCCACGCATGAACACATTAGTTTCGATCTTTGAAAGATCACCTTCAGTTTATATATGTTTTTTTGCTCTTGGGGTTAGTTGATACAGTCTGGTGATTAGTTTCGATAGTTTTGTAACCTCAGCCAACGCATCTTGGATCAGGTCAGTTTATATCTTTGACGGTAGTTACAAGTAGTTAGTGGATAGAAGTAGCAACATTTTTTTTCCTGGTTTATCTTTGTCCTATTCTCATTTCACTATTTTTGATGTTTATACCCTATCACCTTTCTATTCGATTTCTCCCTTCATGTCGATCTCTTGACACTCGTGTCTTTGTCCATTCTTATTATCCAAAGACTCTGATTACATTTATACAATGTAGTTCAATTTGCCACTCATTCCAAACTACCCATGTCAAGAACTTCCAACACCGCAAAATCCCCAAATAAACACAACTGAGTGCCTAAGATCGAGACGAAGCCAGGCGACACTAAGTGGAACCCATGACACAATTAAAATTACTTGCGGTGAGACCTTAGGTGTCGCTGTCTTCACATTCGTTTTTCGCTACAGGTTGTTCAGCAATTGGATGGCGGAGATTCCACTTCTGAATTAATTCACTTCAATGAGATTGTAATCCGAAATCAAGTTAGGACACTTGGTGGATCCAAATCACACTGCCAACGTTCCTATGTTTGTATCTGTTGTTGCATGAGGAGCACAAATCTGATGCTGTACACTTGATGTCAGACATGCCAGTTTGGCCTTGGGACATTAAATCAAATGTTACAATTATTCTGGAAGTGTCATTGGCTCGCCTCTGACAAGTGGCCTGTATTTCTTTTTACATGTGGTTTTCATGCAATCTGTGTGCTGGAGAATACACCCTGAATTACAATTTGGATCATCTTTACATAATTTCATGAAGACTGTTTCTGAATCATGGTGATTACAGCCTGCAAAATTGGAAAATGGGCGGTCTAGGTGATATTTTTGTAGGAAGTGGCCTATGACTTTTTTTTATGTGTGTACTTAAGGCAAATTTGTGCTGAACTACCCTGAAGTGTTCTGATCAATCTTAATATAACATCACATTAGGGGGCTTACCCTATACTAGTTGTATTTCCTCCTTGTGCCATGCTGTTCTGTTTTCTTTTTCTTCATTGCTTCTGTTTTCTCATCTTCCAGTTGTGCGGCTCCCTCCTCCCTGAACCCATCCCAGGACGCTGACCACCTTCTCATCACGTGTCGAGGGTTATCCTTGATCCACCGTGTTGGCAGTTTTTGGTTGAGGAGGCTGATAGTGGGGCTGTAAAACTACCCGCTAAGGGTCAGACTGGGTCCAGGTTTTACGGCTTTTGAATACACATGCGTGAACTTGCTCGAAAATTGAGAGATCAGCTGACCGCAGTTTGCTAAGTTATCTTCGCCGTGATGGGTAGGTAAATAGAGCTTCGACGTGAAACGCGTGCTTTTCTGGAAATATCGCAAACTGATTGTTTGTAGGCTTCGAAAAAATGAGTCTTCACTAGCCCAAAAAGTATCCTCTTGAGGGTACAATAAGTATAGGATGATCAAAAATCCATAATGTATAAACAAATTTTACAAAGAAGCAGTGAAAAAGTCGCCAATGTGGCACAGGCGCAATAGGATCATGGGTTGTCTCCCTGACAGCTGTGAAAACGTGAGAAGTCTTAAACGAGGGTTCAAATGTAATGAAAAGCGGAAACGGGCAGTGTTGCCTCATTGATCATGATCAAATATTGAGGCTAATGTGCCATCAAATTCTGCGTTCTGGCAAGGTCAATCACCTTTGCAACGACGTTTGACATTTGTTGAGAGGTGAGTTCTGCTCGTTGTAGCATGTATCAGCGTGTGATGCGCGAGCCTCTGACTGCAAAAAAAGCGTGTACTCACGCATAGTTGATGAGCTGGTTGGGGATGCAGACACGCCACCGTGGGAGGCGTCCGCCACTTGGCCGCTCATTTGTACGACGAAACAGCCACCACAAATGCCGCTGGTTCCTACGCGCAAGAGTGCCAATGTCAGAGTGAAAGACCGCAGGTGAGGTTTGAAGTATTCAAGTTCTTACCAGCTCGACAGCGAACAAGTCCTAAGTCGCGACTAGGTCCTCCAGTAAACCTACTTCCACTGCAGCAACACTAGAGTATTAGGTTCATTCATCCTAGTCGTAGTTCAAGTGGAAACTGGGCTTACGCTCTCAAAGTGGTCACTACGGTTATTTTAGTATTCTCCTGAGATTCAATGCCAAAGTTTCCTAACATGTTGAGGGTCATGTCCATCGGTTGCCAGGAGTTACCGGTTGCATCCTGTGAGTAATGAGAGGAATACATTTAGGTAGGTGTTTTGTGTGATCGTAGAAAGTGAACTTGTGGTTACGTACAGAGCTGTATTCACAGGTCATGGGGCCTCCCCCAATGCGATTGACTTGAAAGACTGTTAAAGGAATAGAGCCGTTGGAGAAAACTGAAGGTATACCGGCGTCCACAGCTGTCTCATTGGGGAGAGCATCAGCAGATTTTGATGATAGATGATCGCACGCATAGCCGAAGGTTTTAACTCACCTTGACTGATGAAGCTCGAGATGTCAACACGTTTGCCAGGAAGTTTGGCAACTATTCCGCAAACGGGATTTGGGTTCGGAGTAGCTTGGAACTCCGTTGCGTCTGCGCCAGTCTGCATGACACAAGAAAGTATGGTTAAAGGATGTTGCAAATGGGCTTCTCTAAGGGCCATGTGTGTAAAGAACTGACATCGCCGCCTCCAGTACGAGGAACCACATTGTCAGGTTGCTACAAAAGCAAGCAGATCGTGATAAGAGACAGGATTCGAACAGTTGATCCAATCAGAAAAGTCGACTAATGACAGGTCTGAGTGTTTGATTTGAGACACTCACTACTCCAAAGCCACTTCCAATTTTGCCATTGGCGCCACGCACTTGCAAGATTGAGCAAACTCCAGCTTGCGTCTCGGGTAGTAAGGATATCAAAATGCAAGCTCCCGCAAGGGAAATCTTGGTGAAGGATCGAATCGACATTGTAGTGTGTTGTGAGAGAATAGCCTGTTTACCTTCAGTTGGTAGGTTGTGATTGTGAGATGTACGAAATCCGGTTCGGTTTGGTTTGAGAAGACTTGATGAAGAATATATTTATTTATGGGGGCACTCGGGCAGCAATGTTAAAACGGCCTGGCGAACAGACAGCGCTTCTCGCAGATGTGTCAGTGTCAAGGCTTATCAATGTCAATACCACATAAATATTTAAATCATGTGTATTCAGGGCCAATGAATCGGATAGCCTGGGAAAGTGTTACCTTTGGCAAGCCTTGGGATGTGCCAAAAGCGCTGGTGCACGGGATATAGGGTAATGGAATTACTGAGGATGAGTGGTGGATAGAGAGTGGGTTTGGACTTGGAGACCAAAAAATCAACTGGTGTGCATTCTCTAGCTCCAGATTCCTTGAAGAAATGAGACCCGATTTGGGGCAGCCATGCATAGACCTCCTTTACGGCATAGACCTCCTTTACGTAACAAATGTCTTGATTAAGGCATCTTTCTGTCACCTGTTCTTTCGTTATCCTTCCAGTTTTCCGTCCTTCAAGCATCAGCTCCACTCCGCAAAGCAACACAAAGGCACGCGGATGCCAAACGGCGTCTGTCCCAATCTTGCTGATTGGCCTGCACAGCGCTATCACAGGCTTAAAAATTTGTATGAACCGGGCAGCACTCGTGATGAGTCGGAATGTGTGCAGTGGAGGCAGATCCTGAGTCGTAGGGTCGTGCACGCGATGAGATCACCAGTCCTGACAGGTCCTGACTTGAATCAAGTGAGGTAATGCCATGTGAAAAGGCAATCCAATCTTGAACAGTGCTTACGCACTGGCCCTGGGGGTTAAGAGAAACCAGGAGGAGAATCAGTTCCAGCCCTAGCCATGATAAACATGGGCAACCGCAAATGGGAGTTGAATGCTTCAAAATTTCATCAGCAATATCCCGAAACATACCTAGATAATTAGTAATCATCCGTCAATCAAGAAAAAGCAGTATGTATAACGCAACAATCTCATGAAATTTTGGAATGGACACCTGAACTCAATTGCAGCATGCCTTCAAACTGGGCTGAACATAAGGCCTCTCCTCCGGCTCAAGCTGGAGAAGAGCTTCACTTGTCATGTCTAGATTTAGCTGGACCAGAAGAGATCTTCAGGCTAAAAAGCACTTGGTCCAACTTATACAAATTGTAAAAAATTTGGATGACAAGAGTAAACAGCTTTTTATCCATTTGGTAGTTTCTCAAATAAAAGCCACAGAAGAGGCTTTGTTTCAAGCTTGCCTCCAACACTTTCTGCCTGCAACCACAAAAAACACCCCCCAACCACATAAAGTTTCTTTTCCTTGTCCTCTCCTGGTTAGCTCATGCTTCCCTCCCCTCGCCCCCCTAATGTTGCACCAAATGCACAGCAGATCATCCTACAATTGAATGCCTGGAAGGGCTTGGTGGCATCATTTTGTGTGTTTTGTGCAAATGAGGCATCAAAAACAAGGTGGAAGGTGTTAATTATGTTGACCACACTCCCTTTGACAAGGCCTGCCCGTTCAAGAGAGCTTGGTTTGAAAAAAACCATTTATCTCCTCAATTAAAGACAGCAATTCACCAAGCCTTCATCAGAGTTCTTCTCCAACTTCAGCTTCATTGTATCCTATTGATTCCTTTCTTCAAGACCTAGTTTCTTCCTCTTATACCCCTTTGGGTTCTCCTATGAGCTCCATGGCAATTCTAAAATTGAAATTCCATGTATCTAAATCTGTGACACTAAGGCTTCTGAGTGCTTCCTTCAAATTTGATTGCCTCTTTCTCCAAGAACCAATATGGGTTAACCCCCTTGATCTGTGCCCCCCCAGTATCAGGCCTGAAAATTTTATGTGTTGTATGAACATTCTCTGGCATCATGCAATCATCAACATCTCATGTTCAATCCTGTCTGGAGCCATCTGGCTGCTTGATGGTGGTTCCCAAAACCTTGTTGGCATGGAATTTTCACCCTCCCCTGGCAAGTGCTTCCAATTACTAAGAATATACAAACTCCCCGTCTTCATGTTCCCCTCAGTTGCCATCTTGGAAGATTGGCCCATCACTCATTAATTCCATCACACACCAATTATCCTTCTCATGGACTCCAACTTGCACCATCAGCATTGGAGCCCTCCCAGTTGCAGGAAAACAAAACTTGTGGATATTGATTTGCAAAGTTTCCTCTCTCACCTTGGATTTTGGGTTGCCTTGCCTAAATATTTCCCTACTTTCTACTCAATCAAGGGGAACCATGTGAGCCTGGATCTCCAAGGTAACAACAGGACGCAAGGCTTTGGGGGGAACTACTGGTTGTATTTCAAGGATAAGGGATAAAACTAGTAGAAGAAGAAAAGAAAGGGGGAAAGAGAAGATAAGTTGATCTTTTTATTCTTTTAGAATGATTTGTTTGAGTGCTCTGATAATGATTAATGAGCTCAACCTGGAAAAGTTGGCTAAACTGTGCTAGAGACTTTGAAGAGAGCAAAAGCCTCCTCACACACTAAGGAAACAGTGGAGGTAACACTGAACTAGTCAGACTAATCAGCCCTGATTTTTAGACTTATAGTCAAGGTTCTAAAAGGGTAAGATGCTGAGGATAGTGATCTGATTCTTTGAGTGAAGATGGAGGATAAGGGGAAGAGAGGAATGAAGGGGAAGACAGAGAAGCACTGCTGCCAGAGAAGCAAGGTTCAAAAAGGGGACTGACTGACAATAATTGAGGTACTGGGTGAAAGAGGCCTTTTTCTGGTTAGAGTGGTGAGCTGTAACTGGGTTGAATCCTTGGGTTCCTGAGGTTGTGGTTCTGAGTGTCTTGAGGTTGTGCATCCTTCCTGAAACAGGGGATAAACCAAATTTGAAAATTTTCAAGGTTTGATTATTTAATCTGGTGTATACATGTGGTTGGCTGAAATTCTTTCACTTAACTCAAGAATGGATAAGTCTAAGAAGGAGTGGAGCAATTAGAAAGTGTTCAGTGTAGACCAACATCAAAATTAGGTGAAGAATCATAATATGAAGTAAAAACAACCTGAAATCTTAAGATCAAAAAGATATGAGATAGTTGTGACTATAATAAGAAGATAAGACAGACTTTAGGTCAGCTGTGCCGGCTCTAAGGCTGACAAAAGGTACCACAATTGATCTTGTATGAGAAAATCTACCAGGCTTAAAATCTACTGTTGACTTGTTCTTCCACAATGGGAACTTTGGATCAGACCACCAAACCTTGTGTGTCTCCAATGAGAACTTTGGATCAGACCACCAAGCCCTTGTGGTTTTCCTCTCCCTCAAAAGACCAGAACCAAAATACTGTTGGCGGCTCCCCAGTTGGTCCGGGCGTTGATAAACGCACGCCAACGGCGCACGCCAACGCCAACCCGCACGCCACTTTTTTTTGGCGTGCGGGGCCTACACGCCAAAAAAAATTGGCGTGTAGGGTCTACACGCCAAAATAAATTGGCGTGTGAGACCCACACGCCAAAAATGGCGTGTGGTTCCCACACACCAATTTTTTTTGGCGTGTGGGCCCCGCACGCCAATTTTTTTGGCGTGCGGGTCCCCCGTCGCTCATGTAATCGAATGGGCCCTCCCATTCGATTACGTGAGCAGGCCGGCTGACGAGGTTATACAACCTTGTCAGCCGGGAGGACTTCCTCCTGGCCGACGAGGTTGTATAACCTCGTCGGCAAGGAGGAAGTCCTCCTGGCTGACGAGGCTGTATAGCCTCGTCGGCCGGGAGGACTTCCTCCCGGCTGACGAGGCTATACAACCTCGTCGGCCAGGAGGACTTCCTCCTGGCCGACGAGGCTATGCAACCTCGTCGGCCAGGAGGAAGTCCTCCTGGCTGACGAGGTTGTATAGCCTCGTCAGCCGGGAGGACTTCCTCCTGGCTGACGAGGTTATACAACCTCGTCAGCCAGGAGGAAGTCCTCCTGGCCGACGAGGTTGTATAGCCTCGTCAGCCGGGAGGAAGTCCTCCTGGCCGACGAGGCTATACAGCCTCGTCAGCCAGGAGGACTTCCTCCTGGCCGACGAGTTATACAACCTCGTCGGCCGGCCCGCTCACGTAATCGAATGGGACCTCCCATTCGATTACGTGAGCGGGATCCCCCCACACGCCAAACAATTGGCGTGTGGGAGCCGCACGCCAATTGTTTGGCGTGCGCTCCCACACGCCAATTGTTTGGCGTGTGGGAGCGCACGCCAAACAATTGGCGTGCGGGGCCCACACGCCAATTTTATTTGGCGTGCGGGGCCCACACGCCAAACAAAATTGGCGTGTGGGTCTCACACGCCAAATAAAATTGGCTGGTAGACCCTACACGCCACTTTTTTTTGGCGTGTAGGCCCCGCACGCCAAAAAAAATTGGCGTGCGGGTTGGCGTTGGCGTGCGCCGTTGGCGTGCGTTTATCAACGCCCAGTTGGTCCCAGGTTGGAAAGTCTCACCTGGATAAACTAGTGGCTCAGTTCCTACCTCCACTCATTTCCCCTCTTAATGATCCAATTTTTCAGATACGACATCTGACTGCCTCATTGCAACATACTCAGCAGTCCCTAGGCCAGAAGGTATGCTGTTTGGCAGCCCAAGCCAAATCATGGTGGTGTAAGAAGATGTTGGATATGGTTCTTTGTGCTTAGCATAGGGCCAGACTTTGGATGTATTAGAACGTGGAGGCTTTTGATGATGAGATTGAATCTGTAATACACAAGTGAAATCTTGGAAACACATTATTGAAGAAGAAATACCTGAGACAATATTTGAGGTGATAAGAAAAGTGATGAGTTGAGAAACAAATGAGATTATATGGTTGAATTACTTAGGACAACTTTTGATGATGAGATTGAATCTGTTAGACACAAGTGAAAGCTGTGCAAAATATTATTGAAGATGGAATACTTAAAGACAAGTTCTAAGTAATGAGAACAAGAAAATAATCAATAAGATAAAATTGACAGTTAGAAATAGACCTGAGAAAATATTTGAGGTGATCAGAAAAGTGATGAGTTGAGAAAAAAATGAGATGAATTGGTTAGAGAACAGTTCAATAAACTATGGTAGCGGTTAGAAATACAGTAATCTATGTTTACAAATACTGAGAACTGCGGATAATTGAGAATATCATCATATACATAAATGAGACTGTATGCATGGATTGGACTATCCAAGAGGATTATTCTTTCTAAGAACATCTCCACTGCGGGGAGCTGTCTGGGCTGCTATATTGACTGTGCCGGGGCACCTTGCCGCAGTCTTAGCAACCCAAGGGTGAGTTGCTACACACTGCAAGCTATGATGTATTGTAGCTTGGAGCGGTGACAGCTTTTGGGTTTTACCCGTTTGTGTGTGAGTTGAAGTGACCGGGGGGGGGGAGGGGCCAGATATGACATTCTTTTGCTGTGTGATATCTGTTGTGGTGTAATCAATGTGGTTCTTATTGATTGCTCTCTCCTCCTCCTGGGTTTGCCCAGGATGAGTAGTACATGACGTGCTGCGGCGAGTACATGGAATGGATGTGACAGTTATGTCACAACACCCCCCCTCTCGCCGTAGACGCTAATCTACGTACAATATGGAGTCTGACAAAAATAATACCTGCAATAAAGGAAACAAGAGAGCACAGCAGATAAAGTAGGAGGATTTAATATATGCCAAAGAAAAAAATTACTTTTCTCCCATTACCATAGCACTCAACCTTTCAAAAGCATCAGCGCCCAGACTCTTAGTGAAAATATCCGCCAGCTGCTCCTTTGTATTTACCCACGTGAGAGAATTTTTCTTCTGAAACAGGGATTCATTAGTAATGTAGAAGTCCCGGTCTGAGTGTCTTGTCTGTTTGTTTGAAGCATCATCAATAGCCACTCTCACCGTTGAATGGTTGTTTCAGTGGAGGTGACCAACAAAATCGTGTCCCAAAACATCATGAAGCAAGTGTCTTACCCATAAAACCTGCCTAGTTGCTACCCCCAAAGCCATGTGTTCTGCATGGCATGTGGATGAAGCAACAGAGGCTTGACAACGTGCGACCCAAAGGACCAGGCAGTTGAGAAAGGATATTAGCACGCCATAGGCCAACCTTGCAAACTCACCCCCAGGAGGCATTGCAGAATCCTTTGAGAGGTTTCTCATCTCTTCTCAGGAACAGATGTAGCTTTTGATTTTGCAAGCCCGCTACATAGCCTATGAGGTGACGTAATCCTTTCCAATGGAGCACACCTGGCTTCGCAGAAAACCTGGCAAGATAATTCACCGCAAACACAATGTCTGGCTGTGTTCCCACAGCCAGATAGCTCAGAGTTCCAACAATAGATAAGTATTTACCTGACGTTTTAGGATCACCGTCTGGATCTGTTATACCGTTGTAACCAGGTGGGAAGGGTGATTTTGGCTTCGTTACGCCGTCCCATTCTTCATCTATCAGACCCTTGATCAGTTTGTCTTGAGATAACGTGAAACCCCTCGCACATCTGTCAACGTTTAACCCTACAATAGAGGTCAGTTTGCTCGTCCACTTGATCTTGAGCAGCCCACTGAGATCGGATTCAAGCTTCTTCAGCAAAACATTGCTCGACGCTGTGGAAACTCCATCATCGACATGGAGCCAAATGGTGCCTACTTTAGAGGGATCCTGTAAGATATAAAGTGAGTTATCATATTGAGAAGGGCTATACCCCAAATTGTTTAGAATTTTCCTCAGATGCAGCCACCAGCATCTTGCTGCCTGCTTGGTATCATACAAAGCCTTCCTCAGAAGGAGAGATTGACCGGCGGGTACTTCCATCCCTTCTGGAGGCTCGACCCAAATTTCCTTGTTGATTGGAAAATTAAGGTATGCGGCAACAAAATCGAAGCTGTGTACTGACCAGTTGTTTGATGCTGCGACGGTGAGTAACAGGCGCAGGGCAAAAAATGTAGCAGTCGGAGCAAACATCTCCAAAAAATCCAACCCTGCCACCTGTGTGTATCCTTTAGCTACAAATTGCGCCTTAAAGTGAAGGTCAGGTTTTACGGCAAACACCCACCTTCCACGCAGAGCTTGCTTCTGTGGTGGTTTTGAGCCGGTGATCCATACTTTCATCTGTTTGAGATTGTTCAGCTCCACCACAATTTCTTTCTTCCAGTCTTCCTGATATGGTGATTTCATTGCCTGTTTGAAAGTCTTCGGGACTGACACAGAGTAGAACTGGCAAAGTTTGATTATTTTGTCAACAATTAATTCTTGATTGTGAAATTCGATTTCTTTGTGGAAATTGCCAAGCTCCATTTGATTCATCACAAAATCCAATGAGAGTTTCTTTGATGACGGAATGGGTTGTATTTCAGGCGGCATCCTAAGCTCTTCTGTTGACTGCGTGACTGTCAAGTCATCGTCAAATCTTACCATTGCTGATGCAATAAAACGCTTCTCTTCTGGAAGCCAAAAAAGCCATCCTTTGCTGGTTTCCAAATGGCCAATTACTTGACCCTTGAGGGCTTGCACATCTAAATTGCTTCTCTTTTCATGGGGAATATGAACGTAAGCTGTACTTCCAAAAGCGCGGAAAGTGTCATAGGTAGGTTTAACGTTGAAGAGAGCTTCGTATGGGGTTACTCTACCGCTTGCCTTATTAGGAATCTTATTCAGGATGTAGTTGGCCAAGAGGAACGCGTACTTCCAGAAGTTCTTCGGGAGGTTGCTGTCAAAAAGATCCGTACGCCCCATTGCTTGGATGGTACAATTGAAACGTTCCACCATACCATTCTGATAGTGGTGGTACGGTAGTGCTCGTTCCGTTTGAATACCTGTGGACAACAGGAAGGATTCAAGCGCCTTGTTTGCGAATTCACCTCCGTTGTTTCTCCTCAGGATCTTGACTAATGCTCCAGTCCTGCGCTCAAGTCTTGTGTTAGCAGCGTTAGCGTCTGACTTAGCTTTCAATACCTTGACGTAGGAGTAGCCCGTGGCTGTATCTCTCATGGTGAGTAGACAATTACCACCATCAACAGCTGGTACTTGAAACGGTCCAATCAGATCAGCAGCCCATATCTCCATTTTGGTGGCAGGTCTATTAGAGGAAGAAAAAGGGTTAATTTTTGTTCTCTTGCTAATCATACAGACTGGGCAACATATTTTTCCTGGCGGCATAGTCTTTGGCAAACCCAGCCCAAGACACTCTTTGATGAGTTTCCGAATGATTCTCACGCGTGTCCAAAAACCCTGTGCCAGAAGAGTAGCCTCTTTTCATTTCCGGTAAGGGTCTCCATGCGCACATGCGCGTTACTCAGAGGGACAGGAAAATTGTTGGCAAAGAAGATATTTTCTATTTTGTTGAGAGAAAAATTGGAGAAACATTAGTAGTAACAGTTGGAGCAGGAAATGCAGGTAAATAATTTGATACTATCACAGCATTAAGACATTTAGAGACATTGGGAAGAGAAACAATCGGCAGGTCATGATTTGAGGACAGTGTAGAAGCTGCAAACTAAGATTCTCGGGACTGAGAGAAGTCATACGCTTGACAGGGAGGATCGGATTTAGGCAGATGCGGTTGGAAAACGACCGATGACGAGAGTAGTTGCGGGCACGGGTCCGTCAAGACACTTTTAGGCTTGATCAAGTGTAGATCAGCATACCACCAATTTTGGGAGCTATCCAAACGACACCCAAAGGTGTAGCAATGTCGCTTTTCAAAAACGCTAAAAGCATCGCTTCGATTGTCATGGGTGACGAAAGAGTCAGCGTTCCTCAAAGCTGCCATTGATAGAAGGCTGGATCTGGCGTCCTTACAATACAGAACTCCACGTAATATTATCATTTGTCCATCTCTAAGGAATGGTACTTACCTAGACGGGAGAGAAGGATCTCTGCTGTCTAGGTAAAGGGGGAAGATGAGACTAAATACCAAGCAGAACAGCTTATATAATCTTGTGACAGGTTTGTGTAAGCCTGTGAGGAGCAGGGCTTACAAAACGGCAAGAGACCGGTGAAATGATGGGATGCACCCATATCAAAAATCAACATTGGACTCACGATATCATTGCCCAAGTTCATGTTCTGAAAATTGAGATCGTTGAGATCATCGGGCAAATCACCTATTTCCATTATGTGCGCCTCCGCCCCCCCCGGATAGTTTTGCTGGCTGGTCTGATCTGTCAGGAGCGGCCGATTGTCGAGCATTTGCGGTAGGATATCAAGGGCGATAAAAGTCGGCCATCTTCTTTGCTTGGAACTAGGCGCGCAATGGGGGGGCATGGGCGGGGCGTGATGATGACGAGGTCGGTTGCGTGTACAGGGAACCGACAAAAGTGGCTTGAGTTCTTGATGAATTCTGCTGGAAATGAGATGTCCCCGGGCCCCTCATTTGTTTATTCAACTGGTTGGGTTTTGCGCGTAACGGGCAGTCTCGTAGGTAATGATCAGGAGCTTGACATTGCCAGCAACAATGAGCTGTTGCTGCGTAGAAGTCAAGAGCTTCTGGCCAGTTTTCCTCGGGAACCTCAGTCAGAAAAGTGTTGAAGTCGAAATCGTCATCTTCAGCCGCTGTCATCAGGACAGAAGGTGCACTTGAAATGTTTGCATTCTTGTTTGCATTCACGTCAGCAGAGTCGGTGTATTGCTTCTTACAGACATTGAATTGATGAACTAGTGTATCAAATTTTGGTGCCGCCTTTGACGGGTCGTTTTGGATGAGGGTCTCAATCCTGGCTTCCCATTCCTTTTTGAAAGGTAGCAAAGACCTCATCACTGCCGCCTGCAGGACGAAACCGAAAAAGGCGTCCGAGTGGATCCGTACATTGTGATTATTCCACTAAATGTACAAATTCCTCATTTGTGATGATATCCCTACAGCGTCCGAGTCTTCAACACTGAAAGAAGCAAAACGTTTTCACAAGTTGACTTGCGCCGCCCGTGATACCACTGAGAACTTTTTCTTGAGGCTTGAGAGGATTTCCAACACCGCAGCAATGTGTTGTGCGTCCGGCACAAGGGAGGAGTCGATACTTGCTAGAACAACCATCCGGGCTATCTTCTCAAAGGTTGAGTTGCCAATCGATTTGAAGAAAAAATTTGGGTCGGACATGTGTGATGATCCAACTTCTTGTAGACTGAGCAGCCACTGTGCTATGTTGCTCCCATCTGCCGTCAGACAAGAAGATTCGTTCCACCGAGCATTGATTGCTGTTGCCGTTTGACTTACAAGCTTTACTTGTTCAAGCTGTAGTTTCGCATCCAGGAAATCCTGGTGATTTTGCGACAAAAGGTTGGCTGGAGCATGGGTACCGTGGGAGCTCAGATGAGGTGCTGCCCTTGCCCCCGCCCCAAAACCAGATTGTGCTTGAGAGGTAGAAGCTACACCAGGCTGGACGTTTGGGGGTATCCTGGTGCTTGTCGGCGCATCTCTGATCGTTTCATCTGCAAGTCGAATCCCGCTCTTGGTTCCTGCAACCGATCCGGCTACTGAATCAAAATGGTTCGCCATCTTTGATCCTCCGTCCGGCACGAAATCGAGTTGATCATTGGATAAGGAAGCTTGGGAGTTTCTTCGGGACATATTGGTGGATGAGAAAGAAGGAGAAAGGGATAGGAAACGTTGGAGGGAAAAAGCAGGCGCTTCACGCCTGTATTCTTGGGAGAAGGAACCACTCACCGTAACAATGTGAGATGGTCTGAGAGTAAGAGAGGAAAGGAAATAGAGAGGGAGTAGAACTGTGATTATGATCTTCAAACGTTTCTGCACAGGATGTGGGGCCACCACAACCTTAATCAGACGGATGGCTAATCCGCTTAGCTTATTCGGTTCTCGTATTATCAACACAGTTCAGAGAAAGAAAAAAAAAACGGGGAAAATTGAATTCTACTTATCCCAGACACCTCATAGCGTTACGACAAAGTAGCGCCAGTCCTTTCAAAAATGGGTGATTACGCTCTACTCTGAGCTACCGTCCAAAAGGCGTGAGAGGTGATTGTTGGATTAGTTGAAATGGAGAAAAAATTCCAGAGGCAAGAGCAGGCTCATAACCTGTTGTGGTGTAATCAATGTGGTTCTTATTGATTGCTCTCTCCTCCTCCTGGGTTTGCCCAGGATGAGTAGTACATGACGTGCTGTGGCGAGTACGTGGAATGTATGTGACAGTTATGTCACAACAATATCTGGCCGATGGGTTGCTATTGGGTTGCTATCGCAGTTCCAGATGTGGAACTGCTATAGCAACTGAGCAACCCCAGTTGCTATTGTAGACCCCCCAGTGGCGTTGCTATATGGGGTTTGGGGTGCTATATTTAGCATAGCAACCCCGGTGGAGTTGCTCTAAGCCTCCTGAGATGTGTGATTGCTCCCCACAATGGAATGCTTACTTCTTGTTTTTGGTCCATAAGCTGAAGCAGTGTTTCTGGTTCAGGCTTCTGGAAGCCCTCTAGGAAGGGGACCTCTATCAATTCTTAGGGTTTTCCAACAAATCCGCAGGCGCTGAGGTCCTCCGGCTAAGGGGAGGGGATGGGAAAATTATCATGTGGTGCACAGGTCATTGCGACATCATGAGCAATGAGATGGCGGACCATGTAGCAGAGGATGTAGCGGAATCCCGGGGGGAAGTTATCCAGAAGATAAAACATGTGGTCACCGCCGAACTCGCCAACAAGAGACCCGTCCCCTCGGGCCTTCATATTTCTCTCAGCTCCCTGATGAATCAACTGTCATCAGGCCATAGCACATTGAATACATACCTTTTTTCGCGTTTGTAGACGTTTTGATCCTCTGTGGCCATATTGTGGGTGCAAGGAGCCGGTTTTTCATCTCTTAAACTTTTCTCCTCGGGCAAAATCTCACCGACTAACCCTACGCCGAAACCTCCGCAAGCTCAAGATCCCTTTCAAGACAAATCGGCTCGATAGACTCCTCTGAAACCGGAAGGCTGAAAGGCCATAGCGATATCCTCGAGGGACACTGGTCGCTGTGCAGACCAGCTACCCCAATAATCATGTTTTTTCTTCAATCTATTTATATTCGACTTATATAGCTGTCGGGCCTCCAACTTTGCCGCCGCCCTATTTTTCTTCCCTTTTGTCTTCCTTAATTGTTCTCTCTTGCTCTTCTCTCGTCCCAGTCCATTGTCTTTTCTCATAACTCTAGCGTGTCACGTAGTGTGGTTAAATTCTTATAAAAAGAATTTCGCATTTTGGTGTTTCTAAGATTCATAGTGTGCAATGCGATGGGCCAAATTACACTTAAAAAAAGGCTTGCCTGCAAGGCGTCTCTTTCCAATTCATACATTTTTACATTTCAATCTGCACGGGGAGCTCTGCCCCTAACCCCCACGGGGAATCGTCGGGGATTGTACCAAGCAGCCGACTGTGATACGCTTCCGGAAACCGAGCCCGGTGGTAATTTGGACACGTTGACTACAACTGAAATCAGTGGAAGGTATGTTACTTCAATTGGGCTCCAAGTTCCTCACTTCCAGCACAACTTTCTAAACCAACTCGACAATCCTCTCTACATTCTAGCCAACTGACTTTTGCATTTCCCACCAGCCAAACTTTCCAGGTGCAACGGGCTACCAGCCACAAATTCTCTACCCTTACTGGTTCAAAATGATCGGCCGAGTCTCGTTATTGTGGTGTCTTTTAGCTCTCACGTTACTGGCTTCAAGGTTAGTCAGGTCATTTTTGATATCTCCTAAGATTTTTTTAAAACTCATCTGATTACCTTGTAACTTACCCGCCAAATCCATCTGATCCGCGCGACGTATAATCTAGTGTTCGTGGGTGGGATGCAGAAGATCAGTAAGTGAATATATGCGTTGTATAGGCGTCAAAACAGTACTGCGTCATTTCTGTCTAATATACCGCTTGCGTGTAGTGAAATCTTCGACCTCGTGAGCGCGCTCGAAGCTGCCGAAGGAAAAGGCATGACATTTTGTTAGTACTTGCCATTCACGCTTTCTGCCACGACTCATTAGCTGATGTCATCAAGGCTGCAGATAAATTCTTGAATGTACCAAAGAGCGCGAGTCTCAACGAGATCAACAAAGCTTCCCGAAAACTGTCGTTGGTCATACAGTTAGTCTGCTTCAGCCTATCCTTCGCTCATTGTACCCAAGCAATTTTCTTAGTTTCATCGCATTTCTTTCAACAAAAATGCTCCAGTCCAGATAAACATCCAGGAAATAAAACTATAGAAGCCAAGTTCTCTCGATTAGGTCTAATCACTGCGATTTTGAGGGACGAAGAAAAGAGAAAACGGTATAACTTTTTTCATGACAATGGTGTTCCACGATGGAAAGGAACAGGATGTCAGTCCTTATTTTCCGAATAGAAGTGGAATCAGGAGGCAAGCTGAAGTTTTTTTCCTTTTTCTTTCTATAGATATGTACTCTCGATGGCAACCCGGGCTTGGTTTCGCAGTTTCATTTGTGTTATTGGTAGCTACTCTGACGCAATACGGCGCCCAACACGTCAACTATCGCTCAGAAATAGCAAGAATCCAAAAGTGTGTTGATTCTAACCACACCTGAAATTACCAGCTCATTCAACTGATCACTGAATCGACAATTTTCCGAAAGATTTCAAGCTGCGGCCCGACAAGCTGCAAGTAAGAAGAGTGAAAAACCAAATGCAGGATCCAAGTCACAAGGACGGAAGAAAGTCAAGATTTCAATCAGTAGGAGTTTGAGCAACGAACAAGAAGGTAATGGAGATGAATCAGACATTCCTGTCCCTAAGAGTCGTCAGGAACGTCGGAGAATGCAGCAAGTGACCGGGTCCAAGGTGGACAAGCCCAGCAACCCCGGCTGGATTGACATGGTCGTTGAAGGTGATGATGTCTGGATCGTCGCCGACGATGGTTCAGGTACGACGTGATTCAAAACACCTATTTCGTAGAACACGCCTGACTTTTCGTTTTCGATCACCTTTAGAATTACCACTTGTGGAATCAGCCGCTGCTAAGCCTGCGTTCCAAAGAACGTTCATACCTGCAATGATTTGCCGTGTTCTTGGCGTGTCTATTGAAGACAGCACTTCCTCAGCCGCAAACTCAAACGCCCAAGATGTAGCAGAACCAGAAGGTGACACAAAAGAAATCACCAATCCTGAATCTTCTGAAAACCCCAAACCTCAGCAGACTAAAAACCGGAAAGCAGCCAAATCAAAGACTAACTGAAGTTAGTTCTCCTGCCGAGTGTCACTCCTAACAACAAAATTGTCCAGATTTTTTCCTTAGTTTTTCTTGTGATGATGAATCACATGACTGGTTGATGAAATGAAAATATCACAATTAATACTCGAGCTCCATAATTCCCCTGATTCCACAAATGTCCCAAACTGCTTGTCTATGGTATGATTTTTGCCGTTGTTTTTAAAGTATGTGTGTAAAGTGAGGCTTTATCTATATCCAGCTCCCAGCCATCAAGTGAAAATCACGACCATGATGACTAGAAGAGAGACCATTGATATATTGCAAGTTATTGATCTTCGGCTTTATTTGAATTACCAAATGCTATCAAGTTACATGTGTGATGCATGTCGCTCTGTAATGATCCCCATGTGGAGGGGAGATGAATTGAGTATCTCCAATGGAGGAATGAAACTAGCATTCATTTTTGGAACGTTCTCTGTTTGTGCTCACAAGGAACGTATGACGTGTATATAGGACTTGAGGTAGTTGATTTTTGGTGAGATAGGCTGAAAGGTACACTACCTGATTTCCTGACACTACTTGGATTTTCCGGCTCGAAAAAAGCCCCTTTCAGGCGACCTTATGTCCAACGAATCTTTAGTGATTTGTCCAGTTGCATGCTTCACGGTGTACCCAAGTAGTTACATTTTTGCACTACACAGTATTCCTTCGGCTTGACTTAGACTTAATAATAGTATGGACAGCTCCTCGTTTCAATCTGCACGATTTGGCTTGGTAAGTTCCTTTCCATGGCGCACCCCATTGCTCTTTTTTTTGGACACCAAAACGCTTTTCTTGTCATATGATACATCGGTATTGCAGTGTTAAAACCATGCTGTCGAGGGCTACAGTGGTAAGGTGGAGTCTCTAAAAACCGAGGGGGAAAATACGTTAGATATTTGCACGCGTTTGGGCTGACAGGTTGAGTGTAATTTTTAAAAACATATGACTCACTTTAAGGTTTGTTTTTAAAATTGGCAAATCTGTTTACCAGATATCTATTATTAGAATATAAGCAAGCAGGACAAGATTAGTGACTATCGGGAAATCCGTTTTCATGAAAGGAGAGCACGGGGCTGACCCTTGTCCCCCCATAACCGCGCTAACCCCAACGATGATTGCACTGACCACCCGCTTGTCCCACTGTGGTTTATTCCAATACTTGAGAGCAATGAGAGCGGTGACACTGAGAGTGATGACGTTGACGAGACTGATAGCTGCAGCCTGATTTGGTGGATCTTCCAATGGTCGTTTGCCTTCCTTGGCGACTTTGTTTGCTCTTTGTTTAATTTGGTCATCCTTCTCGGATGCCGGAGAAGGACTGTCCTTGTTCGCTTTGCTGGAGTGATGTTCATCTAGACAAGCCATTCGATGAGGATATGAGAATTCAGTACATTTGTGTGTGAAGGCGAACTCGACGAGGCAACAATCAGTCGAGCCAACTTACCGTGCTCATCTCTGGATTCCTCAACCTGAGGCTTATCCTTCGGAAGATGATCTCCCTGGCCTTCCAACAGGTTTGGATCAGGCTTGGGCTGATCGTCTACTGGGGGCGCGTTTTCGGCTAGTACGGATGCGTAACTGAATCGAGAATTCTGGTCAGCTTACTTCTATGGGATATTCGTATAGGAAATCGAGAAAGGGATGCAATCGAGTTACCTCATCTTAGTAAGTTGTGATCAATAGATTGATCTTAAAACTATTCGAGTCGGTTCACAAGAGTGAGCGAGCTGTTAACCGTGCTCCGGGTGTGTTATTTATGGGTGGTTTGTTCCGGCGAAAGCAGTCTTGCCTAGCTTACCCCCCTCCTTCCTGGGACCCGTGCAATCCATGCGGCTGATCAAGCCCAGTAGATTTATCGAGTGATGTAAATTGTGACAAAAGCTTGGAAATACCCAGATCAGCATTGCAAGACTTGAGCTAATGTTGTGTTAGGTTGTACAGCATCATCTTTTGCCACCCACACTCAAGGTTCATGACCTCACTCGCATCGCCATACCAAGAGAGGGCGGATTCCTCTCAATGTTCAGAAAAACTTTCCATCACCAGCCATTGATCTCAAGCTCTCAGCAGAGGGCCAGCAACACTACGCATAATAATAGGGTGGCATAGCTCAGTTTAGTGCTGCACAATTCAGGAATGCACATGTATGTGTTAGAGGCCTTCTACTAATGCTATGTTCACAGGTCCCAAAACAAGAGTCTACTACAACACTTTTCTTTTTGCTTTTTCAGCATTTTTGGATGCATTTTTGGCCCTAAAAACACTCTAGTCCAGCTTAGAATAGTGGAAAGACACTGACATACTGCTAATTGCTGTAATTTCCTTACTTAACCCTTAGTCACCTCTTCCTTCCCAAATGCCCAGCTCAATGAGATCTGTGTTCTAATTATAATTTAACCTCTTACTTTCTTGTTTTTTTCTTGTTTTTTTTTTGTGAAGCCCTTATCTAAGGAGGAGTAATCCTCTGCCAATCAATCCACTATTCTTGAGTATGGATGTTTCATTTCTAATGTCATTTATTGTACCTGACAGTGTTCAGTCATTATCTTAACCAAATCTTTCTCTCTGGTCTATGCTCCAATTTGACTATCTTTCTACAGGAAATCAACCTCATTGTCCCAGTGCAAGGTTAAGTGATGGAAACATTGCCAGATTATGTGACAATGTAAATAAGTATGAGCGCTTTTTAGCCTCTCAATAAGATAACAGCTTGATTTGAACTTGTTTTATTACTATCCTGCCTCTGATGGACATTCATACCCTATCTATACTTACTAGTAGCTTTTTATCAAGTTTTTTTTGACATCTTGTATTTAAATATGTAGAACATATTATCAATCATTTCTTAACCCACCAATCCTCTTGGCTTGACTTTTTTTGTATCCACACAATTACCCAAAATCTATACTTTAGTTATTCATGTTAACTCAAGTGCCTGAAATGTTTTCAGCAGCAATGCCAATCATGTGATGATGATGACTTTATCCTTGTATCTTTTCCAAACCATTTGCCATTGATTCATTTGGTGGAGGTTAAGATTTAGATCTCCATATTTTTTTTTAAAAAAGTATTTCTTGCTTTTAGCTTGCAAACAATATATTGTTTGGTTCTTTAATTCAAGCTATTTAAAAGGAGATAATTTATTTGATTCATAATTTGTACACCAATACTTTTTAAGATAATAAAAAAAAAGATAACATTGTGTGCGACAGAGTGAGAGAGGGGCAGAAAAAAACTTGAATAGGAATCCTTAGTTTGGTTCAACAAAATAGCCGCAGTGCTTGTAAAGCTTGTAGAAGAGCTCGGCAGTGGCGATCTCAGCAGTAACTTGTCGGACCTCCCATTCAGGGTCAGTGGTGTATTCCAACACTCGGGATGATTGTATTTCTTGCTTGATGGCTGCAAAAACCAATTCAATTGGATTTAGCTCCAGGCAATACGGAGGAAGGAAAATTAGCTGTACTCCAGCAGCCCCACACAGTTCAGGGACACGGTCGCCTTGATGATAAGCGGCGGTATCACACACTAAGACTGAGTTAGGTGCAGGGTATCTGTTCATACATGAAAGCTGTGAACGAGTGTATTGATAAGCTGGCTTGTAATCAACAAAAAGCAGTCAATTAACTTACTAAATCATGCTCCAAAAAATGCTCAAATTTGCAAGCATTGTAGTTCTCGAAGGTGGTGGTGAGGTTGACCAGCCCACCAATAGATATGGTAGGGAGTAGGATTAATCGGGGCACATTCTGGTTGACTAGAAAACGCTTGGTCTGTAAGAATAGCAAACACTAAGAGTGGTATTTCTATGTTAGACAACTGAGAGAACAACTTGAGAAGTATGAGAGAAAACAAAGCAATAACAATAGTAGTGGTATAGAGAAAGAAGCTCTTTACCTAAGAGCAAGTTGCTGTCTTCTTTACTTTGGTAGACAATACGATTATGGGTTGGTAAAGCAATTGGATAGACTCTTCTGGGAGTTTGGGTCTAAAGACAATCCTAAACGTCAGTCAGAGGTCTACAGCTCAATTCTGCTATAACTGGGCTCTGCAGTAGGTATTTACTCACCTTTGCTGTTGGGGGTAATCCTTTTCCTGAGGCTGGAGCCAAGTGGGCCTGGTGAATTGTTGATGCTGAGATTAATACTAATTGGTGGTGGAAACCAAGGTTAGTATTATTCTCACAGTCAAACGTCTGGAATAGTGTTACTTACCTGGTTTGTAGTACGCTTTGCTTATCCGGATGGGTCTCTTTGTCAGTGTTTGACGTGGATTGTCCTGGATTAAAGGGTTCAAGGTCAGCGCTCGCTGGAACCTGATATTGGGAACACATGCATATATGCAAGGTCTAATAAGGAGTGGTCACTGACCGTGCTCACTATGTGGGTTAGGGGTATTCCCTTTTATGCGCTTGTGGGCACCGTTGGACTTGAGATCTTGACACGGCCGGGGTGCCTTGGACCAATCTAGCAAACAATCGGAGTAAATCCTTGTAGAAAAAAGCGCTCTCATCTAGAAACAAGATGAGCTGTTCAGTTACTGTCTAAAGTGGAATGAAAGGAAAATAACTCACCTTTGAATACAAGGTACTCCGCTGGAAAAAACTCCAAACATTCAATAAACGTATGCTTCACCAACAATGACTTTTGAATGTGCGAAGTCTTGGGTTTCTTCAACGTGACCAACAAGCACTCAACCAGATTTCTATGAACGGTAGAGGTACTGATGAGAACTCCAGTTGAATCATACATCTGTTCTTGAATTTCTTCAAGAAACAGACCAGGGTCATGTTGGAAAAGTTCCAACATGACTCAAGAATCTTCTCTTGATAGGAGGGCTGGTCAACCGCGGGCCTCGTAACCGGCTGGGTCCCTGATCACGCATTGGGTTTCCTTGTACAGTCGCAGCCATTGATTGAACGACTGCCTCGAAATCCCAGCAGCAAGCAAACGTTGAATCAATGGATAGCTGTGGCCTTCAAGAGCCAACCGGACAGCGCTCTCCTTGGTGTCTGGCTTGTAGGAACAAAAGACCATCAAACAGGTTTTGAGTCTTGAAATCCAATTTTTTTTTGGGCTAGAATCGGGATCGTTGTTATTATCGGTGTATTGTAGTCAACAGCGGGTAGGCTGGGTCCAGTGGGCCGGGGATACTGGGCCACTGACTATAGCAGGCTCAATGACGTCATTGGCTACCAGCTGTGAGGCAGAAACGAGTTTTAAACCTCTACACAGCAGAAAATCCTCACAACTTTAAGTAAAAAAAATCATTGCAACTGTCCAAGAATTTTGCAAAAGACAATACATGGATATATCCAACAGCCCCAAAAACCTTAAACCCGTCAAATCTTGGCTTCATAAGGAACATCTTCTCATAGGGTGTCTGTGAGCCTGGGTCTCTTTAGCGACAACAGGACACAAGGAAAAAAGCTTTGTAGAAGCTAACAAAAATGAGTATGTTGAACTCAAGCTCAACTTTATGATAAAAGGAGCTAAGTTGCCAAAGGACAACCTCCAACCTAGAATATAGGTCTACAATAAAGCACTTTAAGGGTAGTTGGGTTTGTTTAACCAAAAGAGGAGGACAGATTTGGTTCCTTTGTTTAAGGGGATGGATTTTTGGTGATATAAGGGAGGAAATGGTGCTGATAAACAGAATACTGGCTGGTTGGTTACTTCAAAGACTTGTAAGGCAATAATAAGAATGTAATTCTAATTGGTGACTTAGAAATCTGGGTGAAAAACCAAGAAGGCAGTAATGGGTGTGTTTATGTATATTTTCTTTCCATCAGCTTAGAGTACTTCTTTAAATAGTACTTGGCTGGGAGCTTTTGGTGCCTGTATAAGTACATGTGTAATTCTCAACCTCCTTGTTGAATTACCATGTGGGCTTAAGCTGTATGTAGACCATGTGTCCTGTAATTAATCTGACACATGGTATTTGGGGCCTAGTGTAGCAACTAGTGGCTTGGCATTTACAATCTGGAATGGCCACTAGTCTCAAAGTAGAAACCATTCATTTGTACTGTTACAATATGTGTTACAGTATCTTCTATGGGTTATTTCTTCCCTTTAGACTATAATCCTTATCTTTCCAAGGATAAGGTAATTATCCATAGGTTTCACATATTATAAGGTATGTGTTTTGTTTATTATGGGTTTATCCATTATTACATGAGCTGCAAAGCTCTATTTCCCTTTTCTAGGGGACTTTGGTTTATTTTGAAGTCTTTAGGGCAATAAGTGTTGGCCTAACTGTAGGTTTAGGACATACTTATTGTCTCTAAGGCTGACAGTGTCACATCACCACTCAACTTGTTCTGAATCCTGTTAAGAACATGATTACAAAAACACATAGCTCCAAAAGGTTTTTGGGAGAGTGCTGTCAATTAAGATGGTTCTACTCATGTCTTGAATGGTTCTATTATACCTTTCTATCATACTGTTTTTGTAGTGATGATAAGGAAGGGATTTTTGAGCGGTAATACCTTTTTTTTTACCAAAAAGGTTTCCAAATTCTTATTGGTGAACTCGCCTCCACTGTCTGACCTAAGCCTCTTCACTTGTATACCAGTTTGGACCTCTAATTGCATAATGATATTCATCAACTGATGATTGGTGTTGGACTTTGATTTCAGCACCTTGGCAAAAGATCAAACTGTAGCTTCATTGCACAGAGTTAGTATGTACCTCCCCCCATCAACTGAGGGAACTTCAAATGGTCCTATAACTTCAGGTGCCATCACATCCAGTCGGTCTACAGGCTTGTAGCTCGACAAAAGAGGATTGACTCTGGTGCTTTTGCTAATGGCACATACCGGGCAATGAATTTTTCCCAATGGTAGACTTATTGGCAAACCATGACCAAGCTTCAACTTGATAAGTCTCCTGATATTTTGCGGGCTGGCATGTCCAAAAACCTGATCCCAAAACAGAAGAGTCAATTTGTCCTTTGATAGTCCTTCTGACTTCTGCTTGTAGTCGCTATCTTTCCCAACTGGCTCTGTGAAAATCTCACAGGGTGGGTCAGTCTTGGATGCAAACATAGATATTTTTTCATTGGTCAAGTTAGGAGAGAAAATTGAGGAAACAGGAGATATAGCTGAAGAGGGCAATGGAGAGGGTGAAATATTTTTTTTCACACAAGACAGGGGAAGAGACATAGAGAGGTGTTGAGTAGAAGAATGGTCAAGATCAGAAACATGTGTGGCACTGCCGTTTGGACAACAAGTCCCCAAGGTAGTCATTCTAGCATCTGACTGGCAACAATCTGCTCGGATCATGGGATAAGGCATACACCATTGGTTTTTTCACGGTTAAAAAACACAGCTGAAAAGATGAGCTCCATTTGGATGATAAAATTTGAATGCTTCTATATTGTTTTCATAGAATAACAAAGCTTTAGCTTTCTGTAACGCTGCCATGGATATGGGAGTTGTACAAGCATTCTCACAGTAACTTTAGCTTTCTGTAAAGCTGCCATGGATATGAGAGTTGTACAAGCATTGTCACAATAAAAAATGTGCTTGAGTATCACTATCTGTCCATCTGGACCCTGGAACTTCAGGTCCCCAATCCCAGTGATGTCCATTGGTAGCTACAGACACCAGAATTGGTTTGGAAAGTGAAAGGTAAAAATGAAGGAGAGATTTAGAACTGGTGAAACCATGAGAGGCACCGGTGTCAAAAATAGCAGGATCACTCACAATATCCTCCCCCATGGACATGTTCCTAAAATACAAGTCATCCAGATTGTCTGGTAAGACACCTATCTCCAACACCTTTGCCGTAACCCCCCCAGATTGTTGAGTAGATTGACCACTTCTTTGGGATTGAGTATTGAAGGCTTGATACTGATAGCATGGTCGATAATAATTGGCCATTTGTCTTGCTCGCTGTTGACTGTTGCTGGGGGGGGCTAGGGACTTCCTGTTCGAGTAGCTTGGCAATCTTGAGGACATAACTTGAAAACCACTAGGCAGCTGACCATAAATGGTTCCAACAATTGTTCCGATTGCTTGGTTACCCATATCTTGGCAACCCGCAGGTGCTTGCTTCCCTTTCTGCGGGCAATCATGTTGATAATGATTGTCTCCCCCGCAGGACCAGCACGCTGCTGCAGTCAGCGCAAAGAAGTTGAGTGCATCACACCACTCAGCCTCATCCACTCCTGTCAAGAACATGGATGGATCGAAGTCGTCGCCAACGATCACTGACAAGACCAGCGCTGTTGGTGCAAAAACCAATCCTTTGGTGTCCCTCAGTTGGTCGGAAGCTTGAAAATGTTGTTGTCGGCAGATGTCATAGGCGTTGCAGATGGCTGCAAAAGGTGGGCAGGTACCGGTTGGGTAAAATTGGACGCATAGGGCGCCCCCCATTGCATCACCGCTGCCTGCAAGATGAAACCCAGAAAAGAATCACCCCTGCAGCTAACATTTACCGACTTCCACTCTGTGTATAAGTCCAACAGAGTCAAGGCAATCCCGGCACTTGGAGTGGTTGGATCAATCTTGAAGGACATGAAACGGCGCCAGATGTTCATCTGTGCTGCCCTTGATACCATCTTGAATTTCTTCTTGAGCAAAAGATACATTTGATGAGCCGTATCAATGGCTTGCAGATCCTGAACAAGGGACCCATGTACACTTGCGAACATGACTGCTCTTCCAATCTTTTTGAACGTCTTGCTTTCGCACGGCTGAAAAAAAGAAACTGGCACCGGACAAACCTGTTTGAGATACCTCCTTGAGTCCCCGGATCTATTGACTGAAGTTTGATCCGTCCGGCTGGAGAATGTCTTCCTTCTTGATGGTCAATACAATAGAAGAAACCGTAGAAGAGAACAGTTTGTTCTGTTTGAGTTTCAGTTCCGCCAGGCAATAGTCCTGTTTGTCGGCTGTCTCTTCCGATTGGTTCAAATGTCATGTTGGTCCAATTGGAGATGAGGGGGAACCTGCGTCTGATGGGCAGATGTGTTCACAGGTAATGGGGAAACAGCAGGCTGAGGGTTGGCATTAACTGGGGAAACTCCAATTGGCGCTGTAGCTGCACGTTCAGGTTGAAGGTGGGATGACTGGTTAGTCACCACATTCGCTGGTTGGATAGTTTGATTGCCCGCAACCAAGTTGAATAAGTGTTGCATTTGCTGACCGCAGTCGGGTTGGTAGTTGTTAACATCCAGAGAACCCTGAGAACCAAGCAAAACAGCAGAACTGGTAAGGCTTGGGCGTTGATTTTTGTGAGTACCGGTTGATGAGCTAGGGTTGTGGGACATGATGGGAAAAATGGAGTGATGGGAAAGGGATGGAAAAGGGAACTGGGGAAGTGAGAAAAAGGAAGTAGGGGATAGGGAAGATTGGGAGAGGAAGAGAATAGGGATGGTTAAGAGATAAAATGTGATGGAAGAGTATTTGGAGAGACAAGGAATAAGATTCTAAGTTAGAAGGGAGAGAAAAACTAGCTGGTGGGAAAAAGAGATAAGATTTTGTAAGATATGTTTGGGTTGAAAAACTTTGCTGATGATGGAAAGGAGAAAAAAAAATCAAGAATCTAGATGACTAATCAGGGGAATATAGGAGATAAGGTTGAATGAGAAAGGTTTTCATGAGAGGTGTAGGAGCGATGAAGTGAAGATGATGTCCGTCAATTCTTGTCTGTACAGCGTTACTGTTATGCCAATAACAGTAACTTCCTTACATGGCTAGTCTAAGTAGCCCTTCAGACAAATCACAACTTCTATCTGGGGAAATGGAGAGGGAGAGAGTCGACTTCGCTGCTAAACTGATTAGGTTCCAGGTATGTTGTTCAAGATAAGAAGTTAGATGGATATTGCAATGACACAATTAAGTATAATCTAAATTCTATGATTAGTAGAGAACAATATTCAAAAGCGGAGAGATGTTTTATAGGCTCATAACCTGTTGGCACCTCAAACTAGGAATGTTTGGGTAGGAGGAGAAAACACATAGATTCCATAAGTCTCCACCAGGGTTCAGGAACTGTGGTGGATATATATAGGGGCTGCGGCGAGTCTCAGGGCGCGTAACCCTCTATGGGTTACAACAGAGACCACAAAGGAATTGTCCTTAAGGCCAGGGTGCGAATATACCTAACTTAACGCAAGTCCCTCGCTTGGAGGGCCCTGGTGAAGCTTGGGCTGGCGCAAAGCGCCCCTTGCGCGAAGCGCGAGCCTCCAAAGGAGAAGGCTTGCTTGGCGAGGCGCCTTTGGCGCACTGGGTCCCCCGGCCCCTGAATCGAGGGGATTGTGCTAAGCTAGCAAATATACAGCTGGCCCAAAAAACCTTGCAGTTTTTGCAGGTTTTTTTTTTTTTTTTTTGCCGCGTTTTTTTTTTTCCCCCAAAAATATTTTTTTCCCCGGCCCCAATTCAATCGGTTGGAGAGAACCTGGCAGTGCCATCATCCCCGGGCCGGAGATATTGCTGATATCCTCAACCAGCAAATCACCCAACGTCTCCACAATCAGGAATCAATACAAGTGGCTCGAATATTTTAGGTGCAAGAATGTCTCTTGGTGAGTCAATTTTTATTTTTCATTCATTCATTCTCACCCATTCATCCATTCAAAAAAAACTAATTTTTTTTTTGTAACCAGATGACTACTACCTCGATCTTTAGAATACTCCATTGCTTCCCCAGATTGTAGATAGTGACTCGTGGTTGTCCCGGGGCTGTGAAGATGTCTGTTCAACTACTACCACATTGGTCCCTCCAGCCAACCCGCCAGAACAATCGAAAACGCTAGCCGGATTGACCGATGTAGATGCTCAACAAAAAGACGAAGATGTTGATGTCAAAATCAACTTAGAATACTCATTCTTTGTTCCAGACACCGCACGAAAACGTACTACTACTCAGGGATCCAACAAGCGCAAGTTGATGGCTGATCCAGATGAGAAGTACACGAAACTAAAGTCGACCCCAGGCAAACTATCGTTTAGCTGGAATACCGCACAGGGTAGCCTTGCAGCCTTCAAGATGCTTGCAATCGATATTATATCTCGTTTGGACAAGAAAGAAATAGGCAAACATGCTCAAGAGCATGAAGACAAGGGATCAATTACCTGGCACACGGTGATCCCGCATGGTGGAATATTTGCTGGTAACCAAAAAGGTATGTTGGAAAACAATGACCTTTTTGACCAGTTCCTTGAAATATGCAAGGAGCCAGTCAATGGCCGAAGGCACACAGTCACCTTGGTACAACAGGACCCCAAACAGGCTGCTCAGGTGTGTTTTGATGTTGATTTTGTTTTCGGCACGGGCGACTGATAATGCTTTTTTTTCTGAGCTTGTAGAAAGAACAAGCATTGAAATCACTCAAGAAGAAACACAGCGGTGTCGCCGAAAACTCCGATAATGAGCCTAGCGACGGCGCAATCTCCTCAGCCACGGTGATCAAAAACATACGGTTTCTTTGCGCAACACACATGCCATGCAAGCAACTCACAGGTACCAGCAAGACCCCGGTTTTTATCAACCCGACTGATCCTAGCCGCTTTATCTTGCTCACCATTGAGAGGATTGGTCTCTGGGCTCAAACAATGGTAAGATTTTCGATTTTCTCCCATGTAGCAACCTCATCTAACTGCGGTCTAATATCAGGTCAAAAATAAGGACGTCACGCTTCATAATCCCCCAAAGTCGCCCCCATTTGCTTACATCACAAAAGCCGAGCTTCAAGCCCAACGATACGGACGAGCAAGGTCTCCCAATTCTTCAAACCGATCCCCGCATCAGAGTCCAAGCTCAGTCAGAGTCGGCGAGGAACATCAGTTACCGGCTACTCCGACAAGTGCTACCCTGATCAATTCTACAGCAGGTATGTTTGGCCAACCCATGGTGATGCCATATCCATGGTTCATGGGAGGCATGCCATGTATGCCTCCCATGAACTATGGTAGAATGTCTCTCCCTGGTGTTCATCCTATTCCCTACCCATCTTCAACACCCATTCCGATACCCGGGGGTCTTCCGATGACATTCCCATCTGGCTCAAATTTACCGTTAACCTCCTCAAACGACAATCCTACCCCTGGTGTTGAAGCCCCTTTGTCCCCTGTGACATCTGACGACAGTGTCGATCTGGACAACTACTTGCGTTTTTGCCATGTGGACCCTCATTGCGATGATGTTAAGACAGCTCTCAATGAGCTTGGTATCACCCACTACAACTCTTTTGGCCAGGTCACCGAGGGCGATCTCGAAAAAGCGGGTCTCAAACTCGTTCCGGCAAGAACCCTCGTTACAAGTCTTAAGCGATTCAAACGCCGTCTAACCCGCATTTCAAAACGCAACCAATGAGGAGGCCAGAATATCTCCTCATCACCCGATAATTGTTGTAATTATACAATTTTAAATGTCTAATTTGTTTCTTGAAGCCAAATTGTTTATGTGAACTATATTTGGCCCTTGAGTGAAATTTTCAAGTAAAATTTTACAGTATTTTTTTCCCCTCAAGCAGAAATGTAGTGTCTTTACTGTATTTGCCCCTCAAGTGAAATTTTACAATAAATTTTTCCCCTCGAGCACAAATTGAGTGTCTTTATTGTTTTAAAAAGCATCAATGCCTTGAAGTCATTGGTACTGTGGTCCTCTTAAACTGTGAGATAAGCAACTAGGCCACCCAAAAAGGATTATAAAATAATGTAGCATAAGATTTCAATAACTTTCAAAAAAAAAAGAAGGAAAGTGGATACAAAAAAAAGCATAAAAATGAATAAATAGAAATCACAACATTTTTTTTATGAAATTGCATAGCCTGAGCCAAAGAACAGGCTCCTGGTCAAGTCTGAAGTGAAGACAAGGGGAATAAAAGTGTCAATCACCTCATAATCTTCATCGCCCCCCGTCAGGAGCTCTTCCCATCGCCTCAGATGGGCCTTGTAAACAGCAAACCCCTTTTCGATGGGGTTAAGATCCGGTGAGTAAGCAGGCAGATATTGTATGAGGCAACCTTGATTCTCCACGATACTCGCTACCCTCCCGTTGTGATGAATCTGAGCGTTGTCCAATACAAGGACGCTTTGGGGCAATGGAAAGGGGTTCATGGATGGGAGCTACTCCCAAATATTGATCACATTAATCCCTGGAAAATCAATTATGATGATGATTAAAAAAACTTACCAAGATATTCTCAAGGAAAAACTTGAACGAAAAGCGATCGACCGATTCCTCCTGGACCATATGGGCCACCAAACCGGATATCGAGATAGCTGGAATAACATTATATTGGTGTGTACTTCGTTGGCGGTGAACACGTGGTGTTCGCTGACCGATGGGGGCCCATCCTCTGGTTTGTTGTACGGCTTCAAGGCATACCCCCGACTCATCTGTAGTTGGATTTTGTTAGGAATGAATCTTGCAGAACACAACCTACTGCCACTCACCAGTAAATACAAGGCATGATGCTGGTATGCAAGCAATTCGGGCCAGATATGTTGCCCGTTCGTTGGCGTCTTGCAAAGGATTGACCGTCCTGAGCGATTTTCTTGACATTTGTAAGTGGTTGTGTAGCGTGTTTGATATTGTTTGCTGCGATACATCAATTCCATGTTGATTGAACAAAGATTGTTGAATCTCGTCTAGATACATCGTTGGCTTGTCAGTAATCAATTCATTAATGAACTGGGTGTCTTCGGCATTCAAAACCAATGGCCGTGCCCTGGGAGCGTAAGTTGATGGATCACACACAACAGCCCGGGTTCTTTTGTAAAGAGACTTCCATTGTTGTAGCGAATCCGGGCTTATCTTGGATCCCAACCGTTTGTTGATTTGGTCTAGCGTTTTGCCATCAATAGCATACCGGACTGCCGAGTATTTCAAATCGGCCGAGTACTTCTGAAACACCATCGGAACCTGTAAAATATAAAATTGGTTGTTAGTAAGTTTCAAAAAGCATCATTCTGGAATACTTTCCCTACCTTGATTTGCTGCTTACGTTGGGTGATTTGCTGGTTGAGGATATCGGCAATGTCTCCGGCCCGGGGATGATGGCACTGCCAGGTTCTCTCCAACCGATTGAATCGGGGCCGGGGAAAAAAATATTTTCGGGAGAAAAAAAAAAACGCGGCAAAAAAAAAAAAAAAAACCTGCAAAAACCGCAAGGTTTTTTGGGCCAGCTGTACATAGTGGCAGTACTTTTTTTTTTTCTCTAAAGTCTAATTTGGCCTTTGGCATTGCACACTATGAATATCATTTGTTTCGAACTACAAGTTTTTTAAGTTTGTAACAATTGTTTTTGAGCACTTGGTGTTGTGGCAGTACTTGAAATCAGTTTTTAATGATGCAGATTCAATAGGTGTTTTGGGTTGTCGGTCTTTGAAATAGCGTCAGAGAGAGGTTGCGCCACACTCTGCCATGCAACCGCCACCACCTCGAGATCTACCAGAAGAACTTGATGAACGAACGAATCCGATCTCAGGCTTGGTCGATCGCCTCTCCTCTCGACCAGAACTGGTAGACGAGATCTGCGCGCTGGAGTCCATCCTGGGTAACGAGTCAGTGAATTGCGAATGGGAAACTCAACAAGGACAAATCCGGTCTATCTCGCTCCTCATCCACCTCGACCTCAATAACCATCTCAGCAAAGACACCCAGGATGATACGAAATTTCAATTATTCCTCGAGATTCCAGATGACTATCCTTCAAAGGACGCCAGACCTCGTCTTACTTTACTCGCCAAATACATTGGGCCATTCAGAGTCAACCAAGATCTATCGAGGTCGATTGATAAGGCTTTCGAGGGAAAATCGGCGGACGAAGCTATCCTCTACGATGGAATCGAAACTGTCAAAGAAATGGTCTTAGAGTTCTACCAAACTAACCGGGCTCGACGAGGAGAAACATCGTCAGAGGAATTTCCTAGACTGACAGCGCAACCAACAGAAGGAAATACAGAAAATAATGAGACGGACGGCAGCTTGGAAGCTGCCGAAGGAGATGGAGTTGTTTGTCCAGAACGAAGACAGCAGAAGTTTGTGGTGCATACCAGCGAGCCGATCATCGATCGAAAGAGCGTGTTCATTGGGAGTGCCGTTGCATTGGATGACCCTAAGGACGTTAGTACCGACTGACCCCCATCCCTTCGTTCTCCCTCCTCCGATCTTGATTCAATAATTCAAGGACCCTGGGTCGGATCGTTCTAGCTTCCCCATTTTCTAATGCCTCTTTCTCCACAGGTCCCGAGGATTCTTGAATACCTCCTCAGCGATAAGAAAATCGCAAAGGCTAGGTGAGTTCCCTCCGCATCCTCACTCCGAGTCCTTCTCCGATAGCACATTATTTCTTATGCTGATGCAACCTCATCGTTCATCCACGGCACTCAGTCATAATATGTTCGCTTGGAGATGCGAATCTAATGGTTTTCTTCACCAAGGTCAGGCTCTTTTTTCTTGTAGTTTCTTTTGCGGAAATCACTAAAAATCCATTTCTTCTTCTTCTTTCTCCTGGCTGATTTGTAGATAATGATGATGATGGAGAATCGGCGGCTGGATCACGAATGCAACATCTTTTAAATATTCTGGTATGGATAAGAGAATACCTGTTTGCATGTTCATGGAAGGTACAACAATCATGTTAACACGAGATTTCGTTTGCTCGTTTTTTCTCTCTTTTTCTTTCTTTGCTGTGGCCCCTTGGTAGGACGTCAAGAATGTGTTTGTCTGTGTCAGTCGTTGGTTTGGAGGCATCCATTTGGGCTCGGACCGCTTTAAAGTTAGTCTTCCTCCTGAATATGCAAAATTGAGACCCTAACTACTAAAATGCTTAATGCGAGTCGACCCTCCATACGGGATCACACCATCTCTGTAACCTACCACGAACGATGGATGCAAAAGCATATCAATCAAGCTACTAGAGATGCCCTCGTTCAAGGCCGATTCATCTCATCACCGCCCCCTAAGAATACAATCCCTGGTAAACCGTCTGGCCAACAGACCATCCCATCCGGACACAAGAAGAAATGATGACGGTTCAAACTTAATGATATTCTATTTCAATCTAGATCTGTTATAAACAAACCGATTGCAAAAGAGAAATAAAACCCTTCTGTGAAGTCGATCGATTTGTTTGTAACGATTACAGTTTGTCATGGATATTTTTACATATCAATAAGATTAATCCGTGGCTTTCACTCGTTTTCGCTCAGAAAATCTAGGAGCCTCGATCTATCCATGAGGAAAGGGATTTTCATGCTCCTTTTTGAGCAACAAGTTCACTTCACTTTCGCCTCTTATCTGCAAAATGTAAATGCCAAGTAGCTGACTCGTGAAAAATGTAGCGCTTTGTACTATAAACAAAGTACTACATTTTTTGGTAATCTATGAAGCAAGTATTTGAACAGATGAATGGCTCTGCTTCGCATCTTCCAAGACGCGTGTGTAGGACACTGTCCTTGATCTACTTCACGATGCCTTATATTAGCTAGGCGTCCCAATGACAGCAACCTAACCATCATGGATATATCTTTTTCAAGCGGTATTATCATTTGATGGTTTGGACTCTCATGTTTGGCTTGGACTGGCGGTGCAAAGAATTTAGTTGCGATCAAGAAACACCCCAGCTCGATCCTCAGTGGGCTCTCGAATGATAAGCTGGCCAGTTTTGGAGCCGCGTATAACTGTTCATATATTTCAAATGGGGCAATTGCCACCTTCAAGTGCTGCATTTTCAGACTCAGCCGTTCTGGTTGCTCTGCAGACACAAGCGGGCTCTGCTCCTGTACCCTGTCACTTGCAAGAAGTTCTGCAGGTTTCACGGGTCGCCACTCCACTTGATACGTCCGGCTGCCTGCAGAACCAGTTGGAAACAGAATGCAAGGATTTCTTTGCCTCATCCCCCAGTTTCTGGATATCAGGTTTCTAGAGACCTCGATCTGCTCGGCAAAGTACTGTGCTGGCCTGGCCGATTTGCTACCGGGTTCTTTGATGATGGAGTCTTGGAGCCAGTCGATAGTCCTCTTGCAGAGTCAAACAAGGAAAAACTACCAACAAAGAACACACTAAAAAAAGGCTTGAGGTACCATCATGGAATAAGTAGTATCTTGTCTGCAGTTCCTGTTTCCGGATGTTTCTTTCGAGATGGAATGGATGCGTGGGACTTCTATACCTCAGTTATGTGCGGAATGTGCATGGATAGTAGGTGAAGTTATGTAAAGAAAGAAAAAAGTTATCGGGATTCAAAATATTGACTATGCACCGATCAAGTGCAACCGGCACAGGTCAAGCTGACTTTAACCCTTTGATTAGATATTGCCATACTTGTCCATGAACACTTTTCCTTGCCGCTGCTGGTTAGAAGAATGGCTCAAAGGAAAACTTAGGACAGTTTGAGTCGATAAGGGGGACCGTTCAAGAAGTAGAGAGGTGTTCCTAGGAGGGCGTTCGGTCCTTAATGAGACTGCTTCAACGTCCATAAGGAATCGAGAGTCAAGACCATCAGAGCTCGGCTCGGTTTTCATTAATCTTCTACTGCTTCAACTCAACGTCTCCCTAGCGCTCTCTCGGTGGATGGATAAATGAATACAAACTTGGTGGTCATCCCCGAATGATGCGTCCATGAAGGATATGTCTTTTTAAGCACCACTTCTTTCCTCTATTCCCACTATCACTTATCCTTTTATTTGTTTTTGGTAATTTTTGCTTTTAAAAGGATTTTCATTCCTACATACTCCACAACCACCGATCATCTATCCACACACTTGCAGGATTTTTATTTATTTTTGTTATTCTCCCTCTCACATTTGCCTCAAGTATAACTTATATACATTTCTGATAGACAAGATGAATTTCCGTTCAGTCCAACTATTTGTGATTCTCTGCGGTTTTGTACTCTCGCAGTCTCATGAGGCAGATCAGCATCAAGATATTTCGACACATCAACTCGACAATTCCGAGGCTCCATCCCGGGTAAATAGGGCTGAGAAGCACGATCCAACGACTCGTCTTGAGGCTCGTCAACCGGCCCCTTCAGGCTCGTTTTCAGGAGCTCGGCAAGCGAGCAAAGCTATAGGTCAACTTTCTAAGCTGACGAATAGGTGTCCACTCCCGAGGACCTCCTGTCCCATCTTATCGAGCTCCCTCTCAAAGAAATTACTTGCAAGAACTTATAACCACCAGAATCAATCGATCACCTTGCCATGGGAATGCGTTAACCTCCAAGAAGAATTAACCTCTTGCGGAACTTGCAATAACAATGTAGGCTTTTGAGCCCTCATCCCTCTCTTCCTCGAGCTAGCTCCGTAGAGTCTGACGAAAACTACGCTAATTAGTGACCCTATTATCTCTTACGCTGGTCTCTGCAGTGTATGAAAATTAAACATGTTAAGCATGTTGGATGTGAGCAAGGCAGCTGTAAAATTTGTGAGTCACCGAAAATCACTAATCCGCTGGTGACCAAGAAAATTTCATGAGCAACAAAAAACAACTGATGATGTGTTGTTCTTCTGGGGATTAACTTGATCGCTCAACATCCAGTTACTTGTCGGGCAGGATACACCTTAGTCAAACAAGCCTCTAATGTTCACAAAGGTCTTGAACGATGCGTCTTAGCGAGGAAAGGACACACCTAAACACGCTCAAACGCTTTCGGCCATGCCCTTAATCTCTCTCTCTTTCTCGAACCAGCAACACCATTTAGATCAATCCGGTACTCTTATGAGCGCATCTCTGGCTCTCTCTCTTTGATACATACATATGAATATTTAGATCCTTCACACGTTCCCTATAAGCACTCCAGCAACTCCACTTTCCTTTATAATGAGGATCAAATCGTCTTCCGGCCCGGCTATAGAGATACTCTTGTTAGATGATGTTTCATACATTTTTCTCTCTCTCCTGGAGCCTAGATGATGATAGCCACTTGTCAAGCAAGGATAATTGAACAGCTGATTCAGCAGTAGATCATTAAAATAATCCACCTGTGTACGATTAGTGAGTAAGGATTGACTTGCGGTAAGTATAAATGTAAGGATTCTAGTGAGCTAGGCCACACAGTGCACGCATGTATACATATTAGGGTCCTAGAGGCAGTCGGTGGATAAACAAGCACCCAGTGTCTTCAACACCTGGCATAGGTCTTCTTCCGCTCTGATTGCTGCCTCAGCTCTGGGTATCCCTCTTAAACTAAGCTCTCGCCACAATTCGCGACAGGGCAATTATGATGGATGAAGAGACCAATATTCCATAGACCCTTCATGTGGTCGATTAAACCAGCCGCATTGTTTGACCAAACTGCAGGCTACCATGGGTACTCGAGTCCTTCTTCAGATCATCGTAATGTCCAAACTCGTCTCGGGAGTGTGGCGCGAACCCAACCAGTGATTTCTGCAGTGTGAGTTTATAGTCATTGGCAGCTCCTCCTGTGTGTGCGATAAATGTGATCAAAAATTCTGTCGAACAGACGCTGAGGATTGTGAAATAGTCAAAATGGCTGGCAGTTGGCGCAGTGGCAACTCAGATCAGCCTCAGAAAAAAATGGTGCCCTGACACGGCCAGGAATGTTCGTTGTCTGTAGAATCCTGAGGCTACAAGCCAAAGCTGATTGCTCATCTTTTTACAATAAGGGTTTCAACCGTTGCAGAAATCTTAGCCACTTTTTTATCATTTCAAGCTTGCTCCTACTCGGTGAGCTATTTTCCCAGGCACAATCAGGGTGATCTTGGCAGGTAGATTGATAATTAAACAAAAGTGATTTGTTGGTAGAGCTCATTTTTTCAATACATAAATCACTCGATGAGCATTTATTTTCACTGAGAGGTGGGCTTAAAACCACATCCAAATCTATTGGAATAGAAACTTTAGGGACAGTCCCGGTTTCTACTGTCAGTAAAGGAGCTTGGGCTTGGTGGGGCAGGCCTAGGAGTGTAACTTAGAAAACAGGATGAAGAAGGAAAGGAAACAGAAACAACAATGGAAGTGAGTCAAGAGGAATGCAGTGGGTGTCACAAATGAACTGTTATGACCTGTCACCAACGGTGGGCCAGCTACGCTAACAATAGCTGTAGCGTAGCGTAATGTTAGCTTTTGTCGCTACACTAACACAAAGTTACTGTTAGCGGTTTTTTTTTTCAGCTAACGCTACAAAGATTTTGTCAAAAAAAAAATAGCTGTAGCGTAGCGTTAGCGACTTCAAAAAAAAAAGTTAACGCTACAGGAATTACCTGTTAGCTGATTTGTAGCGGTGTTAGCTGGAACAAACGCTACGCTAACTGTTAGCGTAGCGCTCTTGTCAGCTACGCTAACTGTTAGCGTAGCGCTCTTGTCAGCTACGCTAACTGTTAGTGTAGCGCTCTTTTCAGCCAGTTAGCGTAGCACTCTTGTCAGCTACACTAACTGTTAGTGTAGCTCTCTTTGAAGCTATGCTAACTCATAGTGCCCTGTTGCGGTGAGCTAACTGTTAGCTTAGCACTACACTAACTGTAAGCTTAGTGCTATACTTGCAGGAGTATAGCAATCATGTCTTGTATTGAGGATTTGATGCTATTAAATTAGTATTTCAATGAATCTGATGATTAAAATCAGGTCCCCAGAACGATGTCATCCCAAGATCCATCACTTCACATCAAAGGCATTTCAATAAAAATAGATTAGACATCAACATAAGGACATGATCCTAAATTTTGAGGCCAAATGAAGTTTATTTTATAGTTAACAGGGGGGGATGGCCAAATGGACAGCTCAGAAAGCCACAGTGGATTGTGTTCTTTATGAGCCAAAATCCACATGGAAAAACGATTTGTTTTTGAAAAAAAAAAAAAAAAAAAAAAGAAAAGAAAAAAAACTTAAAGATAGAGATTAAAAATATATGAATCAGAAATAAGTTGTTTTGATTGCTGTACTTGCTCAAGTACAGGAGTTAAAGCAGAATTTTGATTGGTTTACTTGTGCAAGTACAGATTTTTGATCGCTTTACTTGTGCAAGTACAGGAACCTAATTGAGCAGAGTGGACCAGATTTGACCCAAGACAGGGGAATTTATCACTCCCGCTATACTATAAGTAACTGCAACATACCTCATCAGTGTCACCCTCATTGGTGAGTAGGATTTGTGATGAGGTTGACACCAATTAGGTATTTTGCACTCACTTTTAATATAGCAGGAGTGATAAATTCCCCTGTCTTGGGTCAAAGCTTGTCCACTCTGCTCAATTAGGTTCCTGTACTTGCACAAGTAAAGCAATCAAAAATCTGTACTTGCACAAGTAAACCAATCAAAATGCTGCTTTAACTCCTGTACTTGAGAAAGTACAGCAATCAAAACAGCTTATTTCTGATTCATACATTTTTAATCTCTATCTTTAAGTTTTTTTTCTTTTCTTTTCTTTTTTTTTTTCTTTTCTTTTCTTTTCTTTTTTTTTTTTTTTTTTTTTTTTTTTTTTTTTTTTTTTTTTTTTTCAAAAACAAATTGTTTTTCCATGTGGCTTTTGGCTCATGAAAACCACAATCCACTGTGGCTTTCTGAGCTGTCCATTTGGCCATCCCCCCCTTTTAACTATGAAATAAACTTCATTTGGCCTCAAAATTTAGGATCATGTCCTTATGTTGATGTCTAATCTATTTGTATTGAAATGCCTTTGATGTGAAATGATGGATCTCGGGATGACATCGTTCTGGGGACCTGATTTTAATCATCAGATTCATTGAAATACTAATTTAATAGCATCAAGGCCGCACAACAAGACATTTTGTGCCAGGGACAAACATTTTTTTATTTGCCCAACCACCTCACACCAACTATTGGTAAAATAAATCAATATGTAATCCACCAAAAACATTCTTTTCTGATTTTTCACTTTTCTGGATCTAAAATTTTGGTCCTGGTTTGAATTCAAACACAAGAAAGAAGATGGGTTTCTCTTCTAAGAGCTTTAATGCAGCAGGATTTTACCTGCTGAAGCCATAAACACAGCTTTTATACAGCAGCCATGTTAACTTGTGAAACTAACAGTTAGCAAGCAAAAAAACCCCCCTATTTGAGCATGGTGTAATGGGAGAAACTTCAGCTAACAGGTAACATCTAGCAGGAAAAATATCAGCTAACGGCTAGTATTTAGCGGAAAAAATATCAGCTAACAGCTAACATTTAGCGTAGCGTAGTGATGATGCCGCTGCGCTACTGAGAACTTCAAAATCTGTTAGCGCCAGAAAAGTTACGCTACTTGTTAGCGTAGCGGTGAATTTTCCCCGCTAACGCTACAAAAAAATGGACGGAAAAATTTGCCGCTACGCTAACTGTTAGTGTAGCGGAGTGAAATTTCAGCTAACGCTACAAATTTTCTGGGAAAAAAAAAAACCGCTACGCTAACACGCAGCGGTCAAATAGCGCAGCGTAGCGTAGCGGCCCACCGTTGCTGTCACTCAGGTTTCTCATTATTCCCCTAAAAGCAACACAAGGCTGTCAATAGGAAACAAAGGACTTGCACACTTCATTTGTGGTTTGCTTATGTACATGAAGGTAAAGGTGAAAAGTTCTTGATAATTTTACTAAAATTATTATATTGTGTAAGAAAGGAAGTACTTTATAGATCCTCAGATTAGGTTTCAAACTCAATGTCTCTTTGATTCCGCATCTTCAGCTGCTGGTGTTTATCCGCAGTGATTCAGCAAGTGAGTCTATCCGTGACATTTCAATACCCCCCCTGACTCATTTCCGCTGAATTTTGAGGTCGGTGATGATTTGCTGGTGTTTCAGCTTCCCCAGGGCTTTGGTGCACATGTCAGCCTTCATTTCATGAGTTGATATGTAATGTAATTTACAAAGGCCTGTGTTGTATATTTTGCGGAGCCAGTGATACAGTATGTCAATATGTTTGGTGCGCTATTGAAAGATTGGATTGGTTGCAAGAGCTATAGCGCTTTGATTGTCGATGTAGAGTTGATATTTTTCATGAAAGGGATGACGTAGAGACTTGAAGAGCTGATCAAACCAGACCAATTCTTGTACACCTTCATATAATGACGGTATTCTGCTTCAGTGGTGGATGTTGACACCGTTGGTTGTTTCTTTGATCTCCAGGAGATGATGTTCCCTCCTAGTAGCGCTACATATGTACCCAGAATACAACTTGCAATTGTCTGTACAATTTGCAAAGTCAGTGTTGGTGTATACTTGAAGACTTGCCATGTCGCCATGACCATCGAGATTGATACCGCAGTTGATTGTCCCAGATAGATACCTGAGCAAGTGTATTGCTGCATTCCAGTGTGATGTTCCCGGACGTTCCAGATCTTGTGAAAGCTGCAATACTGTGAAAGAAATGTCTGGGCAAGTCAATACTGCAAGATAGTTCAAGAGTCCAATAAGTCTACGATAGTTTTGATTGAGTCAAAGGAATGTGGTGTGTTTGTCATCTGAAGCTCTAGTGAGCCGCATGTTAGCCACCATTGGTGTTGATGCTGTGCGACAATTGACAAGGTTATAGTCGCTAAGGATTTTCCTTGTGTATGTTTCTTGAGACATGAAGATAGTAGTTTTGCTCCTACGTTCAATCATTATACCTAGCAGATGCTTTGCTTCCCCCATATCCTCCATTGTGAAACATTTGGATATCAAATTCTTGAATTGTTGAACATCATGGCTTGTGATGATCATGTTGTCCACGTAGACGTGCACAAAGCATTCCCAGCCTTGCACTTGTGATACAAAAAGGCATGGGTCTGCTGGCGATGAAATAAACAAAATCAACGTGAAAAAGGCTTTGAGAGCCGCGTACCAGACCCGTGGAGCTTGTTTCAATCCATATATTGCTTTCTTGAGTAAGAGACAGTGGTTTTCAGGAATCTTCAGACCCGGTGGAGGACGCAGATAGACAGTTTCTTCAAGATCCCCATTTAAGAATGCATTCTTGGCATCCATTTGGTGAATGTCGTAACCTTTGGAGAGCCCAATTGTCATACTTACTTTGAGACTAGCCAATCAACCAGTAGGGGTGCCGGCCGACAAAGTTATACAACCTTGTCAGCCAGGAGGAAGTCCTCCTGGCCAACGAGGTTATACAACCTTGTCAGCCAAGAGGAGTTCCTCCCGGCTGACAAGGTTGTATAACTTCGTTGGCCGGGAGGAACTCCTCCTGGCTGACAAGGTTATACAACCTTGTCAGCCAGGAGGAGTTGGAACCTTGTTGGCGGGGAGGACTTCCTCCCGGCTGACAAGGTTGTATAACTTTGTTGGCCAGGAGGAGTTCCTCCTGGCCGGCCGACGAGAGTTCCCACACGCCAATTGTTTGGCGTGTGGGACCTACACACCAATTATTTTTGGCGTGCGGGGCCTACACGCCAAAAAAAATTGGCGTGTGGGTCCAATTGTTTGGCGTGCGCTCCCACACACGCTCCCACACACCTTTTTTTTTGGCGTGTAAGCCCCGCACACCAAAAAAAAATGGCTTGTGGGACCCGCACGCCAAAATACATTGGCGTGCGTTTATCAACGCCCCAGTAATTCCAAAGATCTTTTTTGCCACTAACTCAACCATGGCATGCACATCTTTGATCAGGTATCCATAGTTCTGTAACAGGAAATCATCAATAATGTAGTATATGATAAAATATCAAGTAATCATAATGATGCATTAATGTATACCACATCTTAGTTAGTATACATATAAGATACCTAGTTTTTCATAAATATTAGGGAGAATAAAATGTGATCAAACTGATACATAATTTCCTAATCAAAAGGTTTGAAAACAGGGGAAGAAGTTAATGATGCTTTCAAATAAAAACATCACTTACCCCAGACTTTAAGGATCTTGTCCAGATCCTCTACCACTTGTATCTGTGTGTTCTAGACAAAGCTTGATTCCTTGGGGAGACCAATTCTAGAGCCAAATTAGATTGCATTTATAGCTCATTGGTAATGATGAAAGTTAGTTCTGGGTCCCTACTCTTAACCTTTCATGATGGAAAAAGAGAAGGAAGGGAAATAGATGAATTAAACAGAAATTTTGTTTGCTTGTCTAGATCAGTATTAATGATGAAATTTAGTTTTAGGTCCACTGAGCTAGGAGGAGAGTAGGGGATAAGGATTTCTTTGGCTCTTGAGATGAAGGGTAAAAACCCCAATATGGTTCCAGAAACTGACTTCATTTTCTTTCTTACCCCACCCAATCATAACTCAAGACTTGACCATCAATATATGAATATTCCCCCAAACCCCAGCCTATTGATTATTTTACGTTACTTACACCAGGGAAGAATTTTCAGCACCTTCCTGTTGGATGAAATTGCAGAGGTCATTGCAAGGCTTTTGTTTGAAGGATTTAAAATTTTGGTAGCATTTAATGCATGGGTTTGTCTTGAAAATTAAGCTGAAGTATTCCCAAAGTATGAGATGTGTATTATCAATCATTTATCTAGGACTCTTGTGGAACTTAAATTCATGTCTCACATAATTCACTTTTCATTTTATCATGACTTGAGCTTATCCAGATCAATTACCCAACAAATATTCAGCAAAACAAAATAACATATTTTTGGACTTGAAAACATGCCAGTGTGTCACAAAAATTTTCAAGCATACATTTGTGTTCCCAAGGCACTTTGTAGCAACAGTGGGCTGCTACACTAACTGTAGCATTTATCATGTTGTAGTGCAGTGCAAACACACTAAATTTTAGAATAGCTTTAGCTCAATTGTGCACATCTGTGCTAACACTATGCTAGAAGTTAGCCAAGATGCAGTTAGCTGTTAGTGTAGTGTTAGCCCAGATGTGCGCAATTGCGCTAACACTACACACACAGGGCATCAAAAATCATGCAGCATAGTGGCTGTAGAGGCGTGCTAATGGTACAAGAAATACGCTGCACTAACAGCGTGCTAACACTAAACAATTTTGGTGTGCACTTTTTGCCGCTATGCTAACACGTAGCACTGAAATAGTGTAGCATAGTTTCGTGGCCCACCACTGTTTTTAGAATTCTATTCCCCTTGAGTTCCAGATGAGTTTATATTCAGCCAAAAAAAAAATCATGTGTTTGGACTTGAACAAATGCCAGTGTGTCACATGAATGTATGTGCATACATTTGTGTTCCTGAGGTTTTATGTGAATTTTAATTTCCCTGGAGTTCCAGATGAGTTGTGATAAAATTCAGCTTTAGATGCAGATGGGCTCAGATCAACTCATGTTTAAATTACTGTTGATATCAATATTTTTTCCTCATTGGTTACACTGCCAGCATAATTTCCTAGGTTGAGTTCATCCAAGTTAAACTATGATGCAACCAACCAATTTAAAGTGGGTTGACCTCAACAAAAGGGAAGTGACATTTCAAATTACAAAGGGGCCTTTGTACTTTCTGATGTCACTTGTAGAAAAGTGTTTGTTGTTTTTTCCAGGTGCTAGTTGATATCAAACAAGTTTGAATTGGTTGAGTGCACATGACGATCTTCATCTGAATTTGGTCATTCCTCCAGGTTTGAAGGATTTTACTTACCAAGTGGGAGGCAAATATTCTGGCACTGTTATAACATATAACAACATTTTTTTTGGTTTTTGTTTCACATTGAACTTCTGGATTTATTGGTTCAAGTTCTATGAAAAACATGATTTATGGCACCTGATCACAAGTTCCAGAAATTTTCACCTGGTTTTACAGCTTGGTAAGATCTGTTGATTGTTAAATCTCTTCAAAAATAGCTGATCCATATTATCCCAACAATTTGCACAATATACTTAAATGTATTTATATAGCTGAAATATTGGCCAGCTAAAAATACAGGAAGGAATAAGAATTATGATAGTGTTGTTTCAGTACCATTAAATAAATGGTGTTGAAAATATCAAGATCTCCTATTTTATGTTTTTCAAGTGTTAGCTGGAAAAACAAATTTTAGTGTAGGTTTCCTCTCTTCTAAAAACTAACTGTTACTGTATTGCTTTACTAATAACAGGTATTGGTCCAGAAATTGCCTCTCAGAAATCAAATTTAAATATTAATTGCTACATATTCAATTACATTGGATTGATACATTCTTGAGATGTTGAAAAATACACACCCCTCAATTATCTACTGTGCTGGCTCACAACTCCCTTCTTTTTGGATTCAGTAAGGCCCCAGAGGGAATTTGAGCCTGGGTCTCTTGCAAAATGTCAGAGAGAATTGGTGAGCTAATGGAACCAGATGATGGAGCTGAGATGAGCAAGAAATATGAGACTGTAGTGAAACCTAATGGTGGTTGAATGACAACAGAAATGTTTAAAGAAAGAGAGAAAAAAGTGAAGAAAAACTAAGATCATCTAAACACATTGGATAAACCTAATATTAGGGGGTATCAAATATGACCAAATCCACAAAAAAAACCAGTGGATTAGGTTTTTCAACAAATTTTCACTTAGATTTTTGAATCATTCTATATTGATATCCCATGGTGTTTACAAATGGTGGATTTTCAAAACCACTTAATTAGATAAATGGTAGATTTGGTCATATTTGATACCCCCTATTATTATGAAAAAGCTAAAAACACATTAATTCCACCTTAAACATCTGCTGGTGTGCTGTCCTGTACTGGTAAATGTCACTGTATCTCAAGATCTATAAGGTTATGGGAGGTCACAAGTATGGGGGAAACAGATATATTTCAAGAGATAAAATTGGTTAAGAGATAAAGGGAATGAATAGAGATAAGTTGTGATCTTCAGTCATTGTTTGAGTTTGAAGTTCTGGGTGCTCTTAATAAATGATAAAGCACAACCTAGAAAATCAGGCTAAGCTGTGCCAGAGACTTAAAAATGCAACAGCCTCTTCTTATGATGGACAAGTGGAAATAATCTGAGAATGCATAGTCTAATCATCCCATTTTTATAGAACATGATGATGATGAATAGTAAGTTCCTTTGGGTAAAAACTTTATACAATTTCTTTAAAGGAAAACCCACATAAAAATACATAGTATATAGCCCAGGGATTTTGGGGATTATGATTGATCTTTTATCTTTGAGGAAGATTTAATGTGAAGGAGGGGAAAAAGGGGATGTTCAGAGAAGATTAAATGAAAGAGAAAAAGGTTTAAAAGGAGACTGAATGAAAATAACTGGGGGATTGGTCACCGCACACCCACACCAGGGAAACCCGTCAAAAAAAGGGTGTCAAGTGTGGTAATCCTGTTACTTCTCACATCAATTCTTCTACATCATATAAACCATCCATATGTTCATCAATATTATTTCAGATTCAGACTCTACACCTTATTTTAGCCCTAGTCACTCACTCAAACCACCCTTGATTTCCTTTTGGATCAGAAGTTATTAGCCTTCATAGTTTTCATTGGTAATTTACTTTCTTTTCTTTTAAAATGGCTTACATCATCCAAGTCATTATTATTCAGTAAATTAAATAATCTAAAACCACTGCTCATCATTACTACATACTTTCACTTCACCATTACACTTTTAGACTTTTGTTCATCACTAATACTAACATAAACTTTGCTCATCATCATATTTTGTAATACTGTTCTCATCTTTTGTTCCCCTCTTGAAGGACCCTCATACATAAATAATCTGGCTCTTATTTTTGTATACCCTCCTGCATTTTCTACCCCATACAACCTGTTTGACCTTTTACACCCAATATTAGATTCATTTTCTTCAAAGACACTTTTTCACCCAGGCAATTTAGATATCCTTGCCATTAAACCTTTTACACAAAAAACCTTTTTCCCTCACAACTCCTCCTCAACACTCCCCATACCTTAGAGGTATTAGTAGTCAGCTTATAAGTACTAGTCAGTCTAAGATTAAAACAGAAAAGCCACAACTCTTATTTTATTCTTAGTGTTACACTCTTCTTCATCAGCATTAGGCAGGAAGGCAGCTCTTATATCAGCACCTTTGTCATAAATTACATTATTACTAGTGTAGTTATACATATCCCTTCCAAGCTGTATTCTGGCCCTAGAGTAGTTCCACAGGGGGCTGCACGCCTTTAGATGGGAGTGCAGCTGTGCAAGCCCATCTTTGGGCGGGTTTTTCACGCCTGTAGATGGGTGTTTTGTCAGCACACCCATCTACAGGAGTGCTGATTCCCAAAAAAGGGTGTGTACCTGGTGTGGGAGTGCGTCCAGGGACATGAGTTTATCAAGCCCCAAATACTTGGGGTGTTGGGTGAAAGAGGCCTTTTTTTTTTAGCTAGAATGTTGATATGTGAATTGTTGAGTCCTTGTTTTTCTGGTGTTTGTGTTCTGGGTTTTTGGAGCTTCTGTATCCTGGCTGCAAAGGGGGGTACACCAAATTCCAAATTCGATTTTGTCATAAAAATGGTATTTATCCTGTATTTTCTTGTTGTTTGTACTGGTATACTTTTCAGAGGGACATATTGAGATAGTCAGTTGGATAAACCCATCACGTTCAAATCAAGAGAATCCTTATGGTTGTGTAGCATCCCCTCTTTTCACTATCCTTTATCATACACAAGTATTATTTTCTCTGTTCTCTTTATTGTTTAGTCTGCTTTGGTGTTTTACAGTAATCAACAATAATTAATCTTTCCTTTTTTCTGTTTTTTTCTTTCTTTCTTTTCCACCATATAATCTGTACTCTTGTGATTCTCATGAGGTTTTTGAAAAATGATCAACCTACAAGTTTCAAAAAAAAACCCCCAACCAGATAAAAAACAACAAAAATAATAATCATCTGAATTGGTAAGGTTTGAGAGGAAGATGTAAGATTATAAACAGATTAAGCTCTAAGATCTACTGGTTTGAACCAACCCTTGACGCCAAAGTATTAAGTTCTGTGCCACACACAGCAAGACTCAGAGGATGAGAGCTTTCCACAATTGACAAGTCCTCTCTGCAGGAGAGGGTTATTGTTTCTCCCACTTTGACCAGGCTAGATAAGTGCTCACACCACAGCAGGGTTGTAGGGCTTGAACAAGTTTGAACATGATCAAAAAAACGTCCAAACATTCTACTCACACCACAGCATCAGCATGCCACAAAAGGGCGGCTCAACTAACACTTGGTTTTTATATATATAAGCAGTGGTCCAACATTGCTCTTGTGGTATTTTAGTCCTTGTACACCCTCCAACCTTGCCCTGTAAGAGGGCTCCTTATTCCTTTCTTCTCAGTCTCTTCTAAGCTTGGCCTCGAGGTTGTTGTTTGCCCAGCTTCTTGTTGCGCTTCTCAGTCTGAATCTTGTTTAATTAAAAATGTTTTGGGTTTTTTTTCCATTCTTTTTTCAGGTTTTCAAGCTCTGTGTGCAGTGTGAACGTGCAAGAATGTAACATGTCTTGATTTGTATACGTATATGGAAAGATAGAAATTTGCAGTCTTGATTATGATTTACATAGTGGTGTGTCTGAAGGGGTTGAGATGTTATGCATTCCAAGCAATAACTGATAGCAACGAGTTAAGCTTTGTGAACAAGGACTGTGCCCAAGGACGAGGGGGTTTGAGGATCGGAGGAGAATCCGAAGAGGATGTCGAGATGAGGGAGAGAGGTAGAGAGATGTCCTAGGAGGAGAGGAGAATGAGGGGGTTGGGGGAGGCTCAGGGGGAGGAATTCCAAATTGAAGAGTTGTTCGTCTGGGGAGCAGGGGAGGCTCGAGCAAGGTTGGAGTGGCTGAGGGCTAAGGAGTAAGAGATTAGGGTTGGTGTTATAGAGTTGTAAATGAGTGAGACGGGAGCGTAGGATCAGGTTGAGGGTCTGTTGGAACTCGGGGGATTGAGCCTGTGGGACGGATGAAAGTCGGAGTTGGACGGTGAAGGGCAGGCCAAGAGTGGTGGGTGTCAAAGGTAAATTGATGATCTGGATTCTAAAGAACGTGTTTGGTTTTGATAGAGCGTGGAGAGCGTAATGGTCGAAAGTGATCGCCGAGGGCGTTGGTGTACCTGGTGATGGGTGGAGTGGGATGGATCTGATCAGTCGACCTGGTTCGGCCATCAAACTGTTCCAACGTATCTCGATCTCCTCTGGGAGCTCATCGTTGTATAACTTGAAGAGGTACTGCTGTATATCACCCGGTTGAAGGATATCGTTAGATTTGGATGGGTTGATCTGAGTGAATGATGAGTGGATGAGGGCGAGATTGATGAGCGGTTTGGAGGCTAAGTTTTGGAGTTGGATTTCGATATAATTAGGATAATGGTCCTTTTGTTGTTGATCGGGATGGATGATTGGATGGGTTAGATCAGATTCGATAAGAGTTTTCTTGAGGGAGTCTAGGAGTAGATGATGTTGTTGATGGTTGTTAGGATGTCTGTATATCTTGGTCTTGAGTGCGATTGGATTGAGGACATGAAATTTGTAGACTGTAAGTTATTGAATAATTAGTTTGGTTTTTTTTATAGTGGTTCGAGTGGGTAAAGAGAGAGAGAGACTTACGTTTCCTGAAGCTCTTTAATTCTTCTTCGTTCTCCGATTCATGATTATAGGTGAGCGTACAGATGAGAGAGTGTAAGCCTATGAAGGAAATTGATGATGAGTGGTATGATTGTTTAGTAGTTGATAGAATCTATGTAAATAAATACCTGTTTGTTGGATATGATGATTGATAATGAGTTGTTCTTGTGGTTGGGATAGGGTTGATGATAGGATGACATTCTTGATTTGATTAGGTTGTTCTAGTTCGATGTTAAGTTTGGCATTTGGAAATTGTTTCTTGATGATTCCATTAAAAGTTTCACCCTGATAGATAGTACCGAATGAGTTGGATAGGATGAGTTGGTTATCATCGTTGGTTGATGGTGGTGATGCTCTTAGTACCTTGAGATGGTAATGAGTTGGTTGTGATTGAGAATTATTCATCTCGTTCGAATTGTTTTTTTCAAGAATAGTAATTATGTCCCTCCACTTTAAGTTGACTCTTCTTCTTCTTCTTCTTCTTCTTCTTCTTCAATGGTTGAGACTGGTTTTTTTGGTTCAGAGTTAATTGTGCAAGAGGTCGAACATAGTTGGAAAGAAAGTCACCTGGATGTTGATAGGATCAAGCTGATGGTGTTGATTGACCTAAGATAAGTTCCAAGGTACTTTAAAAAAGGTTATCACTCAAAATGGTTTAAATATTTCCTCCTCTAGCATCCGGCGGTTTTAGCTCGTTATATTAGCATAGTTACTCCTGTGGCTCAACCACATCGGGCCGAGTTAATTCAGGAACAACTGTTCTCAAAAGTCCATTTTGGATTAGTCATGGGTCACAAATTTGTGACTCGCTAATACTGGAATAACTGCAAATTGCATATGCAACACGTGCAGGATTAAGTGTGGATTAACATGTATCTCGACTTCCATCCATCCAATGTCTACCACAAAAACACCACCAACAACCAACACCATCGACCATGCCAGCTGAAACTACCCCAAGAGACTCAACATCTCCCCAGAAGCGTCGAGCACCTAACTTCAGCCCGGAAGAAGACGAGCAATTAGCAAAAAGTTGGGTCCTCATTTCCGAAGACCCAGTCTCATCAAACAATCAGAAGATGGAAGACTTTTGGGCCTGCATTGTGGCCGACTTCAATCAATACACCCCAGGTCCAAAACAAGATGCACCTGGTTTAAAACCAAGTTTTGTTTTCTCCTCATTTTTCTCCCTATTTCTCACAAGCGTCCCTATTGATTACTGATTACCTTTGCAACCAGATGGAAAGCACTCCAGAAAGCGTGCTTGAAATTTACCGCTGTCTATAATCAATTCTCAGAGCAACCAGCCTCCAGTTCTTCAGCTGAGGACTGGCTTCTTGATGCTTGCAACTTGTACTACGATCAAGAAGGGAAATATTTTACATGTGATCGCGCATGGAACTTGCTTAAGACAATCCCGAAATTCAAGAGTCTTGGCGGAAAAGCAACAAATGGTTGCCAAACTCAATTTTTGTCTGACAAAGCCAATCTTTCATCTCAGACCACAACAGAACAAGCAGAAACGACTTCTAAGAAATCAAAGGACTGGGAGCGCCCCCCTGGTATACAACGAGCTAAGTGCCAACTTGAGGAAAACAAATACAGACGTAAAAAAATGAAGTTGTTAGAATCCTCCAACAAGGAGGCAGCCAAGCGGTCTGCCAAAGCAAAACGCGCAAACAATATCCAAGCCGAGTGGGTTTCAATCAAACAAGAGAAAATGGAATTGAATTTGATATTCCAGAGTGCCGATAACTGCCCCAACAAAATTTCAAAGGCAATCTTGATGAGAAGGAAAAACCGGCTCTTGGAATGTATGATTGATGAGGAAAACCTCCTCGCTTCATCCTCTAACAATCCAGCACCTCAAAGCCAAACCAGCGAGCAAGAAATAGAACATGATGACAAAGAAGAAGAAGAGGAGGAGGAGGAGGAGGACCAGGAGGACCAGGATGACATTCATCCAACTCAAACTCAAATCCCCTTAGACCCCTCCCTTCAATTCACTTATGATTTGTAACAATTTGTATTTCCTTATTTAGATATAAAAAAAAAGAAAACATCGCATTCACCAGGAAAAAAAATTTGGAACCTCCATGGAGGTGACTTCTCTATATACCCCACTTATCCCACCTCTATCTACTATGTATCCTTGGTGTGCACCAATGTTATCTCCATGCCTATCTATTATGTATCACCAATGTATAATGATACATCAGAGGAGTTTTCACAATAAATTCAAAAGATCCAATTGTTTTTATAGAAATTTCTGAGGCAATAAATTCTTTTTATTACAACCAATGTTTAATCAATGACAGCTCATAACAAAATCAAACAAATTATAATTTGTGAAATGGAGACTATAGTTTGAGCTTGGATGAAAATTATATCCAACCATGGTTTATCTATTACTACAGTTCTTGGAAAACATGACCATAGAACTCTGAAATAAGCTATTTATATTTTAAAAGTGCATACATCACCCCAGGAGATCCACCACCCCCACTGCCAATACCTTGGAAGCTGAATTTCTGACATGCACAAGCTTCAAAATCCAAAAAAACATCAAGTAGCTTGATCAAGTGAAATTCAAGGTTTCAAAAATATTCTTTACAACATGGCTAACATGAACACCTTGTGGTTTTCAACTCTGGTACAATTGTTGCACAGTCATTTAACCACAACTAATCTTTTATTTTGTATAATTTGATATTTTGGGATCAAACCTGGAAATTAAACCAATCTTGATAATCAAATTGAAGTAAACAGCATGATTCATTATAAGCCATTTATTGCAAAATTTAAGTTGAAAAATTCAACTTTTCCTGTTGAAAAGGAACAAAATTCTTGTTCCATACCCGTTGTCTATGTTGAAACCTTGCATTGGTAAGAATGATTCTTTTGTACCCATCATCTATTCAATTTGAAGCCAATATGGCATTGTTTACCCCAATTTTTTGGGCGTTGATAAACGCACGCCAACGCCAACCCGCACACCAATTTTGTTTGGTGTGCGGGGCCTACACGCCAATTTTTTTTGGCGTGTAGGGTCTAAACGCTAAAATAAATTGGCGTGTGAGACCAGCACGCCAAAAATGGCGTGTGGTTCCCACACGCCAATTTTTTTTGGCGTGTGGGCCCCGCACGCCAAATAAAAGTGGCGTGTGGGACCCGCACACCAATTGTTTGGCGTGCGTTTCCACACGCCAAACGATTGGCATGTGGGAGCGCACGCCAAACAATTGGCGTGCAGGTCCCACACGCCAATTGTTTGGTGTGTGGGGGGATATCACATGCGATATCCCCATACACATAATACATACATGTATTATGTGTATGGGGATATACATATCCATCCCCTCGCTCACGTAATCGAATGGTAGGGACCATTCAATTACGTGAGCGAGCCCGCCGAGTCTGATTCCTTTCAGGAATCAGACCGTCGGTCTGGTTGTTTTCAACCAGAACGACCACGAATTCAAGAAACAGACGATCACCACCACCCACCGATTAAAAAAAAAGATGTGAGTAACAAAAAAAAATAAAATCCAAAAAAAATAAAAATAAAATAAAAAATCAAAATCAAAAATAAAATAAAAAATAAAATCAAAAAACAAAATCAAAAAAAATAAAAAAACAAAAACAAAAAAAAAAACAAAAAACAAAAAAATGAGAAATAAAAAATGAGGAAAAAACCCCAAAAAAACCAAAAAGAAGGTTTTTTTTGGGGTTTAATTTTGTGGGAGAAAAAAAGCCCACAGGCCCAGGGCTCCAAGACCCAACTGGCCCAAAGACAGGGCCCAATGGCCGTAAGAAGGGGCCCGCCTCTGCCCATCACCTCCAGTGGGCCCACAGGCCCACTTTGATGCTCCAAAGGGGCAATAAAACATTCAAAGGGGCCATTCAAACCCCCCAGGCAGCTCAAAGGGCCCCGTATAAGCCCCCAACGCACACCATCCCCCCCAAAAGTGGCCCAATGGGCCCATCTCAAACACAATCAATCCCACATCTCTTCCAATTTTTTTTTCAAATTCTTTTTACCATGGATATAGTAACACGTGCTGACATACTCTCCCATTCAAATGCTAACAGATTCCGCACAAATCACCAATTTGACTTCAACAATCAACAATGTCTTCACATCAGACCAGTGAATTAGGACGTGAGATTCATTCCTTTATTTTGTGTATAATATTAGTCCCTGGCTCACTCCCACCCACCTTCCCACTGTTGAGTTGCCTGTTAGTCTGCTACCATGATGTATCACCAGCTGAACCATGAGCACTACCAACCAACACCCTGGCAGTCACAAGCGTCTGTAGCCTAGTTGGTAAAGGCAGCACTCTAGCATGTGTCTCAGCTTAGCTGAGGTCGTGAGTTCGAATCTCACCAGACACATCTCCATTTTACAGTCTCTACAGGTTATGAGCCCAGATTCTACCTAAGCGCTACTCGCTTACATAAGAGACTGAATGAAGATGTGAATGCTTCATGTAAGACCAAAAACCCCTCTAAGCCTACATCAAGGTCCCGGGTTCAATTCCCACAGCGGCCACACCTACATGGGTCCAAATCCCCATACTTCCTTGGGTCACATCCCCACACTTACTGGGTCACATCCCCACACTTAATGGGTCTAATCCCCATACCTCTTGGGTTCAATCCCCACTCTCCACATCATGTAGCAAGGGGGGGTGTTGAGTTGCCTGTTAGTCTGCTACCATGATGTATCACCAGCTGAACCATGAGCACTACCAACCAACACCCTGGCAGTCACAAGCGTCTGTAGCCTAGTTGGTAAAGGCAGCACTCTAGCATGTGTCTCAGCTTAGCTGAGGTCGTGAGTTCGAATCTCACCAGACACATCTCCATTTTACAGTCTCTACATCTCTGGGAAAAATGCACAGAGCTGGCGCGGCACCCTGCGTTGAAACCAGATGAACGTGAAAACCTGGAGAATTGGGCCTCTAAAATAAAGGCTGAATACGAGCAGTCAGACGATGAGAATGAACAGGTCTCCAGAACCCCGGCCCCGGCTAGAAACACCTTAGGCCCCACTAGGCCTGCTCCACCACAGTCCCACCCACACCCTGAATTTGAAACCAACTCAATGGCATACTTATATGCACACACTCCTGATCACCTACCTCCTGCAACCAACCCAATCCCCACGCTCAATCAATTTGCAAACCAAATCAACAAGGATGTTCAATATGGCCAGCCCAACACAACAAACCCAGCTGATGGATCCCCACGTCGAAGCGGAGAGATGCGGACAGATGTCAAAGGGCAACAAGACAACCCTCAACACCTTTGGCCAGTCTTTCCTTCAAGGCGTAAAAAGGGACCAAGCACTCATTGGCCAGAAGTCCTCCAAAGCCCCCAATGCGGATGGGAGACGAGAAAGTAACAATCCAGCCATCCGGGACAGCTCTGAAGACCCTGATGCAGAGGGTGAAACAGATGACTCAGAAGATGGTGCAGAAGACCAGCAAGTCCTCCAACAATTCCTTCATGGACGTCCCAAACCTACCTTCCACCAGGAGCCAGTCCATGAACCGGTGCCACAACAAACCCGATATTGCTATGACATGGTATGAATTGAAGATCCTACGGTTGAAGACCCGACAAGCAAAAAGGCGCGCCTGGACAACTCTGCTTCTTCTTCTAAAAATACAGGCCCCATGTATAATTTCTTCACCCCTCATCCCACCTCTCACAAATTCATCACTGCGCAATCACTGCAAGGCCTCAGAATTCCACGGAACCCCCCTGTTTCTGGGCCATCAACAGTCAAGCCACCTACCCAAAGACCACCGGGCGAATCAATTCCTCCTCCCCCGGTCCTGACGCCTCCTGGTAAGTCACTCCCCATTGCTTATGCACACCCATCTTGTAATTAACATCCCTCCTTTGCGCACAGCTATGGGTCTATTTATCCCTGGCCCAATGCTTCCAAAAGCATTTGCAGATGATTTGAATGAAAATTTGGCGGGTGGAATTGCGTGGTCACACCGTTCAGCCGAGAAAATGATTGAAAACATAGCATTCATCCTCACACACCTTCGCTCAATGGTCACACCACATCCAACGATGCCACAGGAGTTCAGCCGAGTTGTTTGGAGGGAAGTGGATACACTTCTGAAGGCATGCAAATCTGGTAATTAATCACTTTTTTTCTCACTTGTTCATACATCACAAAGGCTGATATTTGTGTGGTATGCAGAGAGAATTCTTAACCCCACTCAACCTGGTGCTCTCTCTCTGATAACTCCTGAAGTTGTCAACATGGCACAGCTTGAGGCTTCCCAGGAGAACTGGAAGGCGCCGCCGTCCAAACGTTTCCAGACCCACACACTTGCGGCAAATCTGGCTTCATACTTTTCTCCAAGTGACCACGCTTATCTCCGGCTTAAAAGTGCTTTGCAAGACTGCTGGGCCCTTCGACACATGGAGCAACAGGGCAGTGAATGGCAGCCTCTCCCCCTGGACAAATCTTTGGTGCATGCTGCCCATCTTGCATTCCAACGAACTTATGAAAACCTTGGAAGTCACGCAAAGGATGGATCAAGCCCCCAACCAAACACCTCCGGTCTCAAGGTCCTTGGTCTATACTTCACGGGGGCTATGTCAGCCTTGTGTTACATCTGCAGTCTCCAGGCACCAACAAGACCAAAGTATAAAAAGCTTGATGAGTGGTCAACATTAAACACGCGGGAGCAAATGCGGATGCTTGCTGGTCTCCTGGTTTTTGGTCCAACAACCGCCTTTGTCACTAACAAATACGGGTCCGAACGTCCGACTACTTCAAATGCTTCGGCCTTATTGGAATTTGGCGCCAATGTTCTGAAACATAAGGTTGATAGTGGTAATACTTCTGTGATGCCTCACGGGAATTTGGATAACCTCCGATTATACTTTCTCAACTTTTTGTGCTCCATGGGATTTAACCGGATTGGTCATGATGGTTTGCCAATGGTTGATTGGAAAAAAACCCATGAAGAGTTTCACAAATTTTTTTCTATTCAAAACCTCCAAATTTTGTTTTCCCAAGATATAGAAATAGCTGTAGCCAACTACCACTTCTGATATATGTACCCGGGGTTGTTTTTTCTTTGGTTTCCCTTTTATTTCTCATTCACATGACCTTGAGTTGTAATTCCATTTGTAAGCATTTTCTAGCTGTTATCAGTAGTGTTGATAACAATTTCTCTTTCTTATACATATTATTTGTGTGCTAATAAATTATTAACTTGCAATTATGTCTCTTGCTTTTTATTTTATTTATTTATTTTATTCATTTCATTTATTCTAGGGCATTAATAAAAAAACCCAGTTTTTCCGCATTTACACCCGTTTTTCTGCGCAGTGCACCCAGTTTTCCGCATTTACACCCGGTTTTTGGTTATTTAATAAACAACATGTAACACTCCAAAGCATCATGCAATGTACCATACCTCTGTGTATAATTGTATTTCCATTTCTTTGTCATGAAATCTGATAAGAAGTTAATTTTATAATCAGTATTTGTTTCCAATGAATTCTTCACCCTCTAAAGTGTATGAATCCATTTAAAAACTCCCTGAATATCTTGAAAGACAGACGTGAAGGTGTTTGGAAATAAATTGAGTCCAAAAATCATCAAAATCCCACCAGTGATTTAAAAAAAAAACTGTTAGTCACATTAAGTTCTACACCCCTTAAAGTGCTTTGAAAAAGTTTAAAAAATGTGAAAAAGTTGAGAAATCCTGGAAATTAAGCTGTGAGGATTTTTTATGAAAAAACCGGCGGGATTGGCCAAAAAAAAAAAAGCCATGGTTTTTTAGCAAAATAGAAATTACCATGAAATTCCAAACCCCTGTAAGTATGAGAAATAAATTTAAAACTTTGAAAAATAATGGAAATCCGCCCGCAAAAAATTAAATTAAAAAAAAACCGGGTGGATTGGCCAAAACAAGTAGAAGACACAGTTTTTTTGCAAATTAAAAATTACCACAAAATTCTACACCCCTTTAAGTATAATAAATAAATTTAAAATTTTGATAAATAATGTTTACTGGTTTTACTTATTTAAAATGCCGCCCTCCATATTTTTGTTTTGTTTTGTTTTGTTTTGTTTTGTTTTGTTTTGTTTTGTTTTGTTTTGTTTTGTTTTGTTTATATTCCTTGTTTTAATTGTTTATTTTATTTGTTTTAAATAAAATATCAAATGAGGATGATTGGGGAGGTCACGCGCATCAAATGCCGCGCTCCACGTGCTATTTGCTTAAAAATTAACAATTAAAAAAACCCGGTGTAAATGCGGAAAACCGGGTGCACTGCGCAGCCGCAGCTGCACAGAAAACCGGGTGTAAACGCGGAAAAACTGGGTTTTTTGATTAATGCCCTTATTATATTAAAGGCCCTTTTATTAATATTAATAAAATATTAACTTATCATTGCGTATGTGTCATTTGTTATTGTCACATCTTATAAGTATTATTTATTATCATAGAGTAACCTGAATTATTCATGTGTTAGTTAATCAACGTATTATTAATTTAAGTATATCATTTATTGTAAAGATTGATTGTAGTTTAATCATACTATATTATCACTCTATTATTTATTATCACAGAGTAGCCTGAATTATTCATGTGTTAGTTAATCAATGTATTATTAATTTAAGTATATTTAAATTAAGTATATTATTTATTGTAAAGATTGTAGTTTAATAATACTATGTTATCACTTCTTAAAGTCATAATGATGAATTAATAATACTAATAATATTCACTAGAGATCTTAAAGGAATAATATTAAAGAATAATAAGAATGGTAAATATTAATAAGGATAATAATAATTAGTGTTACTTGCAGTAACTTGGTACATTTAATCATTTAGGTATCAAAGAGTGAAGAGTAGTGGAAGGGGAAACACAGTCTAGCCAAGCAGCTGCTGGGCTCTTGTGAAATAACCGGGAGACTTTAGGGAGAGGAAAGGGAATCGTGGGGGTCCGCTTGACTATCACACGTATCCAATGATTATCATTGAAAAATGATAAGAAGAGGGCTGGCAGCGGTTTAGGGTCCGGGGGAACAGTGGCGGGAATATATGTGGTGCTCCCGCCCGTTCTGCTGAGGAAGACAAATGGCCGGTTATACGAGAATCGGTCCCACATCCAACTTGCTCATCCATTTGTTCATGGGGACTGATCCACGTGGGTCAGTCACCTGAACACGTCCGTAAGCGCGGTCAAATTCTTAAGGCCCCCCAAGGTATCTTGTCCAATGTGCCTTGGTCTTTTCCATCTCTTCTAACACATCCTTTCGCACTTGGTACCACCCATTGGCCTTAGCGTAGGGACCCTCTGGTCTATCTGCTGCCAATGCATGTGCCACACATGCATAACCACAGTTCCCATCACCTGCAGGGTTATAAGTGGAATGCAGGTATTTTAAGATCCATGGTGGAAGCTCCGCCTGACAAGAATGATGAGAAGTCGGTTATCAGTTAGAGTCAGTGCATTCCTCCTTGTCCGTGTCAAGCTTGAGTCACTCACTGCAACATCAGGGTTGGTATTCCCCTTTCTTGTTCGGCCAGCCTTGGGTGCAACCTCAGCATCTACATGCCGGTCCTATGAAACATACAATGGAATCAGACCCTGATAATCTAATGTCAAAGTTATAGTACTTACCTTGGCTGTGGGGGGTGAATGTAGCCTGGCCTCACCCTGCAACTGATCATGAGAGCTTGAGGCTTTTCTTGAGGCTTCTGGAGGTGAAAGCAGCTTTTCCTCAACCTGCATCTCAATAGATGAGGAGGAATCCACTGGGGGATCAGTTTCTTCATCTGATTGCCCACCTTGTGTGTCAGATTCTGCAACTGATTCCCCATCTGTGGCATCAGATTCTTCTTCTGATGCCCCATGTGGGGAATCAGATTCTTCATCTGATTCCCCATCTGGGGCATCAGAATCTTCATCTGAAACTGCATCTGCAGAATCAGAATCTTCATCTGTTACACCATCCATACTACCATACTTGGGCTGCCACGTTTCCTTGCGCCGTGATGTACCTGAACTGGAAGACCCCCGATTCCGTTTCCCAATAGTGAGGCTGCCAATTCGTGGGGGGTGATTTCTCTTGACTGCTTAGTAAGTCCATCAGTTATCAGCCTCTTAAACAGACATGCAATAAAGTTGCTTACGCATGAGTGTCTCCACACTGGGTAGCTCATCCAGGTCCCCAGAGGAAGAAGCTGAGGTGTCCAATGGAGCCTGCGTGCGCTTGGACTGTCGCTTACCCCCTTTTCCTTTTGATACACCGGCCTTCTGTCTTGCTTTCCTTGCCTGCGCCTTTTGGATTTGCGCTTCCACAATTTCTGCATGGGTGTCATTGCGCTTTTGAACTCGCCCACTACCCTTTCTCTTCTTCCACGGCCTTTCCAGTTTGTGTTTCACTTGGATAGGATCAGGCTCTGCAAGCGGAACCACGTGTGTGTTTGCATGGACCCTTCGTAATTTTTTCATTGTTGCTTCTAACGCCGAGGGGTGGTGGGAAGCCAAGATCTCCTGCTTGAAATCCTCAAAATCGTTGTCAAAGTCGTACAGTGGTTCATCAAGAGCCTGCAATGAACATAGATGAAGATTAGCTAGGAGGGACATGAACAAGTCATACATCAGGAGGACTCACTGGACCGTCAGGGTTATAGGCCAGATGCCACTGGACATGGAAATCAGAAGGCTCCACATCTCCCTTCCCCTGGACCAAACATTCAATAGTGTGCGAACACGGAATGCCCAAGCCAGCCTGGAAATTACCTTTGCATTGAAGGCTGGGATCCCCAGGCTTGGATTTCTTCATCTTGATGAACTTGTTGTACTGAGACAAGGCCAACTTGAGCGCATGACAGGAGATTTTGCAGCTGAGGGACTTGAAGGCATTTGGTAGTCCGGTTAATCCCTTCTGTAACTCGTGTGCCAGGTTCGTGTGGGCTGTGTCAAGTTGTCGGTCCACTGCTGCAGCAATTGTAATGAAAAGTGTTGCAAAGTCGCACCTAGCCGACGTCACATAGGTTTTCAGCCAGCTGTGGGCAGATTCACATCGTGACGAAGTCAGATTTCCTAGATGGGGTGTCATTCCGGCCCACGCATTCATGAACTTCTGTCGCTCGCTCCAGACGTTCTTGTACAGGTATTCGTAGACGTTAGTTCGAGTGACTAGGTACCGTTTCAGTTGAGCCCACTTTGAGTTGCAGGTGTCCTCATTGGGGGCATGTGCGACCTCATGCCAGAGCCTCATGAATTTGGCCCATTCTTCGCCATTGCCAGCAAAGGCTTGCTTGCAGTTTGTCACAATGTTCCGATTGATGTGCCACATGCACAAGTTCGCGGTTGCATTCGGAAAGTGCTTTGAGATAGCATTACGCAGTGCCGATTCCCTGTCTGTCACAAATACCTTTGGCGCGTGGTCAGCGTCCCATATAGATCTATGGGTATCACACAGGCACCGGAGTACAGTCAGTTTATGATGAGAATAGGTGATTAGTCAAATATACCACCCACTTCAACTTATCAAGAGCCCATGAGTAGGCCTCATTCTTCTCGTTTCACATCAAACAAAAACCAATCGAAAAACTGTGATTGGTTGCAGTTTGGCCAACCACATGCAGCAGGGGGTAGTTGTTCAGGTTCTTCTTGTAAGTGCAGTCAATGTTGACCACATGGTGGAACCTGCAAGCAAGAAGCAACGATCCTGGGTGCGCAAACCACAAGTAAAGGAGCTTGCCGTCTGTGTCGTAAACGTCCTCGTGTGTCCAATTGGATTCGTTGAGGCAACGTAGGAGGTACTCAATTGGGGTGTTGCCAGCCCTCTTCTCTGCCCTCAGTGCCTGCTTTGTGTTGTATATTGTCCTGTTGGTTACAAACCTTCCCTCACTGCTAGTAAGGAGTCTAGCGATTGCCTGGGGTTGCATTCCAAGAGACAATAAGCGAGCATCCTCAGTTTGGCCTTTGACAGAGAGCTTCTTGTGGATGACTACATGTTCCAGATCGATTGGACCATGATTGTGCTCAATCGTCTTTTGGCATCGGAGTTCCCATGGTGCATCCTTGAGTTTTACTGAAGTCGGTTCGTGGCCGGATATTTTGAAGCAGCACCCCAGTCGCTTATTCCTAGATTCTCGAAACCGGATAGCATCAACTGAGGTTTGGTCTTCCCTGGCAACTGTGCATGCAAAGTAGATGTTCTTGTCCCGCTTGGAAGCACAAACTTTCAGAGCGTAACCATGCTCGTGGGCCCATGTGGTGACAAAGTGTTTGAGATCAGTGACACATGTGAAAAGGAATTCGGGTGGTGCATCCATTGCATCTGGAAACACAAGCAGTTCAGCCAGTCTGCCTCAAGTGGGCGAATTAAGAAACTAGAAGAACTTACTGCCAACTGAATAATCATAAGATTGTACATCTTCAGATTTCATCAACACTTTATGCGGTTGATTGGCGGCGGGTAACATTGCGGGGGCCAGCGGTGAACGTCCTAAAGGATTGAGCGGGTATACTGGAAGATTGACTAGGTAAACATTAGGTCTTGGTAAGATGAAAACAAGGTGGAGAAATATTTGAAGACTCACCTTCAGCCACAGTTTGAGGGACTTGAGGGCTGAAAGTTGCAGGGGGAAACGGTTGAGGGCTGGGTGGTGCAGGGTGATACCTGCCGGGAGATGTAGCCGTGACGCTTGGGTATTTTACTGGGAGATTGTGCAGGTAAACATTAGTTCTTGGTAAGATGAAAACAAAGTGGAGAAGTATTTGAAGACTCACCTTCAGCCACAGTTTGAGGGACTTGAGGGCTGAAATTTGCTTGGGGAAACAGTTGAGGGCTGGGTGGTGCAGGTTGATACCCGCCAGGAGATGTAGCCGTGATCCTTGGGTATTTGACTGGGGAATTGAGTAGGTAAACATTAGTTCTTGGTAATATGAAAACAAAGTGGAGAAGTATTTGAAAACTCACCTTCAGCCACAGCTTGAAGTACTTGAGGGCTGAACGTTGCTGGGGGAAACTGTTGAGGACTTGGTTGTGCAGGTGGCCAAATTTGAGGGCTAAATGGCGCAGAGGAGGTTATTTCCCCCAGAGATGGCTGCATATCTTGCATGACGGGTATGGAAGGGACTTGATTTGTCTGCGGCGGAGCGGGCACTGATGGTTGGCCAACGGGGAAATTGTGAGAGGTTGGCAGGCCTTGGAAGTGAGTGGGTCCAAGAGTGAATGGGTTGGCCGGGTGGGACAATGGTTGGGGTCCCGGCTGCCAGTAGTTTGAGATTTGTGGTGCTTGATGGGATTGCGGAAACGGATGGGATGGTGGGGCTTGAGTTATATGAGGTGGTGCGTAGAGGGCTGGCTGAGCCAGATAGGATTGTTGGGCTGGATCAAGCTGATAGGTAGAGGCTGGAGGTCGATTGTGATAGTGGGTGAATTGAGGCAATTGTACCTCATATGGGCGGAACACAGGCTGCGCTACTGGGTGGGCTGGGGGGACAGGGTTTGGCTGGATTGCCAGTCTGTAGTTGTTGTCTTTGAAGCTGTAGGTGGCTGGGTGGGCCGAGGGGACAGTAAGGGGCTGGGGGGCTTGGCCATATTGGTTGCTTCAGTAGCCATAGTTAGTTGCTAGGTGGCCTGATTGATTGATTGGAGCTGCAGGTTGGCCAAGCACGTGTGAATTTCCATACGCAGAGGTTTGATTTTGATACATGTTGCCAAGTGGGGCGTGAGGGTGATGGTTGGGGTCAACCTCATAGAATCCGTATGGGCGCGGAGGCTGATTGCTTGAGGAGTTGTAGTGACCAGTGTGAGACATCGTTTGCTGGTGATTTGGTGAATTGTGCGGAATCTGTTTGGATTTGAATGGGAGAGTTTGTCAGCACATGTTACTATATTTACGGTGAAAAAAAATAGAAATAGGAAGAGATGTGTTTGAGATGGGCCACTTTTGGGGGGGATGGTGTGCGTTGGGGGCTTATACGGGGCCCTTTGAGCTGCCTGGGGGGTTTGAATGGCCCCTTTGAATGTTTTATTGCCCCTTCCTTTGGAGCATCAAAGTGGGCCTGTGGGCCCACGGGAGGTGATGGGCAGAGGCGGGCCCCTTCTTACGGCCATTGGGCCCTGTCTTTGGGCCAGTTGGGTCTTGGAGCCCTGGGCCTGTGGGCTTTTCCACAAAATTAAACCCCAAAAAAACCCTTTTTTTTGGTTTTTTTAGGGTTTTTTCCTCATTTTTGATTTGTTTTTTTTTTTTTGATTTTTGATTTTTTTTTTTTTTTTTTTTTTTTTTTTCACATTTTCAGACTCACCGCTTTTGTTGATTGAATCGGAGAGCGGTGGGCGGTGTTTGTTGTGGTTCTGGTTGAAAAAACCAGGACCATAAGCGAGCCCCAGTCCGGAAACAGACTCGGGCTCGCTCACGTAATCGAATGGCCCCTCCCATTCGATTACGTGAGCGGGGAATGTGTATATCCCATACACATAATACATACATGTATTATGTGTATGGGATATACACATCCTCCGCTCACATAATCAAATGGGAGGGGCCATTCGATTACGTGAGCGTGTGAGACCCGCACGCCAAACAATTGGCGTGCGGGTCCCACATGCCAATTTTCTTTGGCGTGTGGGACCCGCACGCCATTTTTGGCGTGCGGGGCCTACACACCAATTTTTTTTGGCGTTTAGACCCTACACGCCAAAAAAAATTGGCGGGTAGGCCCCGCACACCAAAAAAAATTGGCGTGCGGGTTGGCGTTGGCGTGCGCGCTTGGCGTGCGTTTATCAACGCCCTATCCCTAGGCATACCATTTCTGAGTAAATCTGGCTGCACCATTGAGTGTTTGTTCCCATGTTCCTGGGTCTGGAGTTGACATTTCTCCCTCTTTGACCATGGGGATTTGGGGTTCTGATGGGAGAATTGGAGGGGTTGGGGGGAGAGAAAAGGATTCCTGGAGACAGATGAAGTGGATTCCAATCCTTGGTATGGTGAAGGGTTGCTGGCAGACCTTTGAGGCTGACCATCTGGCGGAAATCCTCCTGGCAATAGTTTAGTGGCTTTCACAGAATTGTAGCTGCTTCTGTTTCTCACATCCTTCAATGCACTCATTGACCTGCCCTTCTACAGTTGAGAATATACAGAAGATTGCACTACCTGTTCCTCCAGAATCTCAGTCATCAGAAAGGGGGCTCCCTGAGGATATTGCCAAAGTGGTAGCAGAGTGGGCAGACATACACTCCACATTTGGCATTGGAGACTCAGTAGCAGAATATATGAGCACAGGTGTCGTAAATGCAGGAGTGGAGTGTATGTGGAAGGTACTATATGGCTTGGGGGAAAGCGGCAATGTATCTACTATTCAAATGGCTTTATCAAAGGACTGTCTGCATGAGAGTAGTATTGGTGCGGCCATACCGCCCCGGCACATGGTACAATGCACATACTTTGGTACCCTCAGACAAATGCTGAAGCTACACTTGTGCTTCTGCTCAAGGGCATATTCTCAGGGTGTGGACAGTCAGTCCAAACGCGCTGCCCCAAGATATGTGTGCTGCAGCCACAAGATCATAAAAAAGAAAAGGAGGGGGGGGTAATGCAACATTCAATTAAGAAGTTACATCTACTTAGTCACAATGATTCTTTCAAATCATGCAAAAAGTCTTAGTTAGTTTGGGTAAAATTTAAAAAAGGGGTCAAGCCACAATAAAGTGCACTTTAATTCTTTTAATAATGATCCTTCTGCAGATTCACCCACAGAAACCTTGTTGCAACTTTTGCTTCCTCTAGCAGACCATTTTCATAGAGCTTTGAACCAGTAAGGTGCTGTTTCTAGCTCCTTATAGGCTCTCTGAACACCTCAAAAAGCCTGCTAACCCTAGCCCTAACGACGATATGTGTCACTGCCGTCCCTGTGGCCACTTGCACCCGGATCCTTACTTTGGCTTACAGCTTAAGTCTACGAGGTTGTGACGTTGTGGTGATCCATTCCACATCATTACTATAATTTCCAAGACTATTTACCACTAATAAATCACATTCACTTACAAATAAATACTCATAAATCCCAAACCTTACATATATTCACTGTTATCATTTCATAATCAGATTCTACACCCCATTTTAACCCTAGTCACCCACTACAACTACCCCCAAATTCCTCATAGTTCAAGAGTTACAGGCAAACTCAGGATAATACAAGCAAATTATAGTATAAAGCAAGGTATAGAATACAATAAGTACATATTATAATTAGATATATTTTCACAACCAAAATACATAATAAATATTACACATTATATACTACATAACATATTACATCATATACATAAAACTCTACCTTTCCACTACTCATCTGTCACTGTCATGACCATTTCATATGTGTCACTGTCTATTCTACTTCATCTGTCATATTTTCCTTTCCCACCAGCTACATGTCATAGCCTGGTTGTTTCCTTTCTCTAGCCTGATGGCTCATCTTCTCTCTCAGATATATAAGGACACCTGTTCCTCCCTCTTGTTCCCTTATGGACCCCCTGACTTACTATATGGACCCCCTGACTTACTATATGGACCCCCTGACTTACTATATGGACCCCCTGACTTACTAATGGACCCCATAGCTTACTAAATTACCCCCTACATATACCAACATTACAGATCCCATATAATTAGTATACATAACTTAGTAGAGTTACCATCACCCTTATAAAATATATATATATAAATACCAGCTTAAACCTCATATAAGAAGATTGCCCCCTCTCTTGCTTGACCCACTTTGACTCCATAAGCTACCAACCCTGCCCCATTTTATACTATATACTTTCTACCACTCACACCCCTCTTCCATTCCTCCCACCTTATAGGTGTAGTAGCAAAGCTCATCAGTACTAGTCATCTAAGAATAGATAGAAATTAGCCACACCTTTATTTTTATTCTTAGTGTTACACTCATCCCCATAGCATTAGTCAGGAAGGCAGCTCTTATATCAGCACCTTTGGTATAACTTACATTAATACTAGTGTAGTCATCCATCTCCCTTCCAAGCTCTATTCTGTCCCTTGAGTAGTTCCACAATGTGTATAGTTTTAAAACTTGCACCCGCACTCAGAGAAACTACAATTACAAGAGAGAATGCAGTCACAAGAAAGAAACTATAAATACACAAGAGCACCCTACATCCGATACGCTGTTGTGGCGTGCTTGTCAATTTCTACATAGTACCACTCTTCTGGCCGTTGTCTCCGTTGCTCGTGTAAGTAGGGAGGCTTGGTCGCCTCCGCTATGTTCTGGCCTGAGACCTGAACCTTATACCTTAGTCTGTCTTTGGTGAGCGTATGCTCCGACTCTTTGGTAGAGCTCAGCTCCGGAGTGTCGGAGTCGGGGTCTGAGACTGCTAACTCCACCTCACCCTCCTCTTTGCGCATTAAGTTGCGCATGTCGCATACAGCCTGTATGTTCAGGTCCTGCGTAAAGCCTGCGCCCTGCATGGCGCCGGTCCACTCGTTGACACCCGCTGCCGTCATGAAGCGTAGGGCTATCTTCTCCCCGCGGCAGACGGCACCGTGCATTGCGTCGATCACCTCATCGCCACTGAGAGACCTTGCGTACTGCAAGGCAGAGCCTCTTACACTGACGGGGAGAATCGATGGCGGATTGGATCTTCCACATAGGGCCTTACCAACGTCCGATAATACTGCCTCGGTGTCAAGCGGAAGGGTAGGGAATTTAGCTTCGAGCTTATAGTTGTGTGCCATATTTCACTTGTGTCTTCGCGGTTTACCGCGCCTGGCCGTAAACAATTGTCCTCAGTGCAAAGCACTGAGGTTTTTAAAGAAATGTTTAGGAGGAACAATTTGCCAGTCTACCCCTAGAGTACTAGGTAGACATTTCCAAAGAAGAATTGAGCATCTTTCTACACTTCTACATCTTACACCTTTCTCATCTCTTTCAATCAGAAGGCATGTCAGATTCTAGGTGTACATTTTTGCTATTTTACTAGCATTAATCAACCACCTTTTGTCTGCTGGTCCATTCTCACATTGAAAAAAATAAAAAAAAGATGTTAAAGTGAATATCTACAAGAGCCCTATTATCACTTGGTATATATGTTCAGCTTTTGAAAACTACATAATGAGTCATGAAATAATAGACCTTAGTCAATTTTTCAGGAGTCATCTTTAAATCTCAATTTTTGGCAGGGTTGTCTAAAGCCCAGCTGGATCACCACATCTTTACATTATAATTACTTTATACACTGAAAATTGAGTTTATATTTCATTATGGGTTTTGTGTGATGTACACACTGATTGGGTGTTTTGCACTCCCATGTAGTATAGCAGGAGTGATAAATCCCCCTGTCTCAGGTCAAAATTGGTCCACTCTGCTCAATTAGGATTCATGTTACACAGTACCATTTACACATGTGAAGTCTTATACCTTATATACCTTGACTACACACCTCACTCACCTCAACTACACACCTCACCAACTTCATATGTCAACTACACACCTCATCAACTTCAACTACAATCTACCTCAACTCAACACCTTACCTCAACTAAACACACCTCAACTCAACACACCTCAACTACACACCTCACACACCTCAACTACACACCTCACACACCTCAACTACACACCTCACACACCTCAACTAGACACCTCACACACCTCAACTAGACACCTCACTCACCTCAACTACAAACCTCACTCAACTCAACTACACACCTTACCAGCTTCATACCTCAACTGCACACATCACACACCTCGACTAACTATACACCACACTCACTTCAACTACACACCTCACTCAATTCCACACCTCCACACACTCCACACACCAACCACCACTCAAGCCCTCAACTCCACACACCTCTTGTTGAGCCACATTGTCTATGTCTTACTCTTTCTGTTTCTCTATGCCTCAAACCTTTCACTCATCTGTCACATATGTCAGCCTTAGAGCCAGCACAGCTGACCTAAAGTCTGTCTTATCTTCTTCTTTAAGTCACAACTGTCTCATATCTTTTCAGAATCAGTTTTGACTGTTGTTTTGACTTCATATTCTGTTTCCTCATCATATTTTAACCCTAGTCACAAGTGAGAATCTTCTCCATATCTTACTCCTTCACATAGTTAGTGAATTATTAGTGATTTTATGATAAAAACTGCTGTGCAGTGTTTCAGATGCAAGCTGACCACAAGCAAGCACTGATTATTTCAGCAAACTATGAAATTTTTTGAGTCTGAGTATCTTCTACACCCCAGAAGATACACAGACTCCAGAACAACACACAACAACCACAAACTTCAGAAACAGGGACTTTTATCAGTTGACCTCAAGCAGCTTCCTCACCAAGGCTTTGGAATATTAAGTAAGGCCCTCACTTCTCTGATTATTTCCCAGTTCCACTGTTATTTAATCAATTAGTGAGTCCCTTCTTCTGCTACCTCTTCAACTCCTTCAACTATCCTTTTTCCTAGTCTGTTTGTTCCATCTTATCCTCCCCTTTTCCCCTCTTTCTACTACATCCTCAGTTCCCAATCATTGGAATAGACCCAAGAGGATTAAATCCTTCTAGACAAAGCATAACCCAGAAATAAGTTTCTTGATCATTCTAAGATCATGCCCCCTTGTATTTTTGTTGATTGTATCAGGGAAAATCAACCAGGTTTCCATCTAAGAATTTTTGTGTCAGTTTCTTTTGACCAGAAAAAGATTGGCTGGCTTCAGTTTCTTTTGACCAGGCTCCTTCACCCAGTTTCAGTTGTGGAAGAAGAGGCTGACCCTCAGTTGGCAGCTCCCAAGATCATTTAAGATCTTTTCTCTAATTGTTTTACATATTAGTTCTATTTTTCTACTAAGTAATTAATTACTTAATCCCCTTTCCTTGTGTCCTGCTGTCACATAAGAGGCACAGGCTCACAACATACATGATATGTTGTACTTGAGCTACCTGAGACAGCAGAGTTGTGGAAGTTCTTTTGACTCATCCTTCCACAAACTCCATCATCACAGATTTTGTTCTGCTGTCTCAGTCTCAGATTGTTCATTGCAACACCTCTCACCTCACCAACTTTCACTACACATCACCAAAAAAAAACAAATCTCACCAAAGTCAACTACAAACCTCAACCATAACAAACAACACACCTCAACCACAATAAATATCAACTATACCCCTCAAGCACACCACAACCAAACCACACCACACACCTCAGATAGCCTCACCACACTTAATTAACACTAATCAACACATCTTGACCATACAACTCATTAGATGTGCTTGGCTCCACAAATCCTCACAGGAATTTTGATAGATAATGACCATCATTGAAACTAAGAAAACACCTTATACCATTGATGAACTCAACAACCTGTACATCTGCCGGGACTCAAACCCGGGTCCTAAGAAAATCCACTATGGGAAGCTCAGATGATAATGTCTTATGTTAGAAAATTGATGTACACTGTGGGACTCAAACCCACAACCTCTGAACTCATTTCAAGAGTGATGCTCTAACCATTGACACTACGGACATTTAGCAGACAATGCGGGCCGCAGCGTCACCTGGGGTTTCCCATGAATTTTAGAGGTCGCACGACCAAGTCAAAGTTGAATATGCAACATCATCAACCCCCTCGCAGCGACACTAGCCCCCTTGCAGCAACAGATGATTCTTAATCTGTCGCATTCAAAATCAACCTAGCCTATACCAACCATCACGACCTCAATTGACCACCACCGCTACCGCCAACTGGAAAAAAGCCACCCACCTTGACATTTACTGATCACCCTCTCACCTTCATTGCTGCCGCTCCTCAACTTGAGTTTTGAATCTTCTTCATGGATCTCTGTGAATGCTCTGCCTGTATTGTGTTTCAATTCATCAACAAAAATGGGCAAAAACAATCTGGACGCTAATTATCTTCTCAAAATGTTGCAAAACATCAACTAGCTGAATATCATCAACAAAATGTGATGCCTACTATCTTACCACAGCAAGATTTGTCTGCTGCGTCAAGCTCATCCCTCTCAGAACCAGAGAGTGAATTTTCCTCCACACTTTCTCCTGTACGCTACTTTTTTTTCTCACCTCTCAATGGATTAACTAACTATTCTGCTCCACTTTTTCACTCTAGTCTTCATCATCCTTTTTGTATCATGGCTCCATCTCTTCTGTAACATAAGCCAAGAAAACTGAAAGACTGCAATCCAAATGATTATCAAAATTCTCAACATAGCCATCAAGCACCCAAATCTTATTCAAGAAATTGGGGAAATACTGCGTGATCCAAGAACAATAATTGGCAGAGCCCAGCTTGATGTCAAACTTACCACCAAGTTATGCTGTATGCCCCACACGTCTATTTAGATACTTACTGTTTCTATTTGGAATGGTGGTGGGTAAGGTCAAAGACACTGAAGAGGTGATTATACCCTCACAAATAGTCTCTCTAGCAGCCTATCGGATGCTAGATGACCGTGTTTTTGGAATTGATCATAACGGAATAGCACTCATCCCCCGTGGATATGATGCATTCCTCAACATCATGGGTCATGGCTCATGACTTGACTGTTGTCTTGTAGATCCCTCTTATTTTTTGCCTCAGTTAAATTCAATTTCTTTCCTCCTCAAATCATTCCCTTGAGAAATTATAAAGAATTTCATGCCAACCACTTTACTCCAATAAACCCTTCCTCCCCTCCTCCCCCTCCCACTCAATCTTTGTGGACTCAAAAAATGCACTCTTGTCTAGAAATCCCTCCCTGAGACAAGCATAATTGCAAGTTTAGTAAAAAATCAGCAGATTGTGCTCCAAGTTGGGTGTCTTTGCAAGCGCCGGATCTTCATGTGGAAATCTTTCAGGCAGGAGTTCTTCTCAAGGCCGTTTCAGATTGATTTGGAGAATGACTTGAGATCATGCATGTCAACTTAGTAGCTCACATTTTTTTGCAGTGATATTCCATTCTGTGTTTTGGCGGCTGAGCTGAATATGTATATACAAGAAGAAAAATAAAGTTGACAAAATTGCTTCGTAAAACATAGACTACTTCAAGTGGGTTTATTTTGGGTGGAATGGAGAAGAGAAAAGAAATATATGGGAAGTAGAAAAACAATCTTTGTCTGAGTTCATTTGTACCCTTGGCATGTTCTTATGGTTTACAGGACGATAGAGAAATATAACTGTGTGGTGGATCACCATTCCTCCTCACCCTCTGGGATGTCATCCATTGCACAGCCCTCTTCATATTTACTGTCACCATCTTCAGAATCATCACCATCATTTTCTTGATTGCTTCCATCCCCATCTTCTACAACAAAGTTGTCTTCCTTGTCATACAATTCCCCTGCATCTCCCTCCACATGATACTTGTCATTGGTGCTGTCTGGGCTAGGCTGAGTAAGATCAATTCCCTCTCCTTCTTCATGATCCAAATTGCAGCCCGGGTCATCATTGTCAGCCTGATCTTCAGAAGACTCATTGCTCAAGAGACCATAAGGCTTGGCCAAGGCCTCCCAATACTTTTTAGTAAATGTCAATAAGGCTAGTGTTTTGTTGGGGTTTTGTTTACCTTTAGGAAGTAAGCAGTCATTGGCATTGGGGAGAAAAACAAGAAGATTTTGATTTGGGATGGTCTCTTGCTGAGAAGGAATAAGTTTGTTGTACCATTTGGGGTTGTAGAAATCAATGGGTAACCCTACTGGTGCAATTGTGTAAGACAATTTTTCAGGGGTCTTTGGTAATTGTCAAACCCTTTGTTGCTGTCCTTTACCCAGAGGGTTTTGCTCTGCTGCCTTCTTCATCACTATGTCCAAACAACGGAAGAAGCAATTTGCCTTGTTTGGATGGTAGGGCAAGGTCTTGATTTTGTAAAATCATTTTCCTAACACTTCTTCATTGTTGCTGTGAGCTGCAATTGGCTCCATTATTTCTTGATAGCAACTGGGAAGCTTGTGCAAAATAGAAAAGTCTTGGTGTTTGTTCCTCAACTGAATTTCATGTCAAACAAGTTAGATAAAAATACATAAGGGAGCAGCAGAAAAAAAACATTACCCTCTCTTGATTCTTATTGAATTTTTTGTTCAATGCCTCTTGGGCCGCCTTGCCTTCTTCTTTGATCTCTTTCTTCTACTTGTTGTATTTTAGGTAGTGCACAAAGTGGTTATAGGCGGGTATCAGTAAAGTCATATCTTGTGCAAGTTCTGGATCAATCTTCATGTAAGAGTACGCTGGAGCTGCAGCAAGCTCAGTGAAAGTAGTTAGAGCAGTGATTCAATGAGCTGAGCTGTATAAAGACACTGAGTCTTCTTTGAGATTGGGACACCAGACGCATAATCCTAATTGAGCCATGAGGCCTTGGACATATTGAACAAAGTTGCTCCCGAGGTGGATAACCAACTTTCCGTATTTGATGTTTCCGTTCTGAAAGCTCTTGAAGCATTGCACTTTATTTTGAGCTAAATGGCGTGTTCCCGAGCCACCTTGGACTGCCTCTTTTATTTGCTCAGTTTGTCAAAATCTTCTATAAAACTCTTCAAGCGTGCTCAATTCAGGGGCTACGGGGACTGCATCTTGTTTCATGAGGCCCCAGAGTATTTTGATGTGAACCAATAAACCAGTCTACACAAGGGAAAAAGATAAATTCTGCACTTGGGGTGTGGGGAAATAACTTACCTTGGTTGGTAAAAATTGATGCAGAAAGTCATGTGTTTGCATTTGCTGGGGATGTTGTTTGGGGGAGGGTTTTGCAATTGGTTTGCAACTTTTTGATGTCTTTGGCTGATTAATAAATTCAGGAGGCCCGGAAGCAGCTCATTGTCCTTTTTTAGGAGTAGTGTGCACTGGGTTCTTCTGCTTTAGAGATGAGCTTGATGAGGCATGATTCATAGGAGGAGCGGTTGACTTCTTGCCCTTGTTTTTAGCTGGGTTCAATGAAGAGGGGACTTTTTTGACATTGATGTTTGCTTTGAGAGATTTGATATCACTTGTGAGCTTCTTAATAATATCCATGTATTGGCTGGCAGAGGCATGGGCAGAAGGGGTTGTCTGAATTGGTGGAGCGTGAGACTTTTCAGCTGAAGATGCCCAGGCATTGGTAGCGGAATCCATGGCATGGCTTCAAATAAAGATGGGGAATAGGTATAAATCAACAGTGGGAGGCATGAAAGGGGGGAGCTGTTTATGTCAGACATTGAGACAATTGGCCCACATGTCTCCAAAATAATACAAGTCACATAACCCAATGGTTAAGGACTTGTGTTTATAAAAAATGGAATAAATTGAACTAAGTAAATTATCTTGAATTTGCAAGTTCAATTCCCATAAGACTCATAATTTTTGTATTTATTTTATATAATATTTATTATCTTAATAAACTAACTAATAATAAGAAATTCTAATTTAAGGAGAGATTAATATCTCTCCATGAATTTACCCTTAATATTACAATTTGGTTATGTCTCCTACAAGGGACTATTATCTTGAATTACCCCATGTAATACAAACTCTTTGAGTTATTACATTGGGGTAACATACTGTGTAATATTTAAAGGGGCTGAGATTCCTTCTAAAGGGAATTTCCCCCAGATTATTACCATACAAACCCGTACACCTTACTATCAATCAGTGAGTGGGGTTTAAAATAATCCAAAACAGCCTTTTCTACTCTTTTCCCCTTTCTGGAACTATTTCCTAGTCACTGAATATTTATTCTAGTGACTAGAAGTCCTCTCCCACTCTCAGGGAGAAGTTGAAGCAACCAGCGCTGAGCTCTACATAGCCGTGTTCCTTTGTTACACAAAGGTGCTAGCTCTTCCGCTGTAAAAAGCGTAGAATTGCTTATTTTCCACTGGCTGTACCAGCTACAGTGAGACCCTACACATATATAATAATACTTTAATAAGTATTATTACATATATATCCATTCTACCCCGCGTCACATAAGAGACGGGGGCTGACAGTCTGTCTTATATGAGCAGGTCTTATGAGATTTGTGCAGCTACATTTATCTGCATACATCAAGGCTTCAAATATACATACTTATGCAATGATGAGCAGGCTTGATGAATGCATATGTTTGGACAGGAATAATAATGTCATGATTTTCAGAAACTATGTGCAATCTGTTTTTGGGTGGTGCAAGCTGTCGCTGCTGCTGACGCAGCATGGGGATTCAGTCTGGTATGCAACGTCTGGGTGACACTGTGGCCCGCAACGTCTGCTTTTACATCAACAAATTCAAGAGTTCAACAAAGTTGAAGAAATATTTAGAACAAGGGCTGAACCTCAGTGGATTGTAGCAACAAGGCTAATCTACCACTTACAGTACCCTGTTCCAATTCAAGTTGTCTGCAAAGGATTTACCCCTGCACATATTTTCAATGATTTATATAGAAAACTGACCAAGTCTTTCCACTTAGCCATCTTTACCCACAGATAATGGTTCACAAGCATAAAAATCTATTTCAATGCAACTTTGAGATGCACAGGACAAAATCATTGTTTCTAGCACGGATTCTGGCTTAGAGATGTTCAGCCATAATCCAGCACATGGTAGCTTCACACCATTGTCCTCTCAAACAGGTGTAAATACCAATTAGGTGAATGAACAGTTCCTCTTGTAGGGTAAAACTAACCTGTCTCACAACAGTCTAAACCCAGCTCACATTCCCTATTAGTGGGTGAACAATCCAACGCTTGCCAAATTCTGCTTTGGTATGATAGGAAGAGCCAAAATTGAACCATCAAAAAGCAATTTTGCTATTGTGGAACCACTCTCAGGCCAGAATAGAGCTTGGAAGGGATATGTATAACTACAATAGTACTAATGTAAGTTATGACAAAGGTGCTGATATAAGAGCTGCCTTCCTGAATAATGCTTATGGGGAAGAGTGTAACACTAAGAATAAAATAAAAGGTGTGGCTTTTCTATTTTAATCTTAGACTGACTAGTACTTATAAGCTGACTACCAATACCTCTGAGGTATGGGGAGTGTTGAGGAGGAGTTGTGTGGGAAAATTGGTTTGTTTAAAAGGTTTTAATGGCAAGGATATCTAAAATGTCTAGGTAAAAGTGTCTTTGATGAAATTGAATCTAATATTTGGGGTAAAAGGTCATACAGGTTGCATGGGGTAGAAATTGCATAGTGGTAATACTACAAAATCAGTGGGGTATTTATATGTGAGGGTCATTCAAGAGGGTAACAAATGATGAGCACAGTATTACAAAATATGATGATGAGCAGTGAGTACTTTAGCATTAGTGTTGAACAAAAATCTACAAGTGTAATGGTTAAGTACAAGTATGTAGTAAAGATGATCAATGGTTGTATATTATGTAAGATGTTTTATTTACTGAATATTAATGACTTGGATGATGTAAGCCACTTAAAAGAAAAGAAAAAAAATACCAATGAAAACTATGAAGGCTAATATCTTGTCAGCTTGCTACTATGACAGAGCAACCTGTCACAAGATTTCTACAATAAATCATTAAAAATTACATAGAAAATCAAATAATAGGGGGTATCAAATATGACCAAATCTACAATTAAAACCAGTGAATTAGGATTTTCCACAAAATTTCACTTATGAGAATTCTGGACTATTTTATATTGATATCCATTATTTTTAAAAATGGTGGATTTTCAAAACCAGTTGATTAGATAATGGTGGGTTTGGTCAGATTTGATACCCCCTAATAGTTAGAATATTATTTGATATTCTGAATCTAAACTAAAATCAACCTAGGGTACCTCACTCATAGGTACCCCTAATTCTCACTCCTTCACTATGTAAAACAGCAAAGAAGAATTAGCAAGTACCTTTAATAAAAAAGGCACTTGCATTATTTTATGCTTATATATACCTATACATATGCGTAAACCCCATTTCCAGTCACGGAAATGAGGTGTTGTTTAAATTAGGGGAGATAGTGTAAATACACCGTGTTTTGATCAAACCCCGCGTACCGCAGTCCGCATACCTTGAAGTTCAACCCGCGTGACTGAAAGCCCGCTCCAAAGTTGGAACATAAGCCCCCGCGCAAGCACCAGAACCCTTACAGGCCCTCAGCTTGACACACGGACTCCAAAGCCACCCAAGGTACACCCAAAGAAACAAAAACACACCCCAGTAAATTCAGTACATATGTTACACATGTAATAAAGATTACTGGGGACTAAATAATTAATTATATTAGATTGTATTATTATTGATACATACAAATAAAAATATACTGACTGAAAAAACAGTACAAATAATACTGTGGCTTATTATAAAATACAAATAAGCCACTAGTATTAAATCTATAACAACTAGTACTAATGTACTACAGACTGTAAGTCAATATAAACATAAAAACACACTAATAAAATCAATTGGTGACGTTTATTCAAAGCTGGGGCTGCTGAAGCGTCACCAAGAAAGCAAAAATGGCCAAAATGTGGTCCAAAGATCCCACAAGTTGGCCAATAATACCTACAGGGTCCCCAGAGGGAACTCAAGACTATTTAAGGAGCTCTTCAACCGCCCAAAGAAGGCTCCTCATGCTTTTTAATACCCACCAACAACCTTACCCACTTCTTATTAGATATATATCTTTATAACACGGTCTGGTAAGCTTCTTAGTAGTTATTCTTTAGCCCTGTCTTCCCCAACAACTCTACAGTGACCATCCAGCTCCACCAACCATCCATTAAAGCGCCCAAAACTGTCCAGTTTCACCCTGAATATCCCCAAGATCCCTCAAGGTTTATTACTAGTAAGTAATAACCCTTTTCTTGAAGATATTCCCCACTTTCCTTTCCTGGGATTAATCCACCCCTGTGTCAACAGGCCCCAGTGTTCCAGGTACCTAAATCCTCTGCAATTTATTTGCAAGATAACTTAGAGGGTGTTGGAATGTTGTCAGTGTAACACTGCTGTGACACTTACAACTGAATCACAAAGGATTCTGGTACTTCTCACTTCTCACTTCTCACTTCTCACTTACCATTGAAGTCACTCAAATCATCAAGTCACACATCAGCAAGATCAAGATTCCCCATCTCCTTCAACTCACTACTCCAAGAAGCTTTAACTCTGGACAGCCTTTGTAGCTTCAAACTTGGTGAGAAATGCAACCATCACGCATTTCAACTTCAATCACTCATCATCATCAAAATCACTAATCCTCTCTTCTTTTATTCTTAGTCACTCAATCTGATCTTGATCACTACTTACTAAAACAATAAACTAGCTATCACCTACAATCTTTAGGTTTTGTTTCATTTCCATTCTTTCTCATTTAAAATCAACAACTGATCTTATCCTCAATCTCAGTCCACTAGTCTTTTACTATTCAGTCCATCTTATCAACCAATTATCTTAGTTAAAAAACAAAACCATTGAGGGTTGGTTCTCTTTCATTCATTTCATTTCCCATCATTATACTTTTCTAATCTTGTGTGATAGTTTCTGGTCTTATCTTTGAGCAATAAAACATTCAAACAGGCACAGCTTCCTTAGAGGGATCTAAACCACCCCTGATTTATCAGGCCCCTCTGGTTTTAATTATATTAAATTTATTTAAGATAATTATTACTTTATTTTCTCTAAATTTTACGTCACAATTCCCCCATTTTATTTGGGAATTGCAACTCTTATACCTTACCAAGAGTTTTATTACTCTTTCCATTCATTCTTGCACCACCTGTAGCTAGAAGGACTTGTCCTTGGCATCAGGGAGGCTGACATATCTTCTGATCCAAAAGGAAATCAGGTTTGTGTGAGTGACTAGGGGTAAAATAGGGTGTAGAATCTGAATCTGGAATAATATTGATGAATATATATAAGGTTTATAAGATATAGAAGAAGTGATGTGAGAAGGAACAGGATTACCCCACTATGAACGATTGGCTGCCACAAGCCAGTTATCCCTGTGGTAACTTTTCTGGCAGCTTTAGATTCTAAAGGACTAAAGAATTGATAGGCCACACTTTCATGGTTTTTATTCACACTGAAAATCAAAATCAAGGGGACTTTTTACCCTTTTTTTCTACTTGAGATTTATGTTGTCAATGAGTCCCCCTTAGGACACCTGCATTATTATTTAACAGATGTGACGCCCCAGCCAAACTCCCCACCTGACAATGTCTTCAACCCAGATCAGCCCAAAAATTACCTTAATACTAAAAAGTGGGATGTTAATCCCAGCTCTGCTTCATTGAATAAGTAAAAAGACAATAAAGGTAGTGGTATTTCACTGGCACTTACACTCCCACTTATTCTACACCCTCTAGGCTCTATGTCTTTTCACAATGTCAAACTAGAGTCAAGCTCAAAAGGGTCTTCTTTCCCCACTGATTTTGCCAAGCCTGTTCCCTTGGCTGTGGTTTTTCTAGATAGTAGATAGGGAAAGTGGGAATCTTGTTAATCCCAGAAAAACCAGGGTTTTTTATCAAAGCCCCAGTACACATATCTTAGGGCAGCATGTTTTGACTTACTGTCCACACCCTGAGGTCAAGCAGAGGCACAAGTGTAGCTTCCGCATTTGTCTGAGGGTACCAAAGTATGCGCATTGTACACCCAGAAGAACCAGGTTTTTTTATCAATGCCCTATTGTATTCTATTTTTATTTTTTTGCTTTTCCCTAGATTTTGATGTGTCCTTTGCTGAGAACAGGCATCAGTAATAGACTTATGACTGAATTTCCTAAAAACCTAGAACCAGAACTATAGAAAAAAGATAAGAAACAAATCACAATAATAGAAACAAAAGAGATAACAAACAAACCCTGAATGAAGTAATATGAGAATGAAGCAACCTAAGAAGTGGATAAAAATGGGACTAAAGAGCTGATGATAATCTATGATGATTTTTATGTCAGATGATTTTTGGGTTATCAAAGAGAGAAATAGAAATTAGAACAAACCAGAATTGGAACACAGAGTGCTAAGTAAGAGCAAGTTTATGTGATAAAATAAGCAACAGTAATGTTGACTAAATAAGAAATGACACGAGTTAGTTATAATGAATTAGATGAAAAAGACAGAAGGGAAAAATAGAAAACGTCTTGCTGATTATTATTCACCAAGTTGAACTTGCTATTGAGCACCTTGGTCTTGATTTCTTGAGATGGCTTCGGTGATAGCAGCGGATCGAGTCTTGAGCAAGATCTTGAGGCTGAGTATGATGATCTTTGAGCTTGATTGAGATTTTATAAGTTAACTAATTAGGTCAGAATTAATGATATCAACCGTAGTCGCAGCATCAAACAGTGCGCGCATGCGCACAACAAAAAACGTGCAACAAGAGTTTCAACAATCAGTGAAGCTGGCTTTTATCCGCTGAGGACAGCCACAATCAATTTTGTCTCTTGGCGCGGAACAGCCATCAAGTTGATGACTCCTCTTTTCTGGGAGCAGCCATTTTCAATGGCTGTTCTCAGCCAGGAGGGGAGGTGACACAGATTGATGTCAACCGGTTAGGTTGCATGTATTGATATGTCATGCAAACTAACAATCTTATACACTTGGTACAGGATCTCTTTGGCTCCAGGAGCCTATTTCTTTATTTTTATAGTGGATTAAGTTCTGGACCCCTAAACTGAGGAGGTTCTTACCCCTGCAAGCAACTGAGCCATGTTTTTTCAGGCAGCTAGCATGTTACAGTGGATCTCTACTTGGAACTGTACTGACATGAAAATCATGCAGTTTTGTAAATTTACTTACCAGTGATCTTTTTCAGTACAGTTATAGTGTATAGTTTAAAATTTTATATTTTGCAAGTCTTTTTTTCCTGTAGCTTCATAAACAGAGCTCACAATTCATATGGTGATTTTTCAGAAAAACCATGAAGCCCCTCACTTTTTTCCACCTGGAAGTCATACTTTCAGCTCAGGTCTCTATGGTGACATGGAGTTGAACATTCACACAATAGAAACTTGTGTTATTTCCTTCTATAACAGAAGGGGCCTCACTATAGCCCCTTAAGGCCATGCATTGATTCTTATTTGTGTTGATCTCCTAGTGAGCAAAGAAATTTGGAACCCCAGAAGCCCATTTTTGTTTCCAAAAAATGTAGACTAATAGGATTACAAAAAATGTTTGTTATCTTTTTCTCATGTATCATCTTCTCTCAATTTTGTTTCTCTTAACCATATATTTATCATTGTGTCACATTTTTACATTTCAAGATTCTTTCACTTCTGGCAAATTCTGATTGAAGTTGGGAATCTTGTTTAATTTTATGATAAGCATCAGTCAAGTCATGTAACAAGGCTAATTACTAACCTTTAGCCCTGGATAACCACTACTGAAGGGTCTGTTGTAATCATATTCGTGTATGTAGCTCGTGAACCCCCGAGGCGTCTCGGTCGAAACAGGGTACATAAATAATTAAGGGTGGGTACTATGGTGAAGCGAATTAAATCAATTTTAAATGGTTTAAACTGATTTATATACATATTTACATAACATAAATCAATAATTGAGTTTTTTATTTTATTTTTAAAGTTTCTACTAAAATAAATAATTCATTTCCGAACTTCCTCATCAAGCCAACCCACTTCAGGACACTCACTCCATCCTCAAATACCAACACAATGTCTCGAAGAATTAATACTATCAACCAAGAAGAACAAGGACAAGAACACGAAGCTTCATCTAGATTTAACCAAGAACCAATAACATCTACCACAAACAACCAGACTCAACAAACCAATAACCCATTAGAAAATTCAACCTACTCATCCATCTCCAGCTTATCCCACCATATCCCACCTCCAGAGTACCTCACCGGATCTCAATGGAAGACATCTCATCAACCAACTCATTATCCAGACCAACAACTCAACTCAATCCCACCTCACCCACTCAACCCACAACAACAACGCACTGCAAGAGCCTCAATAGATATCCAAGTCATACCATCCAACAATACAGCCGAATCACACCCAGATCACCACAGCGAAACAGATGCAGAGGGTCAAAGTTTTGATGACTGTAAGCTTAATCAAAATTATCTATCTACTTAACCCATAGATTATCCTTTACATAGCCTGACACTTTCTTCCTCTCATAGACGACTGGGATAACGATGATGATCTAGAAGGTGATGCTCGTTTTGCTGACCTCAATGATGATAAGGATGCTGGTCATCATCATCGTCGTCGCACCCTAGCTCGCCGATTTTCCCCTTACAGTATTGTTAAATGTTAGTGATCGTGCCACGTTATCAATTCACCGCCCAAAAAATGAAATTCGAAAACTAATATTTTTACGACCCATGAATCCCCTGGTAGTCTTAATCACTACTTTTATCGGTAACATCTTCTTGAGTATGCTGTTTATAATCCCTCCTCTCATCCTCAGGTTAGTCTTAATCCAATGAGTTGTTTCAATCAAATACTTTGACATAACCTGATGGTTTCCATTTCTAGATACACTGGCTACTATCAATCTGGAGATGACCCAGCGGCGAGCAGGTCAAGATACATCTACGAAAACGTGGCTGCTTGGCTGTTCTGGGCAAGCTATAACATTATTGCAAGCTGGGTGCTCAACTTTTTTACCGAACTAATTCCCAGGGTATGCTCCGATCTTCTGGCCCATCTAGTCTAAACGTCTTAGGTGCTTACCCCCCACTACCCCTTCTGTTTTCTATGTATAGGCTATAGTCTTATTGGTTGGTATTGTTTGGGGAGATGTCAACGAAACAATCAAAGGAAGAGTAGAGACGTTTCATACAGCCAAGCCATGGATCAAAGTGATATTTTATTCTGCGATGCTGTAAGAAAACATCTTCTCCATCTACCCACCAAAGCATCCTCTCACTAATTCCTCTCGGTTTGGCTTGAATTTCCTTTCTCACCCAGTTGGGGCTCCTGGGAAGTGATCTTTAACGGGATTTATCAGCTTTACGCCCTCACCGAAGACGGTCATTATCGAGCCCCTTACACAGAAACAGTTCACATTGTCGTTGAACTGCTATTCTTTCTTATGTTGATACTTTCCTTGGAGAAATTACTATTACTAACCATCGTAAGTTTCCTTCTCGAAGATTGCACTCGTGCCCGGACAGGAAAACTGATTTGGCCCTGCCACAGAGTATGAATTTCCATCAAGTGGCCTATGCCGATCGAATCCAAAAAATCACTCGAACGTTTGCAGTAATTGATGCCTTGAAAGACTACCGTCCAAAGCGAAAATCATTCCCAATGGTACCGAATAGTCGTCGAGCTTCTGGGGCGATTCTCATGAAGGGACTTACGAGCAAGAAAGTGACCCAAGAGCCGGCGACTAAGAGCAAATGGTGGTCACGTAATAGCACTCCGAAGCAGGGGGTTAGCGACAAAGAGAAAGCTTCCATTGCAGACCCTCAAGGAGCTAACACCGCAGGAGAAGGTCTGGTTGATTACGAAGCTCAGATGCGTGAGACGGACCGTTTTAACCGCGACTATCAGAAAGATCTTCCGTCAAATGAAAATAAACGATCATCGAGACTGATACGCCGGAATTCTCAAACGACCTTTGCAGCGTTGGCTCAGCGTGGTGCTTCAGCCGCTAAAGTCGCACGGGCAGCAATGAAGGACCCAGTCTCGGTCGTTGGTAAGAAGTCTGGGCTAAAGATGGACGTCAACAATCCCACCGAAGCCCGGAAGCTAGCCCGAAAGATCTACTTTGGCTTCAAAGCAGACTCGAATCGGACCTACTTGATCCCATCAGACTTCTATCCGGCCTTTCCGACCCACGAGCTTGCTAAGGAAGCCTTCTCGATATTTGATTCGGATGGGAATGGGGACATCAGTCGGACTGAGGTCAAGAACGAGATCTTCCGGGCTTATAAAGAGAGACGCTCGTTGGCCAATTCTTTACAGGACGTCGGACACGCGATCGGCAGATTGGATCGGATCATGATGGCTCTGGCAGGGATCGTCTTCATCTTCATTTCCCTATCGATCGTCGGAATTGACTACTCCAAGGCCTTGACCTCGGTGTACACGGTGGGAATCGCCGCTGCATTCATCTTTAAGGAAACAGCCGGTAACGTGTTTGATGCGATCATCATGGTCTTCTGTACTCACCCATACGATACTGGTGATCGAGTGATCATGGACAACAACGGAGTAGACGAAGTCCTCGTGGTTAAGCGGATGGGACTCCTGGTCACAGTCTTTCTCCGATGGGACGGAACCGAGTGGTTTGCTCCTAACTCGTTATTGGGACAAAAATTTATTATTAACCTGAGGCGCAGCTCGAATCAGTTCGAGAATGCCACGGTCCAGTTCGGCTGGGACACGCCTCTCGAGAAGCTGGACCAGCTAGAGGAAAAGATGAATCTATGGTTACAGACCGACGAGCAGCGTCGATTCCAACCGGGCACGGCTTGCGTGATCCAGAATCTCGTCAACCAGCAATACATGGAAATCACCCTAGGCATGACTCATCGCGAGAACTGGCAGGATTGGGGCGGAAGATGGAACCGTCGGACGGCGTTTCATGCTGCTCTTAATCACTACACCCGCGAGCTCGGTATTACCTTTTACAACTCTGAACAGCCCATCCAACTTAGTAACGTCGAGGCTTTTAAAGAGCAACTTCTTAATCCTTACGACGAGGACGAGAACAACAATGACGAACTGGGCGACGACGAGCTCGAGCTTGATGACCAATCCCAGAACCCCGCCGCCACTTCTTACTTCCCCCCATTCCCCGATAACTCCTCAGCTACCAATCACAAAGGTCCTTCTATTTTCACCACGGCTACCGAACGTTTGCCCGAAACTCTCGGCTTTTCAGCCCCCCCAGAATCAGGCACTGGCATGCGCAAGCGTAAGAAACTCTCGAAGAAGAAAGCCATGTTGGGTGACGCTTGATCGTCCATCCCCCTTTTCTTCCTTTCTTGTTATCCTCCTTTCGTTTCCTTTCGATGCATCCTTCCCCCTTTCTCCACCCTTCTTCCCTCTTATTAGGTTAATTTTCTATGTATCAATTATAGGTTACATGTATAACTGTCTCTCTCCATGCACATACACACAAACACATCTTTTTCTCTTGCTTCCAATCCCCCCTCCACTTTCATTTATTCAAATTAGATAACGGCCTTCTTTCCTCTCTTGACTCTCTTTCGCGCATAGATGAACCTCTCTCCAGTCAACCTTCTCCGCAACTTTTTCTTTTTATTACACAGACATATTGCATAGATGACCTTTTTTTTTCTGGTGACACGGCTTTACTGTGATCAACCTATCCTTATTTTATTTCTCTTCGCAGTAACTTTTCACATACTTATCTTGTACACTTTTTTCACAAGTATACAGATAGCTTTGTCATACGTATACATTGGAATGCAATGGAGAGTGCTTTAACTACCTTCTTGGATGTGCCCATGGGTTTGTTAAGCAATTGTTATGTGTTGGCAAGATCCATTAATGTTTATGCAGATGGCCATGTTACCAATCGTTGAGTAATTTTGTTCACTAACTGGTTCTTAGTTTGACCATATAGTTTAGAAAAGCAAAGTGGGTTTTTTGTTGAAAGTTTCACAGATGGAGGGCATACATTGCCAGGCCTCCGTTAACATCGTTTCAAGGTTAACCACTACGGACCATAAAGCTACATCCCATGGCAACTACTTTTCGACTGGCCTCAAGTATTCGTACGCAACTCCCTCGAGGCTTAACCGCCCGGTGCCCTCGTCCCGAGATCCATGTTCTAAGAGGTCTACGACTGGCCGGCCGGCCCGATCGTCAGGCATACTATAGCTCAAGCTCATCTTCCTCTAGCCAACAGAGCTCATCTTCTTCCTGGTCGGATGGTGTAGCTGCTCAGGCGATCTTCGGCTCTTTGGGCGGCGTCTTAATCCTTGGATTCGGTGGGTCAGTCCTGCACTTTCAGGTTTCAGTCTTTTTTAATTTTTTTACTTATTCGGACGGACATTACTAAGTCGTATCTTGGCCCTTCCCCCCTTCCCCTTTGCTATCCCAAACAATTCAGATATCTATATCATACTTGGTTTGTCTTCATTCGGCTTGTTATCCTGCGTTATTACGCTCTGCGTTTGGGCATGTCTATTGCAAAAAAGTCTAATCTCCTCGTGGTCGTAACTTCTAGGTATAAATACTCTGTTTTGAAGAAGATGGCCGTTGCTTTCGAGGCCGGTCAGTCTCATGATCCCCACTCTCTTCTTCACCAAACACGACCACCTAACTGACAGAGGGGGAAACGTTCTCTTCGAATAAAATTATGACCAACCAACTAATCAATATCGAAAAAAACAAAAACAACTTCGATCACGAAAGGGTACGATCCCGTGTTGATCTTGAACAAGGCATCCGAGAGAGTACCTAGTAAACCTGAGCTATCGCGGCCGAGTTACAAGTCAAATGTCAGCTCAGACGAAGGAGATGGAGATGAAGAGGAACTGGATGAAGAGAGAGTAGATGAGATCGCATGGATCGCCCGGCATGAACAAGAGCTAATCGACCAAATCATTCACGGAAAACTTGCTGGACAGTATTGGCTCATCACTGGTATTAGACTGTTTTGTCTCATCCCAGTCTCATGTCTCACTCATCTCATCTCTTCTCGCCCTGTTGTTTTTTCTAGGCCCTAAAGGAACTGGTAAATTTTCGCTCATCGCTGACGCTATGACAAGGAACCAAGCAGATGGTTAGTATTACTTCTGCTGCTTCTTAAGACATGCTGCTTCAAAACAAAGTCTCCCAAGATCTCATACCATATCCCTTCTAACAAAAATAAACTCGTTTTGTTTTTCCAATCTTTTCTTTTTGGAACAAAAAAAAAAACAACTGAAAATGTGTAAGAAAAGGTGTTGCAGTTTGCGAATGTAGCGATAACTTGGAGATTTTCAGGCTTCGATTAGGAAAATGTTTGAATTTTGAATATGCTGAAGATTATATTGGCGGATTATTCTCCAGAAGAGATCCTAGAGAAGGTGGTCCATTGGTCGACATCGAGGTCCTTCTCTAATTTTTCTTTGTAAAATACTTTTCGGCCACTACAACACAAGAATTCATACTCCATATCTTATCATCTCGAAACCAACTGACTTGCTGTTTCTTGATTCCTGTTTTCCATTGAAATCATGTATCGAAAATTCCTGATTTAGCGCGCTTTGAATAAATTAGAAAAAGTCAGTGAATTCCCTTTAGGTCCCATCACTTTCGGTAGAAGTGTACTAATTCTCACCACATCTCAAATTAAAGGTTGCTGTTGATTATCATACGAAAACATTGCGACCATTAATCTTAGTTTTCAACAACATACAGTTCAGTCAATGATTCATTTTACTCGGATTAAGGCAAGCTGAGGCTGATCAAGATTATTTGCCGACACCTGAAGCCATCTACGACAAGACGAGGACTCGTACAGTCTCCTCCTACAACTCCAACAACGAGCCGAGTCGTGGTCACAGGCAGGGATTGCGACATTTGTATTTTGTTCAGACGACCATTGGCCATATGCTTCACTGAAGAAAAACGCATCAAGGATGTCGGTCTTGACGGTCAAGGATCTGACTAAGGAAGAGGCCTTCCGAGCCATCCGTACCGAACGCAAAAAACTTTGGGGCGAATCCCGGGCCGCCGACGATCCTGAGATTGAATCTATTTGGAGTTTGGTGGGCGGGAGAATCGCTCATTTGAGTGGCTGCATGAAACATAAAGATATGATACATGCTGCTAAACTTATCATAGAGAGGGAAAAACAATGGCTACTTTCTCGAATCGGTTTAATTGTGGTACGTGTGAACGCCCTGCCACTTTCAATTTCCGGTGCAAAAACTCTAAGCACTAAGCATATCTCTTATCTCTTTCTTCTCGCTAGGACTGTGACGATGGTGAGTATTAAAGCTTCAAGCTGATTTACTTTGTCCAGGCCATCTGATGATAGGTTGCCTTGCATAATTTATTGAGATTGTGACCTGATCAATTTACCGTTTTGATGTGGCTTCTCAGACGTCATGGATGAACAGAAATGGGCATCCGCATCTTTCTTACTGATGCAGGCTTTGGTCAAAAATGCCGATGAAAATTTAGCATCGCAGTCTGACTCAGTAAACCAATCACAATTTCCAAAAGGGATCCCATACTCAGTGGCTCGACAAGTGATGGTATGTGTCTGAATTACACCTGCTTCGATGCTCTGGTTACATATCGAGAGCTCAAGATGGCCCATGAAAAACTAAAATGTCTTGCGATGAGCTAGACCCGTACCGACTTCCTTTCACAGTTAGACCATGAAAACATGATTTCTATTGATACTGATTATCAGTAAGTTGGCAGACAGATTTTATTTTGCCTTCGAAAGAACGGGGAAAAATGATGGAAATGTGTCTAATGTGCTACCCGGGAAAAAAAGTATCAAACCCAACTCGATCGTCCTCTTGAATGTGATCCGGGAGCTTTGTAGCGAGCAAGATTTCCAAGAGCGATTGGATAGCGTCTTGGAACGAATTGGGGATATTGAAAGTTTGGGTCGGACTAGGGAGCTGCTCTGGAAATCAGTATGTCAACATCACCCCATACCTCTAGTTCATCTTCCAATCACAGAAGCTGATGTCATCGCTTCCATTCTCACCCATCTTCTGTTCAATGGTGACTGTTCGCGTGTGTTTCTTTTTTGTAGGGTAAGGATGGTCATGGTGTCATGAATATCAAGATTGAAGACCGTAGACAAGTGTAGCATCGTGACTGCCTCAATCTACCCGATTTTCAGGCCCCAGAGTGGTTCGTTTCATCTCTGTTTTTTTTTTTTTTCCTGCCAGAAAGCCAACAAAGTTGATTATTTCGACGATACATCGTATACTACATTACAGTCTAAACAAAAAGTTGAGGGAATCCGTCAGTTATGAAATGATCTTGATTCATCAATATAGTTACGTTGCTAGAGATTTATGGTGTTCCCAGCTGTCAATTTATGTATGCATAAATCATAAAATCATAAAACAGTTGTAGGAGAATCATGAAAGGAGAGCATCCACCACCGTCTCTGTAAAGTGGCTCGGTAAGCCAACTTTACAGAGACGAAGCCCCCGCGCGCCACCCTCGTGGCCTCTTTAGGCCTCGTTAACTGAGGAATCTTTAAGATTCTCGTTAGAGGTCTCTAAATTTAGAGACCTCTAACAAGCTCGGTAAGGTAAGTCCTCTGTTCCCACAATCAATTCCTCGATCCCCCCCCCCCCATACAGCCCCGCTTACCAAGCAACATGAAGAGTCCCCGAGGGTGGGGACGCTCGGTTAGCCAGCTGCAGAGCCCCCCTACCAAGTCACAAGGGCGTGGTTTCTCGGTAGGGTAACCATTGCGCTCGCTAACCTCTCCACAGTTGCGGAAAAGTTAGTGACATGATGGTGGATGCTCTTACTGCTTATTTTGAAATTAGCTCATAGCCCCAATTTTGGGATTTGGGGGAACCTGTGGAAAAGGGGGCTTGGTGAGAAAGGTACATAAATTTTTATTTTTATTTTTGGTAAGATAAGGTGAAATTGAATCCCAAGAAAGAAAAAAAATATGGAATTCAAATCAAAAGAAAACAAAAAATCAGCTGAAATGAAATCAAAAGAAAGAAAAATTGAATATTACAATTATAAAGCAAAGCAAACAAAAAAAAGGAAAACAATGAATGAGAATTTAAAAAAAAATGAACTTAACTAGTGCCTCTGAAGAATTGAAATAACTTCTTTGTAAACAATATTTGATGTTTCATATGAAGGATGCCCAATTTCAGGTTGAGAGACTATCACCTTTGTATTATGGCCATCAAGTTGTTGACTCTATTTCTGGAAATTACATTTGTCAGAATTCTGGTCACATCTTTGCTCAAATTTCTCAATCTTTAAAATAAACCCAGATAAATTAATTATCTCTCCTTAAAGTTATTGTTTTTCCATCACTTAGTGTGATGTTTATAATTATTATTCCATCAATATTCTGTTGATGATAATCCATTACTAGTTGTAATGTTTTATTTCATTGTTAAATAACAATGTTCTCCAATTCCATTGTCATTTATACAATGTTGTTCCATATGTCACTAGTTAGTAGCATATGCTTGTTATTTGTTTCAGCTCAACCACATGACAAACTTCCTGTAGTAGTCTACTTAAACTGACCAATTGTCAGTGGTAATTAAAGCATCAAGTTAGAGTCTTTTATTCTTTCTCTCTTGCTCCTTGGTCCAATCAGAACCCTCAAAATTGTCCCCCCTCTCTCAAGCATCAAAGTCTGAAGGTCAAATATCAACAACACTTGGGAGCAGGCCTCCCACAATCAATCTGGTTCCATTATAAAGTCACATTTTTTGATCAAGGTACCTCAGCATTCTGATGTGGGACACTCCTTTTCTCAATTTCAGAATATGAGGTGGAAAGCCTGAAATTGTCAAACTATAATTATAGGTTTTGGTGGTGATCTTCCACTGAATTATAGCTTGTGTAAGTCCTCCCTTCTGATGGAATATATTCCAAGATCCTAGAATTTCCATCAATAAAAAAACATACTGGTTGTTCTGAAGTGTAGGCATGTATCAATTTGATGTTGAACCACTTTGAAGCTTGACCCCTCTTTATCCAACATCCAATGTATTATCAGGTGTTTACTTCCAGCTGATGGATCATATCTTGGCAGATCAGGAAATGATAAATCAATATAATGCTGTAGACCATTCTTGAGTAGAATTGGATTGATTCCTTCAATGATTTGTCATATTATGGCAAACCCACTTGACCAGTAAGATGATGATGACCTGGAACCATCAATCTCCCTTTAACTGCACTTTTTTTGGTGCACCCATCCAACACTTTCCAATAGTGGCCAACCTCTCAAACATATGCCTTTCCTCCTTCACTACTGCTCCGTCTGCCATCACCCCTAACCAATTCAAGGTTTTTTACATTTACCCCCATGACTGGATAACACATGCTTCAATAGCTATCTATCACCACTCCCCCCAGGTTGCATCACTTCATCCTTGCTCTCCTCCTCCTCCTCCTCCTCTTCACCATTTGTGTCCTCCAAATAATTGCTGCTACTGTAACAAAGCTGGCTTGGTTTGCACCACAAAATCTAGATTTTACTTCTTGGCTGCCCAACCCAGTGAGCCTCAGCAAATTTTTTGTTCTTGAAATTTTTGCTGGGGTCCTTGAAACAAAGTGAGTCAAGTGGATTTGGGAGAAAGGCAACCAAATACATATTGGCAATTGCTTGGCGCTGAGCAGGGAGCTTCTTGTTGAACCAAGCAACATCATAGAATTCAATTGGCAACCCTGTTGGGGCTTTTGGGAAGATAAAATCTGGGGGGTTCTTGACTCGGACATGGCGCATAGTTGGAGCTCTTTTTCCATCTTCCTTCTCAGTAGCTTTCATGGATTTTTCCAATTGACAAAAGAAGACATTGGCCAACTTGGATCAAACCCAAATCTTTTTGATGAAATAGAATTCTTTTTGAGGGAAGTCATTGACATTGCTGTGTGCCTGAATTGGTGTGATTATATCTATGTATCTCTTTGGGAACTTGTTGTTGATTGAAAATCTGTAGCGCTTTTCTCAGAGCTAGGTTTTGGAGGTCCTTGTTAGTATCAGAAATTTCAATTGTCAAGCACAAAATAGCTTACTCATTCACAAGCTGTCTGGAGCACTTTCTGTTCTTCATCCTGGATGTGCTTTCCAGTTCCTTTTTTCTCCTTATCAAAAATAGTAACTGAGAGAATTTTAGAAGGGAAAAATGGGGAGAAAAGTTTGAACAGACTCAAGGGGACTCAATAATGGGGGGGGGGGGGGGGGGGGGGGGGGATTATGAGGAGAACTGATGGTTTTTGTTATTGCTCATACTAGGCTATGTATTTACAGTCTAGATACAAGAGTGTCAAGTTGTGGTAGTGAAATAATGAATAAAAAGTAATAATGAATAAAGAAGTTTTGAATAAAATTTGAGAGACATAAGAAATAAGGTCTTGTAAGACCTTTAAGGTCTTGTAAGATAATTGACTACAATGATGTCTCAGTCTCTTTTAGTCAGGCAATACAAATTAATCAAGATAAATTATTTCTTAAAATCACAGATAACATGAGGCGTTAATTCACACTAATCAAATTTAAGTATCAGAAATTGAGTCAAGAAAGAGAATAAACAAGCAATTAAACCTAAGAGTTTGTAGATACAATAAAACTTAATATGTAATTGCTGTATTCTAGTTTGATCCAAGTTGATAAAAGAAAGAGAAAGGTAAGGAGTGAATTTTGAGGAGGAGGAACAGATAAAAAACTCAACAGTAACCCACGTATAGTGTACATAATGTTCATAAGCTTGCTTCAAGAGGCCAATATCATTGGCATAGGTTGAATTAACATTCATAAATGTATAAGCACCACCAGACACACATTTGCGGAATTTTTTGATTGCCGCAATTTGATGTGCCACATTGTACAAGGATTTGGCCTGCTCATTGAGATTAGGAATCCAAGCAACAAGTCTAAGTCTGGACAAGGACAAGTGGATATAACGGATTTTGAATTTGGACATGTGTAACATGTGCTTTCCAACTTTTTACCGGCTCTCTCGCGCTTTTTTAAGAGTTTCAATCATGTCAAAATCAAGCAGTGATGGACCTCCAAAAATGGCCGACTTGATTTTGGTGGTAGATCCAAACCGCTGATAAAATGCATGCAATAGCGCGTCCAAAGGAGGCACTGGGATTGATCCTTTAACAATAAAACCCCAAAAGAGCTTGATATGAACGTCAAAAGCGTCCTGGAAGAGTTGGTTTTGTTCTTAGATCAGCTAATATACATGTTTCTTTTGAGAAAGAAAAAAAAAGAAAAACTTACCTTGGTATGCTCAAAGCGGGTTTTATTGTCCAAGCTTTAAGGTTTTTGTATCTGTTGATAGAGAAGGCTGACACTGAAAGTGTCTTCTGAACAGTAACCTCTGAAGAGTACTATGGAGCAGATGACTTGTGATAGATGATGTGAAATACATGAGATAAATTTCTTGGCCCAAAGAGCTAGTGTGCTTAAATTTCACAGAAGTCATGTTTTCAAATGGATCAAATAGGGGGTATCAAATATGACCAAATTCCCAATTAAAACCAGTGAATTAGGTTTGTCAACAAAACTTCACTATTGAGAATTTTGAATCATTTTATATTGATATCCAATGTTTTTAAAAATGGTGGATTTTCTAAACCAGTTGATTAGATAATGGTGGATTTGGTCATGTTTGATACCCCCTAATAAGAGGTGTATGATCCAAATGAACAACTCTAAATTTTTCATATGAAAATCAAAGAAACTGAGCATATATTTAATCAAAAAATTTCATCCAGAACAATTAATCTGTTGATCAGATTTATGATTTATTTGAGGGATTCTTAATTCCTCTGTGATTGACTTTCCTGGGGGTTTCACCTGTAAGGGTAAATTCATGATGTTGAGTTTCAGTTACCAACTAAAACTGGCCAATAGCAAAATCTTCTATAAATATCATATGATTTCATCATTCTTTGGAATATATTAAGAGCTTACCAATACTGGATCATACATGAAATCACTCAAAGTTTGCCTCTTTTTTTTAGCAGTTCTTCAAAGTTCAAAAGAGGTCAAGTTGCCATAGATTTCAAACCTAATTTTCAGATAGAAATCAAAATATCTGTTCATCTATGCACATTTCCTCAAGTTCAATACCTCTTGTAGGATGAGTTATTTTCTTCCATGCAAGCTAGAAAACTGGATCTCTTTGTTTTCTCCTGACTTGGGTTTTAGTATCCAGAATTTCTTGCCACATCCTCTGTATTTTCCCTTGATCAATATCTCTTCAACAAGGCCTGGCAAATCTGACATTGCCACTTGTACTGTGGCATAAAAGTATAATAATGAGCTGGGGCTTCATCTTAGTGATTAAGCCCGTCAGGATTAAGGATGGTTGGACCAAAACAATTCAAGGTTCAGGCCAAAAATGAAAAGCTCAGTTAGTTTTCAAGCCTGGCGGGCTTAATTGGTGACCCATAAAACCGCCAAAACGTCTGGCAGTTTTATGGGTCACCAATTAAATAAACTTGGGGAACCACATAAAATCGTAGAATATGGAAAAATTGTTTGGTTTGAATCCAGATTGATTGAGATTAAGCCCGGCGGGCTTGAGGATGCTAGGAATAACACAATTCAAGTGCAGGCCAACAAGGAAGCACAGGGGGTTTTTTAAGACCAGGGGCTTTGATCTAAATATATATATTGCTGGAAGGCTTGTGAGTCACTAGGTAAGTATGATTGGGGTCCCACATAAAATCATAGAATACATAAAAAGTGTTTGGTTTGAATCCAAAATTGATTGATACTGAGCCTGGCAGGATTAAGGATGCTTGGACTAAAACAATTTATGTGCAGGAAAATAAGGAAAATCAAGGGTTCTTTTTAAGACTGGCAGGCTTAATCTACAGCAGAAAAGATGGCTGGCTTATGAGTCATTTGGTAAGTAATATTGGGGTTCCACATAACATCATAGAATATGGCAAAAGTGTTTGGTTTGAATCCAAAATTTATTGATTATTCATGGAAAAAGAATGAGATTTTTCAAACCACATGAATCATTTCTAACCAAAATTGATATTATAAAATGACAGATGAAAGCTGGGAAGGTAATCCATAACTACAAGAGCTGGGAAAACAAATGGTAACTGGCTAATATTCAATTAATAATTGGGTCTCCTTCAAGGTACCAGAAGTGATTATCAGATTTAGAACCATAGGATGTTTCAAGGAATCAGGGGCATACCTTCTTGATGCCTTCACACTTTCTATGGATTCCTTGTGTTTTTCTTCACCTGTCAATTTATCCTTCTTTGTAGGGGTATATACAGGTAAAGTTATATTTTTCCAGGTTCTTTCATCCAGTTCTACAACAGACATCACATATATGTTAAAAATGGCAACATGGTATTACCAGATGACACCTTGCCTTTTCCCAAACTGATACATCTTTTAATACAGATTTTTTTGAGGTGCTCTTCCTAGGAAAATGGGATCCTCAATTAATTTCATTTTTCATAAGAATTTCACTGGAGTCTTTTTGATGCAAACCAGGTTGCAGTGTCAACCATCCTTTGATAATAAGGAATATTGGGTCTTAGATGAAAATAAAAAGAGTATGATGATAGGAGTTGAGATCAGAAGGCTCCCAGAATGAAACAGTAAGAGATATGTTAACAAATATATCATCAATCCAATCATAATGATTTTTGATTTCTTTCTCTTTCTCAGTAATTTTGGATTAAATTACTGGAGGACTTGAAATGGTTTTTGAAAGTATCTGAAGTCTAATCTAAGGATAATCTGGAATTCAGAGAAATAACACAGAAAAAGGATGGTATATATATTTCAACAATACCATAAACTTATACAGGAGATTTGATGCCCAAGAGGGCTTTCCCATGCAGGAAGCTTCCAAGTAATTGATTTAAGCTGTTTTTGTGGATATTTCAAAACTCTCATGTGATTGAATGGCCAAATTTCAGTAGGATTAACAGCATCTTTTCTCTTACAATTCTTTTTGGGACTCAACAGGGACATTTTTAAGCAGATTTGAAGAGAGTATGGAAAAAGAAATTAATCCCCACCTGAGATCTTGTGTCTAAATCAAAATTATGTGTTAGGTTGAAATGTATTGTGACAGAAATGAGAGATAGAGTCTATATAAAATTATTAGGATGTTCCAATTGTGATTCCCAAATGGATATATTTATAGGTGAGGGGAAAAAATGATCCTACACCTGGAAAGTGTTTCCTGATTCCAACTAGGGCATTCAATTTGGTATTCAAAGAATCTCTATACCATATTTATGAATGTGCAATGTGGCACCAAAATTAATGGAATAATATTTTGTTAATTTTTCACAGGATTCAAGGCCCACTTTACATAGATGCTTGCGGAAAAGAGATTTTGAAGCTTGTGTTCTTAGTTCAAATTGCACTTTCAATAGGGGGTATCAAATATGACCAAATCCACAGTTAAAACCAGTGAATTAGTTTTTCCAACAAAATTTCACTTTTGAGAATTCTGAACCACTTTATATTGCTATCCGTGGTTTTTAAAAATGGTGGATTTTCAAAACCAGTTGATTAGATAATGGTGGATTTGGTCATATTTGATACCCCCTAATGATTACAAATAATAGGGGGTATCAAATATTACCAAATCCACAATTATCTAATCAACTGGTTTTGAAAATCCACCATTTTTAAAAACAATAGATATCAATACAAAATGATTCAAAACTCTCAAAAGTGAAATTTTGTTGAAAAACCTAATCCACTGGTTTTAATTGTGGATTTGGTCATATTTGATACCCCCTAATCTGATGAAGGAAAAAGAATATGATATGACTATTTTTCTGAAACTTGTGAATATAGAGGAACTAAAAAAATTGGGGAAATCAATGCCATATTAGGGGGTATCAAATATGACCAAATCATTATCTAATCAACTGGTTTTGAAAATCCACCATTTTTAAAAACCATGGATATCAATATAAAATGGTTTGGAATTTCCAAAAGTGAAGTTTTGTTGAAAAACCTAATTCACTGGTTTTAATTGTGGATTTGGTCATATTTGATACCCTCTATTGGCTTCAAATTGGATAAATGATGGAAGCAAAACAATTATTGTTACCAATTCAAGGTTTCAAAATAGACAAGGGGGATGGAATAAGAATATTATGTTCTTTTTCAACAGGATAAGTTGAATTTTTCAACTTGAATTTTGCAATAAATGACTTTTGAATCATGTTGTTTACCTCAATTTGATTATCAAGATTGGTTTTAATTCCAGGTTTAATCCCAAAATAACAAATTCATACAAAATAAAATATTAATTGTAGTTAAATGACTGTGCAATAATTGTATCAGAGTTGAATACCACAAGGAGGTTGTGTTAGCCATGTTTCAAAGACTATCTTTGGAACATTGAATTCCACCTTATCAATCTAATTACTATTCCTTTGGGTTTTAATTCATGTTCATATCCCAAGTTTAGCCTCCAAGGTGGTGCAAGTGGTGGTGGTGGATACAGATCTTGGGGTGATGTATGCACATTTGAACTATGACTGGCTTATTTTTAAGATTTATACAGTCAAGCTTTCCAAGGACTGTGATATACATCAAACATGGTTGAATGAATTTCTCATAAAATCTCAAACAATAACCCATATTTTAGAAACAATCATATCATTCATTGAAGTTTTCAAAGATCTATCATTGATTATTTTCTTGAATACAAACTTTCCTTGACTCAGAAATTTCTATAAAACTTGAATCTTGGGAATTTTTTTATAGAACTACACAAAGATTCTCCAGGATCATATGTTGATAATATAGATAAGATAGGAAGGTAGGTAAGATTGGTGTGCACCAAGGATACATAAAAGGTAGAGCTGGAATAAGTCAGGGATACAGAGCTGAGAAGCCACCTCCATAGAGGTTCCAGCTTTTTTTTCCTGGTGTATATGTATGTATACTACTACTTACCTGGGATGTCGGTGAGAAAAGGAAAAAGAGAGTGAGGAAAAAGAGGTTCACCGGAGGAGTCTTTTAGAAAAGCAAGAAATACAGTATAAACATCTACATACAATATATGCTAATAGATAATTAGCCTATGTAATAACAGTAACTTGATGTCCTGGAAAATCCATCCATGGGATAAAATGGCGCCGAGGATGTCGTGAGGAGGAATGGCGAATCCGCAATCATATGCACAGCCCAACGAGGCCCAAGCCGGCTAAGATTTGAACGCAGAGCTACGGATGGACATCCAGAAGCATCGATGTGTTACAACTTTCGCCCCATTAATGAGACTGTTCATTCAATGAGTTCATTTCCAATCGACTGTAATTATCCCACAAATGGTGATCTCCAGTTCAGAGGCCTGTTTCTCAGTCTTTCCTATTCGAGCCATCCCTGCCCCTCCCTGTCCTCACACTACTTAATCAGCTTCTTCTGCCATCAGTATCCAGAGCCACCTTTTTTGTCTCATAGATAAGCCCAATTTTTTTCCAACAAACGTTGAATATGTTCAGTATCTTCAATCTCATCGCTATCGCTTACTTGGCGCTGCTCGGTACAGTGTATTCTTGTGGGTGATCTTTTTACCCTCTGGTCTCATTGCTCCTGCAGGAATAATCTCTCCCTCAAGACCGTGGGCGATGCAAAGCTCACACTAGTTGAACTCAATCCACCACCATAGCCGTTACACCCACTGGACCCGGCCCAAAGGAAACGTTTAAGGAAGGTCAACCATGTAAAATTTCCTGGACACTAGACACCAGCAACAAATGGAAAAGCTTTTCGGTTGACCTCATGAGCGGCTCCAATTACAACATGAATGTCGTGAAGAATGTCTTCAAAGGGAGGGATGGAACTAAAGGGGCAACCACTTACTCCATGCCCTGCCCAAAAGTTACTCCTAACTCTGCGGTGAGTAATTTTTACTTCAATCATCTCTTGATATGACCGTTTTGGCATGCTGCTGAAGATGGAAACTGACAAAAGCAACCCATTGAAACTTGCTGTAAAAATTAACAAACCTCGCTCAGATCTATTTCTACCAATTTAACCAAGTGGGGGAACAACCTGCGTGGACGACCAGGTTTACAATAGCTTCCCCGGCCGGAACATTCGCTCTCCCCGCAAACGCGACGTGAGTCGGACACTTCTTGAGATTCGAAAAGAGATGTCGTTTTATAAGGTATTTTCGACTGTTCTGACTTTGTTTTTGTTCTCAGGCAACCGGATGGAAAACCCATCCCTTGGGGAGTTGGACACTTGAGAACCAAATGAATACCTCGTGGCTCATGAGGTTGCAGGTTCAGGGTGGAACTCTCCATTGAGCTAACCCTATGTTTTCCAGGCTTCTCCATGATTAGGTTTCTACAAAGCAGTTGTTTTAGTCTCGTTGCAGTTTCTTCTCATTGTAGTCCCTCTGTTCCAGCATCTTGTCAATATAAACTTTCGAATCCTGCGCCTACCAAGCCGCTGTAGACAACGTTTCTTTCATGTCACTGGTTTGGCCCTGTGATACACATGTAAACCTCTACATACATGCGGTGGTCTTAGATGTCACTAGCTTTAGGAATTGTTTTCGCAAACAAAAAGAAGTCTTTCTTCCCAAAAAAGAAAAGTGAGAAATGACAACAACATGAACAGTCGTCAAGCATCCCTCCGGTCTAGCAATTGCGCTCCGGAATCCTCGTCCAAAAGATCGGCACTCAATGATACAGGGCAACCCGAGAATTCCCAGTCAAGAAAGAAAATCAAAAAGTCATCGCACATACATTCACCCCAAGCCAAGAATCGCGGTATCTTCCCGAGTTACGAGTCCTTATCAAAGTCATCCGAGGTTTCGACTTACTATCGGGCCCTTCTCTTGAAAAAGGACCAAGACCCAGAACTACGAGACCTCGACCAATCACTTTCGAATACACCATTCTCGAAATCTAAAGATGAGCATTTAAATGCAAAGGACAGGTTACTGAGAGTCCTACGATGGAAGCTGCTTCGCGGTCAATTTCGGGCCACTCTGCCGGCTCTAGTTTCTCAGAACTCGGTTGAAAATGTGGACAGGGTGGTCAAAACCGCCCTCGAGCAGCTGGGCGCTTGTAAGACTCTTGATCAAGCCTTGGATTCGCGAGCTCTCACTACAATGTGTGAGCTCAGAGGAATCGGGCCAGCAACGGCTGCCGGTAAGCGGTTTCTTCTCTGACCAGGGCTTCTCAACTATCCGATTGAGATCAACCAAAGCAAAGTAGATTTGTTAATTTTGTGTATCCTATCCTGCCTTTCCTAGCATTCCTGTCATTTGAAGCTCCGGCTCTAATCGCTGTCTTCTCGGACGAAGCTGCCTCGTTCTTCGAAAACAGTCTGGGCCCGATCAAGTATACCCTTCCCTTCTACAGGAGTTTTGTTGAGTGTATGCGAGTGAGGCTTCAGGAGTTCGCCGAACTGGATAACCGCTGGGATTTGAGTCGTCTGGAAAGGGCGTTGTGGACTTTTAGAGTGCTCAAAAAGTATCTAACAGCCGATGAATGGAGTCAGCTGATGGATACCACCGATCAACTGCCCGAGTCACCTCACTCCACAGCTAATTCCGCCCCTGGGGCATCAGATAATCACAGCTAATTCATGAAAGCGATCGGATTCTGAATCTCTGTTGGTTCATCAATCACTTTGTGATTTCTCCCATTAATTTTACCAAGCAATGTTCGTTCTATTTTATTTGAGAAGATGTACGATGTTGTAACTCTCCATACTGCGGCACCACTGTTATATTTTTGTTATTTCCATGTGCAGTTTTCAAATGTGAAATCGTTCAACTTGAAAGTTCTCCAAGAACAAGCGCTAAGCAGTCAATGTCTCTGGAGGAGTAGTAAAAAATGTCTCCAAGGCGAACAGAGCACTTGCGCTACAATAAGCTTGAATGCTACTTAAACTGGGTTTGGAAGTGGAAGAAAGATGTCTTACTTTCCACTGACACTCAAAGGAAACCCAGTTTGTGAACACTTAGCCCTCCTCTCCCCTTCCTGTGTAGAATGTCGTGGACATCAATGGTGGACAAGGCTCAGGTAAAAGGGTCCAACCAATAAAGTGGGGTAAGAGAAGAAAGCAGCTATTTTCCTTGAATGAAAGGTGACTTATGAGGCAAGAGTCACACCACTGGCTAGTGAGAAACCTATTCCTATGAGGGACCTCCATAAATAAATAGCAATGTTGAGCTGCAGAAATCCTTGTGACTTGACCATCCAAAATCATTGGTGGCCGTATGTTGACACACTGGTGAAAGGCTGATTCATGAAAATTTTGATGGTAAACTGCCAAATTTTCCTGAAATTCTTTGAAATCTAATCTTCCAGTACATTCTGGGGTTGTAAGTAGGTTTGATAACCATTTTTAATCATATTTTGTGAAGAATTTGCAAAAAAAAACAAGAATGGGAAAAAAATAAACATTACCTATTTGCCAGCTTTTCCACGGGGAGACAAGAACTTGGAGTTAAAAAAGAATGTGGAAATCTTCAGGTCTTATTCCTGAAACAATTGGCGGAGCTTTTTGTTGAAATTTCAATGGTACCAAAGCTGATGACCGCTTCTCCAGGTGAGGGTACACAATTCATTGTAGGACAAAATGGAGAATTAGTTGGGAGGTGTAATATTTAAAGGGTTAAATGGATGTGAGATAGGTTTAAAATCTAATGGAACTCATGGTTAAATTGAAAGATCTTTCCTATCTCAGAAAGTTTACCAAGAAAATCATCAAGATTAATTTAATCAATATTTAATAAAAAGATGTGGCAGGTTCAAAGATAACTATCAATTATTTGAATTGAACTCTATCAGAAATGGATAATTCAATTGGATATTTTATTAGATATTTAACAACCTCTTCTCAAATGTTCAATTAAATAATAATACTATATTTAGCTTATGAGAAGTTTGGTAATTATTTGTTCCTGTAATTAATTGATAAAGACATTTAATCAAGACAAGAGTTCCTACTTTCAGCACTATTACAGATACAACAGTTAGTAGAATTTTAGTAATACATTTTAAAAAATTAATTTGTCAATTTTCTCTGGTGGTCAGTACTGGAAGCTGGAGTGTATCTCCTCTCTGGTGGCCAGTACTTGATAAAATTTCAATAGAGAAATGGTAGAAATAAGAGAGGGAAATTTTGAACAGACTCAAGGTGAGACTCAGAGTGGGAATTTAGTGAGGAGAACAGATATGTTCTTATTACTTGATGTAGACTATTACTGAAAGGCTATCTACAAGTGATCAAATTTTGGATGAGGAACAATTGAATAAGAGAAAATAATTTTAAGACTACACATGAAGATAAAATGACTAAAACAGCTTTACTACTCAGGGTTCTATTACTACAAGGTGTGAGAGTTCATTTTTTATTCAATTTATTCTCACTCACATCTCACTCACAATCTGAACACTTTGGGTAAGCCTTTAAATACTAGCCTACATCAAGCAATCAGACCTTATCTTTTCTCCTCAGTTTTAACAAGTTTTCACTCTTAGTCTCACCTTGAGCCTGTTAAACAGTGCCCTTATTATTTCTAGCATTCTTCTATTAAAATTCTATCACTTTACATGATCAGTTGATTTATCAACTAATGTTTTAGGACATATTATTAATTTCAGAGAGAAGATAGAACCAGGACAGAAGGTGAAACATGGCATCATCAATTATGCCATAGTCATTAGCTCCAACCCACTGGAGATCCTAGCCAGCCACAGTTTCTCTGATACCAATCACATCCCAGACCTTTTGAGTTTCAATACCGGAAGGCAAAATTATTTTGGATTTTTAGTACAGGCCAGAAACCAAGGCAAGTGTGCTCCAGTTAGTTCATGAAGGTCAAAGATATCCATTGATTGAACTTAAACTTGCCACTGGAATTTTGGGGGAGTTTTCAATCAATTGCTGCAACTTTAGAAGGAGAAGTTGTGAGGCCCATAGACAGCCATCTTGCCTATTGGAACTTTTCTAACATGAACCTGGCCTATTTTTCAACAAAATCCAAGAGAACATGTATGATTCAACAGCTGTCCTGATAAGTACATCTGGTGTTTACAGAAAATTTGCACACAATTATAATTATGTCAAAAAAAGAAAAAAACCAAGACTGCACACATCTGAAAGTTGTTTCTGGCTAAATATCCATTTATCATACACATCGAGTGTTTTTCCAGCTGACACTGGAAGTTCGTGTCATAATTCTGGTCCTCATCTCCACCCACATTCTCTTATCTCATCTAAACAACTCTGGTCCACATTGAGACCCCCCCCTTCCTTTATTTTTTCCATCACAATGTGACATGTTATCTCCCATCTTGTTGATGCCTGTCCATTACATGATTTTATAATGTCTTTGTAATGCTTGTTTATTTCCTTTGTTAAATTACAATGTCTTCTTCCATATGTTAATTAGCTATTAGCATATGTTCATACTAGTTCATTTAGCTAAACCACATGTTGAACATCTTGTAGAAGCAAACACATTGTCAGTAGTAATTCATTATCAGCACATGGCACAGCGACTGTGCCAAAATAGTTACATATGTAAGCAGGTGGAGATACAATAGCAGCTTGGTTGGAGCATGTTGTGTGTTAACTACGGGCAGTTGAGCCAGTTTTTTTTGCAGTGGCTGTGTTCCCAAACTGTGCAGGGCTGCTGGAGTACAGCTAATCTTTCTTCCACTTTATTATCCCCAGCTAAACCCAATTGAAATTATTTTTGCAGTCATCAAGCAAGAGATGTCATCTTCATAGGTATTGGATTGCACCAAAAACCCCAAATGGAAGTTCCAACAAGTTACTGCTAAGGTTGCCACTACCAAGCTCTTTCAAGAGCTGTACAAGCACTGTGGTTACTATTTTGCACCCAACTAAAAATTTATTGGACAGTTTCACATTCCGATCTCCGAAACGATTTTTTGTTCTTCTCAATTGATTCTCATCACAGTGTTGTCTATCTAATATTATATGTGAGAAATCATTGGTATGCCAGACTATCAATCAAATAAATTGTCCCCTTTTTAAAAAAATAAAGAAATTTGAAATTTGTGGGCATACTAAACTTAAGCTCAACCAAATGAATCAGTGGAAAATGTTCTGGAAAGGATACGGGAGACAGTCAGCATGAAGATTATCATGAGCGGCATTGCTACTAAAGGTCAGGCATGTAACATCAATGACCAAAGTGTTTAATATGGGTATTTATATGACACGTTTTCTAGGAACGTTCTCCGGAATACATCGTGTACCGCATAAACGTGTTGTAATCTCAAACATAACACTGTTTCAATCTTTCCAAGCTCGTCGATGAGCCTTGGTAACTCTCAGCCCAACGAGCCAAGTCCCATGAACAACCGAGAGGGAAGACCAGCAGCAGAGGAGGAGAGATGAAAGGCTTCAAGACACATATCTCCCGGGTAGCTTTTTACCGGGAATTTAGCCTGATTGCGCTTATTTTTTGGACCCGTCCTGGCGCCTTACTCGATGGATCTAGAGAGGGGGAGCCCAGACACCTACTACCACACCCAAGCCCACCCGAATTGGTCCGCAGAGCTACTACTAACCAAACCGAGCCGATCCATCACACCATCCAACCTCTGGCTCATCCATCGCTTTTGACAAACTGTCACGAAGATAATCCTAGGGATGCTTGCCAACCCATGATTCTTTCTCCATCTTTGTGGTCCAAATTGGATTTGAATGATTATTTACGTGAATACCCCGGCGGACAGGAAACCAGTCTGGAGGTACCGATCTCTTAAACTATGTGATATCATTAAACACACTATCAATTCAATATTCTTCCCGTTCATTGATCTGATTGGTTTACATTTTTTTGTTTTTCGATTATTATTTTTCGAATTATAGGAATTAGCAGTTAAATCTAAATTATTAAATTTTGATTGTGGAATCAACAAATTGTGTTATGCAGGTCAAGTAAGTCGAGAAGGTTTTAGATCAGTTTTGGGAATAAGCAGACAAAGAAAAGAAGAAGAAAAAAAAGTAACATGACCCATCCAGCTTTGTTCACCAGTTAGAGGAAAAGATTGGTATATCTTGGTCGCCGCACAAGAATGGAACTCTTACATGAATATGGTCTATCAAGCCGTTGGATTTTCTATGACCATGATGCAAGGTAATGAAAGATCAACCTTCTCATTCAAACAAACGCTTCAAACAGTATAGTAGTAGTGAGCTTCGGATTCTGACTATCTGGTTCATTTTCTCTAGGAATCATTCCATCAATGGTTAGTGGTTATATATATATGTGTGTGTTTGTGTAAAATGAAGTGAGATAGAATCAATCAAGTTATATTGTGTGGAAGACTGATCTTTATGAAGTTCAGATAAAAGACTTCTTCCCAGACAAACATGATGACTGGGCGATTGCGAAAGCATACCTGACGTTTTTCTCGAGTTGTGCAAAAGTGCATCCGACGGAAGGACATATCTCGGACACGAAATGGTGGATGCAATTGGTCCAAGGACAGATAGGATTGACCGCTGGTGAAGCCAATATTATGGACTATGCAGTCATTCCCGATCCGGTTAACCAACATGATAAAGTAATTTAGTCTTTCCATATTCCTCGGAGAGTTAGTGTGCTAAAATCCTTCTTTTTCTTAACTCCTTCAAATCCTCACCCGCCCACCCCATCACCCCATCCACCCTGTTCAATTTTTACTTCATCTTTTTTTTTTTTTTTCTTTTGATCTAAGTGGACTTATTTCATCTACCAACTTTCGAAAACACAAGATTTAATCCAGACCAAATTAACCCAAAACTCAGAAGAGATAATAAGTTCAGGGATCAGTACCGAGCAAGGAATCTATGGGGTACTCAAAGATGGGGGCTTCCTCATAGACCATGTCCATTCACAAAACCTCGTTAATCTGGCCGCTGTTCAACAAAGCGAAATGAAACTATCGATTCAATTGAATCTTTTGGCGGCTATTTGGGAAAAACAAGTCCGTTAAAAAAATCTTACAAACTCCTCTTTATTTATATCAATCTGAATGAATGTCGATTTGGGAAAAGAAAATCTTAGTTGAATTAAACAGATGGAGAAATAATTGATTTCATCTCTCTCTCTCTCTCTCTGATTTTGTTTTTCTTTTTGAACTTCAAACACCATTAGAAGTTTTTCATTTTACGTGGCAGTGTGAGCGATTTAAATAGCCGAGTCTTTTGGCAAGACAGATTGCCACAAGCCAAGCTTTTCAAGGAGATTGACTTGACCCATAATATACATGTTTTTGTTTTTTGTTTTCTTTAGGACCCTTGCGATGGGGATGGAAAAAATGGAGCTTCTTCGAAAAAGAATGAATTGTCTTATTGTGATCGAGACAACATGTGAGAGGAGTGATCAAAGATCTCTCTGTAGCAGACATGGGCTAACATTTTTTTTTCTCCTTTTTTTTTTCTCCTTTTTTCGTTTTTTCGTTTTTTCGTTTTTTCGTTTTTTCGTTTTTTCGTTTTTTCGTTTTTTCGTTTTTTCGTTTTTTCGTTTTTTCGTTTTTTCGTTTTTTCGTTTTTTCGTTTTTTCGTTTTATTTCTTTTCATGTTTGGTCAGTATGATGAAGATAGTTCAACTGAAGGCACGAAAGAAGATTACGAGTGAATTATACAATGGTCATTTAGTCTATGAGAAGTACAATTTCACGGCCGAATTTTTAACCGAACGGGCGTGGAAATGCCAATCTAACACGAAAGAATTCGAGCCAGAGGTATGGAATTCGTCAGTAACAATTTTTCTTTTAGTTGATGAGTTGAAACTTCAGAGTTACGATATAAACCAATGGAAGTCATTTAAAACAATCAACCGATTGACATACATAAACACATCGAATCAATTTGAGCAGTTCAAAACCTATCAAAATTGACACAGAATGTAGCTTCAATTTGGCAGTGTGTGATCTCACCGCCCCAGGTAAGTTTCAATAACCCACCACCATTCTTCTTTTAACCCCACTTTTCGAACATTCTCTGATTTATTTGTCCCTTTGAAAAACAAAAAAAAACAAAAGATGTCAGGGAGTTGAGAGAGCGAGGAAAGAGCATTGCATATATTTGTAGGAATTACTTAGGATTACCAATATGAAAAAACCCAGTTGACAGATTCACGATCTAATATTATTCTAAAGCTCAGTCAAACAGACTTTATTTGCACACACCAAGATAAAGTTAAATTTATAACACATGTAAATGTAAAATAAAACAAACTCCAAATCAAATTCATATTATATGCAGCCTTTTCAATCCCCCATTCCCAAACAAAACTATAATTAAAATGCATCGTGAAGTGTTTTTGTGTGTGCTGCTTGATTGTGTGTGACATTGTGTGTGTGTAGGGTTTTAACTTTTTGTAATTCTGAGTTTATTTTCTAAACTAACCAAATAAATAAATAAATATAAATATAAATAACTAAAACATTCATAGAGTGTATTCAATCAGTAAGAAATATGAGCGGAGAAGAGGGGAAGAGATGAGGATAATGAAGAGGCAGAATAAGGGCAAAACATGAAGAGCGGAGATGAGGGGATGAAGGGATGAAGATGATCTTTGATCAAAACATAAGAGAGAGAGAGAACGAGAAATAGAGAGAGTCAAAGAGAGAGAGAGAGAGAGAGAGAGAGAGAGAGAGAATGAAGATGAGTGGTTTAACCAAATGAACAAAAGAGCAATCAAGCTACTTAGTACCAAACAAAACACAATAAAAGAACAGGGAGGGATCGGGATGAAACATGAAACGAAAGGGAGGGAGAGAGAGAAATAAACAAAATGGAGAGAAATATGAATGTTATTTTTTCTTTTTGACAGTTAAAGTATTGAAGCCAGTAGTGGGATGAGGAGTAGTAGGCGAGGCAGCTGAAAGATGACGATGATTGAGATTCAAGTTGGAATTAGTGATAGGAGTACTACTAGTGCTGCTAGTAGTAGTGGTCTTAGAGGGTGGAAAGATGACGGAGGTGGGACCGGATTCACGATGCTTGTTAGAAGGATGATGAGTTGCAGAAGAAGCCTGATCGACTTTTTTAGAGCTCGTCTCATGCGCCTGGTGATTAGAAGAATGATGATTAATGATCGAGGAAGAGGTAGAAGAAGAAAGGATAGAACCGGTTAGAGAATGGCGATGACTTTTGGCCGATTTAGAGTGAGAAGGGCCACAGAGTCCAGAATTAGAGCGGGTAGTATTCCGTTTAGAATGGTTATTATTAACATTAGAAGAAGAAGACTGATTGGTAGTATTAGAGGTAGACGAGCGTGTGGGGCTAAGTTTTTTTTTACCGGTGACGGCGCTTGAGCCTCTACGTGTTTTACGTAGTTCGTCGTTCTGATGGGTGTTAGTCGTAGTGGTGGAGGTACGACTGGTGCGAATAGAGCTGATCGAGCCACGTTTAGCATCCGTGCCTGTGTCCTCGTTCTTGGCTGATTTCTGGAGCAGATGGTTACTAGAGCCAAAGAACTGGGTGGATGATTGGTTGGTCGTACTGAGGTTCATGTTAATCGATCGTCGTTTGTGTGCTCCATACTTGCTCTCCCTCGCCCCCACCCCTGTACTCTCTCGCGCCTCTTCCTTGTGGCTCTTCAACTCCGAGACCGAGTCCCCAAAGATCTGTGCCGCATTCAACACAAAGTGCCGGACGATCGCTGACGCTTTTCCTATGTTTTGCATTGATAGTAACGGGTTCGAATGTTCTGATCCGTTCCGAAATAGACTTGGTGCAAATACGATTGCCTTTATGCAATCATGCTCAGTATGATATTTTTTTTCTTTCGTTCATTGAAAATATGCACTCACCACATTGTGTGCTAGCATGCTATTTGCTTCTGCATGCTCAACCACTCTGCCATAGCAACAACGTCAAAAAGGAAATCAGTAGATAAATCTCCAGAGTACAAGATCCAAAGGGGCTTACCGTTCGAAATGTCTGACGAGCTTGAATAGTAGTATTTTACTAAGGAAGAAGGAGGATAAGAAAGGGGCTACTTGAAGAAATTAAACGGAGGGAAACACTTACTTGGGTAAAGGTAGCTCTCTAACATGAGACTGAAGAAGAGAAGTCCGTTCCGAGTCATCGGCAATACCTGACCAAATCCAAAAACGACGATTAATGACTGAAAAGAGAGAAAGAGACAAGGAATATACCGTTGACGGCCAAGAACCGATCGTATCGGTCAAATGGAATCACTCCTCCTGGGATCTCCCGCAAGAAGAGCTTCAATGCACCCGACAGGTTATGTACGTCTTTATAGGAATCCCTCCAGATATCTACGCCTCGGACACCTATACGCGTATTATAAGAACTAAATGTCAATTGCTAATTGATAGAAGGGGTTTTCGTTTCTTTTTGATGGGGATGATCGCGACTCTACCTCTTTCATCAATCGAAGCTTGTAAATTTTCAATAACTCGTTTCTCTCCCGGAACCCTGTAAATACCTTGTTGATCTAGGCCTGCATTTTGGGTGATCTCGTTAGAAAATGAATAAGGGCAACAGTAGAGAGGGGAACAACCTTTTAGTTCAATGAGCTCGACGAGGACATCGACGAGTAACGGAAACGAGTCGCCGTCTCTCCAATAGAGGTCTTCGAGAGGTACGCCATAGACTATTTTAGGAGGGAAAGAGAGAGAGAGAGAGTAAGTATATGAGGAGATAGAAGATTAGATGAGTTGTTTTACCTGTGCGCATTCCTTTGGGGTTCGAGAGTCGAGGGGGTAGACGATCGTCTGTAGTAGAGGGGCCATTGATCGCAGCCAATGAGCCGGCGATTTCACCAATCTGGTCGAGTCCATTATGGAGGTCGGAAGGGTCGCTCCGTTCGGCTTCGTCGGCTGAGACTGATGAGGTACCTGATGGACCCGCTGGTCGATGTTGATCGATGAGTTCCTCAGATCTTCTTGGCTGGATTCGTTGTTTGGGTAGTAGGCCAAATTGGGATAGGTCATCGGCTGATTGAGCTTTCTTGGCTGATCCATTCTGTGTATACATATGAAAGAAAAACCATGTAGTTTTTTTTGGTGTGTGTGTGTTTGTGTCAGTAACGCGTCTGAGGGCGCGTGTTGGAGAGAGTCAAAGCTACTAGGACTGCTACTATCACTGACGACATAGACTCTTGAGGAATGATCGGTGGCCTTGATCTTTGGAACGTTTTTGGTCGTTCTAGGGTTGATGTTGATGTTGAGGATAGGAGTTGATGGTGAGGGGGATTGAGATGGACTGGGTAGAGGAGGTTCGTTGGTTTGAGTGGTGAGTGGATGGGGGGATTTGAGGTTGGTTGCGTTGGCGCTCTTACGTCGGATGCCAGCGAGGAAGGGGAATGGCCTGAGTGATGAGCTGGTTGGTCTGTTACTATTTTCGGTGTGGATGGGTGAGGAGGGTAGTGGGATGATATGAGAGAGTGAGCTGGTTGATGATGAGGCGTCGAGGGAGGGATTGTGTCGGTGGTGTCGATGGAGGTGTTGTTGTTGTTGGATGAGTTGTTGGTGTTGGAAACTGGTTGAAGAGGCTGAGGGGGGTGGTAGAGGTAATGGTGGTGGTAGTGGTGGATGTTCGTCCTGTTTGTTGATACCTAACATGGCCCTGTGCGTTTATGATATTAGTTTTGATAGATATTTTCTTGATTTTAAGGAAAAGTTTGATACCTCAGTCCTCCATACGATTTCCTTCTGATCTTTCTTGATGGAATTGGGGCGAGGTTTTCGTTAGTGTTAAGTGAGATGGGTAGTGAATGGTCGTCGTTTGATTGATCGACGATTGATTCAGATGATTTGTTTTGAGGTTGTTGTTGTTGTTGTTGTTGTTGATAGTTTAATGAGTTATTTGAAGGTGAAGGTGAAGGTGAAGGTGTTGTATTTGTTGTTGTTTCAATTTCTTCGATCGATTCGTTATTATTATTATTGGTGTTGTTATTGTTGTTGTTGTTATTGTTATTATTGTTATTATTATTATTATTATTGTTTTGAGTATTTTGATTGTTGTTGTTACGTTTTGCTGTTGGAAATCTGAACTTGAGCATATTGTTGTTGTTGTTGTTGTTGTTGTTGGTTGAAATTGAGAGTTGTTGTTCCAAATTTTTTTCCCAAGGCCGCGCCATTCAAGCCCAGCGGTCGGACGGGCCTGGGCCCATCCAGATCTAACCCAACTGCAACAAACAAAACAACGATATCATTATTAACTCCTTGAGCCATACAATATATTTATCTCTATCATCCAGAATGTACACATCTCATGATCCGTATTGAGTATTTGTCAACACATTTTTTTTTTCAGCTGTTGGCTCCTGGCAAAGGACAATTGGGGAAGTGTAGGTTCACTCTAATATGGTCACAAGTGAAGAGAGAAGCATCACATTCAATTTCACACATTATTTTTCCAAACTAACCACCCAAATTTATTCTTACTTGAATTTTACTCCAAGTATGATATTGGTACACAGTCACTGTACATCCAAGGTTTTTTCAATTATTCCAGAGTAAGGTTGGAGTAAGGTCAAAGCTTGTGCATGTGCACTGGTGGAAGTTGAAGCAGTTTTTCTTGTGTTTTACAATAGTGTTATGATTAAAAATGGTATTTTTATGAAGACATCCATCTGATTTAATATAGAACTGGGGATTTATTTATTTTATGTAAGAATTTTAGTATCTAAAACATAATGAGATATGCATTCTCTCAATTTGTATTCATATTTCACAAGTGTGATAGATGTGTCTAAATTTTATAACCTCTGAATTGTTGGAACCTCTCAGTTTGGCGGGTAATAAATCTTAAGGAGTTTCATGTTACTTCCTGTGCATATTTTGGATACTATAGCACCAGAAGAAGAAAAAAATTGATCACTTTTCTGCAAGTGAAATCAGAAAGTAAAATTTACAAAGGCCCCTTTTTGATTTGAAATTTCAGTTGATAACTGGTGATACTTTTTTTTCCTGGTTTAGAGGAAGATATAAATTATTATAAATTTAATACCATTCAGCAGAGTGATAGTATCTCACCAGGACAGCTTTGAGGGGAGTAGGTGAAATGAATCAATTAAATTGATCAATTGATTTTATTCATGTCATCTTACTGCTATTCCCCTAAATTTCTTCCTGGTGTGTGCTATTTATAGACACTACAAGAAAAACTGTAGAAACTGCAAGCAGTTAAGATGCAGCATACTCTGGTGTAACTGAAGTTGTAACTCCATGTGATTACATTTTACCCTTTTATGCACAGTCACTGTGCAAGGTGAAAAGTGACTGTGCATTGAAGGTTGGTTGAAGAAACCTTGGAGAAAGGATTGGGTATCACCACAAGCTTGCTTTGAGCTTCTGCATGTCAACTGCTGGCAGTTTCTAGAGTTTTTCTTGTGGTGAGATATTAAGCATACACATAGCTGGAAAATTAACATCTAATTTTCTAGTTCAAGCACAATGAAAGAAAAATAAATTGATACAGCCCCCAAGCATCCATAAATATCCCTTGTAATTTTTGGAGGGATCAATGACAAGGACCTGAATCCCTTTGGATCTTGCAAGGGGGCTCTTTAAAAATTGATTGAGTCAGAGCATAATCAACAAAGATCTAAAAAGTGACCCTCTTTAGGTTCAGCTCCTCTTTCAAACCCCCTCTCATTGACTCTCATCCTTTCCTTCTTGAAGAAAAATCTTTGCACCAATGCCCTCATGACATGCATATATAACCACTCAAATAATGGGCTGATTCATTCAATGAAAAAAAAAAACTGACCATCCACTTAGGTAGGTAATTTAATTTTTATTACCACAAGCTTATTGTTATTATACTTATGTAAATAGAATTATTATCTATGAGCTTTTATAACAATTGTATTTAATCCATATCTGATATGGTGGTCTTTTTCCTACAGAGTACCTTTGAGTTATGATAAACTACAAGAAGAAGTAAGAATTTGTTGGTGGTTTACATGAGGCATCCCACCTAATTTTACATGAAATTTTATTTTTTGAAATAAAACTATAGGTTATATTAGTATTTAAATTTGTAAAACAGTATTTTTTACCATATTTTACAGCTCAACTTAGTCTTGAGGATAGCCTGGAGTAGAACTAGGCACACTGAAGCTTGAGCTAGCTGGCTGGTTTGCATGGTTGAAATGTGCCCACAGCTCTCATAATCCCCAAAAAATGTTGCCCAAAAACCTTACATTAAACATCAACTTGCACCCATCACAGGGAACACCAAAACCTATTCTTATTTGCTATCCCACCCAAAAAGAAATTACAAATAAATTTTGAAACATCCATGGTAAATCTATATTATAAAGGCTTGTATGTTGATTAATAATGTACTTGACTATTGAAAAAACATGATATACAGTATCTGTTGAAACTTTGTGCTCTATGATGCGCTCTTGGCGTCACATGTGCTCTCAGTCAGAGTGAACCACCATTTAAACCTAATTCATCCTCTTCCCTCATCGACATCTTCATTCCACCACATCTCAGTTTACCACTCCACTTCTTCTCTTCCTTCTCATTACTTCCCACTCATTCGCTTCCACTTCTTCTCCCATTCACTTCTCATCGCAACGTTCTCATTAAGACTCACTCCTCACTCAAATCAGCTTTAACTCGGCCAGTCTTTCTAGCTGCCAACTTGGTGAGAAATGCACCATTGAGCATTTCCCTTCTATTCTTATCCTTTATTCTCATCATTAACTGATACCTTACCTCTACCTCGTTCTCAGTACTGTCATCTCAGATCTCTTAAATCTCTCTATCATTATTCAGCTCTTCATTAACCTCATCAGTAGGGTGTGTTAGCTTTTTACTTCAAAACAACATTGATCAAATACTAATTTTCAGTCATCTCAGTTCTACATCTTAATTGTCCATCTACTCCAAGTTATTGGAAACTTCACATCTCTTTACTCTACGCTTCAGGGTCCGTATTTTTTATTGTAACTTCATTTTTATGTTATCATCTTGTTCTTACATTTTCAATCCTGTTCTAGTATCTGGTCTTTGTCTTTAAGCAATAAACTTAGGTCATAGGTCGAATATGATTAACAGTCAAAATCAAACGCTACCTAACGCATGACCGACGAGGACAACAAATCAACCTTTCCTTTGTCCTCTACTTCCAAAGACCAGTCTCCTGCTTATACAACAATCTCGTCATCAAAAATGGATTCAATTCAATCATCTGGATGAAGACTGTTGTTGAGGGAATTCCTCTTCTAACGATGGACAATTATACTCACTGGCGACAACAAGTCTATAATTTTTTGGATGTTGTTAAGCTTAGATCTGAATTAACTTCAAACACTAAAAATCTCAGCTCCGATCAAAATATTTTTCTCAAAGCTATACTTGTTGCCAAACTAGAATCATCCGTTCAGGCCAATGTGGTTGACTCTTCAAACAAAGAAGATGCTAAACTCATTTGGGCATCAATAGTCAAGTTCTTTGCCTCCAATCAAGCATTGAATAAATCTAGAGTTTTTCAGTCATTTTTACGAGCTCAATACTCTCCAAACGATATTCCTGGGTTCATTACGACTATGAAAACTTTTCAATCTCAATTAATTGAAGTCGGCTGGTCCTTCTCTGACGATGCGATAGGCCACATGATCTTACACAAATTTCCGACAGACATGAATGACATCGTTAATCAAATAACTCATTCTGATAAGGAACCAACTGTCAAAGTTCTATTCGAGCATCTACGTATACACGAGCACAATACTGAACTCAGATCTGGTGGAAGTAGATCTCAATCCAATCCGATTACACTACTTACTGATGAATCTAAGAAATGTCGAAGAAATTTTCATAACCCAAATGCTGATCATCCAAAAGAAAACTGTTGGATGCTGTACCCGGAAAAACAAATTGCTCATCAGGAGAAGAAAACGACTCAAAAATCTGAATCATCAGTCAGTAGCTTTCACTCATCTGTGTCTCGACCATCTCATCTATTCATTGTTGACTCAGGTTCTCCAGCTCACATGACATCAAACTTCAATCTATTTCACACCTTAGAACTCAAAGAACTAGGCTGTGTTCAAACTAGCTTGTCACAAGATCAACTTAAAATTAAAGGAATTGGATCAATTTGACTAAAAAATAAACATGGAGAAATTTTTCTCAATCATGTTCTGTATATTCCTGACTTAGTTGTCAATTTACTTTCTGTTTGATGTCTACTTCTTCAAGATTATACTGTTCAATTTCAAAAGAACTCTTTTCAAATAATTAAAGATAATGAAATAAGAATGAACGGTGTTTACATTGGTAATCTACCAAGTCTAGAATTTGACGAGCTTGAACACTCGAGTCATCTCCCCTCTGCCGAATTTCTTCATAAATCTCTAGGGCATGTTAGTTATCACAGACTACGAAAGAAACTCGGTATTCCATTAAGATCTGAGAACAGTTTTGAGTCTTGCGCAATAGCCAAAGTCACAAAGGCTTCCTTCAAATCAATTCACAAACCTGCCTCTAAAGTGTTTGAAGAATTACACTTAGACATTATTGGACCTATCTGGCCTCAATCATTTGAAGGACATTGGTATATTTTAACCATTGTGGATAGCAACACCCGCTTCTGTGCAGCTATACCAATCAAGTCAAAAAGTGATGTAACCAATACGCTTTCTTTCATTATCGACATAGAAGCCAAACGTTTTGGCTATTATTCATTGACGCTTCACTCTGATCGTGGATCTGAATTCTTAAACTCAGCTCTAGAAGAATACTGTAATAATCATCTGATTAAGCAACAAACTTCAGATGCTTACACACCACAGCAAAATCGTCTTGCAGAAAGATTCAATAGGACAATTCTTGAATCACTAAGAACTGTTCTAGAAGATTTGGCTATTGAGCAAAAATACTGGAGTGAATTAGCTAAAGTGTGTTCTCTAACACTGAATCAGATACCAACTCATTGGTCGAAAAAGTCACCTTTTGAGCTTTTTAAAGATTGATCTCTTCCAATCAACTACTTCTATCCAATAGGAAATTGAGTATCCTATCTGATTCAACCTGAACAGCCATTCTCAAAACTAAAGCCAAAAGGGAAAATGGGAAAATGGGAAGATTGATTGGATACACTGATGAATTAAGATCATATTGCATTCTGTCAGATGATGGAAAAATTTTTGATACAAAGAGTGTTCAATTTCTAGAGTACTCCTCTCCTGAATCAAAATCCTCTGACTGGGATATTTCCATTGAAATTGATGAAGCTTCACTTACTCCGCGAGATGTATCCAAACCAAGTGACTCTGAAATACTTACCTCTGAAGGAAATAGTGATGAGGAAATTGTAGAAGAAATCATTCCTGAAACAAACACTCGAGTACTTCGTCAACGCACTGAACAAGTGAAGCCTCCCAAGTACTCATATCTTACCTCCGACCCTAATTTGTATAAGAATGCTATGAAGTCTATGGAAAAGAACTTATGGCGTACGGCTGTTGAGGAGGAAATATCTAATATTGAACATCATCATGTCTGGGATGATGTTTTTGATACTCCGTCTTCTTTCTTGCAAACCTTATGGATTGTCAAAACAGAACCAGCTACCCTGTCTGCGAAAGAACGGAAGAAAGCTAGACTTTGTATTCAAGGCTTCCTAGAAGTGGAAGGCAAGGACTACAACAATACTTTTGCACCTACCGGAAAGTTCACCACCTTACTAGTGGTTCTCATGTTTGCCGTCAATAAGCATCTGCCTATTCAACAATTTGATGTAAGAAGCACTTTCTTGTACGCACCATTAAAAGAAGAACTATATATCAAGAATCCGGAGGGATCCTCAAGAAAAGCTCCCTTCCTGCGTCTGAAGAAATCTTTGTATGGGCTTAAACAAGCGCCGGCTAATTGGTTTGAAATTCTAACTTCCTGGTTTGAAGAGATCAAATACTTTCAGTCAACAGCCGATCCTTGTCTTTACATACATCAAGATAAAAATTCATTCATTTTTTTCACGTTGATGATCTAATTGTAGTGGGAAACGTGGAAAAATTTGAAGAGCTTTTCCTACATTGTTTTCCCAATTCAACGGCTCACAATCCCGACACATTATTAGGAATGGAAGTACAACAGACTGAAGATGCGGTCATGCTATCACAAGATAAATTGATCAAAAAGGGATTGAACTTACTTGGATTGTCTGACTGTAAGGCAGTCAGTACTCCACTTTCTGTTGCCGTCCAACTAAAACCTGCGACAAATGAAGAAAAGGACGAATTCAAGAAACTGAACGTCAATTTCAGAACTTTCACCGGAATGCTTAACTATCTCTCATGTCGGACAAGACCGGATCTAGCTCCGGCTGTCTTGATTCTCTCTTCTTTTAACAATGAGCCGGGTATAAATCATTGGAAAGAACTTATGCATTGTTGGAAATACATTAAAGGCTCTCAGAATCTTTGTCTCACGCTTTGACCATCACCAACTTCACCAAATTTTATTCAGCACTATACCGATGCAACATGGGCCAACAACATTGAAACTTGATTGTCTAGAAGTGGATCAATCTGTTTCTGGAAAGAATGCCCAATTTCATGGAACAGCAAACGGCAACACAATATTGCTTTGTCATTGACTGAAGCAGAACTCAATGCATTGTCCGATGGAGTTCAGGAGAATCAATGGATTAAGTTCCTAGTTGAAGAACTTTGGAACAAAGATCTAAATCCGTCAAACTTTCACATTGACAACCGAGGACTTGATGAAAAAATAAAAAACTTCGGATCAAACTCTAAGACAAAACATTTGGACATCAAAGCCAAATGGTTACAAGATAAAAAAATCAAAGATGAAATCACGGTTACGTTAATACCTTCCAAAGACATGATAGCCAACACTCTGACCAAATCCAGCAACGCTGGATCCCTCAATCGTTTAAAAGAAATATGTTTCTTGGTTCATTACTCCCCAAGTTGAGGGGGGTGTTGAAAATTTGTGCTCTATGATGCGCTCTTGGCGTCACATGTGCTCTCAGTCAGAGTGAACCACCATTTAAACCTAATTCATCCTCTTCCCTCGTCGACATCTTCATTCCACCACATCTCAGTTTACCACTCCACTTCTTCTCTTCCTTCTCATTACTTCCCACTCATCCGCTTCCACTTCTTCTCTTCCTTCTTATTACTTCCCACTCATTTGCTTCCACTTTTTCCGCTTCCACTTTTTCCGCTTCCACTTCTTCTCCCATTCACTTCTCATTGCAACGTTCTCATCAAGACTCACTCCTCACTCAAATCAGCTTTAACTCGGCCAGTCTTTCTAGCTGCCAACTTGGTGAGAAATGCACCATTGAGCATTTCCCTTCTATTCTTATCCTTTATTCTCATCATTAACTGATACCTTACCTCTACCTCGTTCTCAGTACTGTCATCTCAGATCTCTTAAATCTCTCTATCATTATTCAGCTCTTCATTAACCTCATCAGTAGGGTGTGTTAGCTTTTTACTTCAAAACAACATTGATCAAATACTAATTTTCAGTCATCTCAGTTCTACATCTTAATTGTCCATCTACTCCAAGTTATTGGAAACTTCACATCTCTTTACTCTACGCTTCAGGGTCCGTATTTTTTATTGTAACTTCATTTTTATGTTATCATCTTGTTTTTACATTTTCAATCCTGTTTTAGTATCTGGTCTTTGTCTTTAAGCAATAAACTTAGGTCATAGGTCAAATAGTATCTGTCAGCTTCCCCGCATGGACATTTGGTAGGTGGGAACAAAGCTGAGGAAAGCACTAATGATATCAGAGTGAGTCAGCCAAATGTATAGTTATGCTTATCTACTTTGAAAGTACTGGTGTGGTAGAAAGTCCTGTTTTTGGTGTAAAAATTTAAATTTAATATTTATTTATTACAACATGATATGTATCTTTTTAAGTATTGTGTTTTTACATACACTTGGACTGATTTGCATCAAGATTTGTTAAAAAAAATCCCAATCTTTTATGTTTTTCAAAACCCATGATCTGGTCATTAATGATAACCATGGCTGAATCCTAGCGCTGTGTGTGGCAATAACCTGAAGATTAAACTGGGGCTGTGGCCTTAATCCCATAACCTTGCCATTTGAAAATCTCCAAAAAGTCCAAGCATTTGTAAAAACACAATATCACTTCCATCCTATTTTACATACACATACCGTTACACAAAATGCACTGTATAAATAGTAAAGATTTATATTTACAGATGTATTTCTGCATACATGAATGAGGCTTGGCAGCAACCATAAGACACTTATGAATTATGGCCACCTAGCAACCACTGGCCACATACAACAATACAAAAAGCCTGCAAGAAGGCTGTGTAAGTCATATACTAGATAACTAGCTAAATTTGCTCATGACTACACTGCCATACTGTACATTTTGTGGAGCATTACAGCTAAGAAGCCTGATCAATTGTAAAAGAACATGATCTAAATAAAACTCCTCATGTGACTAGAACACCACATTTACCTCTATATGTCATATAAGGAGGGGCTCTCTTCCCCATAAAACTACATCAGATAATCAGACCAGTCCAGATTGGACAGGTATCTAATTACAGCATCATTCATAAGAAAACTTTCAATTTTTTTTTAGTTGGTTTTAAGTTTTATGTTCTATAATGTGGTTCACTGGAATAGGTCTGTTTGAAGTAGTGTCTCTATCTATTATGTACGGTTCATGAATTGAGCTTGACAACACAATTAAAGATTGTTCCCCAACCTAGATATTGGAAATCGATTCTTGAGTGTCTACTATTTAGTATGTTTTACTTCGATCCCAGATATATAAAGAGATCTCTTAAGCCCTTGAAGGGAATCTAATGCTGGTCGATGAAGTTAAAATCCCACCCAGGAAATCTATGTAAAGAGATGGTATTTTACATAACCTGTCTTATATTAAAAAAGATCAACTTCGTCTCGGAAACATCAATTATATACAGATTCTCTTACTTACTTTAACTCATCCAACTGATCAATTGATGAGGTCATAAATGGATGGGTTTTAAGATCACAGCTGAAACTTTACTAAACTGAAATCGATCAAACCCTAATAAGAAGAACATCGTTGCTATAACACCCAAACCCATAAAAATATCTACAACTTGGATCTTTAATTAATTAATTAAAACTTGCCTCTACCAATAACTCTTTTTTTCCCTCCCACCTCACCTCACCTACCACACCCAGCCACCCACCTCAACCAATAACCAACCAACAAACTAAAGATGGATCCAAACAATAACTTAGACTTCCAAAACCACCTCGATACTTCTAACCATAACAGATTCTATCCAAAGACACTCAAACTCTCCAAGAGTTTCCCATCCTCAAGATCACTCTCAGTACACAGATGGAAGGAAAATCTAACCAATCCCATCCAAACCCTAGACGAACATCCCCTAGTCCAACCCACTCATCATCATCCCACAAGATCACAACAGATTCCATCCAAACCTACCTCACAACGTCTCAGAACTAGAAGCTTGGATCGTAAACCCTCGTTAATCGGTACTAGTGACTCGATCAACCGAAAGAATTCCCTATCAGGCGAACATCATCATACTCATTCCTCCAGTTCATCTCTATCATCTCATCCTAATATCCAAGTAAGTCACTCATCATAATAAACATTTCAAACTAGATTCTAATACACCCTATCTCTTTAGCATCATCCTCACACCCGTTTCCACTCTCACTTACCAATCGAGCGCACCGTCCTCAGCGTACTCCCAACCAACAGAAGAAAACACTCGATCGACTCAACCGGTACTGGTTCACTACCACAAATTCCACCCCCCAATGGCTCCTGGCAGAGCAGCAGCCCATCGATCACCTGTTCGGGTAGTCCCAACTCAACCCTAGCCACCTCAGTCGATTCCACTGGTACACCAGCCCGACCACGATACCAACCACGACCATTACTCCTATCGGCCTTTGGTACTAAGAATAATAGACGAACCACCCACCTCGAGCCATTCTCTCATCCTGCTCGTTCTCCCAAACAACCTAACTCTCGACTGATCACCCCCTCAGAGCAAAACAACCGCTTGGATAAGGCTCAACAGGTTCATCAGGAACGTTTACATGCACGTGAGGCCAAGAAGCTCCGAAAACGGGCCAGGGAGGCCGAACTGGTGGCCCTAAGCAATCCAACCCTCCAAGGGAGGCAACCGATCGAACAAGAGGATGACTGTTGGAGCTGGGTGAGCTGCAGCGATGCAGAGTTTGAAGAGGTCGAGTCCGACGAGGAACCCGAAGAGATGGCGGTGGTATGGCGGGCCAGCTTGGACGTCGGTCGACGGGTGAACAAGGACCGTAGAGCCCTCGGACGTGGTCACGCTATCCACTTGCCATCCAACAGACCCCGGCCCTCCCCCTCTACTCCACTCGTCCATCATCGACCCCGAACCGGCTTCCAATTTCTATCGCCCCTCCGGCTCCTCCAACACGCCTTGCTCAAACGCAATCTGCTCATCAACTACCTTCGGGCTACTCCCATCGGCCCCCTCCTCTTCGGCTCTGGTCTCCTCAGCGGTCTGATCTGTAGCCTTCTATGCTCCTCCTTCACCGCTCGGGTAAGCTCCTTCTCCCTCCCTCTTCTGGTCCCTTCTACTACACATCCTGACTCTTCTCATCTCTAGCTCCCATCCCCCATTTCCAGCCGACTCCTCCTCCCGCTCTCCTCCTCTGGTATCGGCCTCTTCTTCAACCTCGTCTTCCCCAGCTCCAACTCTCTCCTGTCCTCTCCCGCCCTCAGCTTCCTTCATCCGGGCACCATCGGCACTAGCTTCGGCTTGTGCGCCCAGTGGTCTTAGTACAACCCCCCCACTTCTTCCCTTCCACACCCCTTATTGTTCGCCTCGTTCTCGGCTTCTCTTCTACTTGCTCTCAGGTCTCTTACCAGACTCACCATCACTCATCTCAACATCGTCCTTTTATTTTATTTTCAAGTCCCAAGCATATATCCCCACTCGTTCTTATTTCAACTACCTTTTTTTTTTTATCACCCCTTTTTCTGATTATTGTTTATCTTTGCACCATTTTTTATTGTTGTCTTCCTTCTACTCGTTTTTTTTCTTATTTTTTCTCTCCCGCAAAAAAAATAAAAATAAATAGTAATGTTTTTCTGGGAAGGTCTATATGTTATTCTTCCCAAGAAAGAAAAAAAAAGTACATGTTTTATTTGTCATTTTTTGTTTTTTGTTTTATTCCTCTTGAATATTGTTACTTCCTTTTTATGAATATCTATTCTATCGTATCATCTCATTAGTCATTATACCCTCCCCATATCCAGATCATCTGGATCTCTAAAATCAACACCCTCCTTTACTTCTGCTTCTTCTTGTTTTGTCTCTACACATATTTACATATATATGTCACACTCTCATTTGCTCTTTTTTTCATTGATTCACATCCTTGTTTTTTTTTTCTCTCTTCATTGTCACCCAAAAAAAAAAAAAGAGAAAAACATTTCTTGTTGTCATACACCCCCAACCCTCTCCAAAATTAACAAGTTTGAGTTGAAAGTTAAGAGAGAGAAAACATACGAGATAAATGGTTAATCAGTAGCTTTCTTTTCAACTTTCTGTAGTAAGTCATCAGATTCCTTACAGCTCAAAAACACAACCCCACCTTTTTGTTGGTGTTGCAAAGGGGGGGGGGGGTTAATAAATGTATCTGAGTTTTTTTTCTGCGTTTGTATCTGGTGTTTTTACTGGGTATGGTTGTTTTGTACCTTGTTTTTTTTTTTTTTTTTGGGGGGCTGGTTGAAACAAAAAACTATATTTTTTTTCTTATATTAAAAAAATCTGACATTTCTGTACTATCTTTTCCATATGTGAAAGAAAATAAAGGTAAGAAGATACAACTTGAGGTGGGCTTAAAATCTTTGGGAATAGCTATATATGGCTTAATCACCAATTCAAGTTGGCCAAAATAAATAAATTTAATTTGTTTGGGAAATGGTGAAGTGTAGACCACATCCACTTTTGAAACCAGTCAATCATCCTTACCCAAGTATAAAAAAAAAATTCATCCATGGGTTCCAAAAGGGGCTATATGAAGGACCAGCATGCTTTAAGATTTGTGGAGTTTTGAAGAATGGCCAATTATAAAATGGTGATTTGGATCTTTTTTCTTCATATTCCCTATTATAAAACGGTGGAACAATGAGTTCCTGTTCCGCAACTGAAATTGAGAGTGCCAAAGAGAGATGGGGAACTCTTTCTTCCATCAGCGGCTACAGTATATGGTTTATTGGGTAAGCTATAGTATGTAAATATGTGTTGTGACATGAGAAATAGAGTAAGTAGTACATAATGTTATTTTTAGTAAAGTTCACAATGTTTTCAATTCCTTAAAACCTTACACCTGTTTTTCTTTTTCTTTTTTGTTTTTTTTTTTTCCCAAAAAATAACATGCTGGTATTTTGTTTTTCTTTCTGTCACACTGAAAATCTATGGGCTCAGCCAACCACAGCACAGTCACTTAATTTTTGGTTGAAATTTGAATGCACTTCAGCTTTGAAAATTTCAATTACTATTTCAATTTGTGTGACACTTAACCAAGGTTGAAATTCAACCTTCATCTTTGAAGATTGTATTAACCAGCTCTCAGGGACTACCATTTTGGGAAACTTTTGGGTAACTATCCAATATCCCTTTTTGGGATCAGCTTGAATTAACCTTGAATTTCAGCTTGGTGATTAAACTTTTCTAATAGCCTTGCACTTAACCCTCCCACCTGGAAAGTCCTGCCCTCAGATTAAAAGACATTTAATCTTACAGCCCATATCCAATCATCTTTGTAACTCTAATACCAATTACATACTCTATCATTAGTCTTTTACAACACATCTTTTGACCTACTGAAATCAATAGCAGTAGCATTCTTGAATATAAATACTGTTGTACGTTTACTTTTATATCTTTTTTCCAGTTAATTAATATAAGAACAAGTGTATATCCCCCAATTTTGGGGAAGGTCTTTGCTGAGAGGCCAATGGTGACTTCTGACACGGATTGACGCCAATCCGTGATCCGTGTCATGCAACCTAATGGGCCAATGTCAACCTGTTAGGTTGCATGTATTGATGCAGTACAAATGGTGCATGGTTTGTTTGGCTTGCAAAGGGCATTCCCTTAGTTATATGTAGATATTTGACATTTACTACTGGAAATTCAGCTAGAAATCATACTGGTAACTGAGTCCTTCTTAAGTCCACATATCTTCACCCTATGTAGTACAAATTTCTGAAACACAACTGGTAAAACTAGAAGTTGGATGATTGCCTGGGTTCAATAGTGGGGTTTTCAGCCCTAGAGATACTCCAGAGTATCTCAAGAAAGAATTAGCTGTAAAACATAGTCAACATAAAGTATTACTAATGTAAATACTAATATAAACTAGAATTGCATTTTGCAATGAACATTCCTATAACATTAGGTGGGGTAGCTCATCTAAGCCACCACTCAATTCCTCTGCCTTCTAGCAATTTATCATAACTCACAGGTATTTAGTAGGAAAAATATAGCCATATAAGACATGTATTGAAGGTGCTGTTGTTAAAGCTGAGAGAGAATAATTCTATTTGCATAAGTATAATACTAATACACTTGCACCAACAAAAATATACTTACCTAAGTGTGCAGTAGTTTCCCAGTATTGTTTTATAAATCAAATGAACTATCCCATGATTTGGGTGCTTATACATACATTTCATGAGGGCATGGGGACATAGAAAATACTGGTCTAAATACAAAATAATTCACAATTCACAATATCAAATTTGAAATTAACAAGGTTTCTAAAATACTACAAACTCATAAAGTGACCAATCAGTCTAAGTGCTTTCCAGCTACTTAGTAGCAATTTATCTTGCTATACTTAACTAAAAACACAAAAGATAGCCAAACCTGTAGGCTTGGCTTTTCGTCTTCCCCATTGGAATGATTTGTATATCAAATATAGAAATCATTAGGAGTTGAGAATATCCTCTGTGCATAGTTTGGTCACTATAGAGTGAATAATATACATTATTATTCAGATAACCTTTCATCACAGTGATAGTACCTGGTTTGTTATAGACATTAAGCCAGGGTTACACACACATGGACCATGGCTCACACAATTCTCTTAGGATTTATGTATCCACCCTAGGTGATACAAAATCCCTGAGTGTTATACTCTGGGCTTCAAATTATTTTTAATATTTGAGTGGAAGGTCTTTCATAAAGAAAAGACCTTTCTCACCAGATTATTATCATAAAAAACCACACAATTGATTACTACATATTTAGTGAGTGGGTTTCTCTATCATCAAATACCACTTCTTCCTTTCCAACTCACCATCCAATCCCCTCATACAAATCCCTTCCTATTCACTGAGATCTCCCTCAAGTTACTCAAATTCCACTGTTCTTAGTGAAGATAGTGTAGAAGCAACATTGCAGGCTTCACTCATTTGATGCATCCCTATATTATATATAGGAGCAAGTCCCTCTGCTCCTAAGTGTTGATAGGGGCTTATAACCTCTGTCCTCTAAGATTATAGTGAGGCCTTTGCATAGTCTAAATTTTATAATATCATAAACTTGACCTTAAAGCTATTCACCTCCAAGTCACTTGAGAGACTGAAAACAATCCACTGAGTCAGTTTAACCTTAGATGCCTATGCATAGTGTGCAATGTCAAATCAAATCCGCAGTTAACTATATACATGTAATAAGACATCATCAGGATTCTTGTTGCTTTAAACATATACTGGGTTCAATTTTTTTTCCTTAAGATTGGGTAACTTTATAATAGTTAAACATGATATTTATGGCACACATGGTATGTTTTTACTAATGCTTGGAATTTTTGAAGGTTCTCGATGGTAAGGTCATTGGGTTAGGGTCACAGCCCCAGTTTAATATTCAGGTTAGTGCCACATACAGCACCAGGATTCAGCCTGCATGTTGATCACTAATCACTAGATCATGGGTTATTGAAAAATATAAGAGTATCTTTTTGACAGACTTTGACCAAGTATCTTGGTGAAAATAAGTCCAAGCATTTTTAAAAAACACATTATCATGTTTTTAAAAATGCTTGGACTGATTTGCACCAATATTTGTCAAAATCTGTACATAATTTTGAATTTTTTATGATTTCCAAAATTCATGAAATATTGACTGAATCCTCCTGATGCTGTGTTTGGCAGTCCCCTGAAGATTAAACTGGGGCTGTGCCCCTAATCGCATAACCTTGGCATCCGACAATGTTCACACAAGTCCAAGCATTAGTGAAAACACAATGAAACATCCGTTGTTGTTTTTGAGAGGATGATGTCATTGAATAGTGAGTGTCACCAGTTCTGTGACAGCTGCATGTTTATATCGTGACCATCATCCCTCAAATAAATTTCCCAGGAATGGTCAAGAAGAAAACAAGAACAGGTTGAAGAAACAATGACGCTCATCCCATATTCACTCTCACTATCAGAACAACTACAAGATTCATACTCTCAACTATGGTCAGCGCTCAGGCAAGAATTCGAAAGATTTAAGCCAACCAATTCAAACGAAGATGATACCCAATTATTGCTCGACCGACTCAGATCTATCAAGAACTATCTCGTCGGAAGCAAGGCACGCAAATCTTTCACCACAACCGATCCATCGATCTCCAGTGAATTAAAGCTGTCAGTCCCTCTCGTGTCTTCTATCAATATATGTAAACAAAAAGATACCGAACACGTCAGATCTGATGGACAAATTGTTATCGGTTTAGATTGGCTTCAGTTTTGGAATGGGATTGCCTGGATTCAAGTATCATCAAACTAAAGATTGAAGCTGCTGCGATCGTCGGGCTCTTATCGATCCGTGAGTTTCTTAATTCACATATATTTGACTTATGAGTTGATGGGGCGGTAAATTGATTTCCATCTGTTCAATTTCAACAGCGGAGGATCAGGCAGTTCACGTCTTGCTCCAGGCTCGCCTACCATCAGTAATCATTGATTCGATCACCCGTCTGTTGACACAGATACCAATCAACTCACTTCTCTCCTCCCAAGGCCCACCAAAACTGGGTGAACACCATCTTCTTCAGACTTTACTTCGCACTCTATCCTCACTTTACAGTATCGTTCAGGATGCATCCAGTCCCAGAAAATGGGGGTTTATGACCAAATCACCAGAAAGGGTCCATCTCAGCGACCATCCATCATCCGTCCGTCCAGGTCCATTTGATCATCAAGATAGAAACCCTGTAAAAATCGACTTAAAGGGCAAAGCCAAAGCTCTAACGGATCTCGAAGATAAAGTGCACTTCAAATCTTCAAGCATCCAAGTTGAGGAGCCAGCCACTTTCGACTTTTGGCCGACATCAAAGCCAAACAAGTTAAAAGAAGCATGTGAAGAAGCCAAGACACTCTTATCAAATTATATTGTCCATAGGAACGTCTTGATTCCATTTGTTTTGACAATCAGTCAACGCTCTCTACCAGACGGCTCGCTCATCAATCTGTCCTCAGTCTCGATCGCCGCTCTCATCGTGCCCTGTTTCCAGCTGATCTGGTTGTTATGCAAGGATACTCGCCGGCAGATCTGGCTGGTCAGGAAGCTCATCCAAGCAGAAGACCCTCAAGGGCACCAAGACAGCTGCTTGAAAGCGTTGACGAACTGTTTGAAGGCTTGGTTATATTCTCATCACGATTTAGCGACCGAATATGCCATCCGGACTATCGGCGCCCTACTGTCGATCCATGAACCTCCACATTACTCGGTAGACTATGAACTCCTCGAATATCTCGACCAGCTCGTTTGGACTCAATCTGCCACCTCATCAGCTCCTTCATCTTATACACCCACCGACAACCCTGCTCTTTCACATTTACAAGAGTGTGGTGTTGGTTGGATTTTAACATGTAGATCTCAAAGAGGTAGTCCTATCCTACGTTCGGCGGTGGCCACCAGGTTAGCCACCAGCCAAGCACGCACGCACTCAGACTATGCTTTGGTGTCCTTGTCGGTGAATAAACTAACGCTTTTCTATCTTCCTTCTTCCAGTATCGTCAGTTTGGTTAAGCACTTTCCTGACATTCGGCTGAGGATATTACTTTTACAAATCCACCATACAATCGATCTCATTGACAACGCCTCGCATTCGATTGTCGTCAGGTCTGAAGCCGCCTATGCTCTTGGTTAGTAATCTCATTACTAGCCGATCAGGGAAGAAATCACCGTTGATTGGGATACCTTATCTTTTCTCTTGCTGCTTCCATTCCTCCAGCTCATACTCTCACTATCTCAGAAAGCTTACACTACGAAGCCTATGAGGCTAACGCAATCCCCGCCTTAAAAAAATTGATCGACAAAGCTTCCGTCGACCCGCTCCCATACCCCACGCCTGCACTTGTCACTCAAAGTGCGATGCTAAGAGAGGTTGAGTATTGACTTTTCTTTCCCCTGAAGTTCATGAGATGAAGTTTTACATAAGTTCTAACTTTATTTATACAAAATTAAACTGTTCTTTAGAGTGCATATCTTGCGTTGGCCTCATTAATGTCCACCTTGGATGCACCAAGAAAGCAAGTGATCGCGACGAACCTGTTACCAGGCATTGTCCAATCGTTATCGGACCCGTCGATCCTAGTCCGATCGGCATCATGTCAATGTTGCAGGGCGTTGTCACGAGCAATGAGTATAGTTCGGACCAAGCTTGCTGACGAAGGCGCGGGCTCTCGTCTATTCGATCTGGCTTTTGGACTCGAAAACCGCAGGGATCATTTGGTCGTCGATACCCACCTCGAAGATGATGACGACGATCTGGATGAGGATGCAGTGGAGATTCAGTTGAAAATCATTGCTATGGGCGCGCTGTGTAACCTCGTACTCGAGTTCTCGCCTATGAAAACCGTTAGTCTGAATGAAAAATCACCCTTTCTGCCTTCCTTTCTTATACAGTCATGAAGGTCAGCCAAAGAAATTGTACTGAAACCTTTTTTTTTCTTCGCTCTTGTCTCGTCTTATCTTGTCTTTTTTTTTGCTAAATAGGAGGTCTTGAACCGAAATGGGATCGAGAAGTTTATCAAGTTGTTAAAGTCTTCCAAGTATCAATCTTTGAGAGAGTCTGCTCTCTGGGGGTTAAAGAACATAATCTTTTCTTCGAGTTACCAGCTCAAATGGAGAGTAATAACGTGTTTAGGATGGGATGAGATTTTCAAGTTGAGCCTTTTCTGTCTCTTGAAGTCTCAGTGTCGTTGCTGTCGTGTCTTAACGCTTTTAACGCAGGTGCTTGAATGATAAGAATCTGTCAATCCAAGAAAATATGATTTCATTCTTGCGAAATCTAGCCTGTGGAGAAATCTCGGACATCGAGATCATATTCAAACAATTAACGAACACCAACATCGAAAATACACACCCTCCGTTAACCGAATTGCTGGAGGAAAAGCTATGCTGGTCGTCTTCGACATCGGCGCCTATGAATGTCAGCACCACTGCTACTGGTGCACCTCCTATGCATAGCCGACAAATTAGTGTCATCAATGATTCCTCGAAGGAACAGATCCTAATCCAGACCATCTACACCTTCTCCAACATCGCCACTGGCAATCTCGACCACAAGACTTACGTCTTGGAGAGGCCTTTAGTTATGAAGGCCGTTCTTGAAGCTTTGGTAGGCTCCTTGATCATCGCTTTCGTTGCTCAGTCTCCATCCTTCTCAAACTAAATCTTCCTTTTGCTCACGCCTGTGCTATAAATTACAGTCACATTCCAATCCTGATGTTCAAAGCGCTGCCATCTGGTGCATAATCAATTTAACTTACTTTGAAGAGGACACCAAACCAAAAGGTAAGGAAAACTTGTATCAACTGTCACCCTTGTTCCCAGACGCCGGAAGAAACTGAAATAAAATCCTGTCTCATCAAATTTAGTGATCATGAACACGATTCACGTTATAGAAGAGCTAGGGATCCTGATGAAACTAGACGAGATCTTACGAGACTTTAAGAGCGTTGAAGACAATGCCGGGCTGGGTAAGAGTAATAACAACAGTAGCAAGAAGGTTGAACAAGTGGAAGGTACTCAGTATCGGCAGGTCTCTTATCAGCACCAGCAGGACTCGGCGGCCAGGAAGTTTCAGGTTAAGGACCGCGCCGAGTGTGCGCTCATTCAGATCATGCGTATGAAGGATAAGTTACACTGTTGAATTTCTGAACTCATCTCCGATCTCTCCCTTCTCTCCACCTGAACCGTGAAGAGCTCTTTCTGCCCCAACTAATCTATCGTAATTGACCCCTATATTTATAACAAACGTTCAAGTACACTATTGTCCTTTTTGTCCTTCTATTTATATTTGTACGTAGTGTTCCTAGGTTGATCCCATCTTTTTAAGATTTGTATTGCATACACTTTTTATTAGGTCTTTTTCATGTTCCGCGCTTCAGACGCTTCCATCGTTTATCTTTGTCACTGTTAATCGACCTATCTAAATATGTACGTACAGCCTACCATGAACCTGAACTTTACCAAGTTCCTCCTCGCCGCAAAGCGCCCGCCTCCGAAAGGGTGACTTATGCAATTCCACCTCTTTGACTCCGAGGCGTGACATGTTTCTGAAGTTTGGCAGGTATGTTTGACAAGGTTCTGTGCTGGATTAGATAAGTTGAGATACATAGATTGTGGAGTTAGGAATCTGCGGAAGATCATGTGAGATGTATCCTAGAGCAAAGATGTGATTTCGTGTTGACTTTTATGTAATGTTACCGCGAAAGGCAAGACCAACAAAACCATTTTCCGGATCTGTTTTCGTCCGGGACGATGCTGGGACGCCCTTCGCCGTCCGACCAGTCAAGACACGAGCGGAATCAGTTGCTAATCATTTAATTCCGAAGTTGACGAGAATGACAAAGTAAAAGTAGATAAACTGCGATCATATCCTTATAGAGAAAAAGTCCATAGTTACGCTGCCACTAAGCGGCCCAGAGAGACCTTGTAGCTTACATCGACCGGATAGGGAGCTCGTCCCTTTTTGAGGCTTCAACAACTAATACAAAAGCCATTTCGTCATGCATCGTGGACAAGACTATTTTTAAAGACCATCCATCTACTTTTGAATCACCGCGTCACACCTTCTTGAAAAATCTTTGCTCTCCAATATCTTGAACTGCCTTTCTTCATAATACCCCAACCCCACCGATTCAAACTGGAGCCAGAAGAACAGCTATTGCGTCTGATCCGCAGACAAAAACCATGCCCAGGATCATAGAGCTTCCTAGATCCGATGTTGAATTCAAAGATAGACAACTAAAACAACACGACTCTCCAAACTTAGCGTTCGAGGTCGAGAAGGAGATAGGCCACGGAGATAACTCTATTGTCTATCAAGAGGTCACCCCTGGGCTTCCCTCCGCACCAAGCCGCTCTAAAGGTCGTTTCCAAAATCCTACCCGGAAACCCTCCCATCAAGTTTGATGTCTCTGAGATCAGGGACGAGGTGAAGTACATGAGAAAATCCAATCATCCGCACATTCTAGATCTCAAAGCGGAAATTGAGACTGAATCTGAGCTGTGTCAATATGGGGTACGTTAACTCATTAAAATTATCAAGTATCATGACTCTTCCACTGATAATCGCCTTCCTCAGTCGCTCTAGTAGTTCACCGAGGAATCGGAATACTTATCCGTTGAACCAGCGGCATGAATGATTTTTCTCCAGCTCCTTTCTGCCGTCAATCACTTGGATTCTCAGCACGTCTTTCATCATAATCTATTCCCCCAGAATCTCTGCTCACCTCTAGTCCTAACAACAAGGAAATATCTATCAAGCTGTCCAGTTTCAGGTGGGCTAAGTCCGCATCAATTCATAGAAACTCTCCCTTAACTCCGGTCAACCTCACAGCATACAGGCCCATCCCGAAGTTTTGGTTTTCTTGCCAATAGACATATCTTGTAGCAGCAATTGTCTAGTTGTTCTGTGCTTCTTTGTAAGCCAAGTGTTTACTCAAATCACTTGAACCATGTTATCTAGTAGAAAATTTTGAGTACACATTCGATTTTGCAATGAGTAAACTCTCTGATAATTGGCTACCAGAATTACAGAAAGAAAGAAAAAAAAAAACCCATAATCCTTATAACATATCAGCTTGGTTATAAAATATACTAATTAATATACTCTGGGATTTCCATACCATAATTAATATACTCTGGTATTGGGATACTATTCCAATGAAGACCCTTGAGATGTGTAAAATTCTGGGACAATCACTGATGCTCTGTGAATGAAGAAATGTATTTGAGGGCTACTGAGGAAGGGAAGAATATGTATTCATCCATGAATTGATTTCCCAAATCAATATAAGCATCAGATAGTCTGAGCAAAGCATGATTTTAATGGCACCCTCCTCCCACAGAGTATGCATTTGTGTTATGATAATGTCTGCTTAATAGAAAAAAAAGGAGAAGGGGGTGAGGGGGTACAAAATATATGGAAGGGTATAAGGGTAGACAAGAATGAAGCAGTTTTGGAAGATGAAATCTAACAAGGAAGAAAATAGAAGCAAATATGCAGCCTTTCAAGGATATTTCCCTCTCATGGGAGAGTGACATACTGGAGATTAAATTCTGCCATGGACCAATGGATTGGTGTTCCAGTTACAGACAAATCTAATTTGGTTTTTTTACTGGAAACCCAGTTCTAAAAAAGCTTGGCTAAATATTTGGTGTGTAGGCAATACATGCCAAATCTGGCTGGTGTGTTGGTCCATTATGCCACTGTTGTGGGTGTTGTGGGAATATAAATGCTCAGCTATCAATTAGTTTTGAGCCAAGCTTCCAATGGTACAGATAAACTCTGGTTGTCTTTCCAATGAAAATCCTAAGTAAATAGTTTTCTTCTTTCTCAATGGTGGGTATTTTTATTTCAATGCAAATATCCTTTTGAGAGCTAAACTAATGTACTATAACATCTGTTTCCCTAATTTTTTGGTGTCTTCCCTATGTAGTATGCTATGATAATCCCTCTCCAGTATCCCCCTTCTGCCTTTCATACCCCCATCATAGCCATAATGCATCCCTAAATGGCAATCTCAAATTTTCTGCATCCACTTCCTTCTGCATGGAAACCCATCCATCCAGCCCCTGCTTTCTCCCATTCCACCTATATACATCCTCTGATATGACCTCCACTACTGAACCTGGGTTCCTGAGTCCCCTGAATCCACTCAGTAGATCCCCACAGTGCCACTGCTTCATCTTCCATCTGTGTAACCTTTGCATGCACCATTATGCATCTACCCCTGGTGTGTTTGCCATGCTTTCACTGTGCTTATTGAGCTGAGCACCACACTATCTCTGGTGAATTCCAAGGTGGAAAAGAATGAATATGCATTGGGACAACTCACTTTAATATTGAAATCCCCTGATATCCTAACCAAATGATTTTCTGATGCTTTCCTCAGCCTTCTTCACCACTAAAACTTTCCAGTGAGGCCTCTCAAGTCGTTTATTCTCCTTGTACATATGGAACCACAGCATTCACCAGTAGTGTGCTTTTATTAAGGCCCTGTTTTTTTTCAGCAGATTTCTACAGATTGTAAATATTTTTGAATCAATCAATTTAGCCTTGGTTTTAACAAGAAAGACCTCCTTGGATTTTCTTGGGGGGATGCAGGCATATATCCTTTGAGATTTGGATCTGTCTGATTTTCATTTTTTATCCACCAAAATTGTTTCAAAAAATGGTCTGGGGGGAGGGACACTCTCTCATCATTGTTAAACTATGATTCAGAAAGAGTTTGAATTAATCAGTAATTAGACTGCACAAATTGTGTCAAAATTATTTGTTTTACTTACCAGAGCATGTTTTGAAAGGATTTCAGCCAAGACCAAAGCCCCTCAAAAAAGTGAGTAGAACACCTGTGGGGGATCTTGCCTGCATACAGGCTTAGGGTTCAAGACCAGTTGAAAAAACTCTGCCTTGGCTACTTTTTATATTGTGCAGGTACAGCAAGTGCTCAGAGGAAATTCAAGTGGGGAAGTAGGCAGAGGAAAGCACTCAAAAAGCACATGCATGATTATGCAGGTAAACTGTTGGAGTACTCATCTTAGATACTCATTCTCTTCTACATGTAAAACACAATGGTGGTAACACATCCAGGAAAGGATATTCAGATGTGTGCAGCAAAAGCACAGCAGGTGCTGCAGGGTTGGAACTTCACATAGTGCATTTGATGGTTGTGTGGATGGGGGCTGAAGGGGTGGTGCAGCGGGACTACTTGGTGGATCCACAGGGCTTGAGGAATTTGGAGGTTGCAGCAGAGGTCACCATGGAAGGACTTCCACAGGGTCAATTGCTGAAGGCAGGGGCTACAAGGCATGGGGTTCTACAGGGAAAAAATGGATGCAGAAGAGCAGAGAAGTATTGGTTAGGGTTGTGGAGTGGGGTATAAAATGTGGTTTAGGGAGGTTTATCTTGGGGTATCTTATTGTATGATTACCATAGGACATCTACAGTTGCTTTAGGGTATTTTTTTAGTATCTTAGTCTTGGTTAGGTAATATTTTCTGGAAAGTATACATACATTCATTGGAATTTCTAGTCCACTAGAATCCTATGGGGAATAGCAAAGAGGTTGCTCAAACTGTTGGAAGATATTAATGGTGCAGCATCTGTATTTTGACACTGGCTATCTTTTCTCTAAATCTACTACTTTGATATCCCTTCTCTAACTCTCAAACCCCTTCAAACGGAAATACAACTAACATCTAGGTTCTTCAAAAAACAGGATTTCTGGTGTCAAGTAGCTTAAACAAGCTCAAAACTCAATTCCCACCTCTTTCCAGTCTCTTCCCACCAGAAAACCTTGATATATCTCCTATTCATCTGAACTCAGCTGACTCTTGGCTTCCTTAGTTTTTATTCTATTTTATGCTTGAAGGTCTATACTGAACTTTCTCTTTATTATTCATTATCTTAATTTTTATTTCCTTTTTCTTTTTACCTTCTAGTCTTGTCAAGAAAATTATTCATCCACTAGTATTCTTAACCATAACAGTTAAATGAAACTTCTCTAGTGTTCAAGTGGTTAATAAACTATTTCTTTTATGTTGTTTTCCTCAAGAACATTTTCTTCCGATACTTGTTTTCCTTATCCAGTATGGTTTCAATTCTTGAGAAATTTCCTTGTATTACTATTAGCATGCACCTATCTTTGGGTAACATCAGCATCCAATGGAATGCATGGGGCCAGGTTTTTTGGGTCTATAGAAACTAGAAACCTTTTCCCGTATTTTCTGTTGGAGTGGTGGTGATTCACCAAGAAGTGGAGAGAATTGAAGTTGCCTGCAGATGTGCTTTGATCTGGATGGAGAGGGAGAACCAAACGTTTCTTTCAGCTATTGGCATTCAGAGCAGCCTGATGATTCAAAAAGTGAGTTTTGAAATGGACAGAAGACCTAGAATTTTATATTTCACCTTCAGAAACTTTATTCTCAAAGTGGGATAAAATCTCAAGGGGGGCCGGGGGAGTCGGAAAAAGGACCAAGGAGCAGGAAGGAATTTCAAGTAATATATAATAAGGCTCATGCATGATGCTTTAATTTTCCCTGGAAAACAAACTAGATTTAATAGAATAGAACAATAATTTTTAAAAAAATGGTTGATGAAAACAATGTAAGCTTATTCTGAGAATTGATGCTTTGGATTGACAATGGAATAGAAAAAACATTGTAATTTAAAAATGAAAGATAGATGAAACATTAATGGAAGAGAATCAACTAATAATTAATGGAATTGACTGAGGAAACATCACAAGTTGATGGAAAAGGTGGAATGAGAAGGGGGGGGGGGAATGTATATTAAATTGATCCAAGTAAAAAATGAGATTATTTGAGTGGAGAAGGAAGACCAGAATTCCAAGAATAGATTTCTCTTTGGATTCTGTCCAGATTAATCATCAACACATGTATAAATTAAAATCAAGCATGCATCTAATTGACCTGTTAAAATATTTCTGATTATTGATGTTAAATTCTGCTTGTTCCAAGCATTCTGGCTTTAGGTAAAAAGTGATATTTTATTTGATAGCTGGAGAGTCCAAATTGATGGCTTGAAAAGCAAGCTTTCCAGATATGTAACAGTTTCTGTGGTACCCAATCACAATAGTTTTGCAACTTTCTTTAAAATTGATTGTTCTGGCATTGATCAGAAACTCAAACATGATTGGGGACATTTTTTTTTTTTTTATTCCATGAGGGCTTGGCCTTTCCTTCACTTGGATAATGAAGTAAAAAGTTTTTGTTACAGCAAATCATCTGTGGTTGCATGGACACACATAAAATCATCAAATGTTTCCATATAAGAAAAATTGAAACATGTTGAATTACTACAACTTAAGACTCCCCATAACTGCACAAAGCTTGAGTAAAAACTATGCCTGCTGCGGCCAAAAGTTTCAAAGGTGGTCGTGGCAAAAATTGTGACCCTTTTTGGGGTAGCTTTACTTCAAAATTAGGGCATCTCCACCGGGGTTGCTAAACCGGGTTGCTATGCTAAATATAGCAACCCAACCCGGATATAGCAACTCCACCGGGGTTGCTATACCCCAGAAACCCATACCTGGGTTGCTATAGGAGTGCCAGATGTGGCACTCCTATAGCAACCCGATAGCAACCCATCGGCCAGATATCACACAGCAAACAAGTGTGATATCTGGCCCCTCCCCCCCCCGGTTACTTTTCACCACACACAACCGGGAGGCTTCGGTTACACCCGAAGCCTTTCACCTCCCCAAGCTACGATATATCGTAGCTTGCGGTGGGTAGCAACCCAGCCTCGGGTTGCTAAGACTGCGGCGAGGAGCCCCGGCACAGTCGATTTAGCAACCCGGATAGCTCCACGCGGTGGAGATGGCCTTAGCAAAGGTTGATTTCAACAATGTTTGTCTAATCTGAAGTACATGAACTGCCATAATGATATTGCTGCGGAAAACAAAAAAAAGGGCAAAAACATCCCTTTTGTTGGAACAAGAACTTTCTTGGTATGTTGTGTAGTGCACGTTTACTTTGGAAAATCAGTATATTCTTGGGGGTAGATTGTGAATGCAACCAAACAATTTTCCCAACCGCCCCTCCCGACCCCAAGGAGCTGCGCCTAGGAGCTTGCTTGCCAAGGGCAAAGTAGGTATTTATGTACTAATTTACACAGACGACCTTTTCAAAGGTTGCCCTCCTTCTGTCAGTGGCCGAGAGGTCTGGTAAGCCGGAAGTTCCGAGTCAGCTCACATATTATAAGCTCCCCATGTCACCCTCATGAGAAGTTGTGGAACAACCTGAAGCAAGATTGAACAAAGTTATTTTGTTTATGTACACAATCAACCTGAAGGGACATTCATTCCGAGAGTGCCTTCAAATTCAATGAGCGGAGGATGGGGCGATTCTACTATTGGTCAACTTGCCACCGTTGTGAGCCTGATTGTATGTATTTATAATAGTATCTAGATTTTTTTAAGTCTATTGTGGATGATTTTTTGCAGGGGTATTGATTGATCTGGTGACCGGGCCAGGTGGGCATGGATAAGATACATAATATGTAAATATGTACAAATGATGTGTCAAAGATATTTATTTATTTATTTATAACATCCTCCATCGACAATTCATTTTCTACGCTCGACTCATAGACCGGATTTCCAGGTTTTGACGTCTCAGAGCGATTGAATAGCCCCGGAATTCCTGGATAGTCTGATGGAACGGAGGTTTGTTGTAGTCGATTGCTTTTGTTCAACACGCTCATCTTACATAGCTACGTACATATTTGATTAGGCGTGCGTTGGTGGAGTTGATAGGGTGTGATGAGATTTTGTTTCTCATAGGTCGGAATCTTGTTGTAGATCTGGAACTTGTCAAGGTGAAACTGTGTTGGTTTGGCCTCAGATGCATGTCCGGTGGGGGGTTTAGGTTGGTATAGATATTTATTTGTACAGCAAATTGTACAATTTAACGTTGGCTTAGTTTTAGTAACCAGATATTTAAAAGGTTACATAGATTCACAAAATGGCGGCGATTACCGAATTAAGGGTTGGTTCAAGCTTAAACTGTTTGTCCCCCCGAGACTTAATCATCGATTAAGGTTTGTCTGATACATATTTAAATATGTTTACTTTACTTTTTTTCTTTTTTTTTTTTGACACAGGAGACTCAAAATAAATAATACAACAACAACCCAAGAAAAAACCCTCAGCTTGGAGAGTCAACCCCACACAGGCGGACTTAGTGATACCCTGCTTCTCTGTTCCGCTCCTTATCTCCTCCATCAACCCCCTTGGTCATTAACCTATCCCTCCCAGATTATCTGGCCAGCACTTTTCCCCAAGTTTCATCCTTCATCACTCCATGCACAGCCCCAACACAACACTCACCTCTCCTTCGCTTTGGCTCTGATAGCAAGTGATGTCATCCCAGCTTCCTCCCAACCTAGCTGAAGATGATCTTCAAGCCTCCTCTCAAGCTGAACATCAAACCCACATGCCTTCAACTTCAGCCCATGACCTCTCCATCTTCATCGATCCGAGCAATCGTTTTCTCCCTATGCCTACCCGGAAAAAAAAGAGGGCTTATACCTCCTGCAGACAATGCCGCAAGAGGCGATGCGCCTGCTCTCGTGAACTTCCTTGTCGGTAGTTTTTCTCTTTTTTTTTCCCTTCCTTTTCTTTTCACTCCTTGTTTCCTTCTTCTCCATATCTATAACTTGCTCTCCCGTCCCTAAATGATACGTAAACTAAACAGAAACTAAATTCTGTAAGTTCGACGAGACATCGTGATCACCTGAGACAATTATTTATCTAAGCTATCCAGATTTAGATCAACGGACCAATAAAACTTATCCATTACCCCTCTTTCTTCTTTCTGGCATCGATCATTGTCAACCTCTTCAACCCACCTCACATGAGTCATCCCGTAGGTTTGGCCTGCGTCTCCAGGGGAGAAGGTGATCAATGTGACTGGACAGGCGCAAGTCCTCAATTTATTAAGCCTAAAGGTCAAATCAACCGTGACCAGCTCTTGAGTAGGCAAGCCAACCCTGCTCGTCTTAGGATTCAGCAAGACTTTCAGGCTCTCGATAACCGCGTCGAATATCTCTTAGATCTCGTCAAACAACACACTACATCCTCCACCACCCCCCCAGTCACCAAACCGGCAATCGTCCCAGTAACAAATTATCATGTTGACGACATTGCAACTCAGCTCAGTCGGTTCACATTGAACCAAGCCATACCCCAGTTACCGATCGAGCGACCTTTCTCAAATCCTAATGCTCAAATCTCAGTCAAAGAAGTATGCAAGCTTTCTTTTCTTTTGTCTTGATCTTCACCAATAATTTATTAAGGCTGGTAAAACCCTAAGACAAAACCCAAACCATAGATTTCTAACTCTGCTTTGCTTGCATCCAGGTTGAAGAATATGCCCAAGAAGAAGAAAGGAAAGCCAAGTCCCCTTCGTTTACGTTCAACATAGGATCTGGCAGTCCGGTAACTACACCTGGTTTAAACCAACCCAACCTCGTCTCATCCTCTGCCACCTCGCCCGTCTTACAAGGTCTACTGGGCATCGGAAAAGGTCCTACCACGTTTGAGGGAATCATGGCAGAGTTGCCTAGTTGCATCCAGATCAAGGCTTGTCTGGAACAGTTCGAATATCACAGAGCTTGGATGCGTATGCCACTACTCGATATCCTCTTCCGGTCAACTTTGAGAGATGATTTCTAATTAACTCCTTTGTTCAATCCTCTCCACGGCATGTATAACAAACGTGATCATTAATGGTGAGTGCTTCCTCAAACTTCTCTTTTCTGCTGTGCGTTTCACAATAATTAACCTTATTATTTATTTTCCTTCTTAAACTATAGGTTGCCTGTTCTAAGATCGGATCCTCCATCGTCCTAGCTTCTGGGAACAGGTGTATGACCAGATCAAGCGCAACTTTTCGTACACGGATCAGCGAGCCCAAACACACTGGTTGGCCATTCTGTTTTCAGTCTGTGGATTGGGGTTGTTCAACAACGTCGTGCAATCGGAGTCGGCTCTGAAGAACTACGAATTACCCACTTCAGTCAAAGCCCAGCGTGCCTTAGCCTTACGCTGGTGCAGGGCTGCAACAAGCTGTTTGGAAGTTGGCAGTGAGTCTTTTTTGCTCCATTGGCCGTTTGCATAAAGTCCTCAACGTCCAATCCTATTAAAAATCTACCTGGTTGATTCGGCCGATCTAGACTTCGAAGCAGCACCCAGTCTCGACTCGATATCTGCTATGGCAATATTGGCACAACTTCCTCTGTAATTAGAATTTCAATTCCCCCATGTTTCCACTCTTTTGTCTTCTCAACCACGCTGCTACTAACTCTCCTGCTGAGAGCTCATACACCCTTGGAAATCTGCATTTTGTCTGATTATTCTAAAATGCGCACTCCTACCCTTGTACAATCGCGAATTGCATTGTTTTTAGGTACACATCGGTCAGTGCTCTCCTGTATCTAATCAGAGGACATTTTCTAGTGCACAAACCTGATCAGAATTTGAACAACTACCTTTGCACAGAACGGCGAGACATTGGGATTGGCCTTGGACTTCATAGGAAAAGCAATCGATCTAGCAGTGAAAATCGACTTAGTAAGTGTGGTCGAACTGATTACTAAGTAGAACAAAGTCATTTCTGATGTAAATAAACGATCTAGCACATTGATCCGGATTTGCATCCGATACATCAACATTCTACTGCTCTGGTGAAGCAAAATCGAAGGAGGTTGATGGTTGCCTTGCTATGCCAGCATTATAAAATGGGCGGATTGCTGTGCCAAGAACATGGACTGCGGCCCCTCGAACAGTTTTCCGGCCTGGAGTTACCCCTCGACCAGTTTGACGAAGACTTTGATTCAGTCGATGGCCACTTGAAGACGCCCCGCGTCCCTGGCTCTACTCACACAATCATGACTGGGGTTCGATGTCGATTTCAAGTGTCGCGCATCTGGCAAGAAATTGGCATCATGTTCTCCAACCCTGCCGAGCCTCCAACACATGAAAGAGTCTTGAGTATACACAAAAAGCTGAAAGACGTGGAATCCGAGTGGCCTGAGACCATCCAGACCCAGTTCAATCCAGCGACCTGCTCCTTCACGCCCCCATTCAAATTAGTACCGACCAGCTCGCCAGGTCGCCAGGTTCTGCTTATCGATAGGTTGGGCTGTTTTGCGGTCTTTGCGGCGGCGATGATCAGACTTCACAGAGGATTTCTAATGGAAGTTGACGGCGCCCCCATCGAAGATATAAAAATGCATCGTGAACAGGTTTATTACTATGGAAGTTAGTGACCACCTTCCTTTCGCTTCTTCTCTGGATCAATGACACCAACTGTTTTCTATTCTCACCCCCTCAGGAGCCATGCTGGCTATCCATCGCGCGGAATTATTCCCACTTGATAATGGTGAGTAGTCACCCCCAAGATCCTTTCTAGTTAATCTACGATGGTCAAGCCCCATAGATGAAGAATTCTGGTTTATGCTTATCAACTTATTGCAATGCTCAGTACCTATCCAGTTTTTTGTTCTGTCTTCTACAATATCCTTGGCCGTTTACTGCTTGACCAACAACTCGAGCGATGAAGATGAGAAATCCCACATTGTGGCGGAAGAACTTAAGAAAGTGAAAAATGTGCTGAGGAGATGTGTAAGTAGTTGAAGATCCATGCGCCAGTAAGATATCATGGTTCCCAGGCTGACCAATATCATGTACGAATAACTCGCGAATAGACTGCTATGAGTTCAATCTTGAGAAGGACTTATGCAGTCTTGGATTTCGCTCTAAGCAAGTGGGCAAGTCTCCAGAGTCGTACCACGCCTGTTGACGGTGGAGTCCGTAAGCGGGTAAAGCCAGATCCCGACGCCAACCCAAATGCTCCAGACGTGACGAATTTTGCCTCAAATCAAACTGGAAATCGACCTGCGGCAAATGTTCAAGAGAACTGGTTTGAAGGATCGGCCAGTAGTGAATATACCGGTGAAGATTCTCGATTTATGGAAAACCTTTTGCGGAGCTTACTGCAAAATCACACATGGCCAGACTACTTTGAGCTGAATCATGAACCTGTGAGTCCAGATCATGCCAATCCTCTACCGGAATGGTCTTGCGGACTCTATCCTCCAGGAACGGGCTTCTGCTAACTTTTCTACTATTCAATTTTTAACAGCCTCGAAATCCAGGGCCTGTTACAACCTTCACCAACTCGCCAGGACTGCCAGGAGCTCCGCAAACCTTTGATTTTGGCAACCTTTTTGATCTTCATTCTTCGGAGCCAGCTGCTGCCACCACCAGCAGCCCACACGGTACTAGTGGCACCAAGTCGGATGGATCCTCAGTAGCCTATCTATCTACACCCTCATCTTCCACGAACCAATTGTTTTCATCTATGTTCAACGATCAAGAGCTGAATTCGTCACCCACGTCCTTGAACCCAGCGACAGCTTCCTTCCCTTTTGGTGTCAGTTTCGACAAACACCAAAACTCTACACCTTCATTCGCAGAATTACCTTATCCGATTACGTATCAACCCGTCATCAACAGCCGTAATGGTAGTGGAAGTGTGCCAGGCACCATCAATTCTTCTCTTGACAATAGCTATCTAAATCATCAATTAGCTGATTGTAATCGTAGTACTACCAGCTACAATCTCTCCACTCAATTTGATTTGCCAATTAACGGTAGCATTACTTGATATAGTTTGGAAACGATACCTGGATATTTTCTTTCCTTCTGTCAACAACCACTATTCTATAATATATCAAAAGATCAAACCTAAAAGTATATCGGTGTGGGAGTGCTGTTTTACTGTCTTGTTGCTTTATATCAATGATCGAGGTAGAATGTATGCACTTTATAGCTTGGTTAGTTCTACAAAGGTAAATCTCAGCTATGTCGTTGGAAGCATAGAATCGGAGATATCTTTTAGTTTATTTAATTTGTTTGGTTCTTTTTTATATATTTTTCTTGAGACGGGTAATGCAATGTGTGTCTAAAAAAGCTATAAAACTTTCCGGCCGTGTCCTGGAAGTTGGACCGTTAGCGGTCTGTTGGATAATGCCCTGAAGGGGACTGACCTCGGTCGGTGATCACTGTGAAAATTTAAAAACAAGGCAAAGGCCCATTGATTTTTGACAGAATCATCAATCAACATTTCCAATCGATAAAATGGAATATACACCCATCAAGTGTAGAATTTCCCTTGAATCCGACACCCCCGACCTTCCAAGGCCTTCTAGCCCACCCAGCTTGATTGAAACGGTTGCTCAGGTTGATCGCTTCATGCACGTTGGTATGCAAAATGGTATGTGAAATATTGGATTGTTTTAAATTTTTCTTCTTCTTGTTTGATCCGTTCTGAACATTCACTCACAAACAGTACCCAACTCAAATTCAAATGTTGTTATCTGTTCAGCCCCAGGCTTCATGTCCCATACCAAATATGAAATACAAGCCAACAAACGCAAGAAGAAAGCCGATGAACGTGAGAAGAGATCCAAGGCGTGTGAAACCCAAATCATGAAGACGTTCCAAGAAATGGACAAGAGATTTGAACAAATGGACAAGAGATTCGAACAAATGGACAAGAGATTCGAACAAATGGACAAGACATTCAAACACATGGACAAGAGATTCAAACACATGGACAAGAGACTCAAACAAATGGACAAGAGATTCAATCAAATGGACAAGAGATTCAAACAAATGGACAAGAGACTCAAACAAATGGACAAGAGGTTCAATCAAATGGACAAGAGATTCAAACAAATGGACAAGAGATTCAAACAAATGGACAAGAGATTTGAACAAATGGACAAGAGATTCAAACAAATGGACAGGAGATTCAAACAAATGGACAAGAGATTTGAACAAATGGATCACAAGAGATTCAAACAAATGGACAAGAGATTTGAACAAATGGACAAGAGATTCCAAAAAATGGACAGGAGAGTCAAACAAATGGACAAGAGATTTGAACAAATGGATCACAAGGGATTCGAACAAATGGACAAAAGATTTGAACATATGGACCAGAGATTCGAACAAATGGTCAAGAGATTTGAACAAATGGACAAGAGATTCAAACAAATGGACAAGAGATTCGAACAAATCAACAAGAGATTCGAACAAATGGACAAGAGATTCGAACAAATGGACAAGAGATTTGAACAAATGGACAGGAGATTCAAACAAATGGACAAGAGATTTGAACAAATGGATCACAAGAGATTCGAACAAATGGACCAGAGATTCGAACAAATGGACAAGAGATTCAAACAAATGGGCAAGAGATTCAAACAAATGGACAAGAGATTCGAACAAATAGACAAGAGATTCAAACAAATGGACAAGAGATTCAAACAAATGGACAAGAGATTTGAAAAAATAGAAAATGACATCTCACATATGAAGGGAGCGGTGGAGGAAATCCACTTGGTTCTTTGAGTGAACTACAAAGGAATCCATGGCATCTTTGGCCATGTTTAACAGAATCATCAATCAACATTGTCAATCCATAAAATGGAATATACACCCATCAAGTGTAGAATTTCCCTTGAATCCGACACCCCCAACCTTCCAAGGCCTTCCAGCCCACCCACCTTGATTGAAACTGTTGCTCAGGTTGATTGCGTCATGCACCTCGGTATGCAAAATGGTATGTGAAATATTGGATTGTTTTAAATTTTTCTTCTTCTTGTTTTATCCGTTCTGAACATTCACTCACAAACAGCACCCAACTCACATTCAAATGTTGTTATCTGTTCAGCCCCAGGCTTCATGTCCCATACTGAATATGAAAGACGGGCCAACAAACGCAAGAAGAAAGCTGATGAACGTGAGAAGAGAGCCAAGGCGTGCAAAACCCAAATCATGAAGACGTTCCAAGAAATGGACAAGGGATTCAAACAAATGGACAAGAGATTCAAACAAATGGACAAGAGATTCAAACAAATGGACAAGAGATTCAAACAAATGGACAAGAGATTCAAACAAATGGACAAGAGATTCAAACAAATGGACAAGAGATTTGAACAAATGGACAAGAGATTCAAACAAATGGACAGGAGATTCAAACAAATGGACAAGAGATTTGAACAAATGGATCACAAGAGATTCAAACAAATGGACAAGAGATTTGAACAGATGGACCAGAGATTTGAACAAATGGTCAAGAGATTTGACCAAATGGACAAGAGATTCGAACAAATGGACAAGAGATTTGAACAAATGGACAGGAGATTCAAAGAAATGGACAAGAGATTTGAACAAATGGATCACAAGAGATTCGAACAAATGGACCAGAGATTCGAACAAATGGACAAGAGATTCAAACAAATGGGCAAGAGATTCGAACAAATGGACAAGAGATTCGAACAAATGGACAAGAGATTCAAACAAATGGACAAGAGATTCAAACAAATGGACAAGAGATTTGAAAAAATAGAAAATGACATCTCACATATGAAGGGAGCGGTGGAGGAAATCCACTTGGTTCTTTGAGTGAACTACAAAGGAATCCATGGCATCTTTGGCCATGTTTAACAGAATCATCAATCAACATTGTCAATCCATAAAATGGAATATACACCCATCAAGTGTAGAATTTCCCTTGAATCCGACACCCCCGACCTTCCAAGGCCTTCCAGCCCACCCACCTTGATTGAAACTGTTGCTCAGGTTGATTGCGTCATGCACCTCGGTATGCAAAATGGTATGTGAAATATTGGATTGTGTTAAATTTTTCTTCTTCTTGTTTTATCCGTTCTGAACATTCACTCACAAACAGCACCCAACTCACATTCAAATGTTGTTATCTGTTCAGCCCCAGGCTTCATGTCCCATACTGAATATGAAAGACGGGCCAACAAACGCAAGAAGAAAGCTGATGAACGTGAGAAGAGAGCCAAGGCGTGCAAAACCCAAATCATGAAGACGTTCCAAGAAATGGACAAGGGATTCAAACAAATGGACAAGAGATTCAAACAAATGGACAAGAGATTCAAACAAATGGACAAGAGATTTGAACAAATGGATCACAAGAGATTCGAACAAATGGACAAGAGATTCGAACAAATGGACAAGAGATTCCAAAAAATGGACAGGAGATTCAAACAAATGGACAAGAGATTTGAACAAATGGATCACAAGGGATTTGAACAAATGGACAAGAGATTTGAACCGATGGACCAGAGATTCGAACGAATGGTCAAGAGATTTGAACAAATGGACAAGAGATTCAAACAAATGGACAAGAGATTTGAACAAATCAACAAGAGATTTGAACAAATGGACAAGAGATTCGAACAAATGGACAAGAGATTTGAACAAATGGACAGGAGATTCAAACAAATGGACAAGAGATTTGAACAAATGGATCACAAGAGATTCAAACAAATGGACCAGAGATTCGAACAAATGGACAAGAGATTCAAACAAATGGGCAAGAGATTCGAACAAATGGACAAGAGATTCAAACAAATGGACAAGAGATTCAAACAAATGGACAAGAGATTCAAACAAATGGACAAGAGATTTGAACAAATGGATCACAAGAGATTCGAACAAATGGACAAGAGATTCGAAAAAATGGACAAGAGATTCCAAAAAATGGACAGGAGATTCAAACAAATGGACAACAGATTTGAACAAATGGATCACACGGGATTTGAACAAATGGACAAGAGATTTGAACAGATGGACCAGAGATTCGAAAAAATGGTCAAAAGATTTGAACAAATGGACAGGAGATTCAAACAAATGGACAAGAGATTTGAACAAATCAGCAAGAGATTCGAACAAATGGACAAGAGATTCGAACAAATGGACAAGAGATTTGAACAAATGGACAGGAGATTCAAACAAATGGACAAGAGATTTGAACAAATGGATCACAAGAGATTTGAACAAATGGACCAGAGATTCAAACAAATGGACAAGAGATTCAAACAAATGGGCAAGAGATTCGAACAAATGGACAAGAGATTCGAACAAATGGATCACAAGAGATTCGAACAAATGGACAAGAGATTCGAACAAATGGACAAGAGATTCCAAAAAATGGACAGGAGATTCAAACAAATGGACAAGAGATTTGAACAAATGGATCACAAGGGATTTGAACAAATGGACAAGAGATTTGAACAGATGGACCAGAGATTTGAACAAATGGTCAAGAGATTTGAACAAATGGACAAGAGATTCAAACAAATGGACAAGAGATTTGAACAAATCAACAAGAGATTCAAACAAATGGACAAGAGATTCGAACAAATGGACAAGAGATTTGAACAAATGGACAGGAGATTCAAACAAATGGACAAGAGATTTGAACAAATGGATCACAAGAGATTCAAACAAATGGACCAGAGATTCGAACAAATGGACAAGAGATTCAAACAAATGGGCAAGAGATTCGAACAAATGGACAAGAGATTCGAACAAATGGATCACAAGAGATTCGAACAAATGGACAAGAGATTCGAACAACTGGACAAGAGATTCCAAAAAATGGACAGGAGATTCAAACAAATGGACAAGAGATTTGAACAAATGGATCACAATGGATTTGACCAAATGGACAAGAGATTTGAACAGATGGACCAGAGATTCAAACAAATGGTCAAGAGATTTGAACAAATGGACAAGAGATTCAAACAAATGGACAAGAGATTTGAACAAATCAACAAGAGATTCGAACAAATGGACAAGAGATTCAAACAAATGGACAAGAGATTTGAACAAATGGACAGGAGATTCAAACAAATGGACAAGAGATTTGAACAAATGGATCACAAGAGATTCGAACAAATGGACCAGAGATTCGAACAAATGGACAAGAGATTCAAACAAATGGGCAAGAGATTCGAACAAATGGACAAGAGATTGGAACAAATGGACAAGAGATTCGAACAAATGGACAAGAGATTCAAACACATGGACAAGAGATTCGAAAAAATAGAAAATGACATCTCACATATGAAGGGAGCGGTGGAGGAAATCCACTTGGTTCTTTGAGTGAACTACAAAGGAATCCATGGCATCTTTGGCCATGTTTAACAGAATCATCAATCAACATTGTCAATCCATAAAATGGAATATACACCCATCAAGTGTAGAATTTCCCTTGAATCCGACACCCCCGACCTTCCAAGGCCTTCCAGCCCACCCACCTTGATTGAAACTGTTGCTCAGGTTGATTGCGTCATGCACCTCGGTATGCAAAATGGTATGTGAAATATTGGATTGTTTTAAATTTTTCTTCTTCTTGTTTTATCCGTTCTGAACATTCACTCACAAACAGCACCCAACTCACATTCAAATGTTGTTATCTGTTCAGCCCCAGGCTTCATGTCCCATACCGGATATGAAAGACGGGCCAACAAACGCAAGAAGAAAGCTGATGAACGTGAGAAGAGAGCCAAGGCGTGCAAAACCCAAATCATGAAGACGTTCCAAGAAATGGACAAGAGATTCAAACAAATGGACAAGAGATTCAAACAAATGGACAAGAGATTCAAACAAATGGACAAGAGATTCAAACAAATTGACAAGAGATTCAAACAAATGGACAAGAGATTCAAACAAATGGACAAGAGATTCAAACAAATGGACAGGAGATTCAAACACATGGACAAGAGATTTGAACAAATGGATCACAAGAGATTTGAACAAATGGACAAGAGATTTGAACAAATGGACAAGAGATTCAAACAAATGGACAAGAGATTTGAACAAATGGACAAGAGATTCAAACAAATGGACAAGAGATTTGAACAAATGGACAAGAGATTCAAACAAATGGACAAGAGATTTGAACAAATGGACAAGAGATTCAAACAAATGGACAAGAGATTTGAACAAATGGACAAGAGATTCAAACAAATGGACAAGAGATTTGAACAGATGGACAAGAGATTTGAACACATGGACAAGGGATTAAAACAAATGGACAAGAGATTTGAACAAATGGTCAAGAGATTTGAACAAATGGACAAGAGATTTGAACAAATGGACAAGAGATTTGAACAATTGGACAAGAGATTTGAACATATCAACAAGAGATTTGAACAAATGGACAAGAGATTCAAACAAATGGACAAGAGATTCGAAAAAATCAACAAGAGATTCAAACACATGGACAAGAGATTTGAACAAATGGATCACAAGAGATTCGAACAAATGGACAAGAGATTCAAACAAATGGACAAGAGATTCAAACAAATGGACAAGAGATTCAAACAAATGGACAAGAGATTCAAACAAATGGACAAGAGATTCGAACAAATGGACAAGAGATTCGAACACATGGACAAGAGATTCAAACACATGGACAAGAGATTCGGAAAAATAGAAAATGACATCTCACATATGAAGGGAGCAGTGGAGGAAATCCACTTGGTTCTTTGAGTGAACTATAATGGAATCCATGGCATCTTTGGCCATGTCTAACAGAATCATCAATCAACATTGTCAATCCATAAAATGGAATATACACCCATCAAGTGTAGAATCTCTCTTGAATCTGATACCCCCAAACTTTCAAGGCCTTCCAGCCCACCCACCCTGATTGAAACCGTTTCTCAGGTTGATTGCTTCATGCACCTTGGTATTCAAAATGGTATGTGAAATATTGGATTGTTTTAAATTTTTCTTCTTCTCGTTTTATCCGTTCTGAACAAGGTGCCTGCCATTCACTCACAAACAGTCATCAACCAAAACCCGGTGGATCCAACAACGTGGAAAGAAGTTTCTTGCAAGATGGTGAAGACTTTGATCAAGAGCCTTGAGGCTGAAAGCATGTTTTAGATTTTTTTTTTGGTAGCTTTGGAAAATAACCGCTACGCTAACAAGTAGAATAATTTTTTTTCCGGTAATACATATGGGAGTTCCCATTAGCCTAGCGGCATCAGATCCACGCTGCGCTACGCTAAATGTTAGCTGTTGGCTGAATTTTTTCCGGCTAAATGTTAGCTGTTAGCTGAATTTCTTCCTGCTAAATGTTAGCTGTTAGCTGATTTTTAGCCACTAAATGTTAGCTGTTAGCTGACTTTTTTCCTACTAAACATTAGCTGTTAGCTTAATTTTTTCCCACTACAGCAAGCTCAAATAGTGCAAAGTGTCGGCCCACAGCCAGCTGAGTGAACAGTCTGAACATAATTTTTTGGGTGGATTACATCCCTGCTTGTTTTACCAATAGTTGTGGTGATGTACTTGGGCAAAGAAAATGATGTGGGAATGTTGAAAGTTTTTCCCTCGCCCAAATTGCCTTGCATTGAGGCTGTGATTATTTTAAATTAATGTGTTCATGAATCCTGTTGAAGAATTTCTTTTCCAGCTTTACTCGCTTCCTTTGAGTTAAATAAGCATTTCTTCTCATTCTCTGATGGGCATTCTGATTACTGTTCTGGGCAATTTCCATATGAGCAAAATGTGTTATTCAATTGAAATTTGTCCAGGAAGTAACCATATGTCCCAAAGGAATGAAATAAATGCATATCCAAAAATTGGAAAGAGAAAAAATGGAAAAGAAACAAATAATGTTTTTTTTTGAAAAAAAAAACAAATTAACAATAGAAATTAAAAATAAAAAATAAAAAAAAATAAGCTGTTTTGATTGATGTAGTTGCACAAGTACAGGAGTTAAAACAGCATTTTGATTGATGTACTTGTGAAAGTTGAGATTTTTGATTGCTTGACTTGCACAAGTACAGGATCTATAATTGGGCAGAGTGGACCAGCTTTGACCTCAGACAGTGGAATTTATCACTCCTGCTATATTATAAGTAACTGCAACATACCTAATCAATGTCACCCTCATTACAAATCCTACTCACCAATGAGGGTGACACTGATTAGGCATGTTGCAGTTACTTATAGTATAGCAGGAGTGATAAATTCCACTGTCTGAGGTCAAAGCTGGTCCATTCTGCCCAATTATAGATCCTGTACTTGTGCAAGTCAAGCAATCAAAAATCTCAACGTTCACAAGTAAATCAATCAAAATGCTGTTTTAACTCCTGTACTTGTGCAACTACATCAATCAAAACAGCTTATTTTTTTTATTTTTTTATTTTTTTTAATTTCTATTGTTAATTTGTTTTTTTTTTTTTTCAAAAAAAAACATTATTTGTTTCTTTTCCATTTTTTCTCTTTCCAATGTTTGGATATGCATTTATTTCATTCCTTTGGGACATATGGTTACTGCTGTGAATCTTGCAGGATTTCAGATGCAGGAAAGTGCGAGGTAGCTAAGCTGGAGATTGTATTGCTGTAGATAAAGAGCCTATTTATAGACAATGAGTTATAGATTGAGAGTACAAGAGAAATGAGGCCGGCCATGGAGAGAGGCCGGTTCCGGACGGGTTCCATCTGATGGGACCCGTCGACTAAAAGCTGGGACAAACTGGGAAAGGAATAGGTGATCTGGATTAAGTAATCGGGATCAACACAATTATAATGATACAAGGGTTAGAGATCTATAGAGAGGAATACAAAGTTAGCCAAGAGCGGCTTATAGAGGAAGAAGAAGGTCATCCAGATAAGGGTAAAGGATGAGGTCTTCACATCATCCCCTTCCTAGTTCCAAGCCTCCGAGCTTGGGTTGACCCATCCTTAATGCCGGGCCCGTTGGTCAGCTTTGGTGTTTCCCATCCTTAATGCCGGGCCCGTCGGTCAGCTTTGGTGTTTCCCATCCGTAAGCCGGTTCCCTTATTGACGTTCCTATTGAAGAATAAATTCTTTGAGCTTCTGAAAAACTGTTTTAAACGGTCTCCGTTTATTGTGTATTTGAGCGGATGTCCTGACGGAGTCTCTAAGTTGAAACTTCCATTCTTATTGGCCAAGATTATTTTGAATGGTCCATCACATTTTGGATGTAAATTACTGGGGCGTCCTTCAAAGTGTCTCAACACGAGGTCCCCTGCTTTTAGGTTCCGCTCAAAATACTTGCCTTCAGCATTTGCAGATCGTAGCGCAGCCTTCTTATTAATCTTGGCAATTTGTTTCTGTCTTTCTTGAGAGAAGTCAATTGATCAGAGTTGTTCTGATTCCCGTCGAGCCTTCTGATTTTTTACGGCTAGTACTGGATCTATCCCGTAACACATGTAAAAAGGCAATCGCTCCAAGCCTGCTGTTTTTGAGGTCCAATAGCCCATTAGAGCTAACCCTAGATATAGATCCCATTCTAATTGTTTATTAGGGATGCAGAACTTACAAATACAACCTATCAGTGTGCTGTGGAAACGGGACTGTGGGTGATAAGGAGATATGCGATTGTGTTTTATTTGATTGTCATGTAGGAAAGTTTCAAATACTTTGCCGTTGAATTTGCTACCATTATCTGTAGTGATCAAGCGAGGAAATCCATGGGTCTCGATGATGTGTTTTACCAGTTTTGCTATGGCTAGGCCAGAACAAGCCTTGAGTGGAATGGCATAGGCCCATCTGGTACCGTAATTGATTGCGGTGGCAAGGTATTGGTTTCCTCGAGGTGTTTGAGGCAAGGATCCTACAAAATCTATTCCCCATGTTACAAAGGGGGCCTTTTGTTCCACAACTTGTAATGGCATTTTATTTTTGTCTGAGTTATGGCTACAGAATTGGCAGGAGGTACAACTTTTAATCGCTTCTTCTACTATTTTGTTCATGCATGGGAAAAAACATTCTGACCTTAGCTGAAATAGAGTGTCTCGAGTGTTTTGGTGTCCAAGCCTGATGTGAGTCTCTTCAGCCAATCTTTTTGCGCAATTCAAGTCATCGACTATGACAAGGTCTGGTTTGCCGGGTATGGTTTTTACTAGTTCTTCTTTAGTAAATTTTAATCCTTTCTTTAATAACTTGGCGGTTTCATAATTTTTGAGGTCTTCCAGCTTCTTAAAGGATTCTTTGACAAACAGTTCTAACAAGAATAGTGATTCAGCAACTTCGGGCGGGTTTCTGTCGGAGGAGCTATCTGGTTTCCTTGAAAGAGCGTCAGCCGCCATCTTTTCAGAGCCTGGTCAATAGATTATGTGTACATTAAAGAATTCAATCTCGTCAACAAATCAAGCTGATCTTTGGTTTACATGCCTTTGTGATTTGAAGTACTTCAAGGATTTGTGGTTGTTGCGTACCAAGAATGGTGAGCCTTTGATGTAGCCTCTGAAGTGTTTGAGAGCATGTACAATAGCGAGGAGTTCTATTTCTTGTGCAGAGTAGTTCTGCTTGGTTTTTGATAACTTGCGTGATTTGTATGCTATAGGTTTGAGGGTGTGAGTTTTAACAGTTTTTGCGTATTCTTCAAGATTAAAGGATTTGTTGATAGGATCTGAGTTGGGGTCTTGCTTTAGGACAGCCCCAATGTTCTGTCCAGAGGTGTCAGTGTTGAGGACAAAGGGATTGAAGGGTTTTGGGTGATGTAGGATAACTGTCCGAGCCAAGTGATATTTCAAGTTTTTGAAAGCGATCGCTTGGTCCTCCCCCCACGAAATCAAGACCCCTTTATTTGGCGAGCCTTCTGTTAATTTGTATAAGGGAGTTGCAATTTTAGAGAAATTTTTAATGAATCTTTTGTAGTATGTTGCCAGGTTTAAAAAGCCTTGTACCTCCGTTATGTTCACGGGAGTTGGCCATTCTTTAATTTTGTTTATTTTGTTATTGTCGACATTGATACCTGAGCCGTTGACAATGTGGCCTAGGAAGAGTAGATTCTCCTTTCCCCAGTCACATTTTTTTTCCGATACTACCAAATCGTACTCTTTCAGTAGTTCAAATATTCACTTGATATGTGCCTTGTGTTCTTCTCTTGAATTCAAGAATACAATTACGTCGTCCATATATACCAGTGCATATTTTCCTAAGCATTCTTCCAAGATGTTATTCATCATATGTTGGAAAGTTGCTGGCGCGTTACATAGGCCAAATGGCATTACAAGAAATTTGTATGAGCCATTCCTTGTTGCGAACGCAGTTTTTTGGTATCAATCTCATGGGTAAATTTACTTGCCAGAACCCCGATTTCAAGTCAATTGAACTAAATATCCTGGCTCCTTGTAAGAACTGGTAGGCATTGTTGATCCTTGGTAAGGGGAAAGAATCCTTCACTTTTAGAGATTTTAATTTTTGGTAGTTGACTCATGCCCGCGTACTCCCGTCTGGTTTCTTTACTAAGATGATAGGTGCCAACCAGGGAGACTTACTCGGTCTGATTATTCCGTCTTTTAAGCCGTCTCTTACAAATTGGTCTATCAACACGTGTTCTGGAGGAGAGTAAGGCCGTCTGTGTACTTTAACTGGACCTGCATCTCCTGTGTTGATGTCATGTTTGAATTCTTTTGGCTTTTGCTGTCCAACTACTTCTCTGAAACATTCCGGAGCTGTGTTGTAGGCAATCTTGCTGAATTCGTTTTCTATTTGCTTTGGAGACGGAATTATTGAATTTAATCCTGAGCTGCCGGCTCTTTTGTTGTATGGTCAAACGTTCACAACATGATTATTCTGGTAAGTAAAGGTGTAACTTAAGTCATTGTAGTCAGGCACGGCCCTAGTCTGGCATAACCATGGTAGTCCGAGAACTAAGTCCATCTCCGGGAGGTTAATCAAAAACGCCTCCATCTTTGTACAGTTTCTGTTGATGCATAGGTTGAATCTTGCCTTCATTTTCACTTGTTCAAAATATCCATTAGCCAACCAAACGCTCCTTGGTTGAACGTATTCAATTTCAATTTCTCACCGGTTATGTAATTCTTTGGCCACAATTACATCCAGATATATGGCTCCTGCACCAAAGTCAATGATCGTGTTGCAGACTATGGCACCTATACCAAACTCATACCGGGGCAGGGTTTTCTCGTCTTCCCCTAAGTGGTTTAATTCAAGTTCTTGGGGACTGTCTCCTAGCCAGATCACACTCAACTGGTCGGATACGGAGTCTATCTCGAAGTTGTAACTCTCATCATTGCTGTCAATTTGTAACCAGTCAATATAGGTAGTGCTGTAGTTCTTCATCCTTTTCTTATTTAACTTGACTGAGTCAGAGAGTTTCCTCTTGAGCTTGTGAAGGATTTGGGTTCCGTTTGAGGGGTGAAGATAACTTAATTCAAGTTCTTGAGTGATCCCATGTCTTCTTGCTCCGGGTAGGAATGCGATGGGTTGAGGGTTTAGCTGGGAGGGTCGGTCAATCCTATGTATGAAATTTTTGGTTTCTTCCTTCTTTTGACCAAGGTTAAAGCCAGTATCTTTTTGGTTTGGGGATGAATTGGCCATGGAGATAGGTTCCTGTTTAATTAATTTACTTGACTCATGGCAAATAGACTTCCGGTGGGTTTGCTATGTTCAATTGGGTCCAAGTCAATCAGGTTTAATGTTGACTTAGCCCGTTGATGATTCTTTTTGGTATTATTAAATTTAATTTTACGCGGCAAAGGACAGTCTTTAGACAAGTGCCCAACCTTATTACAGTTATAACAACGGGCCTTACTTATGTCTAAGGCGTCTAAATCCATAGGGTCTGCCGGGCTCACCGAGGCTCTTCTAGTGAAGGTAGGGACACTGGTTGAAGATTGGCGAAAGTGAATGGAGCCAAAGTTTCGGGAGTTTGTATGGTTGTACTGATTCCCTCTGGTGCAATAGTTTTTGCTCTTAGTTAATCGGTTGTGTTCTCTTAGGGATTGGCAGAGATCATCTAGAGTATCACAATTATTGCCTAATACTTTGATGCAAAGGTATCCGGGAAGGTTGACGGTGAATTGGAATTTCTTATCATCATCAGTCATCTTAGAACTAGGAATTTTAATTGCCAGTTGTTTGAACTTATTAATGTATTCTTCCGCCGTGGTATATTTCAGGAATTGTAACTCTAACCGGGCATTGTACTGTTTGTGAGCATAATTAAATTGATTGATTAATTTTTGCTTGAAGATTGGCCAAGGTATGTCGTTGGTTCCTAGATTGTTGACGAGGTTAAACCAGAATGCTTCAGCCGTGTCTTTGAGGCTTTGGATCGTCATGTTTGTCCATCGGTCCTCAGGGTAGTTTCGGCCAGACAGAATACACTCAATCTTCTTGATCCAGATATCCACGTTGCCTTTGCCGTCAAAGTCTGGGAGGCGCACGGTGATAGTTTCTACTCAAGGGGGGGCTTCAGCTCATTGGGCCTGGTGGTTCAACACGTTAGCCATCAATTGTTGTACTTGTTTTTGGAGGTTAAAAATTACCTCATCACGGGCAGCATTTCGGGCCGCGCTGGTTGGTCCGTCTTGCATGGTTGGGTCCATATTTTATGAGTATTATTCTATTCTTTGGAGTCGACTTGTTAGATATACATATTTTTTTCTTTTGATAGCGGTATCTAATTTCTGAGGAAAGAAGATATTTTGAATATGTATTCAGGTTCGGTCCATGGATAGCTATTAGGAAGAGAGATAGAGATAAAAGAGGCTCACCGGTTTGCGACACCGGTAGGGAGTATGAGAGTTGATTTTGGTTTGTTAGTGAGTATCTAGAATTTATTCTTGATCAGCTTAAGGTGTTTATGGTTTTGGAAAAAGTTTTAATTTTTAAGAGGATAAAGAAAAAAAATAACTCACAGAAATATTTCTGTGAATCTTGCAGGATTTCAGATACGGGAAAGTGCAAGGTAGCTAAGCTGGAGATTGTACTGCTGTAGATAAAGAGTCTATTTATAGACAATGAGTTATAGATTGAGAGTACAAGAGAAATGAGGCCGGCCATGGAGAGAGGCCGGTTTCGGACGGGTTCCATCTGATGGGACCCGTCGACTACAAGCTGGGACAAACTGGGAAAGGAATAGGTGATCTGGATTAAGTAATCGGGATCAACACAATTATAATGATACAAGGGTTAGAGATCTATAGAGAGGAATACAAAGTTAGCCAAGAGCGGCTTATAGAGGAAGAAGAAGGTCATCCAGATAAGGGTAAAAGATGAGGTCTTCACACTGCCTGGACAAATTTCAATTGAATAACACATTTTGCTCATATGGAAATTGCCCAGAACAGTAATCAGAATGCCCATCAGAGAATGAGAAGAAATGCTTATTTAACTCAAAGGAAGCAAGTAAAGCTGGAAAAGAAATTCTTCAACAGGATTCATGAACATATTAATTTGAAAGAATCAACACTTCAAGAAAAGAAATGATTGCTATACTCCCACAAGTATAGCACTAAACTAACAGTGACTGTAGCGCTAAACTAACAGTTAGTGCACTGCAAAAGGGCACTACGCTAACAGTTAGTGTAGCTGAAAAGAATTCTATGCTAACAGTTAGTGTAGCTGAAAAGAGCGCTACGCTAACAGTTAGCGTAGCTGAAAAGAGCGCTACGCTAACAGTTAGCGTAGCTGAAAAGAACACTACACTTACAGTTAGCGTAGCGTTTTTTCCAGCTAACACCGCTAAAAATCAGCTAACAGGAAATTTCTGTAGCGTTAACTTTTTTTTTTGATGTTGCTAACGCTACGCTGTGGAACTACTCTAAGGGCAGAATAGAGCTTGGAAGGGATATGTATAACTAAACTAGTACTAATGTAGGTTATGACAAAGGTGCTGATATAAGAGCTGCCTTCCTGACTAATGCTAAGGGGATGAGTGTAACACTAAGAATAAAATAAAAGGTGTGGCTAATTTATATCTACTCTTAGAAGACTAATACTAATGTGCTTGTTTACCACACACACCAGGTGAGAGGGATGGATAAGGGGGGATGAGATGTATAAATTATATGTAATATAAGTATAATAAGAGGCAAGGGTTTGTAGCTTTGGAGTCAAGGTGGGTCAAGAAAGAGAGAGGGGCAATCTTCTTATATTGAATCTAAACTGATATTTATATTGATATATTTATAGGTTGATGGTGACTTCTAATATGTATGTATACTAGTTTATGGGATCTGTAATGCTGGTATATGTTGGGGGGGATATTTAGTAAGTCAGGGGTCCATCCGGGAACAAGAGGGAGGAACAGGTGTCCTTATATATCTGAGAAAGAGGAGGAGCCATAAGGCTGGAGGGAGGAACAACTAGGCTATGACATGTAGCTGGTGGGAAAAAGGAAGAACATGACAGATGAGTAGTGAGAAAGTGACTTATATGAAATAGTCATGATAGTGACAGATGAGTAGTGGGAAGGTAGAATTTATGTACAGTAGATATGATGTAAGATGTTACTGAATAAAGCCTAGTCATGTGCAGTGTATGTTATGTAGTGTCTATGTATTTTATATAATATTTATTTTGTATCTTGGTTGTGTAATATATCTACTTATAATATGTACTTATTGTATTCTATAACTTGCTTTACACTGTAACTTGCTGGATTATTCTTGGTTTGCCTGTAACTCTTGAACCATGAGGAATTTGAGGGTGGTTGGAGTGAGTGACTAGGGTTAAAATGGGGTGTAGAATCTGATTATGCAATAATAATGGTGAATATGTGTAAGGTTTGGGATTTATATGTGTATATGTGTAAGTATTTGGGGTTTATGAATGATAAGTAATCTTTACAATATAGTAATGAAGTGGAATGGATCACCACAACGCTACCCCCTATTTTTTTGTTTGATGTTGCTAACGCTACACTACCCGCTATTTTGTTTTTTAACAAATTTGTTTTAGCGTTAGCTGAAAAAATCTTCAGCTAACAGTAACTTTGTGTTAGCGTAGCGGCAAAAGCTAACATTACGCTACACTACAGCTATTGTTAGCGTAGCAGGCCCACTGTTGCCTTCAGGACCAAACTCAATGTTTCCTCCTTTCTTATACATACATTCAAATGTTGTTAACTGTTCAGCCCCAGGCTTCATGTCCCATACTCAATATGAAAGACAAGCCGACAAACGCAAGAAGAGAGCCAATGAACGTGAGAAGAGAGCTGAGGCGCTCGAAACCCAAATCATGAAGACATTCCAAGAAATGAACAAGAGATTTGAACACATGGACAAGATATTTGAACAAATGGACAAGAGATTCAAACACATGGACAAGAGATTTGAACAAATGGACAAGAGATTTGAACAAATGGACAAGAGATTCGAACAAATGGACAAGAGATTCGAACAAATGGACAACAGATTCAAAAAAATAGAAAATGACATCTCACATATGAAGGAAGCGGTGGAGGAAATCCACTTGGTTCTTCGAGTGAACTATAATGGAATCCATGGCATCTTTGGCCATGTTTAACAGAATCATCAATCAACATTGTCAATCCATAAAATGGAATATACACCCATCAAGTGTATAATCTCTCTTGAATCTGATACCCCCAAACTTTCAAGGCCTTCCAGCCCACCCACGTTGATTGAAACCGTTGCTCAGGTTGATCGCTTCATGCACCTTGGTATTCAAAATGGTATGTGAAATATTGGATTGTTTTAAATTTTTCTTCTTCTCGTTTTATCCATTCTGAACAAGGTGCCTGCCATTCACTCACAAACAGTCATCAACTAAAACCCGGTGGATCCAAAGACATGGAAAGAAGTTTCTTGCAAGATGGTGAAGACTTTGAACAAGAGCCTTGAGGCTGAAAGTATGTTTTAGATTATTTTTTTTGGTACCCTTCAGGACCCAACTCAATATTTCCTCCTTTCTTATACACACATTCAAATGTTGTTAACTGTTCAGCCCCAGGCTTCATGTCCCATACTGAATATGAAAGACGAGCTGACAAATGCGAGAAGAGAGCCAATGAACGTGAGAAGATAGCTGAGGCGTGCAAAACCCAAATCATGAAGACATTCACTGCCAGCATAATTGCCTAGGTTGAGTTCATCCCAGTTAAACTAGGATGCAAACAACCAATTTAAAGTAGGTTGACCTCAACCAATGAAATATAAAACCAAGGGGGGTCCCTTGGATTTATATTTCATCAGTTGATTTCAACCAAGTTTAAATTGGTTGAGTGCATCCCAGTTTAACTGGGATGACTTCATCCTAGGCAATTATGCTGGCAGTGATTCCAAGAAATGGACAAGAGATTCAAACAAATGGACAAGAGATTCAAACAAATGGACAAGAGATTTGAACAAATAGAAAATGACATCTCACATATAAAGGGAGCGGTGGAGGAAATCCACTCCGTTCTTTGAGTGAACTATAATGGACTCCATGGCATCTTTGGCCATGAGGACCCAGCTCAACGTTGCCATACCCCACGCACTCAATCAGCCAGTGGAAATATCTAAGCTTATTTTCCCATTGTACAATGTAGATACATGACTTAGGCCCCGTTTGGCTGCCGTTATGTTATGTAATATGAGCCGCTTTTGTATAACCAGGCCTCACAGAGGCCCATATGATTTCACTTGCGTGTTTGGAAAAATGCAGAAATTATAAACTTCATGACGACTTTTGTCATCACTCGTCATCACCCCTGCCAATTCCCATATAGTACCCCTGGGGTACTATTTGGAATCATATTGGCACAGCTTGAGGTTACACATGTACTTCCTCCATCCATACATCCCCGCTGGCTAGAATCCTCAACTGATCACTCCTCAACAACTCAGAACCTCACCAAAAATGCAATCTTCTCCTGTTACTCCTTCAAGCCAGTGTCACACCCAATCCAACATTGAGATGAATGAAGAACAGTCGGATTATCCTTCCCAGAGACATTTGGCTAGCGGGGTGATGAGAGTGACAACAACAGTGGGCCAGCTACGCTAACAGTAGCTGTAGCTTAGCGTAATGTTAGCTTTTTCAGCTACGCTACCAAAAAGTTACTGTTAGCTGGAGATTTGGGAAGCTAACATTAAAAAAATTTCATTGACAGAAAAAATAGCGGTTAGCGTAGTGTTAGCGCCATTGAAAACAACAAGTTAACACTACAGAAATTGCCTGTTAGCTAATTTTTAGCGGTGTTAGCTGGAACAAAAGCTACGCTAACTGTTAGTGTAGCGCTCTTTTCAGCTACGCTAACTGTTAGCACAGCACTCTTTTCAGCTATGCTAATTGTTAGTGTAGCACCCTTTTGTCTGTTAGCACAGCACTCTTTTCAGCTATGCTAATTGTTAGTGTAGCACCCTTTTGTGGTGAGCTAACTGTGAGTTGAGCGCTATGCCAACTGCTGTAAGTTTATAAAAAAAAAAAAAAAAAAAAAAAAAAAAAAAAAAAAAAAAAAAAGACAAGGAGATAAAAAAACCCGGGTTTTCCGCGTTTACACCCGGTTTTCTGCGCAGTGCACCTGGTTTTCCGCATTTCCACCTGGTTTTTTTAAATTTTAAATTTTTAAGCAAATAGCACGTGGAGGGCGGCATTTGATGCACGTGACCTTCCCAATCATCCTCATTCAATATTTTATTTAAAACAAATAAAATAAACAAGGAAAACAAGGAAAATAAACAAAACAAAATAAAATTATGGAGGGCAGCATTTTAAATAAGTAAAACAAGTAAAATAAACAAAATTAAATAATATAAAATTAAACAAATAAGAATGAATGAAATGAATAAAATTAATTAATTAATTAAAAGCAAGAGACACAATTGCAAGTTAATGATTTATGAATAACGCAACCTCCCCAATCATCCTCATTCAATATTTTATTCAAAACAAATAAAATAAATAAGTAAAACAAGTAAAATAAACAAAATAAAATAAAATAAAACAAAACAAAATAAATGGAATAAATGAAATGAATAAAATAAATTAATTAATTAAAAGCAAGAGAAATAATTGCAAGTTAATAATTTATGAATAAATAATAAATGTAATAAAGTTAATAATTTATGAATAAATAATAAATGTAATAAACAACATGTAACACTCCAAAGCATCATGCAATGTACCATACCTCTGTGTATCATTGTATTTCCATTTCTTTGTCATGAAATCTGATAAGAAGTTAATTTTATAATCAGTATTTGTTTCCAATGAATTCTTCACCCTCTAAAGTGTATGAATCCATTTAAAAACTCCCTGAATATCTTGAAAGACAGATGTGAAGGTGTTTGGGAATAAATTGAGTCCAAAAATCATAAAAATCCAACCAGTGATTCAAAAAAAAAAGTTAGTCACATTAAATTCTACACCCCTTAAAGTGCTTTAAAAAAGTTCAAAATGTTGACAAATCCTGGAAATTAAGCTGTGAGGAATTTTTGTGAAAAAACTGGGTGGATTGGCCAAAATAAATAGAAGAAATGGGTTTTTTTAGCAAAATAAAAATTACCATAAAATTCCAAACCCCTGTAAGTATGATAAATAAATTTAACACTTTGAAAAATAATGAAAGTCTGCCCGCAAAAAATTAAATTAAAAAAAACTGGGTGGATTGGCCAAAAAAAATAGAAGGCATAGTTTTTTTGCAAAATAAAAATTACCATAACAATCTACACCCCTTTAATTATAATAAATAAATTCAACATCTTGAAAAATAATGAAAATCCGCCCGCAAAAAATTAAATAAACAAACCAGTGTGGGAGAACTTATATACCAGAGGTGCAGCACTGAAGCTGAGCCCGCAGCCGCGGGCTCAGCGGAAGACTGAGGCTGAGGTAAGGGGGTACTTACCAAATGTCATTGGACATTCCGCGGGAAAAGCACGGGGCGCAGCATGTGACATTCTATAGTTGGCGCGGGTGATTGGTCGAGCGGACGAAGGCCGCTTCAGTATGCACGACGTAATGGACCGGGCGGAACCACGGGGTTTGGGGCGCCAGGCCGCAAGCGGAGCGGGGGCAGAAGGAGCAGAGTTGTGCACAGGGGAGCGACAGACGGCTGCGGGGGTCAAAGGGGTATAGTAGTCAGGGACAGGCTGCGGTGCAATGCGGGATTGAGGAGACAGGCAAGTAGGGCTCCAGGGACAGTACCGGGGATTGCGGGACATGAGCGGGGGGACTGTTGTATAAATAGAAGGTTGTACCAGGGCTGCGGGTCTTATCTTATCTTATCATCAAAGTAGATAGCTATCAACTACAGCGCATAGAAGAAAATCTCATTGTTTAGAGCTCTCTCAGCGAATGTTCAGCGTGTGTGGACAAGCGGAACTGTGTAGGGCAACATCAGGACAACGAACGCAAGAGGAACGGTCCCCTTGCTGAGTATAAGGTTTTGCAGGGAAACCAGTTGACTAGCCGCTGACAGTGTTTATCCCGCAGAGGAAATCAAAGAACCACCGGAACCAACCAGGAAGAAGGGCAACCTACCATTTCTGTCACCAAGGTCGCCATTATTTCCACATATTAGGGGTCTGGCTGGGAACTTCTTTCTGTTTCCAACCTGCGGACGGGTTAAAACATCTTTTTTTTTTTTTTTTTAATTCGTTTGTCATTGTTCGAGGATGAGTGGTTCTGACACTTATCTTCCTACGACTGCGTCGGGCGGAGCGTCCTCCTCCAAGTTCACCCTCCCTCCCGCTCCAAAGTGGGGAGGTCTGGGTACCTACGGCATCACGTCGGAGGTCAACATGGACGACGGAACGGAGGAGAATCGGAAGGGGAAGCAGGTGGCTGGTGAAGCGCCGGTAGGGGTGAGGAGGCGAGGTTGGCGTCGGATCCACCGACGGGCGTCAAGATTTGGCCGCGGGATTTTCCCGCAGTCAGATTCAGTGTCAATGCGGTTGATTGATTTCTGAGTCGTTTTGAATTGGCGGCGGAAACCGAAGGGGCGTCGGATGTCGACATGGTTTGTCAAATCGTCAACTTCATTCAGTCCAAAGAAGAGTTGCGCGATGTGGAGGAGATGGAGGGGTATGAGGCAAAGAACTGGGAGCGTCTGAGGGAGGAGATGTTGGAGAAGTGGGGTCCGCGTCAGCAACGGTATAGGGAGGCGGATTTGGAGAATCTTGCGTTGAGCAAGGCGGCATCGGGTGGGGTCAACGATTGAAGGGCGTTTGATGAGTACGTCACTTCCTTTGATTGCATCGTGAAGTACCTTAACCGCAATGAGGTGATCATTGGGGAACCAGCGTCGGTCAAGCAGAGCTTCCTCAAGGGGCTTGCCACGCCGGTTCAGGAGCGGGTGCAGCAGAGACTGTACGATCAGAACCTCATTTGGCGGTCGAGGGATGGGGCAACCCTGTTGCCCGACTTGGCGTCGCTTAGGGGAGCGGTCCGGGCGGAGTTCAACATGATGGAGTTGGTGGCCGAGAATTCGGGAGTGGCGATCTTGAGCGGAATCGGGCCGGTGATCTCTTCCCGGAACGCGGCGCCGGTGGCGCCCGCTGAAGTGGCGGAGCTGGCTGACACCTTGAAGGAGCTTTGTTTGTTCATGCAGAAGACGGTTCAACGGGAGTTGCAGCCCCAATTGTCGGCACCGGCCGACGGTCAGCGGAGCGGTCCTCCGCGCGCGGGGCCTCCAGGGCTTCATTGCACTTATTGCGGGTCGAATACCCATTATAAGTCTCGATGTCAAGAGTTGACGGACGACTTAAATGGTAGGTGGGTGAGGATCTATAACGGTGATTATTTCCTCCCTAGATCGCGTGAACCAATCAAGGCGGCCGTGCCGCGCGAGGTGGTCTGTGCAGCGGCGGCAGGGCAGGGGGAGACGGCAGAAGGGCCAAAGGCGGAGGTCAAATCCTCAATGGGTATAGTTGTTGGGATGTCTGGATGGACACCCCCGGCTGTCCAATCAGAGGTGTGGGCCATCCAATCCAATGAGGTGATGGCCCGCTATGGCGGGTACGACCGCATGGATGTGGACCCTCCAAAGAAGGGCAAGGCAAAGGAAGTTTTGCAGCCTGGAGGAGTGGCAGTGCCCACCGGGAAGAAGAAGGCGGCGGAGTTGGCCAAGCGCGCTCTGAACGGGGATGGCCCGCTGACTCTTTCCATCAAAGAACCAGCTTTGGTTTCCCCTCTAATGGCGGAAGAGCTCATAGCGTCTCTTAAGGAGAGTGCGGGCCTCAAGGCGGAAGTTAATTGGGTGGCCTTCAACGTGAGTTCAGCGGAGGCCGAACATTCGTGCCGACACCATCCGGAGGAGTTTCCGTCGGACTCCATCTCCTGCCCCCTTGGTTATGTTCAGATGACCATCAGGGACCAGCAAGTATGGGCGATGATTTACAGCAGGTTGATGGTCAACCTTTTGCCGGCGGAGGTGGCGCAAGACGCGGATCTCGTTACCCGACAAGCCAACATTGGCTTGCAAGGAATTGGCGGCCATGAGTGCGAGGTGGCGGGTGTAGTGGAGAGTGAGTGGGTGGAAGTGGTGAAGACCAGGCAGAGGGTCTCATTCTTGGTGGTAAGGTCCGCTGAAGTCATCCTGGGACGGCCGTTTTTGTTCGCCTTCCAAGCCGGTCTTTGGTTTGATTTGGTCCGCAAGGAGGAGGTCCTTTCTGTGGCGGACTCCCAAGGGCAACGGTTCGCGGCGACGATCTGTCGGCCATCGAGCGGACAATGGGAGACCCGGCTGGGGCCGGATGTGGGGGAGGATGAGTGCTGAGGGAGGGAGAAGCAGGAGGCTTCCCCCTTGGCACGGGGGTTTTTGGGTGTTGGCCGGTCAATCCGCACGATGTCAGCTCTAGCATCGTGTGGACAGTCGACTCCTAAAGAGCGGGAAGGAATAGGGGATGATGGGGCGGAGGCAAAAGACCCAAAAGTAAGTCCTCCCAATTGTGCACCTCCAAGGGTATCTACTACCATTCATAAAACCCTACCAAGTGCCACGTACGTGAGCGAATTCCTTTCGTCTGGTCATAGGCGGAAATCCTGGGAAGTCGGTCCGCACTCGGAACCGGAGGTTTGGAGAGAGGGAATGGAGGAGGAAAGCAATGGAGCGGGGGCAACCAGTCTAGAAGTAAGTCCTCCCAATTGTGCACCGCCAAGGGTTTCTACTACCTTTTGAAAAACCCTACCGAGTGCCACGTACGTGAGCAATTCCGTTTCGTCAGGCCATAGGCGGAGTTATCAGGAAGTCGGTACGCAAGATGAAGTGGAGGTGTGGAGTGAGGGGATGGAGGAGGAACACGATGGAGCGGAGGCAAAAGGTGTAGAAGTAAGTCCTCCCAATTGTGCACCATCAAGGGTTTCCACTACCTTTCGAAAAACCCTACCGAGTGCCACATACGTGAGTGATCCTTTTCCGTCCAATCATAGGCGGGAATCTCGGGAGTTCGGTACGCATCAAGAGACGGAGGTTTGGGAGGAGGATGGGGAGGGTTTGGAGAAGGGAATGATGGAAGGTTCTTTTGGGGTGGGGGCAAAAAGTGTAGAAGTAAGTCCTCCCAATTGTGCACCGCCAAGGGTATCTACTACATTTTGAGAAACCCTACCTTGTGCCACGGTTGTGAGCGATTCGAGAGTCTTTGGTTTCCCAGTCTGCAGGATCTCAGCGGAAGATGGTGTCGTTCTACGGAGGGTGGAATCGGGCGGGGCGAAGTATAAGCCGGTGGCGCGGAAGGTTAGACCGCGGAATGAGCCAATGCCGCAAAGCCTGAACTCACCGTTGAAGCCCATCCAGTGGGGGAGAGACCCCTATCTTACCCCAATTTGGGTGCGGCCTCCGGATTTCGTGCCGACGGAGCGTATCACGGAGGAACGCATGGCGAGTCTTAACTTCGGACCTCCAGGGTGGGTGAGCCAGGAAGAGTGGAAGCTCTTAGCCCAGGTTGTCACTTTGCGGGCAAAGGCTTTGGCGTTTTCCCCTGAAGAGCGCGGGCTGTTGGACAGGGGAATAGGAGAGCCTTATCGGATTCCGGTGATACCCCACGAACCGTGGCAGATCAAGCCAATTCCGGTTCCGGCAACTATTTGCAATACCTTTACAGAGTTGGTACGGGAGCAGGTGCGGACGGGGTTGTATGAGCAGTCTTGCTCAAGCTACTCCAGCCCAATTTTTCCGGTGCTGAAACAGGATGTGACGAGTTTGAGGATTGTTCATGATCTTCAGAGACTGAATTCCGTTACCATTCTGGATGCAGGGCTTCCTCCGCGCGTTGATGAGTTTGTTGAGTCCATGGCGGGATGGTTTTGTTATGGGTTGGTTGATGTCATGGGTGGGTACGATCAGCGGGAATTGCACCCTGAGTCGCGGCCACTCACGGCTTTCGAGACTCGGTTGGGGCGTATGCAGCTGACTCGTCTTCCGCAGGGAGCCACCAACTCGGTAGCGGTGTACCAAGTGCAGATGCCGTGGATCCTCCAAGACGACTTGCCTCATCTTGTCCAGATCTTCATTTACAACGCGGGTATCAAGGGACCAAAGTCGGATTACGGCGGGACGGTCTTGATGGACAACCCGGGCATCAGGCGTTTCATTTGGGAGTATGTGGTCACTTTGGAGCGGATCTTGTTCCAAATCGAGACGGCAGGCCTTACGGTTTCAGGGAAGAAGTTTGCGGTCTGCGTTCCGGCTTTGGAGGTCCTCGGTCATGAAGTCTCAGTTTGCGGAAGGAGCATCACTCGGGATAAGTTGAACAAAGCCTTGGAGTGGCCAGTTCCGAAAACCGTAACTCACATCCTTCAGTTTTTAGGGTTGTGTAGTTATGTGCGGATGTTTATCGAGGGGTTTGCGGAGATTGCAAGCCCAATGAGGCGGCTCACTTGCAAGGGGGATGAGTGGAAGTGGACCAAGGAATGTGATTGCGCGTTCACTCGGCTGAAGGAGATCGTTGGTAGGGAGATCACGCTCAAGGATCTCGATTACGGGAAGGATGGGATTCGGTTGGCGGTAGACTCCAGCAAATTCGGTGCGGGAGGCGTGCTGACACAAGAGGAGGACGGGAAAGATTGGCCGGTTCTTTACGAGTCGATCACCTTCACAGAAACCGAGTCGCAATACTCCCAGCCAAAGCTTGAGCTGTGCGGGGTCACCAAGGTGGTGCGGAAGCTGCAACACGTGTTGTGGGGGGTGTTCTTCGAACTCCTAGTTGATGCGGAAGCACTGGCGAGGATAATCAATTCTCCTACTCTCCCTAATGCTCCAATGACTCGATGGGTGGCTTACCTTCAATTGTTTTCTTTCAAAGTGGTCCATGTTCTGGGGAAGGCGTTCACAATGCCTGATGCATTGTTGCAAGTGGCGGAAGAGGAGGGAGCGGAGCGGTTCCGCTCAGCAGAGGCGTTGGACGTGGAAGAACGGCTGATGAAGGTGGGCGCAACGACAGTTGGCATTGAACTTCCTCTTCGCCAGAGCGGGAAGTACAAGCTGCTGGAGACCTACCTAAGTACCCTCAATTTCCCTGATGATACTTCAACCAAATTGAAAGCATGGGTTCGTCGGAATAGCGTCAACTTCTTTGTGCGGGAAGGTCAACTTTGGCGTTGGCAGTCTCCCATACCGCTGGTGGTGGCGACTTGTCGAGCTAGCCAGGAAGTCATCCTTTGGAGCCTCCACGAGGAGTTGGGGCATCAGGGTGAGGTGGAGACACGTGCCCGCGTTTGGCAGCGTTTCTGGTGGCCGGGTATGGTGAAGTCGGTCCGTGACTGGGTCCAAAGCTGTGAGGCGTGTCAGCGTCGGAGCTCGGCGCTCCCCAAGGAGGTGGGCATCCTGACAGGGGAGGATTCGTTGTTCAGTCAGATTTCCTTGGATGTCGTCCACATCAAGGCAGGTAAGTACACCTACTTACTCGTTGCGAGGGATGATCTGTCGGGGTGGGTCGAGGCCATCACTTTGGTCAAGCTGTCAGCGGACAAGGTTGGCCAATTCCTGGAGGAGTTCTGGTTCTCGCGGTTCGGATGTGTGCGGCTGGTCACAGTGGATGGGGGTGCGGAATTCCAAGGAAGTCTGATGAAGCTTGTTCAGTCATGCGGGTCAAAGTTCGGCAGGGTCACGGAGTATTATCCGGAAGGCGCCGGGATGATTGAGCGGGGACATCAGCCAATCAAGAACACACTGGTCAAGATGTGCGGAGAAGACGGCCGGAAGTGGAATCAATTCCTTCCGGCAGTCCTTTTCGCGGATTGGATCTCAACCAAGCGGGGCACCGGTTATTCAGCGTACAAACTCCTGTATGGGCGACAGCCTGTGTTGCCGGTCGATATCAAGATGCTCACTTATCTCGCTATTGACTGGTGGAAGGTGAAAACTTCGGAAGAATTGTTGGAGGCGCGGGCGGAACAACTTCTCAGACAAGAGGAAGTTGTTGCGAAGGCGGCAAAGCGGTTGCGGGAATCTCAGGCAAAGTCGGTCCGCTATTGGGACAAGCGTTGCGCTCACCGGTTGCGGGACCCGTTACAGAAAGGCAATCTTGTCCTTCTGTACAATCGGAGCTTGGAAACCCAGTGGGGGAAGTTGTTCGCCAACCGATGGAACGGACCTTATCGCGTGGTCAGCAAATTTCCGGGGGGAAGTTATCAGTTGGAAGAATTGGACGGAACCCCGTTGAAGCGGAAGGCGGAGGCATCCCACGTGAAGCAGTTCTATGCTTGGGGATCAACGTTGTTTGACAAAACCCTTGTGTCAGGATCTGAGGACGAAAATGATGAAGACTTGGATTTGGAGCCGCCCGCCAATGAGGCGGGTTGAGCGGATTCTCCTGGCGCCAAGGAAGAGGTGGCCGGTGAGCGTTCCTTGCGGCAAAGTGCGAGGAACAAACCGCTGAGGACAGCGGCCAAAAGCGGGGGGAGGATGGGGGCCATAGGCCAAGCCTTAATTGGTGAGGGGGTGCGCTAGCTGGTCTACAGCCGGATAAACTAGCCACCAGGATGTCAGTCACCCTAAAGCGGGATGTAGTTGTGTTTTGTGAATGGGTTTACTGGTTTTCTTTGGTATATATTCAGGATGGCGAGGGGTACGGGGAATTGTGCGGAAATTCCTTCTGGGGCGGTCCAGGTACCTCGGCGGGAGGGGTGGGGTTTTTGTTTCAGGATTCAATAGATTGCGGTCGCGGTGTCTTTCTCTCATCTTTAGGTTGCCGGCGTGGTTTCTCTTTCTCTCAGGATTGCGGCGTGGTGTTTCTCTCAGGTTATCATTTTTTTCTCAAGTCATCAGTTTCCTCAAGTTATCAGTTTCTTCAAGTTTTCCTCAAGGTTCAATCTCAGTTTTAGGATTTAGTATCTCAAGTTGCGGGCGTAATAGCAAAAAAAAAAAAAAATGGAAGTGCAGGGACTAAGTGGTTCTCAATCCGGGGCGGTCCGGGCACTTGTAACTTATTTTTGTTTTGTTTCTCTCAAGTATCTCACTTTGGCACAGGTGTTTGTCTCAGGTTAGCGGGGGCAAGCATATGGCGCATAGTATTTCAGCATAGGGGAATACAAGAGGGGAAAGAGATACAAGGTATAGAGTAAGTGAAAAAAGGGAAGTCCAAAGCGCTCAGTCCAAGAAAACAGCGGGTCGGAGGCGGGCGCGTAGCGCGGCGGAAGACCGGTGGAATTCTCGGAGCATTTCTTGGCGGGTTTTGGCAGGGATTGTCACTGCCTTCTTCAACAATCCTTTGACTAGCAAGGTCGGACCTTCCAGGAACGGGAGGAGGTCCGCTTCAGGGACACTGGACTTGTATTCATCGTTGGGGATTGCGGCCCGGTATGGCGACTCGAGGAAACCGGGTGCGGGAGCAGCGCCAAGAGGTCGGGAAGAGGAGGGGGCGGGAGCTGGAGAAGGAGTGTGGAGTGAGGGAGGGGTAGCGGGGCAGGGTGGTAGGAGGGAGGTCATAGGTGGAGGGGAGGGGGTAGGTGGAGGAGGAGGAGGTAAGGTAGGGGAAGGAGGGGGGGGGGGGGGGTGGTGTTGGTGGAGGTGGAGTTGGTGGGGTATGTGAAGGGGGTGGAGGAAGGTCTGGGGTGGGGGGGACAAAGAGGGTGGTTGAGGTGGGGTGGAAGGTGGAGGAGGGGTGGATGATGGAGGAGGAGGAGCATGGAACAGGGTTTGGGCTCGGCGGCGCGGAAGAGGAACCGGGGATGGGCGCGGCGGAGGGACCGGAGAGCGGCGAGGAGCGTTGGGGTCCATTCCGGCGCCAACGTTGACGCAGTGGCGGGTTGCCCAGGCTCGGAGGGCGGCGGCGCCGCTTCTGGCGGGATTGAGTTCCGGAGCGAGAACGAGGCTGGGGACGAGGAGCGTTTCTGTGGGACAGGGAGCATTGGCAATGGGACCGAGCGCAGGCCATGCAGGCAGCTCCAGGCGCGGGTTGGACGCAGGGAGAAGAGAGGGAGGTGTGGCTGGACCGTGCGGCGCAACAATCACAGGGGGGTCGGGGATGGGGCATGGTGGGTATGGGATAGGGAGGTGGGTATGGGGGAGTGTATTATCAAAGGTATGGGAAGGTGGTGGGTTGTGGGAATCGCTGAGGACAGGATTCAAAAGCAAGGGGATGTGGGAGAACTTATATACCAGAGGTGCAGCACTGAAGCTGAGCCCGCAGCTGCGGGCTCAGCGGCAGACTGAGGCTGAGGTAAGGGGGTACTTACCAAATGTCATCGGACATTCCGCGGGAAAAGCACGGGGCGCAGCATGTGACCTTCTATAGTTGGCGCGGGCGATCAGTTGAGCGGACGAAGGCCGCTTCAGTATGCGCGACGTAATGGACCGGGTGGAACCACGGGGTTTGGGGCGCCAGGCCGCAAGCGGAGCGGGGGCAGAAGGAGCAGAGTCGTGCGCAGGGGAGCGACAGACGGCTGCGGGGGTCAAAGGGGTATAGTAGTCGGGGACAGGCTGCGGTGCGATGCGGGATTGAGGAGACAGGCAAGTAGGGCTCCAGGGACAGTACCGGGGATTGCGGGACATGAGCGGGGGGACTGTTGTATAAATAGAAGGTTGTACCGGGGCTGCGGGTCTTATCTTATCTTATCATCAAAGTAGATAGCTATCAACTACAGCGCATAGAAGAAAATCTCATTGTTTAGAGCTCTCTCAGCAAATGTTCAGCGTGTGTGGACAAGCGGAACTGTGTAGGGCAACATCAGGACAACGAACGCAAGAGGAACGGTCCCCTTGCGGAGTATAAGTTGTTGCAGGGAAACCAGTTGACTAGCTGCTGACAGTGTTTATCCCGCAGAGGAAATCAAAGAACCACCGGAACCAACCAGGAAGAAGGGCAACCTACCATTTCTGTCACCAAGGTTGCCATTATTTCCACACCGGGTGTAAATGCGGAAAACCGGGTGTACTGCGCAGCAATTTGGACGTTGCCGCTGCGTAAAACCGGGTGTAAACGCGGAAAAACTGGGTTTCTTCATTAATGCCCTAAAAAAAAGAGAAAAAAAAAAGGAAAAAAAAGGAAGAAAAAAAGATCCTAATTGAGCAAAGTGGACCAGCTTTGACCTAAGACAGGGGAATTTATCACTCCTGCTATACTATAAGGAAATGCAAAATATCTAATCAATGTCACCCTCATCATTGCTTAATCCTATATTAATAACTTCTTGCTTTCTTCTTTTTAATTGCTTTTATTATTCTTCTTTACTATCTTGATTGATGAAATGTGATGATTGCGGGATATTTTGTGACACTGGGAACCTGAAAATCTTCCTGGTGACCCATGGCCAATCAGTCATCATATGCCATCAAGCAGGTTAGCAAAGAAGGAAAATAAAAGAATGAAATAGTTGAATAGCACAAAACTTTACAGGAATGTAACTTTCAAAATCACTACACTATCTGACAGCATAGCGGAGAATACCACTACTCTACATGCTAGTGTATCATCACCAGTTAGTATTTGTGATGAGGTTGACACCAATTAGGTATTTTACAGTCACTTTTAATATAGCAGGAGTGATAAATTCCCCTGTCTTAGGTCAAAGCGGGTCCAATTTGCTCAATCAGGATCCTGTACTTGCACAAGTAAAGCAATCAAGAAGCTGTACTTGCACAAGTAAAGCAATCAAGATGCTGTTTGAAATCCTGTACTTGAGCAAGTACAGCAATCAAAACAGCTTGTTTCTGTTTTTTTTTTAAATTTCTATCTTTATTTTTTATTTTTTTTATTTTTTTTACAAAAACAAATCATTTTTCCATGTGACTTTTGGCTCATAAAAAAATCCACTGTGGATTTCTGAACTGTCCATTTGGCCATCCCCCCCCCCCCCCCCCTGTTGACTATAAAATGAGCTTCATTTGGCCTCAAAATTTAGGATTATTTCCTTATGTTGATGTTTAATTTATTTTTCTTGGAATGCCTTTGATGTTAAATGATGGATCTTGGGATAATACTGTTCTGGGGACCTCATTTGAATCATCAGAATCATTATAATACTAATTTAAACTCCTCAAAGCCGGAAAACAAGCCATTTTGTGCAAGGGAAAAACTTTCACCATTCCCACATAGCTAACAGCTAACATTTAGCAGGCAAAAATTCAGCTAACAGCTAACAGTTAGCGTAGCGTAGTGTAGTTCTAATGCCGCTACGCTAATGTAAACTTAAAAATGTGTTAGCGGCAAAACAATTACGCTACTTGTTAGTGTAGCGGTTATTTTCCAAAGCTAACACTACAATAAATTTGGCTGAAAAATTTCTTGCTACGCTAAATGTTAGAGTAGCGGAGCATGGCTTCAGCTAACACTACAAATTTTATGGAAAAAAAAATAACCGCTACGCTAACAGTTCGTGGTCAAATAGTGTAGTGTAGCGTAGCGGCCCACTGTTGGCGACAACGTTCAGGAGGAGACGCATGCCAGAATCTTGACTCGGCAATTGATTGGAACCGGAGGAAAGTGTTGACTGGCTTGAAGCTGAATAAGATGAGTTGTTGTGGGAGTCGCTGGAGTCTGGGCTATGGCTGTGGGGTGAGTTGGCCTGATGGTCATTGTCAAGTTGAGGAATAAGACCCGACATGTTATGATCACGATTCCAAACAGTCATTAAGTGCCAGTTATGTAGGATTTGTGTGACTAGAGTGCTAGCCAAACACTCAAGTTATTGTTTTTTCGGAAAACCTTGGACAGCAATTTTCATGTTTCATTTACAAGTATGCATATACCAAATTGCCTGGCTGAGGTTTTATCCAGAGTGGCAGTTTCTGCCAGCTTGACATGCCTGTGTCATCTCCCACATTTCTGGAGGCTCCCACGCTATCGGACAATGGATCAAATAATGATTCCACCCACATCTGACCATTGGATGCCCTTCCCGCTCACCCACCCGATTCATTCCTCCCGTCATAACCAGTTTCTTTCTTCCACATCATTTTTCAAAGCATGGTTTTCCGCAAGTATGAAGCCTCCATCAAAGTAGCTACAGTCCAAATGTCACTTCAAAGCCGGTCTCAATCCTTTATCCGCCAATCACTGGGTGCAACCATATCTAGACAGTCATTCAACCGATGGATGGAGCTTTTTCAAGAAACCCAACGAGTTATCCGAGATCCAGACGAATACGGGAGACGTGGCCAAGCAACATTGCTATCCGCTGAGGATTGAGAGTTTATGGTTGACCTTGTTCGCTTAGAACCCAGCCTGTTCCTTGACGAGATCCGCAAACGACTTTTTGATAATAGCGGGACTCTGGTTGGATTGACGACTTTGCACAAAACCCTGGTACAAAAGCTTTGTATCACCTTGAAAAAGCCAGACACGGTCAACACTCGCAAAAGTTTAAGTGCCAAGTTCCGCTTTATAGCTAAAATGGCCAATGTCCCTGCGGAGTTTTTGGTGTTTACAGGTAAGCATCCTGTTTCAAAAACATCATTACAATGTTTTGTTCTAACATGGCGATAAATTTCTTTTTTCTCAGACGAATCTGCAATATGCAGTCGAGATTTACTTCGATCGTTCTCCAGGTCAAAACGCGGCACTCACGCCATACGTTATCAACGTGAATCAAACGCAACCCAATTCAGTCTAGTACCTGCAATCAGCTACCAAGGCATTATTGCCATGACTATAACAGCTCAAACGGTCAAATCACGGAACTTTGAGCACTTCTTAAAGTATAAGTTGGTATGTATCTCTCACTCTATGTCTCAGTCAATCTGCTGTTATCACATTCTAAATGTATGAATTCTTTGACTTTAGCTTCCTCGCATGAATCAATACCCAGCGGTGAACTCCATCTTGGTAATGGATAATGCTAAGATACATCGAGGCCCAAGGGTAGCTAGGCTCTGTCAGGAGGCAGGTGTGAAGCTAATGTATCTGCCTCCTTACTGTCCTGAACTCAACCCAATTGAGGTCTGCTTCTCGCAAGTCAAAAGCTACCTCCGCCAAACGCAGGCTTTGGTTAATTCTTTAGATGTACCATGGGTCATCCGGGAATCAACACACAACATTGTCTCGGCCGTGTTATGTCAAGAATTGTACCGCCATGCTGGGTACAACTGCCCATTGCCAGATATATCCATTTAGCCCCAAATTACTGTGATTTCCCCAGATCAAAGCCTCAGTTGCCTCGTTTTGATTTATTCAGCTTTGATATTGCGACTTGAATCTACAACAATGTTTTCATTTTTATCTCTCCTCTAGCCTACGGCCTTAAGCCACATGCCTGTTTTCTAAGATTCCCCGGCACCAACAAATAACATGCTTTCAATCTGGCTGGCCTGCTCTCATCTTCCAAATGACATCTGTTAAAGAAATGATATATATATATACACAAGAAGTGTTGATTTTATGATGGTAAATAAGTGGACTTGTGGAACAGATAGAAAATGAACATCAAATGCAGGTACCAGCCCCTGCTTGAGTAAAATTTGACTATCTACTCTCAAAGTTATCCTCATCACCTAAATTGTGCCCTGCGGGTCATCTAAAGCTAAGGCTGGGCCTCATCCGGATTGTCATGAAAACGAGCTTGATAGCAAGTGATCTGGCAGCAAGTGTTTCTCAAGGAAAAAATCATATCAACATCAGATTGCATGAGAAATAGGTTCGCTTAGACAAGCAGATATTTGTGATTGTATGACAGGTAGAGGTAGACAGGAATAAGATCGCATTGATGAAACACTAGAGCTAGCTATACAGACATGTTATTGTAACATCTAGAGGTAGAGATTGGCATTCTCTTTTTTTGGAATAGATTTGAGCAATTCATCGGAAAACAACGTTAAGATCAAGTAATCTTAAGAATCGGGTGCCTTTAATCGGTCATGGGCCAACTTGGACTTGTATTTTGCAACATTGCTGCGGAGCTTAGTTATTACTCCTACATTGAACCCAAGTGACTTGAGCTCTTCAGTTGAGAGCGACTTGAACATCTGATAGCTGTCAATATCATTGTGGAGTAGTGTCTTCAATATTCCATCACGCTTGTGAGGTGCAATGGATACAAAATCCAAGTAGTCGCCCAGGCAGTTAGAAGTCTTGCTGTAAACGGAAGATGGTGGGGAGGAGTTCTGAGCATTCTTTTGATTCAAGATCCACTTTGAGAGCTCTAGGAGAGAATTGGCATTCAGACCATCAACCGGGGATGGTTTCGGCTTATGTGGCTTTTTACGGTTACAGAAACTTATTGAGGCCGGAGGTGCTACTAAGCTGACGCCTGGGACACGCATACACTAAAAACAATATAACTATGGGTTAGCTTTTGAAATCTATGAGAGGGGTATCACAAATAAGCAAAATGGTTAACCAAATCTTTTGCCCACTTGTCAACAACACCAGTGGTCAGCAAAATGTATCGATTGGGATTGGCTGAGTCAAGATATACCGGATGGAAGCGGTTGTAGTCTGAGTTCATGCCATATGTGGCATAAATCTGATCGCTATGGACATCAAGATCCTCAAAGTCAGGTCCACTCGATGCATCCTGTGGAACAGCAAACTAGTCAGGGGCTGTTAAATAGGAAATGTGGATTATAAACAGGACAACTGACCTCTGTGGAATGGTCAGACAAGGAACCACGAGCCCTTTTACCAGGAGTGAGCAACTTATGAGCTGATTGAGACGCTTTTTTTGATGTCGAGCGTCCATGCGTTTGATTGTCCTTGCAAGCAAGTCCTCCTTGCATGCTTGAGTGGCCTTGTCGCGGGGGTTATCCATGCGAAGGATAACTCCCCCTTTGGATTGTTCCGACTTGATGATTTCATCAATCCATTCGAGGAAAGTGATCTCGTCAACAATCGGATGTGGCGACGACTTTGGATAAGTCTTATTCTTCAGGATATAGCCCATCCAGGCAATTGTGCTTGAGGATCCAGAGGTGCCGTCCGCAATCATTCGACCAATGTAAGCGTAATCTTTGTTGCATGCGGTAGCAACTAGATCAACAAAATCAGCCCAGCTGACCCTGTTGCCAGGTTTGAAAGTGATAGAAAGATCAGATCGAGGACGTAATGGCACCCATGTTGTCAAGTTTTGCTTGGTTTTCTCGCTGAGGTAAATGGTGAAGTTGATTGAACAATCAAAGTCGGATGGAGCCACAGAATTCATAACCCAATGGCCAGCAGCTGACAAATCCGTGGGTGATTTGGGAAGTCCAGATGAAAAGTTTGGAGGTGCAGTGGATGCGATGTTGGACATACTGTTGTATGCAGGTAAAGCTGGATCAGGGAACATATCAAATAATGCCATGTTGTTAGAAGGTTTTTGACGAGCGGTAAAGGGTTGAACGGGTTTGAAATGAGCCAGGGGTAATAATTGATGGTCTAAGGAGGCTGGTGGCAGGAAAAATATCAGCAAATCCCACCGATTTTATATTTGGGATGAATAGGAAGAAGGGAAATGGTGTACTGACCTGGTAATAACTTGATCATAATACTCCATGCTGATCTGGAATGATCAGCCGTACAAAAGAACAAACAATGGGTGCATTTTGGCGGGATTTGAACAGTCCTCGAAGGATGAAGTCTAACTCGATCAGCTTCATAGTTGATCCCAATGTCCATTGATGTGTGGATGAGCTTGAGTATGTTTAACGTCGATGGTGGTAGCCGGTAGGAGGGAGGTGTCTTTTGCCAGCTAATAGGAGTAGAGGTTGAGCCAGTGACCTCTGGTCGGAACGGAGATTCAATATTGCCACTGTGTGAAAATGCACTAGGGGTATATTCACAAACATTGTAAATGCATGTTTTTACTGACATGCACTTATACTCTCACCTGCCTGTCTGGCAAAAACCTTGGGGAAAAAAAATGGAAAAAAATAAATATGTGATGGTGTACTGGACTTTTGATGACAAGTGTCCAAGGTTTTCCGAAAAAACAATATGTTGATAGTAATAATAATAATAAAATAATTTTGTCTCATTACATAAGCTCGCCACATCATATAATATGATATAACATAATGGCAGCCAAACAGGGCCTTAGCTACTTAAACTTAGCCAAAGCTTTAAACATTATTCATGTTTATATGTTCTTACAAATAAACCTCAGAGGGCTATAGGAAGAACATTTGAATAGCTACATTAAACACATATCGAACAGCCTTATAAATTTATACTTCGTTCTTTGAAGTATAAAATTACCACCTGTATCACTAGCACTTCATCCGAAGTGCAATAAAAGAGTGGTTGTGCCGATGCGGCTTTCTAAGGGGCCTATTTTCAAAGGGTGGTACTTTAAGCCGCGAGATGGACCTCGGACAATCACCGACGAGGAAGAGCAACTTACCTCCAAGACCATCTGCAAAAATTGTTCATAGGACATTTGGACCCAGCCATCCCTGTCGGTATCGGCACGTTGAAACGCTTCAGTCAGCGATTTAACGACAACACAACTAGGAGAAAACACAACAATCAGTAAACTAGAGCTTGGCGAGGGGCGACAGGCAGAAAGACAATACAATATACATACCATCGGACAAAGCGATCTATTGATTTCAAGTTGCACAATTAGTTCAGTAGCTACAAGCGAGCTGATGTGATGGGGAAAGACTCGCCAAAGGTTATTCCACCCTCACGGTTGCGCTGGGTAGCTATCGAGCCTGTACCTTTGGCGGGAGTAATCACTGAAAGCAGCATAGAAGTTGACCCAACCAGTCAGATAGTCCTCAAACAATTAATGGATCAAGAAACGTCACGAACATATGGTTGCACGACAACAATGAACCTCTTTTTTTTAATAAAAGATTATAATTGTTCCCAATGAATGATAAAAAAACTCACCGTATTTTCTCTGAAGCATCTGGAGAAGGTGAGGCGGAAGTCTAAAGCCGAACTGTGTAGAAGAATAGAAATTGACGAAGATGAGATTCGACAATCAGAATGTTGAATCGAAATGAAAACATCAGAGCGAGCATACTTGATCGAGCGCGTTACGGAGTTCATCTCCGGCGATCGTACCAGAGCGATCGGCATCGAAGTGTCTGAATACGCCTTGCCTTAGTCGGGTGCAAAGAAGAAGACACGAAATGAGCTGCAACAACACGAACTACAAGGATTGGAGAGCTTACCAATCTTTGATGTACTTCCATAATCCAGCAAACTCGTCAAATCCAATGGTTCCACTTCTATCAGTATCAAAAATGTTCACTAGAAAACTCATTCGAGTCCGTCATTCAGCTTTAGGTTCTTAGTTACATGTTTCTGGAGTGGTGCGGAGATGAGTTGGACTTACTCAACATTTTAACGGTATCTAAATCGAAGGCGGTCCAATCGCCATTGACGAGGGCCTGCTGTAATTCGAGTGCGGTAATATTACCACTGTTATCGCTGTCAACAGCCGCAAACCATTGGCGTAACTGAGGATCAATCCTAACGGTAGGAGGTCTTGGTCTGAACGAGCCACCCGACGGTTGGGGATTACTCGGAGGTGGTCCGCCAGGAGGGGGCGCCTGGGAATGACTGCCGGAGTATTGACTTGGAGGGTGGCCGCCCGGTGGTCCATAGCCTTGACTCGGTGGTTGACCGCCTGGAGCCCCGTAGCCTTGCTGTGGGGTATGGCCACTTGGTGTACTGTAGCCTTGCTTTGGTGGCTGACCGCTTGGGGGCCCGTAGCCCTGGCTTGGAGGTTGACCACTTGGAGGTCCATAGCCCTGATTAGGAGGGGGATAGCCGGCTCCTTGTCCGTAAGCTGGGTTTTTTGACAACCGTCAGATTTTTTAGTTGATAGCAAGATTCCTCGTTTCGATCAAAAGATTGGAAATAATCACTGAACCAGAACGAACCTTGATTACCACCGTACGACATGGATGACCAGGACTCAGATGGAATTAGTCGTTAGTAGGGACGCTATTGAGCTTGATGGTTCCACCAGGTTCAGTCTGAGGTAGACACTTCTCTGTTGGCCTGGCCGGGGCTTACTTATACACCGTCGCCCTCCACATATGTACATACATGGCCGATATCGATCGGAGATGAGCAGGGGGTGCCGGGCATATATGTATGTACATACATAGACTCCCATGTTCCAGAATCTCCCACCATCCAATACCCCCATCCCGTCACCGCTCCCCGTATGGAGAGGAATGAATCTTGTTCCAGGAAATAGAAAATATGTAGGCCATCAAATCATGCTTCACCGGGAGGAAACCATTTAAAACTACCCAGCCAATGAATCCTCAGGAACAATCCCAACTTGGTGATGTACGCATGGGATTTTCAAGAGTTACAGTTCGGCTATGACTGTGAATTCCCAAGTTGAGGGGTTGTGCAATGTGGATTAGGCTGGCAGGGAAGACATAGGCCTTCAAATGATGGAAATCTGAGATTCACCTGTTGGAAGCAACTATTTAATTATCCACACATAAATCAGTTGTTTCGATGTTGGGATGAGAAGCACCATTTGGGCTTGGCTGGGCCTAAGAGTCGGTGTCCCAGGAGGAAAAGAGTAAAGAGAACTTTTTGCAAAATATATTTCACATTGATGATTATCCAAAAAAGACTTCTTAAAGAACTACAACCCAATCACTGGCAATTTCTCCAGATTGTCGTCCTAATATTTCCCGTTGAAGGACATTCGCGAAGACCCCCAATCCGCCGGGACCAACTGGCACGTTTATGTTTTTTCCTTTGTAACTATTCATATGCCAGTTAGAAAAAAACCAGGGGAAAAGCATTAATTTTAGCATGAGCGAGTATAAATATCGATAAATTCAAAAACTACGGACCCGATTCTTTCAACGGATGAAACAATAGCAGCAGTTCCTGTGCCAAAAACTTCGAGGAGATTGCCTTCCTCTGATCTTTCAAGCACCTCACTCATGGTAATATCTCGTTCAGACAGTTGGAAATTAGCTGGTAGACCATGTAGACGCTGGTACCCGTCCAAGTGATTTTTCAATAACTCCAACACTGAACAACGTGTGACTCCTGGTAGAATTTGACCGTCTAACGGTGGGGTGACTAGCTGTACTGTGGATAACAAACATTCATTGAGCATATCAGACGAGCTTGATTCAAGTAGGTAGATCTGTTTGGTACCGATTAGATCAGAAAATCCTCTTCTGAGGCCTGCCTGTTTTTGTTTGTTTGCTGGTAGATCGAAGTAAAATCAAAAAAGTACTTACTTCCGGATTTGTCTTGAAGAGCAACGAATAGATTCATCGTCCCGACTTCGGTGAGGCAATCATTATCTCCGAATAGCCAAAGGATTTGTCCAAAGCCATCTCTATTGGCCTCCATCTGAGGTAAAAATCCAGTCGGATAATTGGCTCCCAGTTTGAAAGCACCAGATCCACCAGGCCAGGCTCGACAGTACTTGGAGCTAGCAAGCAGGGAAATTGGTTTGAATCCAGTGCGGTAGTATGGTCCGACGGGCGAGCAAATGACGAATAAAGTCAGTTCGGTCGGCGGTCCCACTCCTAAGCCTGCGCCTGTTCCGATTATTGTTGGTCGAATATATAAGGAATGTCCAGCTTCGGTGGGAATCCATTCCCCTTCCATTCGGACTAATGTTTTTATCAATTCTAACAGATGTTCTCCTTCGAAACTCTAAAAATAGGATTTGTCAAACAAGAGAAGAAGAAAAAAGATAAGATAAACCAATTGGTTAGTAATGTTGGTGAATAAGTGTGTAGGCAAATATTAGGCAACTGTTACATAGAGCAACTTGAGATGATGATCAAAAGAAGTTATCCGGCAGAAAAAAGTTACAAAACTGGAAATGCCAAACGTCGAGCGCTCTGATTCATTCGCTTCATGTTCAATTCGGGGCGAAAGAGACGAATCTTGCCATCACTGGATTTATAAGCTTTCATACCCTCGAACAAACAGGTGGCGTATTGCAGTACCGAAGCGGAAGGATCGATTTCTAAATTCCCGTACGGCTTGATTTCGGGTGCTTCCCATCCATTTTCTATGGTCCACTTGAGTGTTAACATGTGATCGGTAAACGTTTGCCCAAACTGCAACTCTGATGCTGGTATTTTCGCTTTTGGTGTATCTGCAGTCCTAACTGTCAGCTTAGAAACCTAATTTTTGAAAGTGAGGGGTAAAAAACACAAATCAACGGAACGTATTGGAAAATTTGAGTCTGAAGGAACGAGCTCACATCGATATGTATCGCCTTGGTTGTTTGGTGAAGCTTGCGATGACAACTTGAAAGCGGATGGTGTAAGGTTGAACTAAAGATGGTGGTATCCAATGAGCCAGGCGACTTCCTCCTAACTAGTGATTGACTGAGACGATACATCGGCCTGGATACTGATGAGAACATGTTGGTGGTGGTGGTGTTTGCGAAACAGAATATAGAGATCTGGCTGGGAGAGCCCGTTTGAAGCTACACACATCTTGCATAGCGCTCTATGCATATGAGCTTTCCTGTGACCTGTGATAAAATTGACGGGCTTGTTCTGCGTATAAGCATATGCTTGTAAGAGGTATCCCTCTCAACCGGGAGGACTCGAGGGCACGGGGAAAATGTTAACTTTCGGCAACACCGCCACCACTATCATCATAGCAGGCTCAAGCCAGTAACATCCACCAAGCTCAGCCTTCAACCTATCATCACCAAAGCTGACCAGCACCACTATTCACCTCAGAATTGAGCATGGCACGGAGAGATATCAGGGTAGTTGTTTGTGGAGACGATGGGGTTGGAAAGAGGTACATAACTAATTTAATCTTATACTGTGCTCCCGTGCTTCATGTTAATGTTATGAGCTTTTGAACTCTGTTTAAACATTTAGTACGATTATTACCTCATTGATCAAAGAACGTTTTTATGACTTGCCTCCTGGACTGGTCTTACCGGAAGTCTCGATTCCACCCGAAGTAACTCCGGATATTACGACCCATCTAATCGACACATCCTGTAAATAAACCTCGTTTGAAGAGATATCTCATAATATGAAGAAGACACAGTTGAACCAATTGCTATTCTTTTTCAACGCCCTCCCAACCATTACAGCCCGGCCAGAAGATCGTTACCACTTAGAATCTGAGATCAGGAAGGCCCATGTTGTGGTCATCATCTACTCCGTCGAGGCGCCCGTATCGTTTGACAGGATTACGACTTATTGGCTTCCAACTATCCGATCGTTGGGTGTGAATGTGTAGGTACATAGCCCATTTCAATTCTTACCCTGCTTCATCAAGAGATTAGCTTTTTCAGAGAAGTCTTTCCCTGATTAACCATCTAACACCTTCTTCCATGTTTCTTCGGAATTGTAATTCTAGACCAGTCATACTCGTCGGGAATAAACTGGATTTGAGAGGCGGTAATGATGTATCAAATGAGGCTTTCCAATCAGGTCAGTGCGCTCTTGACTCACTGACAGGTTGTCTCTGACAAATCCAACTTTGTCCTTCTATTGCAGAGCTGGCACCACTTATGAGGGAATTCAAAGAAGTTGAAACCTGTATAGAATGCAGCGCTCTGGCCTCAGTTGTCAGTCATTGTTTGAGGCCCCTCCATCCTTCAAATGCACTAACCAGATCATAATTCATACTTGAAACCAGAACATCAGCGAAACCTTTTACCTTGCTCAAAATGCAGTACTCCATCCCACCGCCCCCCTTTACGACTCTCGAGAACATGTAGTCGCCTCCCCCGAACTCACGTACTCTTATAATCCAGCGTTTCCACTGACATTTGGCTACCTCTTTTTGCATTGATTGATTTAGACTATGAAACCTGCCTGTGTCGATGCTCTCACTCGTATATTCAACCTGAGCGACACAAACAAGGATCAAGTATTGGACGATGAAGAATTACATGAGTTTCAGGTAAGCAGTTGGTCCAACGATCATCTCGATCAAATTCCTAGGTTGTAGATATGCCTGATCCCATCTTTTTAATGAATCGTAATAACGTCAAATATGATTCCAGAGAAAATGTTTTGGAGTGCCACTTCAATCAAAAGAACTCACTACTATCAAGACCGATGTACTCAAGAGAAACCCTCTATTTGTGACAGCCGCAGGACAGATCACCGAGGAAGGGTTTTTATTTCTTCATACATGTTTTATTCAAAGAGGGAGAATGGAAACTGTGTGGGGCGTACTCAGAGCGTTCGGCTATGGTGACGATTTGAGTCTCCGTGAAGGATTTCTGTCTCCGAGGTTTGTTTGCTGAGATATACCATATTATCCGACAACTGACTCGTCGACTTGAATTCAGATTTGACGTGCCGGTAGATTGCTCAGCCGAACTCAGCCCATCTGGTTACACTTTTTTTACAGATTTATTCGAGGCATTTGACAAGGTTGGCCGAAGCTACTTTCTCTATTCACGTAAAGTGGTATCTATGGACCCGTTCACATTTTTACTCTCACATTTGGCATTGCAGGACTTGGATGGGGCACTCAATCATGAGGAGTTGACCAATCTCTTCAGTACATCTCCCGGTAATCCATGGATTAACCATGGTTTTCCCGATACGACTGTGACCAACGACGCCGGTGCTGTCACACTGCAGGGATGGCTGGCTCAATGGAGGTACAAGATCTCACTTTACTGACCACACCTTACATATTGATCTGAACCTTCGACATCTCAGTATGACCACTTTACTAGATCCACGAGTGACTCTGGCCTACCTAGCCTATTTGGGCTACCCATCACCCACCACCACTGCATTGACCGTCACCAAGCCCCGCAAGGCTGAACGAAATAAGAAAAATAAGGTCAATCGTACGACCTATCTCATTTACGTCTTTGGAGCTGTAGGTTCGGGGAAAAGCTCCATCTGTCGCAACTTGGCAGGCAAACCTTACATGGAGGAAACTACACATTCTGGCAGTCTTACTGTCGTGAACAGTGTCGAATATAAAGGAGCAGAGAAATATCTTGTCGTAAGTTGATCGAATTAAATCACATCCGCGCTGAATGAATGACCTTGGCATCATCGAGCTGGCTTTGCAATAGGTTCAAGAATTTGCTGCCTGGGAATCAAGTCAAATTCTGAGGAATTCTAAAAAACTGGGGATGGCAGACGTCCTGGTATTTGTTTATGACAGCTCAGACACAAATTCTTTTTCCTATATCAGTAATCTAAGAGTCAGTTTAATTTTATCAAGTTGCATTAAAATCTAGATAAACTACCAACGAGTGAAAAAACTGATCCTTGCCAATCTCACTCTAGCAACAATTCAAACTCGACCATGTGCCTACTCTCTTTGTAGCAAGCAAGGCTGATTTGGATCTTGCCCAGCAAGTTGAGTGTGATCAAGATTACACAGCCATCCAATTTCAACTCATCGTTCAGTATCGTTCTCTTTTCTCTTAGAGACATGAAGTTCAGCCAGACGTTTATTGTCGCAAGTTGAGCTTGCGGGTCCCGGTTGCTGTCAGTATGAAGACCGATCAAAATGCCGACCTATGGCCCATCATATGTGACATCGCGACAAATCCGTTCGTCCCCTTTTCATCATCTGCAGAACACCACCTATCTGGCTTCTCATGGCCTCTCGTGGCTGCTCGGTGATTTTAGATGGCTCACATTATTTCTAAATTTGAATTTACACTTTTCTTAAGGAACTCGTCGATACCCGGAGGGGCTGAGAAGCCGACCGACCGCTTGACGCTCTATCTGTCCATCGGCGGTTTGATAGGTGCCGGCTCTGCACTGGTCTACGTTGCATACAAACATTGGCAGAAACCTTCGGGTGGTTGGTTCTCTTGGCTTACCACCACTACCGCTACCGTGGCCGACTTGCCCCGAAGAGACTTGTGACAAAAAAACACCTGCGTATATTCTCATATAAATTTATTCACAAGTAACCGTATCTCTTCTATTGTTTTTTCCTAATTCATGTATTTCAAGTTACTCTTGTGGAAACAAAAAAAGATTAATTACCCAGCCTTATGAAGAGGCGGAGAAAAAAAGGATTATATAATCAAAATGCCGTTTACTGCGCATGCGCGGCCTCAATAGCTCAGTGGTAGAGCGTTCCACTCGTATGACTTCGTCCTCACGATCATGGAAAGGTCTGGTGTTCAATCCACCATTGAGGCAAATATTTTTGGCGAAGGCGTGACGTGTCTTTCATGGATTAATGAATGCAAAAGTCCTGTTCAAAATGCGATGCTACTCGTACCACGATTGTTTTATCTGGTTGGGATGCGCGTGCAGTTTTCAATTGAGCATTAACATGGGCAGTGTAGCCAGATATCTCCATGATTGTTGCTCTGTCGATGGCCGTTAGTGAAGGGCCTCGACTCATGTATCAGGTTCAGCTGTGTGGTATGTAAGATCACCAAGGTGGTAAGAGGAGGATATGTAGTAGACATAGGAACACAAGAAATGTTCAAGTATATTCAGAGGAGAAACACAAGTGAGTACTAGAATGCTGATTACAGCCGCGTAACAAAAGAAGACAAATCAAGTCAACTCTCTGATTGATCACTCGAAGTGGCGGTGAGCTGAAACCAGGATAGTTTATCGACAGCAAAGCCAGAAAGAAATTCGATCTCCACCGGATTTAAATTTTTCCGAGAAGGATCGTTTCCCAGTATGATCAAAGAATGCAAGGGTCCTCCGAATTTCTCGGGCTCTAATCTCGCGAGCTCTGACATACTTCCGACGAGGAATTTTTCTGTCTTAGAAGTGACTCTACAGGCTGCTATACATAAGATTCGGTCAGGATCGGTCAGTCTATTGATGTATCTCTCCTCCGCCTGCTCCTCTTCCTCTTCTACAGTAGGCTTCTCATCTTCTTGCTTCAACTCTTCCATAATTGATATTATTTGTTCAATCGCCGTCGTGATGGACATATACCGCGGCTTTTCAAAAATCTTTCGGCCCCTAGTATGGTGATAATGAAGAGAGCGCAGCAATGAGGTTTAGAGGTCTAATTCAGGAGTGTACTGAGGAGGTTTGATTGAAGAGATAGGTAGCAGGTCGAGAAGTGATATGGGACCAACCTAGCCAAATTCTCATCGGATTGTTCTTTGACTTTGATGTCGAGAAGACACAAGGTGTGTAGACCTATGCTGAAATTTTGGTTGAGCTTTTTAAACCAGCTTTGAGGTCTCCAATTTACATTGAAGAAAGGGATCGAGACCGTTTGACCAAAGTGATATAGATTGATTCCAATCGATCCAATGGCATTCAGAATAGATACGTTATGTATGACTCGGTATTTGATTCCCTTTTTGGTACATCTTAACAACAAGTCTGCGTGCGTCGTTGCTCTTTTTTTGTGTAACGAGTGTGGTTGGAAAATATGGGAGCTGGATGTTAGTCCCACTGGCTAACCGAACTGTTCCCGGTAAAGGACATGCGTTTTTTGATTCCTTGTGAATAAATGAGATTATAAAATAATGACAAGTAAAGGACTCGCCCGAATGGATCACCCACGACTAAAAGGGAAACGTCTTCCTGGGCGGCCTCATCTAAAATTTCGTCCGATCGGGTTTCGATGAAGTCTCTATCGGCCAAGATGATATCCTTACCATAGAGGGCTTGCTACACGGAAGATGTAAAATTTAACGCCCAGACCGATTCAAAGACAACAGCAGAGGAGGAAGAAAGCAATCATTTCAGCAGTCTGAGTTACAGCAAATTGATGCCAAACTACCCATAAAGGACAGGTGAATAGAACATTTCGACAGTATTTCGGCTCACCAAATCCTCCACCTGTGAATCAATTAATACGCTAGTATAACCTTCCAAGTAAACCTTCTTACTATCTTTGATTTTGTTTAGTCCGTTCAGAGTGATATCCTCGGGTGAGGACATCCCGATGCCAATCAGATAGAACATTTCCTTTCGGTGTTGTACGTCGCGCCTTCTACGGGCATGTGTGAAGCATATTTACACCCTGGTTTCTGCCACCTTTCACACCCGTGTCCCAGACTTTTCACAGTAGCAATTGCGCTGCATAACGGCAAAACTCCGAGCTCAACTTCACCACTTGTAACCTAGATACTGCCTACAAGATAGTACACTAGGCCGGGTCATGGGGATGATCCAATAGGCAATTCCTATAAACAACTCAGGTTACTGGAGGACTTCCCGTCGTCCAGATTGGTTAATCTAGAGGGATGGTCTAAACCTTGTTTCTGGTGAGAATTGACTGAAGTTGAATTTTCACCAGCAAATAGGGTTTACCCCCTCCTGAATCATGCAATTTAGCTGGTGGGGAGTCCTCCACTGGATATGAACAAACCAATGCAATTATAAGCTCTCAACAAGTGAAAATCCAATCCTCCAGTTTGGTGTGGGAAAGACTAGAGGAGACTGGAGGCCGGGTGGGGGAGCTTAAGACTAAGTACATCATATTTATTATACCAACAAGCCAATCCAGTGCCTTCCAATAGGTTTTTGAGTTATTTGAACAGAAAAAGGCCAGCATATCAGCTGGGAAAGATAAATATAGGCAGGTTCCTCCAGACAGGTAAATCAACAACCCAATCCCCAACTGTGGCTTGCTTGCAGCTTCCAAAGAGGTTGTGGTGGCTCTTTGGATCCTCAAGATAAGTTCCTAATGAATTTTAAAAAAGGAAATCTGTTAGAATTTGGAGAAAAGAGAAGAGATTTGAACAGACTCAGGTGACTTTTTGATGGGACAAGATGGCACAACTCAATGAGGAGGAGAACTGACAAGTTCTGATTACTTGATGTAGGCTAGTTTTTAAAGGCTATCTACAAGTGATCAGAATGTGGTTGAGAGGAAAATGAATATATAAAAAATGAATAAGATACTATTTTTGAGACTACACATGAGGAAAAAATGAGTAACAACAACTCTAACACACCGGGTTCTTTGACTACAAGGTGTGAGAAGGCAGTACTATTTATCTTACTAGTGATGCTATAAAAGTGATCAATGACATTATTTTTTATTCAGAAATAAAGGTCTTTTGGGGATGAGGAGACAGAATTTCCAACACAATCCCTTTTTCTGCACCTTTATTTGAGGAGGCCTAACTTTAATCCATCTGAAAAAATGCCTGGGATGATTGGTGCCATCCCAATGATGCCTGTGAAGATTGACTCTGGCCAGATGATTGTGATGTAGAAGCAGACTTCTCTCTTGCACCAGATTTCTTCTTCTTTCTCTGAAGTTTATATGGGCCATTGGGATTAGCATTCTCTGGAAATTTGTGCCTTTTTTTGACAGAGTCTCTTTTTTTGTGGCTCTACACCATAAAGTGAGCCACATTGGCCTCTTTATGTTCCTAGGCCCAGTAGGAAAAATGAAGAGGTATACCAAAGCAATATTTGTGAATCCTTGAGTGAGTCGGTCAATATCAAGATTTTAGATGGTGCAGAAGAATTTTCTATAGAAGCTATACTTAAGTTTTGGGCAGAAATTGCAGGTGAGGGCTGTGTGGAAGGTAGGTTTGAGGTCTGAGCAGAAGTTATTGAAGGAGGATCCTGTAATTCAAGAGATGGTTCAGTTTACATGCTGATATCTTGGGGTAGATTATGATTTGGTGGTGGCTTTGATGTGTTTTATTTTGTGCAGGAGTGTATACAGATTCTGATGACACAGTCACCTACTTATGGTTGAATCTACGCTAAATTTAACCATCAGTAAGCAAGGGAATTACTTGTCAGGGTAGGTCTCTAATTTGACTTTACTCTGAATGAGAAGAATTAATAAAAGAATTCCTGACCCAATGGACTTGCCCAATTCAGTGGAGAAGGGGGTTAAGGTTGTCAAAAGGAAACCTTAATAACTAGGGGATCTTCCCAACTAGTTGAGCTCACAGGTTGGGGAATCCTGGGCAAGCCGCATCTCTCACTGAGATGGACTGGTGGTAATAAGAAATGGTCCAGTTGCAGCTGTGAGCTAGGAGACCTTAATGGGAGGCGGAAGAGACACAAGTAGAAAAGAGGAAACAACAAGCACCTGAGAAATGATCTAGTGGCAGCTGTGAGCTAGGAGGCCTTAATGTGAGGCCAACAATACACAAAGAGAAAAGAAGACATTACAAGCAACTATTGAGGTGAAGGGAGTTGATCAAAAAAGATGAGTGAGGAAGATAAGGAGGCACTTTTCTGTCTGCCGCAACACAAAACCCCACCTCATGCGTTGAAACTGTTAAAATTACAGCTTAAGATGAAGAGACAATGGAGGGAGATTTCTATCTTGAGGGATCCAGAGATAGGACTGAGGAGGATAGGAAAAATTAGTTGAAGCTCAGACTTAACAGTCAATTTCAAACATGAGGAGCAGATTTATATAGTGACAACTAGAGAGACCCCTTTCAAGGTCCAAAGGGGGCCTATACATGACTAATCACTAAATAGGGGAAATTTACTGGGGACAGAAGAAAGGGAACAGGACAGGGGACAGGACAAGGTGAAAGAAACAGGAACTGGTACAGGACAGGACAGGGAACAGGGAACAGGGAACAGGGAACAGGACAGGGAAATATGGCCAAACAGAACATACAGAACATGAATTTGACCACATGGTCAGACAGGAAAGGAACAAGGCCACATGGCCAAGAAGAACTGAGAGCAGAAAGAAGCTAGATTTCTGACAGAATCATCATAACTCACAACCCCCCCCCTCTACTAATCAGAAAAGCTCTTTCCCCCCTTTTGTTTCCTCCTGTGGGCAGCTTATTCATCCTGCTAATCCCCCCCAACCCAAATCAACTGTCTGACATGCCTCTCACGGAAAACTTGGACATGATGGAAGATATGGAGGTCCAAATCCCTCCCTGTCCAGCCTCCAAACCTCCCTTGTCCAGCCTCCAAACCTCCCTTGTCCAGCTCCATATCCTGCTCACCAAGGCACTTTGTGAACACAACACAAATGGCTCAGTCCTTCTGGAAGCCAAATTTGTGGATTTACTTCTCAAAATCTGGGAAAACAATTACAGAATGATCCAAAACTTGGAGGCCACCATGGAAAAGCTCAATGCAAAGGCAGACCCAATGATCAAGAAAATGGCTTATTTTGAGGTGTTTATTAAGTCCAGCACATACCCCGTTTTTCACAATGGCCTCAATCCAAAGGTTACCACAACCAAGTCTTTTGCGTCCACTACTGCTGCAACTCTTACTGGTTCCTCCCATGTGCCAATGACACGTCCCTCCACCCAAATGACTGCCTCTCTGAAACCAAAAAGAGCTAATGTCCACTCTAATCCAGAAAACACAGCCCTCAAGGACATGCCTAGCAGTGCACTTGTTCAGAAGGCCAATGAAGCGCTTTCAGGTCTTGACGCTTGGGTTGACAGACAGACAATGGAAATTTGTGGGGCCAGTTTGATGCCGTCTGGAGATATATTGTTCTACACCAAAAGCCAAGAAAACCAGAAGTGGTTGATAGAAAACAAACACATCTGGTTAAAACAATTCCATACAGATCTTGAAGCTACCCCAAGAACTTACTCAGTCATGGCCTATGGATTCCCTAAGTTGTTTGACATCAACAAACCAGCTAATCTCACTCAGCTTGTGTCCAAAAATGGTTTTCAAACCTTTTGTCTAGCTCGCGTACAATGGATGGGTTCCAATGAACTGTTGGCAAATAAAGAAGGTTCCCTTTTCCTATCTTTTTTCAACAATGATTTTGCTTATTGAATTGAGAAATCAGGAGTCTTCTTGAACTATTACTTCCATTTTACTGAAAGCTTCAAACCCCATCCGCCTCAGTGTTTCAAATTCTTGAAGATGGGCCATTTTGGCAATTGGTGCTGAGAACTTGCAAGATGAACCAAATTTGCAAAGAATCATTTGAGAAAAAAATGCCCTGAAGGCCTAGATGGCGTCAAGACCTGCGTTCTGTGTGAAGAATTATGCCTGGTTTGATGAGAAATTTCTATCCTCTCAATGATAGATACACCTCAATCAACCCCTTTCTATTCTCAATATTATCATTCCCTGACTCCCAATGAACCTCTTCAAGATCCCCCTTCCCTCTCAGAAGACTTTGCAACTCTTTGAAAAGATACTAGTCTATTTTCCCCTTTTCATTCCTCAAACTTTTATTGAGCTTCAGTACTACATCTGAACTTCCATGTATCCAAGGATGTCACACTAAGTCTACTCAACTCCTCCTTTTGCAAGAAACATGGATTAACACTATTAGCATATTTCATATCTTATCTAGTAGCATAAATCAGTTAGACTTACAGCTTGTAATACGCAGCAAAATCTAAAACCTAGTTGATTGTACATAAATCTGTCCAAGTTCCTTGTTCTGTTTTTCTTCATTCAACATTGTTTCAATCTCTAAATTCACGCTGCTCATTCTTCAACGTCAAACTGTATAGGTTTCGTTTACTAGTTTCTCCTTTCTCTTTTTCATTTCTTCTAAAGTTTCTTTCATCTTATTATTTATACTCTTTCATTATCAGGTTTGTCGTCTAATACTCTTTTCGCCGCCGCTATTGCTTGCTTGCTCACGAGTACTTCAAACTCTTAAGGTTAGTATAAATAAAAACTTCATTCAACATTGTTTCAATCTCTAAATTCACGCTGCTCATTCTTCGACGTCAAACTGTATAGGTTTGTCATCTAATACTCTTGTCGCCGCGGCTATCGCTTGCTTGCTCACGAGTACTTCAAACTCTTAAGACTTTTCGTCTAATAAACACTCCCAATCTATTCCCCCCACAGCATCAGGACTGGTGAGCTTATGTCACCTATGAGCATGTTCCAATTTATTGGTAACACCACAAAGCAGTGATTTATGTTAGATGGGTTTTCCCCCTGGATTCAATAAACCTTCTTGAAGGGGGTTGCAGAACCTGGTTGGGGTGGAGGTTTCTCACCTGTCTGGGAATGTTTTTAAGCTTTTATGAATTTAAAATCCTCTTGACTCTTTCCCATCAGTGAGTTACAGAACTGTTAGTCACAGAGGGTTCCTTGTATGGGATCAACAAGTGTAAGTAAACTACACAAGACAGCTGAAAAGAAGATTTGATACAAGCTCACATTTTAAGGGACAAAAGAGTTTAATTACACTACACAAGAGAACTGAAAAGACAATTAAGACAAGCACACCTAGAGAAAGAGTTGAGAAAATTAATGAGCTTCATGATCACAAGAGAAATGATAGAAAGAGAGGGAAAAAATAATGAAACAGTGAAAAACCTTTTAAGGTAACAATAAGTGTAAGTAACACAAGAGAAATCAAAAGAAAATTTAATATGGCCACACCTAGAGCAAGAGTTGAGAAACTGAATGAGAAAAAGAGAAATATAAAATGATACAAGATTTACTATTTAACTAAATGAAAATTAGGTTTCACAACTATGACTATAACTAATTAACTCTAACTATTGCTACATCACAGGTTTCTGAGTATGCTTATAGTGATATATCACAATATCAGTGTACTCAAAAATTGTCTGAAATTAAATTATTCACAACAGCTCCCTGTCATCCTTTCCATGGATGCCAATCTACACCATTGACACTGGAATCCCCTGAGTTTCAAAAAGACAGAGACAAAGGCACAAATTAGCAACTCTGTTTCCTATCTTTTTTTGGTTTTTTCTTGTCTTCCCCTAAACATGTCCCAAATTTCTTCTTGAAAAAAGGTAAAGGGTCTACAATCAAGTTAGTATGAGAAGATTGACCAGTGGTTCTGAGTGATTTGGATTTGGCTTATAAAATATTTAAGCCCCTTTTGTGGCTTCAGTTATACTGTTGAGAAATCATATCAGTGCTAGGATTCATTGAGTTTCAACACCAGCTCCCATGTATCATTGGCGTCTACCCAGATGGTCAACTTTGTAAGATCAATAAAAGGATTGGGTCTTGACTAAGTTTTCAAACTTTAATTTATCAGACATTTCATATCCAGATGCACAGGCTGAGCAGCTGACTTCCACTCTCAAAGAAAAGCAGGAGAATTTTGGGTGCCAAGTCTTATTGTCAGCCCTAGAGATACTCCAGAGTATCCTAAGAGCTGACTAAACTATAAAATACAACAAAAATAATGTATTACTCCTGTAAATAATAACATATCATGAAATATTATTATATCAATCAACTCAGAATGTAAAATTAAGTGGGGTAGCTCACTCAAACCACCACTAAATTCCTACTCCTTCTAGTACTTTATCATATAATAAAGATACTTGAAGAAAAAGGGAATAAAAAGTGTAAATTATGGATTATAAAGTATTTTCATAAAAGCTGAGAGACAATAAGCTTATTTGCATAAATATAAGAATAATAAAATTATGCTAATAATAAAGAAATTACCTAAGCGCGTGGTAATTTCCCAGTATTGTTCTATTAAATGAATTGGCCCATGATGTGATTGGTTATACATACATGTCATGAGGTCATGGGGACATAGAAAATACTGTGCTCAATTCAATACAATTCCCATTGCATCATGGTGCATTTGAATTGTAATACATTAGAGCAGAACATACAACAACATTCTAGAACCTTCCCCCAAAGACCTCTAAAATATAGCAGGAGGCCATTTCCTGGCCTAGGATTGGATCCTCAGAATATTCACCCAGTACCACATTAGTAAGTACCCTGAATATTCTCCTCCTACTTTTAGAGTAGTTTTATTCCTTTTATCCAACCCACCTTATTTACTGGACTAGTTATCAAGCCATCTTAGAACCTCCCCATCTTAGACCTTGTACTATTCCTTATAAAGAAGTTGCTGCAAGACTACCACCTCTGACAGTAGCCAATCAGCTCAAGTGCTTGCCAGCTGGTTAGTAACAATTTATACTGTTACATACACCAGAAAGAAACAATGATCACTTGTCTACAAGTGACATCAGAAAGTAAAAAGGCCCCTTTATAATTTGCTATGTCACTTGTAGACAATCAATCATTGTTTTTTCCTGGTTATATCTTTCAAAAAGACAGAAAGATAGCCAAACATATATGATTGACTAATTTGTATATCAAATAGACAATTATACGGAGTTTAGGTTATCCTCTGTGCATAGTTTGGAAACTATAGAGAGAGAATAATATTTATTATTATTATGCTAACCTTTCAGCACAGTGATAGTACCTGGCTTTTTATAGACATTAAGCCAGTGTTTCATACACATAGCTGACACTTATCATATCAGGCCAAGGCTAAGTCCAAAACATTGGATCCAGTTTTGCCTCTGGATGTGACATTGGAGGATATTGGCTAAGTCTCCAGAGGCTTGTGATTTTTACCACCAATTGAATAAGTATTGTTTATCTTTGGTTGCTACCCTCAAGCAACACAGCTAAAGGAAGCTGATCAAGGATCCCACCAAGGGAAATTTATATTGGGTTCTACATTTTTGAGCGGCACCTCTATCAATAATGTTCAAATCAAATTGGTGGATACTCAATTGGATTTTTTGTGTAGATTCATCACATTTCCCCCAATCATGTAGAAAGAGACCCAGTTTTCCATCCAGATAATTCAACCCAAGAAACCACCTAAAATTGATGGGATTGCCAAAAAACTTCTTAAGTCTTTCTCTGAGAATAATCCACCCCCTCTAAAATCTCTCTATAACAACATCATACCCAAGAGAAAATTCACTGGGTCCTGGAAGATTGTGTTTACAGCCATCATTGGGAAACACAGCAATCCAGATTACACCAGTCTCACAGAATATAAAACCATTGCCTTTCTCAGTACCATGAGCAAGATTTTTGAGATGATCATATCAAGACATATCAAAGCGGGGGTGGAGGAGGTGGGAGTGCTTGCAGATGGATTTTTTTTTGGTGGTAGGAATGGTTCATGAACCAAAGATGCACTCTTTGCCCTAAAGCACTGGGTGAAGTCTAACTAGAGTGGAGGAAGGGGAAGGTAGTAGCGGGCCTATTCCTGGACATGAAATCAGCTTATCCCTCTGTACATCCAGCATGTTATGTTTACTATCTTTTCAATCTAAAATTCCCAACTTATCTTGTGCTAATAATTGCTTATGTTCTTAAGGACAAATCAACCACCAACCACCTAAATGATTTTACCTCCAAAGCTTTTCCTATCTAGATTGGGCTTCCCAAGGGGTCCCCAATATTGGTAATACTTTACATATTGTACAATGACTCACTGCTGAACAAAAACTTCTCTACTTCATTAGATACCATCTCCATTGGGTATGTGGAAAATGTGGTGCATTTAGTTGCATCTCTATTGGCTGGAAAGGTGAAATCTCTCCTGGTGGCAGACGGCAACCACGCACTTAACTGGGGTAGAACTCATGGGGCCATCTTTGACCAGGCAACAGCTCAGTTTCTATGGCTGACCAAGGGTAAACCCCCTGATGGGGATTTGTCTTTGGTACACAGCGCCTGGCACCAATGACCAAGGTCTTGTGGCGTTTGGCTGGACAGGAAAATACTATTCAATCAAAATTTCAAGGCTCTTGGGGAGAAGGCCCACAAAACAATCAACCAGCTAAGAATCTTTTTCAACTCTTTCTGGGTCTCCAAGGAACCAGATTGCATTAAATTGGTCAAAAAGTGTTTTCTTTCATAGGCTGATATATGGGGCAGCATTGTGGGCCACCAGTCCTAACAGAGGCAAAGTCAAGACAATGGCCAACAAGGTGGACAGGCTTGCAGGTATTTTTTACGTTTGGGGTTTTCAAATCCACTTCAAGTGTATTCATAAAATCTAGATCTGCAGCACCAAGTTTCCTTGACAAAATTATCAAGACTAGTTTCTCATTTTTATTTTGTAAACTAATCACCATAGAACCTAATAATGTGATTTGGGCTTTCATTCTTTCTAGTAGGTCAAAAACCTTGGCTTGTTTTTCTGACTCAGCATGGTTTGTTCTGGCAGAAAACCATGTGGACCAGGCTATGGCCTTGGGTCCAGAATTCATCCACCTTTCCTTCAAGGTTGGACCAAACCCTTCTAGAATACTAAATTATGTCAACCTGGGGCTAAAAAAAGAGGTTGATGAGGTTGCTGTGAACTCAGTTAAGTCATTGATTTCTTTACATTATACTGACCTGGGGACTTTGTTGGTTTTCAGCAATGGGTCCTATCATCCGGAGAAAGGTGGCACCGGGGCGGCCTTTTGTCCTTCTTCCAATTGTTTCAGCTTATTTTCTTTGGAGACAGTGGTGATCATCACAAATCACAAAAGTGAGGCAGCGGGGCTCTTAGTTGCTCTTGGAGGGTACTCGGTGATAGGAGGGAAGAAATGGTTTTATCATGTTTCTCATTTGAAACGAATTGGTTTCCAGATTCTTTTTCTCAATAATTGTGTCTCTTTTCTTCTTTATGTTCCTTTTATTTCTATTTGTTATCCTACTTCTAAAATTCCCCTGATTCAACCCATTTCACCAGCAATTACAGTAGTGGTGTTAGATTTGTTTTAGGTTTTCTATCATGTCCCGGTAGATGTTACTAAGATTCATCGTGTGCAATGCCAGAGGCCTAATCTCACATGAAAAAAAAAATAGAAAAAAAAGATAAAGAATAGAAACAAAGATACAAGGGATGGTTAATCTATGTAAAAGCTAAAGCTAAAGCTAGAAGATGACAGTTCAGATTGTACCCCAATTCTAACCCTTCTCACTCGCCTTGCCGCACTATCCTTTGAACCCCTTTCTGTCCTCGAACGTTACAGCTAAAACGGCCTAAAGGGTCTAAGACCCGGGAAAACTAGAAGAACAGGGGAAATGTCCTCACAAGGGTTGGGAGGAGACAAGTCAAGGGGGGTAAGGAGTTGGATAACAGGAAAGGGGATTAAGTCAGTGGAGTTTGTAGTAGGATGAAGATGAAAGGGAAAAGGGATTCTGGAATAAATTAAGGCCCCAATCACATGTTACTTTGACGGATGTCGGTAACAGGGATGGCATCGGGCTTGGTTCTCTAGAATCTGGACAAAATCTCTCTGAACCAGGGTCCCCAACTTATATGTATCTAGAAGAGAGGTTAGTCCTGAAAAACCTTCCTCTTCTTAGTTCTTCTTGTCCGCTGTTAAGCGGGAATAGTAATGAACTGTGAATGTAATCACTATGTATCTCTGGACTCTGACTTCTAGCCCAGGCCTAGGGTGACTTGCCGGTGTGCTTCATGCCGGTGAGGGGGTTTCTAGGGCTTTGTGTTGGCTCTCTGCGCTGCTTGGACTAGCAGGGTGACATTACCTGAGGTAGACTCAGTGCAGCGATAATATATCCAGCAAACAAAGGATTGTGTGTGTGTATGTTTTGGGCTGCCAGCAGTTGATCAAAGGTTAATCTTCATGGTGATATGAGCGGTTAGAGCGACATTGAGTATGTGAACATGTCTTCACCTTTATTTGTTCTTATCTCGTTAGTTGAATGAGAGCTAACATACCTTTGCCCACTGATACACTTGCAGACATGATTGTATTTAGAGAGTAGCTGGTACATGCTTAAATGAATAGGTAAATGTTTGGGTTTTATACTAACTCTTCCTTATCACAACAGGGCATACACCCTTGAATTATTGATCTTATACATACATATATCGTGTGTGTGCGTGTTTCATATGCTGCATGTTGTGAGTATGGTGGCTTTAAAAGGGTGTCGGCCCAGTACCTGACCCACCAGCCTGCCTTGTTCGCTCATCATGGGTGACACGGATCATCACTCCAACCACTCGTCGAAGATACCCACACTCTACCAAGCTGAGCTGCTCGAGGAAGCCAAGAAGCGTAACATCATCATACGGGCCGATACTGGCACGGGTAAGACCCTCGTGGCCCTCAAGCTCATCGAATGGACGGCTGCCCAGACAAAATCGGACCTTGTTGGCCATCGCATCCAGGCCTTCCTCGTCCCTACCCGCCTGCTCGTGCAGCAACAGGCTAAATACATCCAGAGTCAATCCGTCCTCCGCGTCCAAGCCTATACTGGAGACCTACCGGCAGATCTTCGGAACGTTGAAAAATGTCGCTCGGCACTCAGCCAGGTCGACGTCATCGTTTCAACGGCTCAGGTAGCTATCAAGTCCACTTTATCATCCAACCCACCTTCACCTCATCTTGCAAGCTTCTTTCTGAGTTGATTTGCCTTGTATGAAAACCCAGGTCTTTTATGATTTGATCTCAAATGGATATTGGAAATTCGAGGATGTGTGTAGGGATTTCTCATCATATTCATTCAACACCTTTCCTGGTGGAAATCGCGCCTGAGATTCTACCGAGAACCGTCACAAAACAGATCTCCCTGCTAATTTTCGATGAGGCCCATCATTGTCGTAAAAACCACGTATACAATCAAATAATGTGAGTATTTAGGCTCCAATTATGCATGGACTGGATGATGATGACACAAACTCAACGTTTCGGCTCAAATCCGTTAGGCGGGGTCATTACCATCGCTTGGCCAAAGATCGCACACACCGTCTACCCAAGATTTTGGGATTAACTGCATCGCCGATCTGGAACTATAAGGACTTGGAAAAAGCAGAAAAGGAGATTAAGTTCGTGGTCTCTTACTTCTCTGCTTGTCATTCACTTCTGTGTCTCGAACTGAAATATCCTCGCTTAAATCTGAACAGGAGCCTCCAGTGCTCTCTTGCAGCACAAATTTATGAGGTCAAAAAGCACACCGATGATGTTTTACTGCATAACTTTAAACCTCATGAAATGGTCGTATACTTCGAACCTTCTCCTGCTTTTCCAAACCTTCCTCACCCTCCCTGGGAGCGGATCAACGCGCTTCTTGCCACGCATGCCAGTCCCAAACTAATCGATGCCTTTGAATCTTTGTACTTGGTACTGTCTTTTCTCTCTCTCTTTCGCATTTAATCTCGTCCAGGCGTCAGGACGCGCCAGCTCATCATGGGTATATCACACTTGAACAGGAGTTGGGAATTCACGCGTACTCGTTATCCATCCTTGGCTGGCTTAAATCCTTCTTGGCCCTCGGCGACCAAAACCAACTGCTATCAAGGGACCCGTTGGATCCAAGTCACCAAACAACAATTCAAGAAGTTGCTAAGCAACTCGAGGAGCTCTTGAACATCGATGATGTTCCTGAAGATCAACTCTCATTCAAAGTTATTGCCCTGATAAAAATCCTGCTTGAATATAAAGAAATGGACGATTACGAAGATTTTCAATGTATTGTGTTTGTCGAACGTCGGCAACACGCCCAAATCCTCTGCACCTTGTTGGAGTGTAATGCCCAGCTGAAAGCCTTCATTCGCCCCGGAGCCTTGACAGGCCACAGTGGTGGTAACGAGGACAACTTGCTTGGGACCAAGATGAACTCAAGAACAGTTAGTAGTTCTTTTATCCTCTGCTTTCTTCTAGAGTAGTCAACTCGTCCACGTCTTCACTCACGCAATCTCCATCCAATTGCTTCCATAGCAAAACAAGAATGTTACCAAGTTTAGGACTGGCGAACACAATTTGACTATCGCAACTAATGTGGCCGAGTAAGCATCAGCTGTAAGAAGCACTAAGTTGAGCCAACCCGCTTGCTCTGCAGCTGATCTCACTTGTTATATCCTTAGGGAGGGTCTGGACTTCTGTTCATGTAGGGTAGTTATTCGATTCGATGAAATTACAACATGGAAGGGGTATGTCTCTTGAATATAACGCTCTCTTCTACTCTCATGGTGGAGGTATCCGACATGACCAGGCGATGCTCATGTAAAGTTGTCCCTCACATATATCTCGGAAGTTACATTCAATCTCGTGGTCGGGCTCGAGCGCGCAATTCAGACTATATCGTCATGCTCCCGACTGGCTCCGGCAGTAAATATTTGGCGCTTAGTGGGAAAGAGTAATTTATTAAATTTGAAGCTTTGATCACGAACAGTCTCGTATTTACCATCCTTCCTCATCTGCATTTTTATAGAGAGGAGCTCAAAGCCACACTTTACGACCGTCCAGATGATGAGCTCATAGAAGACTGTGCAGTCGAATCAACTCCTCAATTGATTTGCCGACTAGCCGATGGAAATGATTCGATCTTGACCTACAGCGCTGCTCCTGGTCTTTTGAATGATGTTTGTCAACTGATCCCGAAAGATGAATTTCTTCCAGTCCTTGCGCCGGACTATGAGACAACATGTTTGGGGGGAAGATTCCAATCTCAAGTCATGCTTCCCCCCATGGCCGCTCTCCCGCCTTTCCAGCGTACTTTTGTAGGGCTCGAGATGCCAACGAAGAAAGAGGCCAAACGTTCTGCCGCCTTTGCAGCCTGCAAAGTCTTACGAGAGCTGGGTGTCTTGAACGAACATTTTCAGCCCCACAGAGAAGATAAGATCGGTCAGGCTCGTGACGCGGATGGTAGAGAAATCGAAACTGCTGTACTATCTGACCCGGTCGAAGCCATTGTCTCTAACGTATTTGGCGATTTCCGGACCTCACCAGGGGTCTGGATCCACAAACTATCTTTCCCGGATGATAGTCCCGCGGGATTGACGACGATAGGGCTCCTTTGTAGTCAACGTATATGCATTCCAGAGGGTTTGCATTTGTACGATCATTACCCGGAAAGCAGAAATCTGCTTGTCAAAGTTGAACAGAGTCACAGGATAACATGGAACGGGGACGATTTAACTCTGAACTTGCAAAGATTGGAGACCTTCACTCGATTGGTGATTCAAGTTGCCGTAAATCGCAGGGCCTACGAAGGCAGACTGTTTTTCCTTGTCGCTCCTCTTCTCAAGGATACATGCGAGATCGATTGGGATCTGGTGGAAACTCCACTGATTTCGCTCTCCAACTTAACAGACAGCTTACGTTACCAATGTATCATCGTCCCGATGCCGCATCTTCATTGCAGAATTTTTGACACCTGCGAAGCGTCTGACAACTTATCTCATACCTCTAAGCCTCATCTCATTCCTCCCTGCCACGACATGCGCGACTTTTGTAAAAAACTCTCGAAATTTCACAACCTCGGTCACTTTTACGCAGTCGTTTACGATCTGAAGCCAGAACAATTTGAAGGGGAGCTGGTCTACCTCCAAAGTACCTTTCAGGTCTTGGATAATCTGTCAAAGTTCGAATCGATATCGGATCAGTCTCACCGAATTTTGTTGCCATTCGGGCTGTGCAAGGGAACACGTATCCCTCGGTCACTTTGGAAAGTATTTAGCTACTTACCGTCCTTGACTCGTCTTCTGCACGATGCACTTCAGGCAACAGTTCTTTTCAAACGATTGGACATTTCAGCAGTCTCACTTCTACTGGGAATCAAAGCGCTTACACCACCTGGTGTCGGGGTTCAGTGGGACTACCAAACCCTTGAGACGTTTGGAGATTCATTCCTCAAGTTGGCCACAACGGTTCACGTGTATCTCAGTCATCTCAAAAAAGGTGAAGGTGACATGAGTCATGTGCGAGCCAATTCGATCGATAACGCTTACTTGCGCCGGAAAGCTATTCAGGCCAATTTGCCCGGCTCTATCCTCAGTCAACGCTTCCGCACAGACAAATTCAGAGATGCCCAAACAGAAGGAGGCAAAGAGCTTGCTAACGGGAATTTCTCCAGACAGGTCCCTAGACGAGTCTTGTCCGATGTCGCTGAGTCACTCCTGGGTGCTGGGTTCCTTACTGGCGGGGTCAAACTTGGACTGAAAGTTGGAACAGCCCTTGACCTTTGCTTTGGGGGCACTTCCCCTTGGAGCCAACGGACGTGTGATATTAGTTTCCAACAGGCTGCTCATCAGAAGCTCGATCCGTCAATCCTTCTCAAATACGAACAGCTCGAACGGAAGATCAACTACGTTTTCAAAGAAAAGTTATTGCTGGTTCAAGCTTTGACTCACCGTAGCGCGAACTCGTTCATAACTAACTGCTACGAGAGGGAGGAGTGGCTTGGAGATGCGGTGATTGACATGTGGATAATCGAGCATGCCTACAAACGTTTCGATAACGCCACCGCGGACGAATTGAGTCAAACCCGAGCCAAGTGGTGTTGTAATGGTAGTCTGGGTTTCTTGGCGATAAAAAAACTAGGTCTCCATGAGTTCATTGTGCACAAGTCCGATAAAATCAATGACGCGTGCGCGGAGGCCATCAAAGCCATCGAGCCCTTCACAGAGATCTCGGAGTTCTTTGCGGACACCAAAAACCTTTTCGTGGTCTTCGATCCGCCTAAAATTTTAAACGACGTTCTGGAAGCCGTAGTAGGTGCAGTGTTCATCGATAGTGGCCTTAACCTCCAAACGGTCTATCAAACCCTCGATGTTATCTTTGAAGATGTCACCCCAGGCTTGTCTCAGCATGTTTCTAGAGATCCCATATCCCTGCTGGTGGGACTCCGTGGCCGGTATCAATGTACTGAACTACATAAAACAACGTGAGTATCTTTGGTATTTGGGGACCAGCTGTAAGATGAAATATCTCAAACTAATGATCATTTTTGTTTTGTTTTTCTGTCTTGCCCATCCAAAGAACTGAAATTAACGAGCCCAATCCCGGAGATGACAAAAACTCGGTCTCAGTCAAAGTCTGCCGGATTAACTTCCATGGCCAAGATATCGCAAGTGGCAGACATCAGTTTTCAACAAGTGTAGCCGAGCAGAGAGCTTCACTTGAAGCAATCAAAGTCTTACATGAAGGTCCAGGTTCCCTTTGGTCCACATGTCGATGCATGACACTAGTCACTGACTCAACAGCCAAGATGGCCATCTCGAAGAAAGACAAGGTTTGTATCTGACTAACTTGAGCGTTATAGAGATACATGTAAAGTAGGTCATGAGCCATGTTACTGATAATTGTAGTAATTCTAATTCCTTGCTGGATTAGGATAAATGTAACAAGAAAGGGGCAGTTTCCAACATCCCTGAAGCCCACAATAGTAAGCAAACTGTCTCTCATGACCATGGGACAGAAGAGCAACCGATAGAGATAGACAGTGGGACCGAGCAACCGACAGAGATAGACCGTGGGACCAGAGGCCCACAAGAGCCAACCTTGGACTCATTCTCCAAGAGGCGAAAAGTGAACCCATGACACCGCCAAAGGAACGATTTCGAGGATGGACCTTATTTTGCGAATTTTCTGTCAAGGTTAAAAAAACAGCGACAGTCGGCTTTTTTTTAACGATTTTCTTTGCCTCGCAGTCACGTCTATCTTTAAGCTCTTGAGTTTTTTTGAAAATGGTTTTTGTAATGTAACCTGAATAAACAAATTGTAATCAATGTAGAAAAAATTGGAAAGCATCACATGGTATGTTGATCATGGCCTTGCTCCCAAGTTATGACCCTGTACTCACCAAACTTTTTGACTTGAATGCTATGCAGTATGTATCACTGTTGTAAGATCTTATACATACCGCGCTTTCAAATGGTTGCCTTTTGCTGTTGGCTCATCTTATCCAAGGCGTTGCACAAGAAGTTAAGATGGGGTTTGCAAAATGTGCTGATGATGCTTAGAGATTCATACTTCAAACTATCCAAAAAACAGAAGTGGTTGGTATGAATTTTGAGATCAATCACGTTATTGCAACAGAAACTAGAAAGCTAATAGTAGTAAGAAGAATAATGAAAGACTTGGAAAATGTAAATGAAGAGGTAGGGGAATAAGAAGAGGAAGACAAAACAATGAGAAAAAAGTGAAATTTATTGAGTACCTTCTTTTAATCTAATCCTTACTGTCACTTGAGTGGAACTTTCTTGAAGATGAATCAAGGTGAAAAAAGTAATAAGCACAAGGCTCAAACATTGAAAGGCAAACAGTTGTTACTCAAAATAGTAAAGAACTTAAAAATAAGAAAAAGAAATAAACCAAGTACAGTTGGATTACTAAATAGCTACTCCTGAGTCTTCACAGTTCTTTGATTGCAAGTTTTTTTGAAAACAATTTGGCCTTAGTGCTTGATGGTTTGAATAAGGGAATGTAAAATTTGGTGATGTTTGGGATAGTGTAACTTGTTGAGTTGGAAGATCCAAGATAATTGAGTACACAAACTAGCATGACTTGAGGTAAATTTTTATGTATACATAGATTTTCACAGTAAATTACACAGATCAAAAACTAATCTGAAGTCAGAATTATTTTATGACATGGTTCAAGGTGAAAATCCTAATTGAAAGTAGATCAGAGTAAACACCAGGAAACCTCAATGCTCACTAGAAGACAGATGACATCAAGTAAGATTGGTCTAAGCTCCCTTGTAGCTTGCTGTAATACAATTCCAGCATAATTGGAAACAATAGCCTCTTTATGTGGTATAGCACCAGGAAAAATCAATTGTCACTGCTGTAAGGTTACATTATAGCACAGGTCGCCCAGTACAGCCCCTTGTAGGGCACAAAGGGGCCATTGGAGTTGGAGCGGACTCAGATAGAACAAAGCTACAGCCTTTCTTGATGTCACCAGACGTGTGGTTTATTTTTCCTGGTGTAGGGGAGATGAATCAGATTTGAGCTGGATAAAGTACTGGGTGGCTTGCTTAACTTATCCTGTCATCACCTGTCATCTGTTGACCATCATTTTTTCTTTGTGTAAATCACAAGAAAACATATTATCAATTGTTTACAAGTGACATAGCAAAGTGAAAAGGCCCCTTTGTACTTTTGGGTGTCACTTGCATACAAGTGAATATATGTTTTTCCTGGTGGATTATTCACTTGATAATTCTTCTCAATCATCCAAGCTGGCCTAATAAAAATACTTGTATGGTTCAGACTTGATATCAAGTCTGAAATTAAAATAGATACACACTGCAAAAAAAAACTGGCTCAAATACCTGCAGTTGAGCCATTTGTTTTTGCAGTGTATCCCCACTTGTTTAAATGTGACATCAAAAAGTCAAAATTTCTCTTTGTAATTTTCAATTTCACTGACAGATTATCCCTAGATTATTCTTGGTGTATATCAATACTAAATAAATTGAGTTTTAAGCCATATGACTTAGCTTGCCCAGGTTTTTTAATTGCTCATGGGATTATTGCAAAAATTGGAAAAGAAACAATAATGAGATTGTTTTGGATTGAGGGGTACTTGATTAGTGGTTGATATTTATTTGAAATGTGGAATTTTTGGGATCCAATTGGGGTGATCAGAAGGTAGTCTGCATTGGAATGATCTTTAAAACCAATCCTAGATTCTCTTCCTTGTTTTCAATTGTACTTGTAAGTTAGTCAAGGTTCACTCCAAGCCCAAACAGTAGCACTTCAAATCTCAGAGAGCTTCTAGCAGACATGATAAGAAAGAATTAAACTGTAACAAATAAAAAATCAAAATCACATCCATCCATAAGTGCATTGGAAGAATTGGATATATAAAATTATTTGAGTTAAACCTGATCAATCAAGTAACCTTTCTGGACATCAATAATTTTGCACAGAGGATGATTTATTTTCCCAGGAATATACACAGAGGCTGTCAAAGGAGCAAGGATGGGGTGGTCAAGATGAATCCACCTTGGTTTCAGAATTATCCCCTTTTATCTTTTCATTTACCACTTCTCTTTCCCCTGTTCCAATTAGTTTCCTGTGTTCATTTTCCTTTCTCCTGTTCCTACCACCTGTTCAGTCCCTTTCTTTAGTAATATTTTTCATTTTTTGTTTTAAATCTTACTAGGCACTCTTAAATTCTTTCAATTAATTGCTTCAGTTTTCAGTAACTAACTGTTACTTTTGCTCATGAAATACACCATTGATTCCAAAACAATTTCTGAAAGACCCACCTAGTTCCAAGCTCTCACCTTAACTAAGAAGAAAGAAAATAGAAAGCTCATTGTTCCAAAAATATCTCTTCCTCTCTCTCTGCTCACATCAAATTTAAAATCCCGGGAATTTTGAAATATAGACCTCCATTCTTAATAAAATTAAGGCCTTTATAGCTCAAAATAACACTAGGGGCATGCCAGGTACTATCTATCTAATGCCATCCATAAAAGAGTTAATACTCTGTCTGGATGTCCATTACCCATAAGAGAGTGTATACTCTCTCTTAATTTTCAATAACATCCATCATAGAGTGTCTCTCTAGATGTCTAATAACAGCAATTTTATGGATGTTGGGAAAAATGGAGCTGAGATAGAGGATAAGTGAGCTGGATCCAATTAGTAGGATGGAGACGGGAGGAAGAGCAGTGCCTTTGGAGGAGACTGAAATACAATGTAGTAGACTAAATACAGCTTGATAATTAGACCCAGTAAATTCATAACTTAAACCCCTTTTTCCACCTCTTTTCTTCTTTTCATTCTAATAATAGAGACTTGAACTATGAATTCAGAGACCAAAAATTTGTAGGTCTCTGAAATGATTGGTATTACCCATGGGAGTATTCAACCTCCCATAGGCCATACTACTTGTGTGCATGGATTAAACTCTCCTATGAGCCTTCTTATTGGCACGAAGCCTTAAAACCAATCCAATGGTGTGTGTGAGCCTGCCAATGGCACTTCCAGCATAATGTTTTTCTGGGTTGAGGAACTCCTAGTTAAACTGGGTATTCACTGATTGACCAACTTAACACTTGGTTTATCTCAAATTGGTTGTGTAAATCCTGATTTAACTGGGATGAATTCAACCAAGGAAATTATATTAGAAGTTTGGATTGGCATGTGGATAAACACACCAGACCAGATTATTTTGCTTTGTATATCTGCACACCAAGGTTTGGCCCAAAGGCAGGAAAGAAAAAACTTGGTGTGCAACCCAAACACACCAGAATAAGAAAAAAAAACACAGATTGGCTGGCATGCAAGTTGTGGGGAATTTTCTCAAAGAGATGGAAGAATTATGATTCATGGAAATCTCTTGAAGAAATGGGTTTTAACTCTTTGGTCCCACAAGAATGAAACATGATGAATCTGTCTTGATCAAATACTAATTGGTTTGAAACATTTTTGAATGAATGAATGATTCAGATATTTACACTACATTGGAATTTTAGGGGATAAATCATGGAATGATTCAGGGAAAAAAGAACGCTCTGTTATTATTGAATAGAATCTTTAGCTTTGTCAAATATATCAAAGAAGAACTTCTGTCAGAATTTTAACTAAAAAGCCTGAAAAGACTTTTGAAGTAAATTTTTCATCTGATCAATAAAATTTTTAAGATTATACTCATGAGGTACAAAAAGGTTAAAAGATAAGTTGAGGACTGATTTGGTCTGGTTACTTGATGTAGGCTAGTACATACACCAAAAATGTCACTTCACATCAAGTGACATTCAGAAGCACAAAGGCCCCTTTTTCCACTGATATTTCACTTGATGTCAGGTGATTTGTTTCTTCCCTGGTTATAAAGGCTATATAAAAGTGATCAGAATGTGGTTGATTCAAGATTCAATAAAAAATCATGTCGAATAATGTACAATGCTTATAGACTACATGTGAAGACTGATTGAATTATAAAACCCCTAATCAGGTTTCAGTGACTACATGGTGTTTTTATCTAGGCTTAATAATGATGCAGAACAACAACTGAAATATATTAATAGATTTTTTACTGTATTTCAAAAGACCAAAAACCAGAACTAAAGAAAAAAAAATTATAAGAGATAAATTTGAAGAATGATAAAGATACAAAATAAGAAAAAGCCCTGTTTGAAGAATATTCATCTGATAGAGTGGACAACCAAGTAAGAAAAGACAGAGTAGAATACAAGGAGCTAAGTTAATAGCTTTGGGTGGTTGAGAAAATAAACAAACCAATGAGGACAGATTGGGAAGGACAAGATTGGAAAGATAATAGAAGAGTGGGGCTGTGATTAATAGAAAAGTTGTTAATGGTGATAAGTGTTGGATGCTTTGGTGCATTTCTCACCAAGTTTAAACTTGAATATTGATCTTTCTGTTGAGAGTTAATCTTGAGATTGGGTTACTAAATAGTATTGTTGGACAGAGATCTGGTGATGTTTCAAGGACAGGCAATACAATTATTTATGGGTTCAATTACTTAGGACAGCGCGCACACCACATGATTTGAGTGCACAGGAGAGTAAGTTTCAACATATATGATTTTTTATTATTATATGCTTAAATATTCAAGGAGGAAGGTGTAATTAATTAAGGACATAATTTCAACCACCTCTCCCACTCCCCAAATGACTTAATTTAGAAGTAGAGTACTCTTGTTTGCAGAAGAATAGTTTTTTACAGTAGAAAAAATGTTAAAGAACTGTCTGAAAATCAAGAAGAAAATGTAGACTGCAGGAAGTTATCCAATACTGGATAAATATTGACTGTATTCAAACTGGATTGAAACTTTTTTCTCTTCAATTTATTAGGGGCTTTTTTTTTGCTCAAATAAGCTAGAAGTTGAACAACAAAAAAACAGAACCAGAATTGAATTCAAACTTGAACTCTTCAATTTCTTAATGATAATTATATTTGTATATAATTTGATCATTAATAGTGCAGCAGAGAAAGTTACTTTGCCAGTTATTTTGGATCAAAACTGATATTGTTCATAAACACAAAGAATGTCCAAATCTAAAGATTAAAAATAAAATTTTAAAGATATTAATATGTAAGATATATGCACATAAAATCATGATGGTCTTTCCTGCCCTTGTGAATGGGTTTACCAGTGATTGATAACACTTTGAGGGACTGAATAAGGGATCTTTTACTTCCTGTTTAGGCTATAAAACTCAATTGAATCTAGCTCAGAGATTAAATCCCATCAGAGCCCTAGTCAGAGATCTTAATTTACCACATCTTCTGCTCCTGGTCTAGTGTATTGGGAACAGGTTGCTTATAAGTAGCACCACTTTGACAAAAAGCACTAGAGTTCTTTATGTTTTTTTTTTTAAAAAAAAAAGGTTTGAATTTTTGCCAGAGATCCTAGAGTAGAGATGTGAGGAAAACAGGAGACAGAGAAAGATTTTTACATATATTATTGGGAACTCTACTCAGACGGGCTCAAGATTGGCACCAATGATAAGGGAGGAGAACCAATGGATGGTCAATTTGTCTGCATTAGGGCCAGACTTAAATAAATAAGCATGCATAATAATTAACTTGTGGTCATGAAAATGAATTGAAATAAAAAGAATACTCCCAGTAAAACTAAATGAAAAGGAATAAAGCATCCATAATCAAGAAGATGAATCACTCAAGTGAGAGAAGATAGGCCCTCCTTAGGCAGGCTTTAAGGACTACAAACTTCATAATAACACAAGACATCAGAATATGGTGATCAGGAGGTAAATAAATTGATAAGAAAATTGGATCAGAAGGAGCTAGATTGAAGAGGATTGGTTAGGCTTCATGTTTTCACTACTAGAAAGGCTGACTAGGTTGAGAGCATCCTAGTTGAATTGAGATGTATGCAACCTAGTAAACATAGGTTTAGCCAATCTGATGGGGGAAAAAAAAACTAAGTTATGTAGCTGCCTTGTATTTCTATTTGTGATTCAGCTAAACCTATGTTGACCAGGATGAAGGCATGTATCCCAGATTCACTAAGATACCCTCAGCCCAGGTTTTCTGGTCTTGTTTGAGGGTACAAATAGAGCATAACGCATCGGGGGGAGGATAGGTGAATCCAAGCATCTGAGGGTAAGAAGTCATGTTGACAAGTGGAAGCAATTTCTTTTTCTAGGTGTTAGAAGAAATGCCAAAAAACTGACAAATGTCTGCAAATGGAAAACAATGTGTACCAACATGCATATGGATGTACAAGGTAAAAAGGTCGTGATTCCCGCCAAATAAAGAGCTATCTACACATACAGATACACACATGATGATATGAAACAGCTACCTGACTACATAAACACACAGCGGAAACCACTGCAGGCCAAAAACGGGTCACAAAACTTCCCAAAAAGGTACAGAAACTGAGATAACAGATGAACGGGTGTATGTGTAAGAGCAATAAAAAAAAATGGAAGCCCAAGAAAGAGGGAGAAAAATGGCAAATGATGAAAAGAAAATCAAGGAGGTGAATGAAATATGAAAAACAATGAAATACGAAAATGGATGAAATACGAAAAGGAAGAGAAAGAACATAAGCTCATCAAAGGTCAATCTGTACGGTCTCGCCTACATTAACGACGCCAAACCCAAAAGGGCGGTCGAAGGGGGCGATATTATAGAGATCTTTTGCCCGATTGAGGTCAACCAAGGCTTCGATGGACTCGAGGTCATTGCCAATGAAACAAGAATGGTGGATCCCGATCGAGTGTTTTGATCGGACGTCTTGGTGGATCCGGATTGCATCTTCCGGACTCGCATGATGAACTACTAAGAGATTGGGATCGGATATCTGTTATTGATTAGAAAATCTGGTCAGTTTTGTCTACCGAGTTCATTATATATGATAGTGGGAACTATGATATTTACCCGTAATCCAGCCCATGAAACAAACGATAAAGTGCCCCCTCTCCAGATAGGAATCATGGAGAAATCTATCGGGCCAAACCTTTCACCGATTTCTAGAGATACGATTCAAGACACCAAGTTGCTTCAGCTTCTCTCTCTTGTATCGATGTACGTGTAAAAATCACAACGAGAATTTGAATCACCTTTAAATGCTGGACATGTCAGGTTTCGATCGTGTTGGCTTCGATAGCCGGTATCTCTATTAAACCCCGATTAACCAGAGAGATTTTGCCGTCAGCAGGTAAACGTTAATCTCATATCAAGGAGAGAAGACCGACCCAGCAAAATATACACAACATTTCCGTCGATCACGATAGTCACTGGAGGACAGTTGATTCATAAAGGATGTCGTTTCCCTGGTGGATGTAGAGGACAAGGGCGGCAGGGGGGCCTGAGTGGGGGAGGCAGAGTGGACGGAATCAGAGCTTACTGATGGTGAGTCAGGGTCGATCTGTTCGACGATCCATCCGCACCATAGGGAGGTATTCTGATCCAACGGTGAGCGGCCTGAATATAATATATGTATAAGAATCTCAGTGAGATGGATGGCTGTGAGCAGGAGATGAAGATGGGGAGGCAGGACGGACCACTAGAATGTTGGGCAGGAACACAGGTGATCCGGATCGATGCCGTCGGACCGGTCGACGAGCTTTTCGGACTGCCTCGGTCGACCGGCGTCGCTTGTTGGGAGTTCCGAACCGCCGGGTCCCAGTCTCGTGACTGCCACCAATCCAGCTCGACTACTTGGTCTGATGGCACCGACACACAATCAAACCATGCTTTCAAACCTAGACGGAAAAAAAAAACATGGTCAGAGTCTATCCGTCTCTCTCTACTAATTCTTGATTAGGTGCGCTTTACCTAGTGGGACGAAATATTGGAGATGCGGTTGTCGCTGTGAAAGTTCTTGGATGGTGTCGTAATCCAAGTGGTCGTAACTTGATGTTCAAAGCATATCTTTTTCAATCACCTGGACTGGGAAGTCTTGTAGACCAGAAAGAGGTGGAAAAGACTAACTGGGAATGGGATATGAAGCAGATGTCCACGGTAGGGATTTGTTTGATGTGACAGGGACTTGGTTTTAGCCTCTTGGGTCCAGTCCATTGGGTAGGTCCTGCTCGGACTGAGAACATGGGGTCAAACAGGATCCTGAACGGCCGTCGTTTCTGGCTGGACGATGCTTTGGAGAGCATTGGAAACTGTACGAGATAGCCCTGTGTTTGATTCGAGGGAGCAGGATGAGCATGGTATATGTTTGGAGGTTTTGGAGTCTTCTGGAGTGGATTACTGACTGCATGACCTAGCCAGGTGGAGACTAATTTGTTAGACGGGGGGGATGTTTGGCTTGGGGCGATATAGAGTTTGAGATCGGCGGGCAGGGTACGAACTGGTTTGAGGTCGGTTGAGAGTTTTCTTGCCAGTTGGAGTGGGATCCCATTGTTGATGAGATGTGTTAGGTTGTTGGTTTGGTTTGATGATGCTGATGGCCATGGGTTCCTAAATCCGTTACCACTGGGTAGATGGTGGGTTGGTGGTTGATTCTGATTGACTAAGGCCGAAAGAAAGGTGTTGACGGATGAGGTGGTGGAGGTGGGGGAGTTGGCTGATGAGGGTGGAAGTGGCTTGAGGTTGGCTGGGTCGTGGGGATTGTTGAGGCTGGTGGTAGTATTGAAGATTGTCGATCTGAGTTTCTTGAGTGAGTTGACCGGGTAATTCATCTTGCTGGTGGCCTCCACTCTGATTTTCTTGATTTTTTTTAATTTTTATCTGAAAAAATAATAAACTTCAACCTATTTAAATAAGTGCACAGCCCCCTTGCTTGACAACATATTTGTATTTATTTATTTAAATACAGCTGTTTCACAGAACCCTTTACACACATCACTTCATCCCTGAGAAAAGACAATGTTACATACACCACGGACGCAACACTTTCTTACCAAGTCATGTGCAAAAATCCCCCGCCACCAAGCGATGGCGTCATAGAATGGGAGAAACTACAAAGTGGTCTTTGAAGTCTCCTCGATTCCCATTCAAAGTTTCTTTGTAAAATCTTTGCAGTCTCATCCGAGTCATTTTTACTCTAGGATAAGAGACAAGAGACACTTGATAAATAAATAAATCTTAAGCTAAATAATTATATTTGAGACTAGAAGGAGAGATTAAAGGAATGTCTATGAGGACAAGAAAGGTATATATAAGGGATGACAGGGATAAGGGGCAAGATACAATAGGAAGGGGAGTGCTACTTTTATTGCTTAAATCAAAGATCTTGTGTCATTGTTTGAGCCCACTTGTTTACCTTTTCAACAGATTTTCAGAATTCTGATCCTCATCTTTGCTCACATTCTCTTATCTCATCTTAACAACATTAGTCCACATTAAAAAACCCCTGCCATTTATTGTTTACATCACAATGTGTGATGTTATCTCCCATATTATATATTCCATCAATTGACATGAGTGTGTAAATTCTTTTCCATCACAAGGTTGTAATGTTACTTATTTCCATTGTTAAATTAAAATGTCTCCTTCAATATGTTAATTAGTTATTAGCACATGTTTATACTGGTTCATTTAGCTCAACCACATGCTGAACACCTTGTAGAAGTCTACTTAAACAGACACATTGTCAGTAGTGATTCATGATCAAGTATGAGCCCAATCAAATCTTTTCATCTTCCAGCTCCTTGGTCCAATCAGACCACCCCCCCCTGTGATTGTCCCCCTCTCTTGAGCCTTAATTTCTGAAGGTGAAATCCCAACACAGATGGGGCTTGTTGGGTGTCTTTGGGAACATCCTCTACAGACTTGAAATTATCCCAGAGGTGTCTGTCAATCTCAAAGATGAGTTGACAGTAAATAGCTATCCTGTGCACCTGATAATTCCTCCTTAAAGTAGCAAGTTCTGTGTCAACATCATCCCAAAATAATATTTTTTTGGAGGTGTATTGACTTGATTCAGATTGGTGATGAACTTCAAACACAATCAAAGTTTTGTCTGCATGGTCACTTGATTATTGGTATGAATTTGGCTGATGCTGCAGCTGAGGCATCTGAATAACAGATGAAAAGGACCTTCACTGGTGGACCTCTCTCAGTCAAACCCAGCTTAACAAGGAGCACCAGGACAAATCTATTGTCACTTGTCTACAAGTGATGTCAAGAAGTACAAAGGGAACTTTGTACTTTGCTACATCACTTGTAGACAAGTGACAATAGTTTTTTCCTGGTGGAGTGCAAGGGCCTTTTTTTTGGTTGGGATGACTTGATTAATGCCTTTGGAAAACTTGCTCTTCTCACTCCCTTTGTTGTAGTTTGGAGGTAGATGAGTAGTGCAGAACATTTTGGGTTCCTGTGCTCAATGGTGGCCTGTTGCTGACATGGGGTCAGTATCACATGGTACAATCCCAAGTGAGCTAGAAGTTGAATACCAAGCACCTACCTTGACCCAAATAAAATGTGTGTCTGCTACTTGCAAGCAACAAGAGGCCCTGCTGCCATAACTGTCAATCCCCAAGTAGGAATCAATTAATTGTGTTAAAGAGGTTTCCCCTGAATCATGAGCTTGATACATGCAAGGTGGGTGTGTCCATCAATATATATGAAAAGCTCCCTTAATTGCATGTAGAGAACTCTGCATTGAGTTGAGCTTGTGCAAGGTGGGAGACCCCCTGGCCATAGGTTGAAAAGAGAAGCTGAGACTTTTTAATAAGGAACTGCTGAATAAAGCCCACCCAGTCAAAGCCCTCAAACAAATTACAGAACACCCTTGTTTGTTTACTTACTCACTTTTACCCTTCCTCTTTCTTTTTCTTTCCCCCCCCCCCCTCCCAATTTTCTTCTTCCTAGACCCTACTCTGAGGTATTATTTCACATCTTATATCCTTGTTCCCATTTGATTCAATCCCTTCTTCTTCTCCTTTCCATGTTGGGTACATGAAACCCTTATACAAACCCTCCTTGGTTATGTGTCACCTTCCCAATTCACTGCCAGCATAATTACCTAGGTTGAATTCATCCCAGTTACACTAGGACAACATCAACCAATGTAAAGTAGGTTGACCTAAACCAATGAAATATGAAACCATGGGAAATCTAATTTATGTATAATTACAAAATATGCTGACAATGTAATCTGATTGGAGGAGATAACCCCAACCCACCCCTACAAAACAATGAGGCCCTCAAGCCTCAGCAAATTCTTTGAATCCAAAAATTAAGTACACAAATATTCTTGATTTGTTGCACTCTTAAAAACAACCTCTTGGTTAAATCTATATTCTATAGGTTTTAAAATAACTAAACAAAAATTTATAAATCCTCATGGATTTGAATATTCAAAGCTACACCTCATCACAGAAGAAGTTGTTGTGGCGAGTGTGTCAATAATTCACCCTTTCCTAAAATCAACCAAATTATTTTGACGCAAGGAATCAAGAGTCCCTCCGAGTTGCTCCTGGTTCCTCATTTCTTGACTGGCCCCTCTTAAAAAATGAACCAGTTTTCTCCTCTTGAGAAATGATGAATTCTTCCCTCTCCATTTTCTTGAACTAAAGTTCATCCCTGTGTGTGAGATTTTTTAATCCAAGCTTAATCCAAGCTTAGATCAAAGAAAATCATCAAAGATATGTCTGTGAGTACAGGATGCAAGCATAGATGCGAAAGAGAGATTGAGATTGAATGATATCTGAAAACATGTTTCCTAGAAAATCCATGGAAGTACTGTTTGTTTGCCTGAAGTTCTTTCTATTTCAATTTTCGTGGGGAAAGCTCGAAATCAGTGATATCTAAAACTATTGAGGAGATTCTACGCTTGGTTTTTATGCTTGAGACTGATACGATCTTGTTTCAGAACAATCTTTTCATGCACTTGAATAACTCCCCTGACCGAACAGATTCATAAATCTTCGAAACATCCATAGATATTGAACCTGGATAGCAATGCAGAGAATATAAGCAAACACAGCCTATAGCGAAGAGTGAAGACCTAACTTCTGGGCCAACCTTCATGTCTTCCCAAGCGAATATCACCTCTTCTCGGGGCAATGCCAAGTTCCTTTCTCACAAATCGGTATAGGTGTTTATTCTTTTCCCCCAACCAATCCTCAGCGAGCAACCCTTCGGCTTGTTCAAGATACTGATCGCGCGTACGTTTATATAGCAGGGTCGACTGCGAGGCAGCGAAGGAAGGCCAGCTCCTAACTTCTTCTAAATCGACTGGAAAGTCAAGAAGAACGTGTGAAGTTTGTTTGAAAGCATTCAAGAAACGAGCTTCAGAGTCAAGAGAAGCAGTGGCTTCCAGTCTGGGGTGTAAGGCATTGATCAACACAACAGAGGCTTGTGTTGGTTGAGACTTGAAGTGAGAGTCGAGCAAGACTGGGAGAAGACTCTGCAGTTCCCTTTTGAACATTTGGGTAATCACCCGAAGGTCGATGGCCATACACACCACGTAGAGATGTGCACTAAAGTTCGGTTACTTCAGCCTTCAAGTTCACCGCAAAGGTAACTACTTCAAGAAAATAGCTACATACCTCAACAGCATTGACAAGACCTCTACGGCCTGAATAGTGTAGCGGGCCGATACCAGTGCTAGGGAGTTAACCTAGATCAAACATGGCGATCAGACTCACTGCTAAGAACCTACACAAGAAATCTCGGAGGTAAAGTTGACGAACGGATTGGTTGTGCTGCTCAGCGCTCTGAACATGCGTGGAAACGGGTGAGGCTAGAAATCCAAGCTCAGCCGTGTATGCTGCCATATTGGTGTCCAGTCCTTTGGTGCTAAAATAATCAATGCATCCATTAGCTGGGACTCAACAGACACATCCCTACGAGCCCCTTAGAGATCTTACTGGTAATTAGTCGAAGGTTCATCTCCCGCAAGACAGGAAGGTAGGCCCTTGTTCATAGTGCAGTTCATCAACTCAGTTGCCTGAGCAAAACTTAACTTTCCAACAGATTCCAACGAGGATCTTGTCCTCTCCATCGAATTGGTGACGGACATAGCTTGGAAATTCCCTCCGTTAAGGATTTTCTTTTCTTCCATGTCTATCAAAGGGTTATCTAAGAAATGATAATAGTTCAAATGAGTTGAGTGAAGACTGAAAAACACGACATAGATATAGATAAGTGTTAAAAATCACCAGTGGTAGAATTGATTTCACGGGCGAGCGTTCTATTGACCGACATCAATTCTTCAAGTTGGGGGCCAAGCCACTTTTGACATGCAAATGTTTGTTTTGTAAATTTTATTCAAATTAACTTGACAACCAATTTGATTCCAGCAGAAAAAACTTGACAAACTTGTGGGGCAGTGCGTAACGCATATCGGTCTTGACGCAAAATGCCTTGGTCTTTTTCTTGTTCGATACTTCTCTCCTCATCTGTATGACAAACCAGTCGGCTTCCTTCAAACTAGATCAATCTCATTTTTTTTAGAATCAGTCAATTAGTCAGAGATCTCCATTGAGTGTACCACAAACCATAGATCTTATGTTTTTGGCCACTTCTACTTGACCGGGATGTGGTCGGCAAGTCTCGTGGATGAACCTATGAACGGATTTTGTTGTTTAACCCTTACGGTGTAATGCGATCAAAAGCACAACGGAACTTACGGGTGGAAACTCTGAGCTTGACCCATCATGGCCTCCACGGTCATTGAAGTCAACCCTTGAGCAAGCATTAACAGCATATGCGAATCATGTGCTGCTAGACAAGCTGCACTTGCACTGAAAGCAGTTCCATTACTGATTGCTAAACTGAATCGCAAGTCGATATTAGTCCAACCAGAGAATAAAACTTCATCGTCAAGATGGTCAAGTTACCCTTCTTTAGGACCGAGTACAATCGGTGTCATTCCGTGCTTAGCGAGAGCGTCGGCAGCTGGGAGAATCTCTGGGTGGCCATCGGCAGAAGAGCGGTCAATAATCCTGATAGCAGGGTGGCCACAGATCGCAGCAGCCACATAGCTCAGCTGTTCTCAAGTTAGTGTTTCCAGCACAATTAATACGTCAATATTTTACTTAAGCTTACCGGCAACAAATCCCCGGAAGCAGAGATGGATCCCCGAAGGGGTACCATGGGGGTCAATTTTTTCTTCAAAAGGGTTATCAAGGTTTCTAAAACGCTAAATCGGAGAGCAGAATGTCCTCTTGATTACAAAGTGGGCATCAGATTGAGGTCTTCACCATGATCGATTTACTAGGAACATTACACACCTGACAAGTGAATTTATCCGTATGATGATGGCGCCACGAGTTATAGCTTCAGGCATCACATTATTCATGGGGTCTGAAAGATAAAATCCACCGCATGAAGAGTTTGACGGCATCGGAAGGACACCTGATAGTAGATGCTCGAGAAAGGCCATTTGTAGATATGCGGGTGAATCGCTGCGGGTATCAGCTGACCCCTATAGAAAACACCGCGTAGTTGTAAGTTGTTGGCCTTGGTTGAATTGATTCTGAGAATCCCAGAAAATCAGACAGATCATGAGGGTAAACTTTGAACACGCACTCCAAATCCGCTGAGACACGATCATTTAAGGCATGTACGACATGGATTCAAAAAATAATAATGAGTTGCACACTAATCTACCTCGTTTACTTGCCCAGATAATACGCTTACGTGGTGACTCCATATATGGCGGTATCGAGCTTTGAAGCCAGGAAATCAACGCTTTCCTCTATTCTTCTTAGTAAAGCTGGATCGTTACTGATTTTGACTGGCACGTCGTACCTGGCAAGAGAAAAAACTTAAATTGGGAATTGAGCATGAACAATGAATATATCCGCACCTGGCTGTACCCACTACTTCTGTGGGAGTAAGTTTATAGCCATCAAGAATGATTTCCTGCTTGTTTGAAATATGTTGTTCAAGTTCGTTGGAAATGGCGGAACACAAATGAGCGTGTGTCATTTTCTCAAGCTTTGGGGGTGAATTCCGGATTCAGGTGGATGTGGTGTTTGGTGTGTGACGATGAAGGGGACGTCTCTAATCTTGAAAACGTTTGGCTTTATAGAGGAGTGTTGGAAGAGCTACATAAATAAGTCCTGTTTTACATGTGGTAGCTATGTCAAGATGATAAGGAATATCTTCGTAGATACTTGACATGATGAAAGAGTGTCATTTCAATTCTGACACAACTGTGTAAACTCACCGGTATATGCGGTAATGCATAACCATATTCATTATGCGAATGGCAACTACAGCTAGTACGCTTGAAGATCCAAAAATCTAAATTTGGATCTTCAGCTTAGCCCGGCAGCCTCCTGTATCGGACTTCCAAATCTTCTATATCTTTCTCCTTCCATCGTCGTCAACTTTCTGCCTATGTACAACCACAAAAAAGCCCACTGACACATACTGTCCTCATATTTTGTTAAATCCTAAATTACCCCCTTCCTCACCAGAAAGTCTAGCCCCCCTGCCCCTCCTGAGCTCTTATGCTCCCGCGTCGACCCATGGATTCTGTCATGGCCGAGGACTCGACCGACACGCCCCCCACCCAAGACCAATGACCCCCGCCCCCCCCTCCCCTTCGTCGAACCTGCATATCTTGCTGATCAAGGTGCTTGGTGATCGGTCCAAACGTGACGCGTCTGGTGCGGTCAAAATTGATGCCAAAATCCTGAATGTACTTTTGGAACTCTCGACCAATACGGAGCGCATGATGCGTCGCATCGAGGGCACCATTGATCAACCGGTTCTCAGGAGACTTTCTGAGCTTAAACACGTGTTGATTCCGGTCACTCAGCCCAGCGACAGCCTCAGCCTCGCCCCCCTTCCCCATTAACGCACCAAAGAGTTGCCCCCCTTCGAAGTAGGCCCTTGCATCTCCGAAGCTCAAACACGTCATTATCCACTCCAATCCATTGAACACTATGCTGAAGGGCGTGCCATGTGGCCATGTGGTGCTCTAGTTCAAAAGGCCATTGAAGCCCTGCTCAAGCTTAGCAGAAGTAGCTTGTGGAAAATGAGCACATCTGATCAAAGGAGGTCTACCCAGATCTGGTGAGCACTTTCTCCATCATGGTGCACGGTGTTCCTAGGATGTTCAATAGCAACGTTGCGGCCAACATTGCAGTTCCCACCTCTGAAAACTACTTTCAGGTGTCTGATCTGGCTCGAGTCCAATGGATGGGCAGCAACAAACAGTGAGCCAAGGAGGTGAGCTCTATTCTTCTGTTTTTTGTCAACAAGGACTTGGCCTTTTGGGTGGAGAAGTCGGGCTTATTTCTTGACTATGATTTTCACTTGACCAACCGCTTGAAATCACAACCTCTGCAATGCTTCAAGTGCCACCAAATGGGTCACTTGGGCAGTGGGTGCGGCAATATGGCCTGCTATGCAGTATCCCAGAAAACACTCCACCAATGAGTACTCCAAGGGGGCAACATATGTACCTGTGTACTCTTCAAGGAAGGCCTCAAGAACAAGGTGGATGGCATTGAACAAATCAACCATACTCCATTGAACAAGTGTTTTCCATTCAAGAGGACCCTTATGATATATAGGCCCATAAGAGCCTCCAATAACATTCATCAAAAATGACTTGTGGGGTTGATTTTGGGCAATGTCATCTTCCTGAAGCTACTGAATTCAAATGGTTGGTAGTTTGGTTGGACTCAAAGCTGCTGTTCAGAAGGGACTTTTGGGCCTTGTGAGAAGATCACTAGGACAGTCACTCAGTTTGGAATCTTTGGAAACTCCCATACAGGCACAAAAGAAGTGGAGTATACAGTATTGATCAAGAGTGTCCTTATTCCTAGACTAAAATATGATGTGGCTATCTGGACAACAGCCACTAGAAGAGCTTGTGAGGTATACAATAGGTCTAACACCAACTTAGCTGTGCAAAATGGTGTGTAAAAATTCTGCGGTCCAGAACTAGAGCTAGATCTGATGAATGTTAATTCACATGCTTTCCAGAAATAGGCAAAAATGCTAAACACCTTATTTCAGCTCCAGGACCAGTGTCCTTGATAATACAAGAACTTCTAGCCAGGATCTCAAACAACCCTAATGTTATTAAGTTCTGTTGCATTCTACCAGAACAAAGAAAGACAAATAGAACCAGGCAGGCTCATCAATGTGCTTAAAATTGTGAATAAAAAACTCACTTATAGTACCAAACTTCCAGGAAGAGCAATCCCTAACCAAGACTGAAGGTTGTGTGTCATAGCTAGAATTTGACAGAGCAAATAATGTAAGATTATAGCCCTATCAGACTTGCAGCTAGAACCTCCAAGGAAGCTGTTGAGGTTAGACCCAGCTGCTAGGAAAGTTAAGCCCTCCTACATTTTAGATTAAAACCTAACCCAGAATATACCAGAAGTAGCTGATACAGTGTCTTGGTTGACTTCAGTAGACTTAGGCAAAACCAAACAAACCAAGACAAGAGCACTTGCCAATTGACTTGGCTCAAGAATCTCAAGCCCACTCTTGGAAAGAATCTTGACTAGAATAACTCATGGTAAGCTAGAAGAGCTCTAATAAGTAGTAGCTTGAGCAAGAACTAACTTGATTTAATCACCATGTAGATACAGAAGTTATTGACCCGTACAGAACCAATAAGCACAAACTAATATGTTAGAAGAAAAATTCAATGTAAGCAAATCTTGGTCATTAGACACACAGATTAATAGGCAAAAACTTTCTAACTAAACCATGTTTCACTTAAAATGAAAAGTGTCAATGTCAATATGCAAAACTGTTCAACTAGTAAACTCTCAGTATGTTAGTGACAAGATACAAGTAAGACCAAGCTAGCTCAATGCATCTTGAGGACTAAAAGCTAATTGGCCCTCAGTAGTTTCATTCCCATTTCACTATCTCATTATTGTCTCTATATCTTTTATCACAATAATCTATACAGATCACTCCTATAAATATATCTGAACAGGAAAGAACACATCAAAAACAGTCAAATAAGTCTTGAAATGCTTCTAGGTAATTAAAAATAGTTATTCACAAGCTTGTATTTATTCTTTATCATATTAATCAGAACATGGTCTAACCAAGAGATATTATTCTAGTTACCTCCAATTCTTTTATATAAAAGGGTTTATTTATTTTACTAGATTACTACAGAACTGCTATCAGAAAATTCAAATTGGTTATTTAACTGGCAGAGGTATTGTTTTATATAAATATTATTTAGGTATTCCATTTTTTCATCATATTATCATCAACATTTATTAGTTTTTTTAGTACATTGACAGTTAGTAGAAACAGTAAATTTGGTTTGTTCATATACATAATTGTTTTTAGCTTATTAAATTTATTCCTTAGTTTTATTTAGGATTATAATCACTACCTTTTTTAGGTACCTTGGAACTGAATATTTGGACACCAAATCAACAAGGGCTTCTGTCTCAGCTTCTGGAATTTGAATACCAATTCACCAGGAAAAATCTATTGTCACTTGTCTACAAGTGATGTCAAGAAGTACAAAGGGAACTTTGTACTTTGCTACATCACTTGTAGACAAGTGACAATAGTTTTTTCCTGGTGAAGGTTTGGCCACTATTCTTGGAACTTGGTGTTCTTCTATGGATTGGACCCCTTGGATCTTGCCTCCTTGGACTTAATGAATTTGTTCCCCTTGGCTTGTATTTTTCCCCCCTCCTAAACGTTTGTCTTACCCTCTCTTATATATTATCCACCCTCATCACCATCAGAAATTGCTCCATCTCAATATATTTCCTCCTTTTCTCATTGTGTGGGGACAGCCAATAAATTTTGGGAGGATGTGGTAACACATTCCTGTTCATAAATATCTGCATTACACCATATATATCAAAATTTCTCATTATCATTATTACAGATTCAGATTCTACATCCCAATTTATCCCTAGCCACCCTCATACAGGGTATAGGAATTCTTAAAGGATCAATGATCAAAGCATATTATTAGTGTTAAACCTTTTCATATCATCCCAGTATTACATTATATCTATCCCCCTCCATCCCAAAGTATACATAATATATCAATACCACAAACTTTATAATTACCACATACGTCAGTCATCTACTCTCATACACTACACAGCTTTGCATATTGACCTAAATGTTTCCAACTTCTTTACATACCTCAGTCACAAGGTGCAAAGCTTACATATTATTACATCACATCTTCTTCTTTCACACAGACAAGTATCTTTCAGTAACCATATGATCTTATTATGTTTGTGTTAGATGAAATGTCACTGAAATGTAATCTGATAATGTGTAGCTTTCACGAGTGGATCAACAATGTTTCAAATTTCTAGAACATTTACTACTATACACTGGTTCAAGTACTTGATTCAAGATATTAAAAGTTCAGAAAAATATGTATTCTCAAGATCAAAATGATCATAGATGTAAAATTGTTTCTTCCGTTTTCATTTATTGCTACTACTGGCTTTTCAAGAGTTTTACTGGTTTTTCAAGAGTTTGAAATTTTACATGATCTATCCTTCTTACAGTTTGTTCCCATACTCATACTGTCTATTTTTTACCTTACCTGTTCAGTTTTTCATCCTTATTCCAAACTTTTCACACCTGCCAGGATCTTGTTCCCCAAAACTGTGCCCAGTTGTATGTAGTCCATAAAAGGAGATATATCCTCCTGTTCTTTCCCACATTGATCTTTCTACCTTGTATAACTCTTACCACCTTTAGAAATAACTTTTGCAGAATTATCAGCCCCTCATATATATTCTATTTTATACTTGGGAAATCAGACATTATCAAATTCTTACCTGAACCAGTTTTCCGTCCTCTCATAAGAACATTAACTTATTAGAGTCTCAAGAGCTTCTACTTTTACACCACTTCTGTCAGCCCTAGAGATACTCCAGAGTATCCTAAGAACTGACTAAAATGTAAAATACAATAAAAAATACTGTATTACTAATGTAAATAATAACATATCATAAAATATTATTGTATCAATCAACTCAGAATGTAAAATTAAGTGGGGTAGCTCACTCAAACCACCACTATATTCCTACTCCTTCTAGTACTTTATCATATGATAAAGATACTTTACAAAAAAGGGAGTAAAAGTATAAATTATTGATTAATAAACTATTGTCATAAAAGCTGAGAGACAATAAACTTATTTGCATAAATATAATAATAACAAAATTATGCTTATAAGAAAGAAATTACCTAAGTGCGTGGTAATTTCCCAGTATTGTTCTATTAAATAAATTGGCCCATGATGTGATTGGTTATACATACATGTCATGAGGTCATGGGGACATCAAAAATACTGTGCTCAATTCAATACAATTCACATGGCATCATAGTGCATTTGAATTATAATACATTAGAGCAGAATATACAACAACATTCTAGAAACTTCCCCTGAAGACCTCTAGAATATAAAAGGAGGCCATTTCCTGGCCTAGGATTGGATCCTCAGCATATTCACCCAGTACCATATGAGTAAGTACACTGAATATTCTCCTCCTACTTCTAGAGTAGTGTTATTCCTTTATAATCCAACCGGCCTTATTTACTGGACTAGTTATCAAGCTATCTTAGAACCTCCCCATCTTAGACCTTGGACTATTCCTTATAAAGAAGTTGCTGCAAGACTACCACCTCTGACAGTAGCCAATCAGCTCAAGTGCTTGCCAGCTGTTTAGTAACAATTTATACTGTTACATATATCTCAAAAAGACAGAAAGATAGCCAAACCAATATGGTTAGCTGTTAGTCTTCTCCTGATTGACTAATTTGTATATCAAATAGACAATTATAAGGAGTTTATGTTATCCTCTGTGCATAGTTTGGACACTATAGAGAGAGAATAATATTTATTATTATTCTGATAACCTTTCAGAACAGTGATAGTACCTGGCGTTTTATAGAAATTAAGCCAGTGTTTCATACACATAGCTGACAACTTCTATAAGAGACAAGTTGATAATGGCACAGAGCATACAAAAAGATTTGGTGGTGAGGTGGCTGTTAGACACAAGATTATAGAAGCTGTGATGACTGCACAGAGCATAAAAACCTGAAAGATGAGTAGTAAAACTTAACAGTTGTAAACATGAAATATCAAAATAGAAAAAGGTTGAAATGGAAACAAACCTTAGATGGTGTTGAAGGTGGTCAGCAACAGTCAGCCAAGCGGGCTTTAGAGTTGGCCCAGTGCACTTGGCCCTTTTTGGGCCAAACTTGGGTGTGTGCCCAGCGGCGCTTGCAACACCACACAAGAGGCCTGGGTGTCATTATTTCATTTGAGGCTCTTATGTGATAGGTATAGTAGTATTACATGAATTATTGAGGAATCCTGTTTGCAGGGTTGCTCTGTGCTACAACAAGTCATTCAGGTCACTTATTTCACATTTTTTCTTCTTGGAGTATCTCTTCAAGAGAAGAAAAAAATATCTTATCTTCCTTCATTTCTCTTCCAGCAAAAAATAGAGCAGTGTTAAGGTAGATCCAAAAATGAGTTTTATCATTGCACACAAAACTTCATAATAATGGTTATGTGTGCCAGTTGATTGTGTGCTTCTGGTGCCATAAATCCTTCATGTAAGATTTGGCAGAGGAATTGATGCTGATAGGGTATTCTTCAGACAAAGATGGGAGTGTTGCAATTTTCTCCTCACTTATTGTAAATTCCAGATCCTGAATCTTGTGAAAATCCTTGGCCTGCAAATAGATGGTAGGTGTGGCTTAGAATTTACTGGGGAAAAATCTGTAGTATGTGATGAACCACAGGCCTGTGGGAATCCAGTCAAGCCCATGAAACAATTTTTTTGGGGCCATTTTGGGAAATCAACACCAGGAGAAAACAATTCTCACTTGATGACAAGTGACATTCTGCATCTTTGGTTGCAGCTCCAAAGCTGCTCCAATCCTACTCTTCCAGTATATTTGATTCTCACTGGTGGTTTAATTTAATAGCTCCTTTTTCACTGGCTCAGATCACACTTCACTGATACAGCTCAGTTTACACTGATTCTGCTCAGTTTCCACTGATTCTGCTCAGTTTCCACTGATTCTGCTCAGTTTCCACTGATTCTGCTCAGTTTCCACTGATTCTGCTCAGTTTCCACTGATTCTGCTCATTTTCCACTGATTCAGCTCATTTTTGACTTATTCTGTGCATTTTCCATATCCTGCTCAGTTTTAACTTATTCTTCTCATTTTTACTGATTCTGCTCATTTTTTACTGATTCCACTCATTTTTCACTGACTCTGCTCAGTTTCACTAATTCTGGTCATTTTTCATTGATTCTGCTCAGTTTTCACTGGTTTCATTTATTTTATGTTGCTCATCAGTTTTCCCTGGCTGAGCACAGGAGTCACCACAGCAAAGCTCATTGCAAGCTCTGGCACAGATGAGTGTTCAGTCTGGCACAGCTTATAAGTGTTCACTCCAGAATATCTCAATATTCCCCCTGGGGAAGCTCAGTTTTCACTCTGGTAGCTCAGTGTTAACCCTAGTGTAGCTCATTGTTCAGTTTGGTGCAGTTCAGGGTTCAATCTGGTGCAGCTCAGACATGACTGTTGGGCAGAAGGAAGGAAAATCAATGAGTGTTGCAATGAAGTTTCCACTGAGCTTGTACCTATTTCAATCAAAGCTGAGCAGCTGCCCAACACTTATATGCACAGAAGGCAGAAATAGCTGTTGTGAGCAGGCACAGCCTCTGGTTGTGCAAGGTAGAAAAATGAATACCCAATTTTGTTCTAAAGTAATTCAAGTAGTAGTAGTGGATAGATGGAGGATAGATGAGTGAAGTTTCCCAAATGTCACTTGTCATGAAGTGATCATTGTTTTTTCCTGGTGGCAAGATTTCCATTTTTCATTGGGCATTTTTTTGGGGGGAACTTCTTTCCTAACTGCAGTGAATAGTTCAACTCCCTTTTCAAACTCCTTTCCTGTTTTAGCAATTCCAAAATTTTCTCAGTTGTTGACCTCAACCACTGAATTGGAAATATGAGGGGAAACTTGAATCATATTACACTGGTGAAGAGATGAGAAAAACAAAGTTTAAATACATACTCAGAATGTTTGGATTTAGGCAAAAAGAAGAAGGGAAGGGTTTGGTGAAAAGAATCTAGGGGCAACTCCAGATGGGGACTTTTTTAATGTTTTATGAGGAGAACTGATACTAAAATTACTATGACTAGGATATGGTTTAAATAGACTAAGTACATGAGCACAAACAGTGGTTTGGAGAAAACAATAATGAATAAATGAAATTGAAATATCTTTTTTATATCCGTTTATTTACTTCATACTCGTATCTTGCCTTGACACTCATTCATCACTCAGATTCAACAGTAGCTCTTTTTAATATAAAAACTGTTGTACTTTTTCTCTTCACTCTCTTTCCTCAGTTAATTATAATAAAAGTTCTTTACGCTAAAAATCCTCTGAGTCCAACTTGACCCATTACCTTGAGTTGTGCTCATAGACTTCCTTGAAGCATCTCTATCTTCGAGGGAAGTTTCCCCGCAGTCTTGGTGGTTCCTTGTAGCGTCAAGAGTGTGTCTGAATATGGCTCCATGAGAGTTGAAATGGGTTGGTGCCACCAGCCATAGCACATTTGAGACGAAGTGCCCTTGACCCCGGGGGTACTGTCATACGGTGGTATATGACACTACAAATTTTCAATATGAACTGGTCATTCAGCCAGTTTCATAGCCTTTTGGTTAAGGAGCGTAGTTCAGTTTGATTGGAAATGCTGAGTCATGACAGTAAACTGGCTAACCCTGCCACGGGTTCAATGCACAATCAGGACATCTCTAGCCTGTGACCATTGTTGAGGGTTTCCACCTGTTGGTAGCAAGATTGTAGTTATCTTCGAGCTTCACTTCTTCAAAGTTTGAAGATAACTTCAAAGCTGCTTCAAAAGTCAAGGTTCAAAGCATCTCTATCTTCGAGGGAAGTTTCCCCGCAGTCTTGGTGGTTCGTTGTAGCGTCAAGAGTGTGTCTGAATATGGCTCCATGAGAGTTGACATGGGTTGGTGCCACCAGCCACAGCACATTTGAGACAAAGTGCCCTTAACCCCGGGACTGTCATACGGTGGTATATGACACTACAAATTTCCAATATGAACTGGTCATTCAGCCAGTTTCATAGCCTTTTGGTTAAGGAGCGTAGTTCAGTTTGATTGGAAATGCTGAGTCATGACAAGGAGACAGAAAAAACAACCTCTTGTAAGTAATTGACCAGACAGGCATCTCATTCTCTTTTAGAAAATCCAGGCAAATTAATCAAGACAAGATATTTTTAAACATCTCATATAGTATGAGTTGTGAATTCATACTAATTAAATTTTAATAATCAAAAAATGAGTCAGAAAAAAGAATAAACAATCATTAGAACTAAGAGTTGTAATTACATAAAACTTAGTATATATGTTGCATTCTAGTCTAATTCAAGTTGATTAAAGAAGTCAAATGAAAGAGTGAATTTTTGGGAGGAACAGAAACAATGAAAACTGAACAAACCCACTCCTCATTCTGTCTGATTTTACCAAGCCAACTCTTGCTTTCAATCTTGTTCTTCTTTTCTCTCCTGTCTGCTATCATTTTCTTATGTTGATGCAATCATACCAATCCTTCTATAATCTCAAATCCTCATTGTATATTTTTTTGTTCTTCCCAGTCTATCTCATCAACCATCATGTGTTTCTCCTTTCATCCTTAGTGCAACTGATCATTTATTTTATCAATTTGTGAGGTTAATTTGATTGAGAAATAAATAAAGCGGAAATGCTGATGTAATGGTTACAGAAGTGTCAAGATATAAATTCATAAAACTAAAAGATGTCACGTTCAACTGTTTTTGATTGGGTAGGCCTGTAATTAATTCAAGGAAATTAATCGGTAAATTAGTTTCCAGAGAAATTTGACTGAAAAACAAGGGGGACAATTCCCTTACTCTGTTATACTTTGAGGGTAGACAAAAACATTTTGAGGATCATAAACCCCTTTGATTTGAGTGAGTCGTTGGTAGCTAAAATTTCCCAAAAATGTCACGAGGTTAGCACTTGGTGAACGAGTATAATAAATAACTAAATAAGAAGGGTACTTCACTGGTTTTTGAAATATAGGGATTTCCATTGCGAAGCAGAAAGACGATCATCGACGTAGTTCGCATATGCACTGATTATTTATTTTTATAAATGTGAAAGGTTTAGTAGCGAAAATTTCGAATCGCAAGTTTTGAGGGCTACCACTCACCCATAGTTCCACCCTGAAGGATTGTTGTTGACAATACTATCTACCATATTATCCAACAAAGTGAAACCTGCGGTCGGATAAGGCGGTGCAAAATTACTGGATGAAGCATAAAACTGGAGTGATCATGTATCAGGAGTCAAAAATCAGTGACAATGAAATATGTCAGATAAAGGGTTTCTGGGACCTGCTAAATCTACTCACTTGAATCGTAAATAAGATGGCACGCTGGGCAAAGGCGGTTGCATCGGCTGGAACGGCAGTTACGGCGGAGTTTTTCCCGCCATATAGCTCAAGTTGCACGAACCACACCTGCAAATGTCAAACATGCCAGATGCTCAGTTCAGTAGGAATCTCTCCTGATTGACACGTTCTAAATTTATCAATAAAATTTCTTACAGTATTGGACTGGATTCCCTGGTTCGCAAGGTACTTGGAAAGTGCACGGATTGAGGAGTTCGACATTGCTGCCGATTGAGGGGTCGTTATGCTTTTCGCATAGAAAGTGTCGTGCTCTCGTGTGAGGTCTACACCTGAGCCGCTCGCAACAATTATACAGACCAATCAAAAAATTAGAATCAGATTGTTTCAGATCGGATGACATCAAGATAAATCCTCCAAAGCTTGCCTGATGTAGAGAGAGCTTGGTTGCCGGCTAAACCTTGCAAGCTGGTAATCCAATCTGTTGTTTTGACTGAGTTCCCAGCAGGGGTGGGCTAAGACCAGAAGAATTATAATGATCACTTCGAACGAAGCACGCTGATTTTTTTTTCATTCACCACGCGTTCGGCTCACCATCTGGGATAAGAATGGTTGGACGACACTGCTGAAAGCATTTTGCGCCCCATACCAAGCTCCGGTAAACGAAAACATCACTTTGCCGTTTTGAGTACTCTTTTTGATATTGATAGTCAGACCAAACTGGGCGGGTAAGTTGGACATGCAATATGTTTGCAGCTTAATCAGTGCATTGGCCAGTTCTGCTTCACTCAGATTCCAATCGTAAACAAAGTTTGTGGCCTGACTAGGGGCAGTTTGAGTTTGAAAGCGCATCGCAGTCATGACCCCATAGGACGATCCCGCCCCCCTAAGAGCCTGTGGGATGAACACGAAAGATATCAGTCCCATCTCTTCCTAGTGACAGAACAGAGTACAGTGTACAATTATACACACCCAAAATAAATCGCTGTTGACTGTCTTCGAAGTGGTGATTATAGAGCCATTGCCCAGCACGACCTCGTGGCCGAGGAGCTGGTCTAAGGTCAAACCCCATTGTCGGCTGGTAAAACCGTAACTGGTAGAAAATTTTGTCGTTAGCAATTTGCTACATCCAATCGCTTTTCCTTCTCCAACTATAACTTCCTCAGCTCCTACTCACCCTCCAAACGAAGCGTGGCCGCCCAGTCCGACGTAGGGACACACTCCGTGCGGTAAGGCTCGTCCACCTTGTCTATTCAAGCTGAGAGCGATATCTCCAAGCCTACTTCCAGTTCCAATCGTAGCTTCACCTCCACTAGTGACGGAGATCTGATTAATTCGCTGGAGATCAATAACCAAAGCACCATTTGTTCCACCTAGTCCGTACGCTGCGTATGAATGTCCACCAGCACGAGGGGAGACTATTGAAAGCGGAAAGATATTTTAATCAACCGATCGAAACTACTGGTCAAATCGGAAAGCAAAATGAGGAGGTCAAATTGATTTACTTGGTAACTTTTCTCCCACCCCAACCTTCACCGAGTTGGCTACTGCATTTGTATTGTTGGGGAAGACTATGGCTGCCGGCATGTACGAGAGCCTCTTGTTGAAGGGGGTTGCGAATTTTACATAGTTCGGGTCTCCAGGGAACACGGCATCAATTTTCAAGGCAGTGAATTTTTGACGCAAGGATGCCGTATCGGCCAGAGCAAGATGACTACTGAGATAAGCAAAAATGAATAGAGTGATGCTGTTGACCATCATCATCTTTTGGTCTGGTATCAAGTACGAAAACTTTAAAGACGTTTGACTGTTTCAATCAGACCTGTTTAGGAGACCGCTGAGGCTCCTTTATCTGAGTTTGAAAAAACTTCGAACTAGAGCCGGGTGAACTAATGGGTTGTGGTCGAAGCAGGGAAGGTTTCAAATGGGTCAAGTCATATTGGATTAAATAGGATTGCAGAAGGAATCAAGCATGGAGATGTGTATCCCCCAAAAGTATTATTTGGCCAGATCTAATGGCCAAACGGATTTCCTTCCGAATCAAGATGAGAAAAGAAAAAGTTATCACGCTTGTGTTGCATAATTTGTAAGGGAAATGCTTTCAATAGATTAACTCTGTGTCAAGCCCCACGGTCGGATACGATTTCATGCCCCTGTTTTGTTTCCTATGGTATCTGTTCACTCATGTCCAATTGAGAAGCAGCTGAGACACAGCTCTCTCGCAAGTACATATATGTATCAAACATCCACCGCTGTTCCAGCTGGGCACTGCCCTGGTCCACGAGAACTCTGTCAATCGTTCGGGACTGTGTCAACATTTATTTATTTTTAAAGCAAAAAAGCAAGGCTCCATAACCAAGAGACGATCGAAGCAGCCTTGGGATGTTGAATCCTGAAACCCAAACCTGATATATTTAATAACATTACACAGCCAGGGAACCCATCGCTCCAAGGAAGGTTTCCGTTTAGCACACGCTTGTAGTATCAATACACAAATACAAGACTCGGTGCCCGCCCCGCCCCCTGAGATCAGGTACAAAGATGTGTGGTCCATGCTTCCAGTCGATTTTCCCCCGGCCGCCATGAGAGACGCGGCTCGTGTCGAAGATACGCGGAATGAAGAGCAATCTGGCGGGAGCTGACCGAAGGGTGGGTGGATCCGGCTCTCCGGTATCATCGCTCGCGGCTTTAAGTCCTCAGGCCTGAATTCAACGCTTCGATCCCAATTAGCTAAGACTTGAGCACACAGCGCCCGTTAATTGACGGCAAGGGTTTAGAGCGCCATTCATATTCGCTGGGTAACTTTTTAGGAGCATGGGCATACATTACTTGTGTACCAGGGCGGTTGCAGGAATGAGATAATAAGGGTAAGTGCGGCGGAGCAAATGCTACTCGCGGCGTCCTATCAGATGTACGCGTAAAAGGCTTTATTCTTTGGATTTCGTAGTCAATTGATGATAGAGAAAGACAAGACACATCGGCTCTATTGATAAGAGCCGGGAAAACGGAAGACAATCTAGGGACAAGACGTTTAGCCGAAGCGGCTCAACGGTAAAGGCAAAATGAATGCACAGAAGTGATCAAGTGCTAACTTCATGCCACCTCCGAATAAAGAGGGACTTAGTTAAGTTAGGATAATGTGAGGTACGTGATACTTGAGAACTCATATAATCAGCCCCTGTATGTATGATGCAAGGAGGCCTTGGCATTACTAGCCCAAACGACCTAAAAACCGCTCGATGTCATTGCCAGCTTCTATGACACTGCTTATGCCCCCAAGGCCCGCGAGCCTCAGTAGCCTGTCGAATTCGTGCTTCACAGGCGTACATAAATATGTATTCTACGCGAACTCTGGATGGTAGCTGCTTAGGTGCCCCTTGCACGCCGTAGTGAAAACATCATCGCAGGCTAACTTGGTCACAAGACACCTCGAACCTTGACTTCTAACTTCTCTGCACACTAACTCTATAGCGGCATCTTCTGACAGAGCCATATCGAGCGAAGGCGGGAGCCCTTAACAAACCCCAAGCCTAACACGAGCGGGGTCACATGTCGCGTCGCCTTGTAGCCCTGCTACACTTGTCGGCATGTACACAGCGGAACCAGTGGGACCCGCTTTTTAAGCACCCCCGCAACTTCCTTGATAAAAACAGACTTATGTGTCCCAGGTAGAATGACCGGGGACCAAGATTCAAGTGTTGATGTAAACAACCTGAGTGAACAGCTAAGTGAGTTGATGGTTGTTGGAAGGATAAATTTCATTTAGGATAAAGAGAAACTGAAAAGGAAAAACAAACCTGAGTGAACAGCTAAGTGAGTTGATGGTTGTTGGAAGGATGAAGAAAAGAGACCTTCCACACTGTAGACTCAGACTATAAGAGAGAGAGAGGAATAGATGTCACAACTAGTGATATGTACATGAAAGGTGAGAAGCACACTGATAATGAATATGAGAGAAGAGAATACAGGAATACTACTTGGATATCTCAACATCAAGTTCCCTTGTGGAATGGCTGAATCAAATCTTCCACAAGATCCTTAGTCTCTCTGGGTACTAGCATAAATAAATGTTGGGATTTACAAATGTAGGGACTTCTCATTTTTTATGGGGTTCAGGCCACAGCTCCCATTTAATCTTCAGGATTCTACCACACACAGCACCACCATGATTGTCAGTTAAAATATTGTAAAGTTCCCAATGGTAGACCTGCCATACATGTGAAAGGCTATCAACTTGACTTATTTACATTTCTTGCTACCACTCAATTCCCACTCAAACATGCTTAAATCCTCAATCTACACCCCCTACAAAAAATCAATTTAGCCCTCAATCCCATTCACCTCAATCTGAGAACTCGCCCTGCTTACTCTTTCCCTTTTTTTTCTCAACTCTCTTATTCCCATATTTTTCCCTTCTTGGTCTGGTAAGATTCTACCCAACTCATCCAACACTCAACTTCAATCATCTTTGACTAAATCCTTCTCAATTTTTTCTTTTGTGCAAATTCCTTAGTTCTCATATTTTAGCCTTCCTCTTCCATATGCCCACACTTGTCTCAACATTGCTTGCATCTCTCTTTGTTACTTTTTATTATTACATCTTAATTCAATCTCTTTCTTTCTTTAAAAAGTGTGCTTGATTTGTTGAGACAATGAACCAAAACTCAAAATACTTTTGTATATCATAGGTTTTGAAAAACATGAATACTTGAAATTTATGAACAGATTGTGAACAATTGTGAGTTCCATAATTTTCAAAAAACACCATATTTAATTAACTGTAGTTTTCATTCAGAAAATTGGAATTCATTGCAGAATCAAGTTGTGGATTGCCTAAAAAGTCTTTAATAAGAAATTAAAAGACATAAAAAGATGAGGAAAGAAATACAAGGACAAGGAACAGAAAGATAGATGGGTAATTGATGAGCACTCCAAGATTTGAATGGGAAACAGGCATGATATGGTATTTTAAAAAAAGAAAACAAGTGGATCTTTCAGGAAGGAGCCCAACAGCTTAATAAATATATTTATTTCTATTGTTCCTGCCCTCATTCACAATTTTGATGTGTTTCATTTTATCTGCCTCTGAGTCACTGGGGTCTCTCAATTTTCCAAAATAATAGCCAGCTCATTAAAATTCTCTCAAAATAGTACCCCAACTGCACCAGATGCCAACAAATGATCCTTTTGCCTTGTTTTCCTCAATAAGTTTTGTGTTTATTATTTAATTTCCTGCTGCACATACAACTCCAGTATATGTGTTTGACTTGTTTTTCTAGCACCTGAGGAAATTTTCACCTATTTCCAAATTCTGAAAATACAACCATCCTCATAAATTTCCACTTTAAATTATTCAAGATCATTGAAGTTCTGCATTGCATGGACCAAACTTATGACTAGAATTATCTACCAGATCTTCAAATTTTATAATCTCTTGAATTTCCTTTCCAAAAAAAACAACAGATCTGCACTTTGGGCATAGCTGCCTGGTTTGAAGTCATCCAAGTTGAACTAGGATGAACCCATCCAATCAAAAATGGATTGGTGTCAATCAATGGTATATAAGACCAAGGAGCCTCCATTGTTTTTCTTTTTCATCAGTTGAGATCAACCCATTTTCAATTGGTTAAGGTGCACCCTCTGGTGAGGAACCTCCACTCTTGCCTATGGAATATTAATAAAACCAATATTTTATTGTTAAGAAACAAGGAAAAGTACTGGATGAAAAGAAAATGAGCCTAGGCCTCTAAATTGGAAACAGGACACGAGTAAAATGGGGCTCTACTGTTATAAAACTAGTAGAAGGAAAGGGGGCAGAGAAGAGGGGAGGATATTTTTAATCCTTTTATTCTTTAAAACTAAGTGATATATGAAGGAGCTGGGTAATTCAATAGTGTTCAGTGGAAACTAGGGTCAAATTTTCATGAGGAAAAATAATCTGTAGTCAACGTAAGTTTCAAAATTAAAGGTGAAGAGATACAAGGCATTTTTTCATTAGAATTCTAGAAAATGGGAACTAAGGAATAATTTAGGTCAGCATGATTAATCTAAAGCTGAAAAGAAAAAATTAGAACAACAGAAAAGAACACCTGGTAGATATTTGGGGCATTGATAAATCCACGCCAATGGGCACACACCCACGCCCAACGCATGCCGATATAAAAAAAGGTGTGCTGCCCGCCACCTTCTTTTTTATTGGCGTGTGGGCTGCACGCCCATCCCTGGGCGTCAGCACGCCTGTAGATGGGGCTGCACGCCCATCTACAGGCGTGCAACACTGCAGGTGTGTGGTTTGCACGCCCCGTTCAGAAAAGGGTGTGCGGCTCGCACACCCTTTCTGTGTATATAGGCAGGGGGCACGCCCCTGCCTGTACACATAGATCGGCGCACCACCAACCTATGTATATAGGCAGGGGCACACCCCTGCCTGTACACATGCTGATGTCATGCATACACAGGAATGTACGCATGACATCAGCCTACTAGGCCCACCCCCCCACCCCCCCTCCCCCCAAGTGGATTTCAACCGCAACCACCACCTCACTCCAACCAATTGATCACACCCCCCTCCTCACAGCCAACTCCCTCCCTCCACACCAACCCCCCAGCCGAGCCAAGCCAACCCACCCAACCCAATCCGAGCGAGCCAAGCCACCCAACCCGATATGGAACAACCGGACGAACCCCTATGTGGGTTTTTTTTTCTTCTTTTTTTATCCAGAGCCCCCGTGAGCCCCCCCGTGCCCCCTGAGCCCCCAGTGACCCCCGTGTCCCCCGTGCCCCCATAAGATAAAATAAAAATAATTAACAAAAATAAAAAATAAAAATAAAAATAAAATAAAAATAAACTAAAATGCAATAAAAATAAAATAAAATAAAAATAAAATAAAAATAACATAAAAATAAAAATAAAATAAAATAAATAAAACAAGAAAAAAAGAGATAATGATCAAAAAAACTAAATATTTAATCAGGGCCCATTAGGACCTGTATTTATTGAGAGTGGGACAAGCCCCAAAGGGCCTAGTAAAGGGGCCAACAGGGCCCACTATGACTGGCCAAAAGGAGCCAACTGTAGGGAGCCTCATTCCAGCTGTCAATCCTTGAAAAGTGGCCCCTAGGCCCCTTTTGGCCCTTCCCAGCCGCCCAAGGTTGACATGTTAGGGCCCCATTCCCCTTGTCCAAGCCCTGGACGGGCACACCAGCACTTGATGTTCATCCACTTAGATCCAATTAATCTCTCCACATCTTCATTATTATTAATTTCATGCCAGCTGATTATTTCTTCTTGTTCCTCTGAACGCACAGATATCAGCAAGTATTCTTTGCATCAACTTTTATTACCCTCCAGCAGTGTAAGTGCATGTCTATCAAAGTAAATATCATCCAAAATTACTCACTCTGGCTGTTATTTACAGCAGAAAATGTCTCAGCCAGGCCAAAACCCCTCCTACTACCACGTATCTCCCAACCCATATGGCGTCCACAATCAGCTGCACCCCCAATACCATAATGCAATAACGCATGCCAGTGGTCAGCCTAATGTCACCCAGTCTCACTTGGCACAGCATGTAAGCACACACAGCCCAATGCTTCTACTTAATAACTTTCTCACACAGTCCTTCCTCCTGCCTCCATCAGCCGCAACCACCAGTTCCATTTGGGCAACCCCCTTGGTTCCACGGCCCATCCAACTCCACCATCCCCCCTCAAACGTCTGATCAATTCCCCGGCTTCCCCAATTACCTACACAATGCTGTCCCAATCACAAATAATCCCACACACCAACACCCCAGCTTCACCAACCATGGCCACCCCACATGTCAGCCTGGGTGTGGAACTAACCGTGGTTATAGGTTGTAACTAAGGTAGGTTGATAGTTTGAAGTGGTTTGGGTAATGGTTAAGTTCTGTAAAAAAGGAACTTCCTCAATCAGTAAGTCTTGTCTGAGAGGCTTGCTCTAATTGCTCTAATTAGGCGCATCCAAATCAATACAAAGTATTAATAGGCATCCAAGGAGAGACTCAACTTGGGTTCGTGGTGACTACCTTATTGAAGGTAGGTTGTGGCCAATTCTTGAGGTAATAACAGTATTAAACTATAGATTATCCAGAATTGGGGGATTTGTTGGAGAATGGGGAACTAAGCAAGGTAAATAACTCTAAGGTATGTACTGTGCTGTGGTGTTCTAAATATTCTCTGGGGATAAACAACTGTTTACAGTCTGTTTATATATTGTAAGAGCTCCTCAGGGGGGAACTGTGAGCGCTTCCATGACCTGGGAGGTACTGTGGAACTTCAGGGACAAGACAGATCCTTTTGGGAGGATCTGTTAATGTTTTATGATGTGATTTCTACTAAGGCTGTGTTATGGGACACATCTTTGATCAGTAATCCTTAGTGTGATTGGATCACATCATGACATTTGTATTTAATGATCTGTTATTAATATTATTAAAGATATTAACTTATAATGATGTCATTTATTATTGGCACATCTTATAAGTATTAATTATTATAATATTAATAAGTTCTTTTATTAATAAGATATTAAAGTACATATCTTATACGTGAAATATTTCAATGTTAAGGAATGTGGGCGTAATCAGAGGGTAAAGAGTGATATCTGTTACTCTGGATATTTCACGTGACATGAGGGCAAAGGGCCTACAAGTTATGTATCTTGTATAACAGGAGTACATAGCTTAACCAGAATTATTCATGAGTTATTAATGAATATATTATTAAAGTATTTATATTAATTATTGTAATTAAAGTACTTTAATGATAATAATAGTAATGTAATAATAATAATGAATGCATAATAATAATAAATAGTAATAATAATCAATAAGGATAGTAATTATTATTAGAGATAATACTAATTAATAATATTTGCAGTTACGTGGTACATGTCAGGTACTGTGATATGTACTCAGTGGCTGACACTTCCTCCCTCTAAAAAAAGGGTTGACTAAATTTTTTTTAATGGTTTCTTTTGTCAACTCTCTATTGTCTCGGAATTCTTTCTGAATCAAGGGTGTTTCCTTTCTAATTCTCCAGTTAATATAACTTCTACTGCATTTGCACCATGTAAAGCTTTAATTGCATAAGGTCCAATATAGGAATCTCTCAGTTTTTTGGGTCCTGATAAATTAGTGAAATTAAATGTGGAAATAAGAACTTGATCTTCAATTTTAACTTGGTGAACTTTATGGGTTTTATCCCATCTGTTCTTATTATATCCCAAACATTTCTTGATACATTCTGCTGCGTAATTTGCAGTTTTAGGCATCATTTGATGGAAATCCAGAACTACTACACTAGTATGTTTGGTTCTATGATATATTAATCTATCCAGAAGTGAAAATCTGTTTTCATTAAAGGCAGGAGACCAAGGTTCTTGTAAAGAATTAATCAAGTCTAGTTTCTTATGTCTACTTTGTAGAATTTCTTTAAGAACTTCATGACCTCTGATGCTTCCAAATGTTTTATCAGCAGTGGTAAATGCAAGTTTCTTTTTATGTAGTAAGTTCTTCAGTTCTTTTAATTGCACATCATCTAAATTCTCCGCAATCTTTGCTTCCAATATAATGTTATCAAAGTTAGAATTATTAATAGAATTACATTCTAGTTGTTCCAGGTTCGTTTTGTCACTTATGCCAAGTTCAAACTTGTTCATAATGTCACCATTAAAGGTAAAATATCTTCCATTAGAATTTATTACATCTATTCCATAATTAATGATATCATCATTTCCTAAAATGATATATTTCATTTTAAAATCTTCCATAACTATTAAGTCAGTGGTAATCTGAATACTTTGTCTGTTATGAGGGAATATAATTTCTAATTTGATAATACCTAGTGGTTTCAATTTGCTGTTACAACTGTAGAATTTCTCAGAATTAATGGGGATTAATTCTTTCTTCCATTGTGGCAATATCTTATCTAATAATTTAGGACCAATAATAGAGCAGAAGGCTCCTCCATCGATTAAACATTTAATTTTAAACCTATTACATATTATGTTAGTGATATTAGTACCACCAGTCTTATGTATTTGTCCAGTATGCTTCTCATTGGACAAGTGTAATTTCTTAATGCTCATAGGTTTGAATTTTTCTTCAATTTTAGAAATATTAGATATGATCAGTTCTTCTTTTGAAACAATGGCATGTGTACCATGAATATCAGAATCAGAATCAAGGGAATCAGAATCAGAATCATCTGGCAAAGATTCTACACTGGATTGGGTTTCATCATTGAAGGGGACTAAGTTATCATCAATGTTTTCAATGCAATGTACCTTTTTGCTGGATTTCTTATTGGGACATTTATTGGATCTATGTCCTTTCTTTCCACATTCATAACAAGGGATTTCTTTCTCAGAAGTGTCCTTGGTTTCCTTCTGGTCTAATCTCCTGGAGTCTTCATAATTATCTCTTTTCATAGATTTATACTTTTCTTTCTTGTCTTTTCTTTTAACATTGACAAGACTTTCCAGTTGATTAATGAACTCAGTTAAATCACTGTCACTTTGAAGAACTCTACGCATCATGTACTCAGTATTGTGATCTAATTGTCCTAGCAATTTATCATTAATAGAGGCATTGTCTACATCTCTTTCAATAGCTTTAATTCTGTTCACTTGTTGTGTAACCCAATCAGATGGTTCTACATCACTTAGTATGTCAAATCTGCTTCTTCTGAAATTAGTTTTCACTTTTCTTTTCCATTCAGGAGTGCTAAATTTATTAATTATTTCTTTCTTCCAGAATAACCAAGTTTTATTGCCAGGTACTTCTTTTTTCCTAGAATTATACCATGAATTTGCAACTCCAGTAAGAATTGAATTCAATTTTGAGCATATAATTTGATCAGGGGCATTAGTGTCTTCTTTCAAGTTGTCAATCCAATCAATAAATTTAAAGTGGTCACATTCTCCCACTCCAGAAAAGGTTAGCCACTCATTAGTCTTTGGCAGACCTGCTAATACTAATTTGTGGATGGCCTTGTCTTCATCCAAAGTATTAATGGTGGATGTGGCCACTCTAATTTGTTGATTATTAAGAGTTGGTGTAGCAGTTTGATCCCTGCTTGGTTAAACTTGGGTACTCTGTAAAGGTGAAGGGGTCACATTGGCCAATTGAGTTGTAATGACTGGAGGAATAGATTGACTGTCATCTCCAATGTCATTAATAGTATCATGTCTGCTTCTTGGTTGGGCATCTCTAGTCAGGAGTTCTTCCAACTTGTGCATGATATCTGAGTTGTTTTTGGTCATTTCTGACGTAACACATGTGAACTGTTTCTCAATTCTGTTCACTACATCTTCAAAGGTTCTAAATTGAGAATCTACTTTATTAGTAGTATCTGACTGTAAATTCTTAATTTTTAATTCCAATTGTTCCACTTTCTTAACAAGATCTTGGTTGGAATTACCTTTCTCTTCAACCCAGTCATCAATTCTGGTCATAGAATTAGACAATTGTTTACTAAATGTCTTACAATGGTCAGCCAATTCTACATTAAACATATCAATTTTGGTATCCATTTCAGTCAACCTCTGTTGAATAAGATATAATGTACTATCTTCTGAGTTCACCTGCTCATCTGTGGCTCTCATAATTTTACGGCATAATTCTTGTCAATCATTGGACAGAGCTTTGTTACTATTGTTCATAGCATTTACTACATGTTGAAATGTGGTAATTTGTTGATGTTGTTCAGGGGTACAGGCAGAATTTTTTGAGTCATTAATTACTACACATGGGGAACTTTGTGTTCTAATGTTATGACTAGAAGATGGGGGACTTGTACAATTTATGGGGATTCCTCCATCTGGCGCTCTTGACGGGCTATTTTGCCTTGCTCTAGATTTTGGTAAGTTCCTTGTAAGGACCTCCCTAGGCGTACCATCTCTGAATAAATCTGGTTTCTCCATTGGGTATTCTTCCCTGTGTTCCTGGGATGTCTTGAATTGACATGTCTGCCCTTGGGACCACGGGGATTTTGGGTTCTGATTGGAGTGTTGGAAGGATTGGGGGGAGAGAAAAGGATTCCTGGAGACAAGTGAAGGGGATTCCAATCTTTGGTGCGGTAGAGGGTTGCTGGTAGCCCTTTGAGGCTGACCATTTGACGGAAATCCTCCTGGCAGTAGCTTAGATGGGCTTTCACTGCATTGAAGCTGCTCCTGTTCCTTACATCCTTTAACCAATACTTGTTCTCCTTCATCCTGTAATAAAACCTTTTGAATTTTTGATCTGCTGTTACTAGAATCAGAAGAAATTGACTTATTATCAGTCTTTTTGCTTCTATAAATAATTTTATTTAAGGATTCTTGTTTGCCAGGGGGCAAAACTGACGCTGGTGGAAATCCAAGTCCTGGCTCTGGCTCCCTGGTGCGGCCATTGTGGAAATAATGACGACCTCGGTAACAGAAATGTTAGGTTGCCCTTCTTCCTGGTTGGTTCCGGTGGTTCTTTGATTTCCTCTGCGGGATAAACGCTGTCAGCGGATAATCAACTGGTTTCCCTGCAACACCTGATACTCAGCAAGGGGACCGTTCCTCTTGCGTTCGTCGTCCTGATGATGCCCTACGCAGTTCCGCTTTTCCGCACACGCTGAATAATCGCTGAGAGAACTCTAAACACTGAGATTTTCTTATATACGCCGTAGTTGATAGCTATCTACTGTGATGATAAGATAAGATAAGAAATCCCGCAACCCTGGTACAACACTCTTTTTATACAACAGTCCCCCGATCATGTCCCGCATTCCCCGGTACTGTCCCTGGAACCCTACTTGCCTGTCTCCTTGATCCCGCATCGCACCGCAGCCTGTCCCCGACTACTATACCCCGTTGACCCCCGCAGCCGTCTGTCGCTTCCCTGCGCACGACTCCGCTTCTTCTGCCCCCGCTCCGCTTGCGGCCTGGCGCCCCGAACCCCGTGGTTCCGCCCGGTCCATTACGTCGCGCATACTGAAGCGGCCTTCGTCCGCTCGACCGATCGCCCGCGCCAACTATAGAATGTCACATGCTGCGCCCTGTGCTTTTCCCCGCGGAATGTCCGATGACATTTGGTAGATACCCCCCTTACCTCAGCCTCAGTCTGCCGCTGAGCCCGCGGCTGCGGGCTCAGCTTCAGTGCTGCACCTCTGGTATATAAGTTCTCCCACATCCCCCTCGCTTTTGAATCCTGTCCTCAGCGATTCCCACACTACCCGCCACCTTCCCATACCTCGATCATACACCCACCATACCCACCTCCCTATCCCATACCCACCATGCCCTATCCCCGACCCCCCTGTGATCGCTGCGCTGCACGGTCCAGCCACGCTTCCTTTTCTTCTCCCTGCTCCCAACCCGCGCCTGGAGCTGCCTGCACGGCCTGCGCTCGGTCCCATCGCCAATGTTCTCTGTCCCGCAGAAACGGTCCTCGTCCCCAGCCTCGTTCCCGCTCCGGAAATCAATCCCGTCAGAAACGGCGCCGCCGCGAGGATTCCTCCGACACTCCGGACCACGTTTCCATCTCCTCTTCCACCCCTTCCCCTCCTCGACGCCGCCATCGCTCCGATCGCGTGAGAACTCCCGTCGGAACTGATCGTATGACTCCGAAACCTGAACGGAGGAACTTCCCCGATGGACCGACCTGGGCCGCCGCCCTCCGAGCCTGGGCGACTCGCCACCGCGTCAACGTTGGCGCCGGAATGGACCCAAACGCTCCTCGCCGCTCTCCGATCCCTCCGCCGCGCCCATCCCCGGTTCCCCTTCCGCGCCGCCGAGCCCAGACTCCCTTCCATGCTCCCCCTCCTCCATCACCTACCCCTCCTCCCCCACCATCCACCCCACCTCAACCACCCCCGCGAACCACCCTCTTCGTCCCTCCTTCCCAGACCTTCCTCCACCCCCTTCGCCCACCCCGCCACCTCCACCTCCACCAACACCTCCTCCCCCTCCTTCCCCTCCCTTACCTCCTCGCCCTTCACCTACCCCTTCCCCCCCATCTATGACCTCCCTCCTACCACCCCGTCCCGCTTCCCCTCCCCCTCTCCGCACTCCTTCCCCGGCTCCCGTTCCCTCTTCTTCCCGACCTCTTGGTGCTGCTCCCGCACCCGGATTTCTCGAGTCGCCATACCGGGCCGCAATCCCCGACGACGAATACGAGTCCGGTGTCCCTGAAGCGGACCTCCTCCCGTTCCTGGAAGGTCAGACCTCGCTGGTCGAAGGATTGTTGAAGAAAGCGGTGACGATCCCCGCCGAAACCCGCCGAGAAATGCTCCGAGAATTCCACCGGTCTTCCGCCGCGCTGCGCGCCCGCCTCCAACCCGCTGTGTTCTTGGACTGAGCGCTTCGGACTTCTCTTTCACTTACTCTATACCTTGTATCCCTTTTCCCCTCTTGTATTCCCCTATGCTGAAATACTATGCGCCATATGCTTGCCCCCGCTAACCTGAGACAAGCACCTGTGCCAAAGTGAGGTACTTGAGAGAAACAAAACAAAAATAAGTCACAAGTGCCCGGACCGCCCCGGATTGAGAACCACTTAGTCCCCGCACTTCCATTTTTTTTTTTTTTTTTTTTTTTTTTTTTTTTTTTTTTTTTTTTTTTAATTGCGCTACTAAAACCTGAAACTGAGATTGACACTTTGAGAAAACTTGAAGAAAACTGATAACTTGATGAACCTGATGACTTGAGGAAACTGATAACTTGAGGAAACTGATAACTTGAGGAAACTGATAACTTGAGGAAAACTTGAGGAAATTGATGACTTGAAAATACCACGCCGAAATCCTGAAAGAAAGAGAAACCGCACCCGCAACCTAAAGATGAGAGAAAGAAACCGCGCCCGCAATCTATGAAGTCCTGAAACGAAAACCCAACCCGCCCGCCGAGGTACCTGGACCGCCCCAGATGGAATTTCCGCACAATTCCCCGTACCCCTCGCCATCCTGAATATATAACAGAGAAAACCAGTAAACCCATTCACAAAACACAAATACAACCCGCTTTAGGGTGACTGACATCCTGGGGTGGCTAGTTTATCCGGCTGTAGACCAGCTAGCGCACCCCCTCACCAATTAAGGCTTGGCCTATGGCCCCCATCCTCCCCCCGCTTTTGGCCGCTGTCCTCAGCGGTTTGTTCCTCGCACTTCGCCGCAAGGAACGCTCACCGGCCACCTCTTCATCGGCGCCGGGAGACTCCGCTCGACCCGCCTCATCGGCGGGCGGCTCCGAAGGAGTTGGCTCCAAATCCGAGTCTTCATCGTTTTCGTCCTCAGATCCTGAAACGAGGGTTTCGTCGAACGACGTCGATCCCCGAGCGTAGAACCGCTTCACGTGGGATGCCGCCGCCTTCCGCTTCAACGGGGTTCCGTCCAATTCTTCCAACTGATAGCTTCCCCCCGGAAATTTGCTGACCACGCGATAAGGTCCGTTCCATCGGTTGGCGAACAACTTTCCCCACTGGGTTTCCAAGCTCCGATTGTACAGGAGGACAAGATCGCCCTTCCGCAAAGGGTCCCGCAACCGGTGAGCGCAACGCTCGTCCCAATAGCGGACCGACTTCGCCCGAGATTCCCGCAAGCGCTTCGCCGCCTTCTCGACAACTTCCTCTCGTCGAAGAAGTTGTTCCGCCCGCGCTTCCAACAATTCTTCTGAAGTTTTCACCTTCCACCAGTCGATAGCGAGATAAGTGAGCATCTCGATATCGACCGGCAACACAGGCTGTCGCCCATACAGGAGTTCGTACGCCGAATAACCGGTGCCCCGCTTGGTTGAGATCCGATCCGCGAAAAGGACTGCCGGAAGGAATTGATGCCACTTCCGGCCGTCTTCCCCGCACATCTTCACCAGCGTGTTCTTGATTGGCTGATGTCCCCGCTCAATCATCCCGGCGCCTTCCGGATAATACTCCGTGACCCTGCCGAACTTCGCCCCGCATGACTGAACCAGCTTCATCAGACTTCCTCGGAATTCCGCACCCCCATCCACTGTGACCAGCCGCACACATCCGAACCGCGAGAACCAGAACTCCTCCAGGAATTGGCCGACCTTGTCCGCCGACAGCTTGACCAAAGTGATGGCCTCGACCCACCCCGACAGATCATCCCTCGCAACGAGTAAGTAGGCGTACTTACCCGCCTTGATGTGGACAACATCCAAGGAAATCCGACTGAACAACGAATCCTCCCCTGTCGGAATTCCCACCTCCTTGGGGAGCGCCGAGCTCCGGCGCTGACACGCCTCACAGCTCCGGACCCAGTCACGGACTGACTTCACCATACCAGGCCACCAGAAACGCTGCCGAACGCGGGCACGCGTCTCCACCTCGCCCCGATGCCCCAACTCCTCGTGGAGGCTCCGAAGGATGACTTCCTGGCTCGCTCGACAAGTCGCCACCACCAGCGGTATGGGAGACCGCCTACGCCACAGTTGACCTTCCCTCACAAAGAAGTTGACGCTATTCCGACGAACCCACGCTTTCAGTTCGGTTGAAGTATCATCAGGGAAATTGAGGGTACTCAGGTAGGTCTCCATCAGCTCGTACTTCCCGCTCTGGCGAAGGGGAAGTTCGATGCCGACCGTCGTCGCGCCCGCTTTCATCAGCCGTTCTTCCACGTCCAACGCCTCTGCTGAGCGGAACCGCTCCGCTCCCTCCTCTTCCGCCACTCTCGACAATGCATCAGGCATTGTGAACGCCTTCCCCGGAACATGGACCACTTTGAAAGAAAACAATTGAAGGTAAGCCACCCATCGAGTCATTGGAGCATTAGGGAGAGTAGGAGAGTTGATCATCCTCGCCAGCGCTTCCGCATCAACTAGGAGTTCGAAGAACACCCCCCACAACACGTGTTGCAGCTTCCGCACCACCTTGGTGACCCCGCACAGCTCAAGCTTCGGCTGGGAGTATTGCGACTCGGTTTCCGTGAAGGTAATCGACTCGTAAAGAACCGGCCGATCTTTCCCGTCCTCCTCTTGCGTCAGCACGCCTCCCGCACCGAATTCACTGGAGTCAACCGCCAACCGAATTCCCTCCTTCCCGTAATCGAGATCCTTGAGCGTGATCTCCCTACCGACGATCTCCTTCAGCCGGGTGAACGCGCGATCGCATTCCTCGGTCCACTTCCACTCAGTCCCCTTGCGAGTGAGCCGCCTCATCGGGCTTGCGATCTCCGCAAACCGCTCGATGAACATCCGCACATAACTACACAACCCTAAAAACTGAAGGATGTGAGTTACGGTTTTCGGAACTGGCCACTCCAAGACTTTGTTCAACTTAGCCCGAGTGATGCTCCTCCCGCGAACTGAGACTTCATGACCGAGGACCTCCAAAGCCGGAACGCAGACCGCAAACTTCTTCCCTGAAACCGTAAGACCCGCGGTTTCGATCCGGAACAAGATCCGCTCCAAGGTGACCGCATACTCCCAAATGAAACGCCTGATGCCCGGGTTGTCCACCAAGACAGTTCCGCCGTAATCCGACTTCGGTCCCTTGATCCCCGCGTCATCAATGAAGATCTGGACAAGATGAGGCAAGTCGTCCTGGAGGATCCACGCCATCTGCGCTTGGTACACTGCTACCGAGTTGGTGGCTCCCTGCGGAAGACGAGTCAGCTGCATACGCCCCAACCGAGTCTCGAAAGCCGTGAGTGGCCGCGACTCGGGGTGCAATTCCCGCTGATCGTACCCGCCCATGACATCAACCAACCCATAGCAAACCCGCCCTGCCATGGACTCCACGAACTCATCGACGCGCGGAGGAAGCCCTGCATCCAGAATGGTAACGGAATTCAGTCTCTGAAGATCATGAACAATCCTCAAACTCGTCCCATCTTGTTTCAGCACCGGAAAAATTGGGCTGGAGTAGCTTGAGCAAGACTGCTCGTACAACCCCGTCCGCACCCGCTCCCGTACCAACTCCGTGAAGGTATCGCGAATGGTCGCCGGAACCGGAATTGGCTTGATCTGCCACGGTTCATGGGGTATCACCGGAATCCGATAAGGCTCCCCTATTCCCCTGTCCAACAGCCCGCGCTCTTCAGGGGAAAACGCCAAAGCTTTCGCCCGCAAGGTGACGACCTGGGCTAAGAGCTTCCACTCCTCCTGGCTCACCCACCCCGGAGGTCCGAAGTTGAGACTCGCCATCCGTTCATCCGTGATACGCTCTGTCGGCACGAATTCCGGAGGCCGCACCGAAAGTGGGGTAAGATAGGGGTCTCTCCCCCACTGGATGGGCTTCAACGGTGAGTTCAAGCTTTGCGGCATTGGCTCATTCCGCGGCCTAACCTTCCGCGCCACCGGCTTGTACTTTGCCCCGCCCGATTCCACCCTCCGTAGAACGACGCCTTCTTCCGCTGAGATCCTGCGGACTGGGAAACCAAAGACTCTCGATTCGCTCACGACCGTGGCACAAGGTAGGGTTTCTCGAAACGTAGTAGATACCCTTGGCGGTGCACAATTGGGAGGACTTACTTCTGCACTGTTTGCCTCCGCCCCAAAAGAACCTTCCTCCGCTCTTCCCTCCGAAACCTCCTCATCCTCCTCCCAAACCTCCGTCGCCTGATGCGGACCGAACTCCCGAGGTTTCCACCTATGATCGGGCGGAAAAGGATCGCTCACGTATGTGGCACTCGGTAGGGTTTTTCGAACGGTAGTAGAAACCCTTGATGGTGCACAATTGGGAGGACTTACTTCTACACCTTTTGCCTCCGCTCCATCGTGTTCCTCCTCCGTCCCCTCACTCCACACCTCCACTTCATCTTGCGGACCGATTTCCCGATAACTCCGCCTATGGCCTGACGAAACGGAATTGCTCACGTACGTGGCACTCGGTAGGGTTTTTCGAAAGGTAGTAGAAACCCTTGGCGGTGCACAATTGGGAGGACTTACTTCTAGACTGGTTGCCCCCGCTCCATCGCTTTCCTCCTCCATTCCCTCTCTCCAGACCTCCGGTTCCGAGTGCGGACCGACTTCCCAAGATTTCCGCCTATGACCAGACGAAAGGAATTCGCTCACGTACGTGGCACTCGGTAGGGTTTTACGAATGGTAGTAGATACCCTCGGAGGTGCACAATTGGGAGGACTTACTTTTGGGTCTTTTGCCTCCGCCCCATCATCCCCTATTCCTTCCCGCTCTTTAGGAGTCGACCGTCCGCGCGATGCTAGAGCTGACATCGTGCGGATTGATCGGCCGACACCTAAAAACCCCGTGCCAAGGGGGAAGCCTCCTGCTTCTCCCTCCCTCGGCACTCCTCCTCTCCCACCTCCGGCCCCAGCCGGGTCTCCCATCGACCGCTCGATGGCCGACAGATCGTCGTCGCGAACCGTCGCCCTCGGGAGTCCGCCACCGAAAGGACCTCCTCCTTGCGGACCGAATCGAACCGAAGACCGGCTCGGAAGGCGAACAAGAACGGCCGTCCAAGGATGACTTCGGAGGACCTCACCACCAAGAATGAGACCCTCCGCCTGGTCTTCGCCACCTCCACCCACTCACTCTCCACCACACCCGCCACCTCGCACTCATGGCCGCCGATTCCTCGCAAGCCGATGTTGGCTTGTCGGGTAACGAGATCCGAGTCTTGCGCCACCTCCGCCGGCAAAAGGTTGACCATCGACCCGCTGTCGATCATCGCCCATACTTGCTGGTCCCCGATGGTCATCTGAACATAACCAAGGGGGCAGGAAATGGAGTCCGACGGAACTCCTCCGGATGGTGTCGGCACGAATGTTCGGCCTCCGCTGAACTCACGTCGAAGGCCACCCGATTACCTTCCGCCTTGAGGCCCGCACTCTCCTTAAGAGACGCTATGAGCTCTTCCGCCATTAGAGGGGAAACCGACGCCAATTCCTTGATGGAAAGAGTCAGCGGGCCATCCCCGTTCAGCGCGCGCTTGGCCAACTCCGCCGCCTTCTTTTTCCCGGTGGGCACTGCCACTCCTCCAGGCTGCGAAACTTCCTTCGCCTTGCCCTTCTTTGGAGGATCCACATCCATGCGGTCGTACCCGCCATAGCGGGCCGTCACCTCATCGGATTGGATGGCCCACACCTCTGATTGGACAGCCGGGGGAGTCCATCCAGACGTCCCGACAACTATACCCATCGAGGATTTGACCTCCGCCTTCGGGCCTTCCGCCGTCTCCCCCTGCCCTGCCGCCGCTGCACGAACCACGTCGCGCGGCACGGCCGCCTCGATCGGTTCACGCGATCTAGGGAGGAAATAATCGCCGTTATAGATCCTCACCCGCCTACCGTTTAAGTCGTCCGTCAACTCTTGACATCGAGACTTATAATGGGTATTCGACCCGCAATAAGTGCAATGAAGCCCCGGAGGCCCCGCACGCGGAGGACCGCTCCGCTGACCGTCGGCCGGTGCCGACGCTTGAGGCTGGGACTCCCGTTGAACCGTCTTCTGCATGAACAAACGAAGCTCCTTCAAGGTGTCAGCCAACTCCGCCACTTCAGCGGGCGCCACCGGCGCCGTGTTCCGGGAAGAGATCACCGGCCCGATTCCGGTCGAGATCGCCACTCCCGAATTCTCGGCCACCAACTCCATCATGTCGAACTCCGCCCGGACCGCTCCCCTAAGCGACGCCAAGTCGGGCAACAGGGTCCCTCCATCCCTCGACCGCCGAATGAGGTTCTGATCGTACAGCCTCCGCTGCACCCGCTCCTGAACCGGCGTGGCGAGCCCCTTGAGGAAGCTCCGCTTGACCGACGCCGGCTCCCCAATGATCACCTCATTGCGATTAAGGTACTTCACGATGCGATCAAAGGAAGTGACGTACTCATCGAACGCCCTTCGATCGTTGACCCCACCCGATGCCGCCTTGCTCGACGCGAGATTCTCCAAATCCGCCTCCCGATACCGTTGCTGACGCGGACCCCACTTCTCCAACATCTCCTCCCTCAGACGCTCCCAGTTCTTCGCCTCGTACCCCTCCATTTCCTCCACATCACGCAACTCTTCTTCGGACTGAATGAAGTTGACGATTTGACGAACCTTGTCGCCGTCCGACGCCCCTTCGGTTTCCGCCGCCAATTCGAAACGACTCAAAAATCGATCAACCGCATCGATACTGAATCGGACTGCGGGAAAATCCCGCGGCCGAATCTTGACGCCCGTCGGTGGGTCCGACGCCAACCCTCGCCTCCTCACCCCTACCGGCGCTTCACCAGCCGCCTGCTTCCCCTTCCGATTCTCCTCCGTTCCGTCGTCCATGTTGACCTCCGACGTGATGCCGTAGGTACCCAGACCTCCCCCCTTCGGAGGGGGAGGGACGAACTTGGCGGGAGGGAGGGTGAACTTGGAGGAGGACGCTCCGCCCGACGCAGTCGTAGGAAGATAAGTGTCAGAACCACTCATCCTCGAACAATGATAAACGATATATAAAAAATAAAGAAAAAGACAAATGTCTTGACCCGTCCGCAGGTTGGAAACAGAAAGAATTTCCCGGCCAGACCCCCAATATGTGGAAATAATGACGACCTCGGTAACAGAAATGTTAGGTTGCCCTTCTTCCTGGTTGGTTCCGGTGGTTCTTTGATTTCCTCTGCGGGATAAACACTGTCAGCGGATAATCAACTGGTTTCCCTGCAACACCTGATACTCAGCAAGGGGACCGTTCCTCTTGCGTTCGTCGTCCTGATGATGCCCTACGCAGTTCCGCTTTTCCGCACACGCTGAATAATCGCTGAGAGAACTCTAAACACTGAGATTTTCTTATATACGCCGTAGTTGATAGCTATCTACTGTGATGATAAGATAAGATAAGAATCCCGCAACCCTGGTACAACACTCTTTTTATACAACAGTCCCCCGATCATGTCCCGCATTCCCCGGTACTGTCCCTGGAACCCTACTTGCCTGTCTCCTTGATCCCGCATCGCACCGCAGCCTGTCCCCGACTACTATACCCCGTTGACCCCCGCAGCCGTCTGTCGCTTCCCTGCGCACGACTCCGCTTCTTCTGCCCCCGCTCCGCTTGCGGCCTGGCGCCCCGAACCCCGTGGTTCCGCCCGGTCCATTACGTCGCGCATACTGAAGCGGCCTTCGTCCGCTCGACCGATCGCCCGCGCCAACTATAGAATGTCACATGCTGCGCCCTGTGCTTTTCCCCGCGGAATGTCCGATGACATTTGGTAGATACCCCCCTTACCTCAGCCTCAGTCTGCCGCTGAGCCCGCGGCTGCGGGCTCAGCTTCAGTGCTGCACCTCTGGTATATAAGTTCTCCCACACCATTGTAACCTCTATATCTAAGGGAAGGAGGAGTCATGGTAAAAATGCGTAAAAAAATTTGTTAGTCGGAGGTTTTTAATAAGGATATAAATTGTTAAGGATTTAATTCACCAGATGACTTGTCTGATGGAGCAACAGAGGTTTCTCTGTTAGTGGTAATCTCAGAGGTTTCTCTAGTTTCACGGGCTGTAGTGGTCTTGTCAGACACTTTCAAGATATCCAATTCAGGAGTGAGTTTGTCTACGTTGGTGGACACTAAAAACAAAAAGAAAATTAGTAAAAATGTGTTATATTTTTACTTATTTAAAGATGTTTTCTTACTCTTCAGAATTTTTCTTTGAAGAGGGCTTAAAAGGGGTGTTGTTTTATAGAGAAAAGAGGTATAAAGTAATGTGAATGTGTTACTTTATTGAGAGTAATAGTAGTTGTACTATGATTTTTATGCGGTAAAATCAAGTGGCTTGTTGTGAGTATGACAAGACTTGAAAAGAGGCTGCTTTTATGTCTAAAATTCCAGGTGGAAATGACAAAAAATGAGCTGAATTTTTAGTAAGATGTGCCTGAGAGGGGATTAGTCTTCCTTTCAGGTTGAGAGAGTGGATGTAAACTGATCAAATTGATCTGTTTGACAGTTGAATTTGGTATTTTTATTTGTTTTTATGGGTTCAAATCACGGAGAGACTCGACGTGATTTGTGAGATGTGTTTGAAAGGGGATTATTTTTCCTTTCAGGGGGAGAAGGTAGATGTAAACTGATCAAATGATCTGTTTTACAGTTGATTTAATTAGTTTACACTAATTTTTATTTTTTACAAATCACGGAGAGACTCAACGTGATTTGTGAGATATTCCTGAAAGGGGATTAGTCTTCCTTTCAGGGTGAGATAATATGTAAACTTGATCAAAATGATCTAATTTACTGTTAATTTTGTTAATGTACACTCTTTTACTATGTACAAATCATGGAGAGACTCTTAAACGTGATTTGTGAGATAAAAAATTCTCGACGGGGCTAATACACACTGTTCTCGATGTGTAAAAATGGAATGGATCAGACAGTTGTATTCTGCTGATTTTTCCCGTTCTTTTGATCTACTCAACGTCTTGATAGCTCAATTAATGAGTGAGAAAGTCTATCGTTGACGATTCTTATGATTGGATATAAGGGTCTTATGCGTGTATTACACTGTAGAGTGTATGCTGGAACTTCCAGAAGTGCGTCGGCGCACGTATGTATACTGTAGATCCTGGAATATCCGGGGAATACAGTATGTATCACGTGATAATCCTAGAAAATCGATCTTCCGATCACGTGTGTATAGTGTAGTATACACCCGGTATGTACTACGGTGTGTATTACCACTTGTATGCGGTTACTGTGTGTATACCACTATGTAATTCGTGATCGAGGAGGATTTGTAGGGATGATGTGACTAGTGCCTTGGGAATGGAGGCGCTAGAGATTAAGGGAACTGGATTTTAGTAGTGTAAATCTACTACTGCGGTTCGAATGGTCTACTCAGAATTTCTCTATGAGTAGTAGATCTACTAGAACGTAGAATTTTGAAGGGATTTTATTATAAAAAAGGCGCTTTTTTCTTGTTTTTAATCAATATCTTCAGCCAGATATTGGTTTTTAATTTTTTAGATGTTTTTTAGTTTATAATTTCGAGCTTTTCTCAATTTTTGTAGGGTTTTTATTTTTCTCAGACTCAAATTTGGGAAACAGAATTTGTTTTTTATTGCAATTTTTAGAATTTTTATGGATAAGAAATATAGAAAAACAAGCGGTATTTTTTATGATTTTATATTTTTCCTGTAGTTAAAAGCAGTCAATCTTGGATCTTTGTTTCTTCTACTGTTTCTAAGGAGATATCTAGGGACTTCTGGAGGGTCACAATCCAAGAAAGGGGGAACAGACACGTAAGTATTGTTAGAAGAAATTATATCACAATATATATCATTAAAGGGTGGATTTCCTTCTTCTAGGGCTGATCTAACTTGTTTTCTGACAATTTTAGTATGCTCTTCTTTGATTAATACATCAGATTCTTCAGTATTGAGCAGAGTGCCGTCAGGAGAATAAGTATTAGTGAGTCTAAGTTGTTTAATTTTAGTCCAGGTGCAGTTGTAAAACTGATCTTCTCCTTCTATGACTTCAGTTTTGATCACTAGTTGTGGCGTGATGAAATTTTCTGGGTTTTCCAATTGATAATGTCTTTGCTGAAATAGGTTGGAATTCTTCTTAAATTCACAGATAATTTCTGGCATCTATCAAAGTGCCATTTTCACGAAAATTGTAAAGGTAAGGAGGTGTTAGTGATGATTTTTAAGGGTTAAAGGGTGAAAAATCACGGATAAATAAAGGCCAGACCCCCAATTCTCAGCCTGGGTGTGGAACTAACCGTGGTTATAGGTTGTAACTAAGGTAGGTTGATAGTTTGAAGTGGTTTGGGTAATGGTTAAGTTCTGTAAAAAAGGAACTTCCTCAATCAGTAAGTCTTGTCTGAGAGGCTTGCTCTAATTGCTCTAATTAGGCGCATCCAAATCAATACAAAGTATTAATAGGCATCCAAGGAGAGACTCAACTTGGGTTCGTGGTGACTACCTTATTGAAGGTAGGTTGTGGCCAATTCTTGAGGTAATAACAGTATTAAACTATAGATTATCCAGAATTGGGGGATTTGTTGGAGAATGGGGAACTAAGCAAGGTAAATAACTCTAAGGTATGTACTGTGCTGTGGTGTTCTAAATATTCTCTGGGGATAAACAACTGTTTACAGTCTGTTTATATATTGTAAGAGCTCCTCAGGGGGGAACTGTGAGCGCTTCCATGACCTGGGAGGTACTGTGGAACTTCAGGGACAAGACAGATCCTTTTGGGAGGATCTGTTAATGTTTTATGATGTGATTTCTACTAAGGCTGTGTTATGGGACACATCTTTGATCAGTAATCCTTAGTGTGATTGGATCACATCATGACATTTGTATTTAATGATCTGTTATTAATATTATTAAAGATATTAACTTATAATGATGTCATTTATTATTGGCACATCTTATAAGTATTAATTATTATAATATTAATAAGTTCTTTTATTAATAAGATATTAAAGTACATATCTTATACGTGAAATATTTCAATGTTAAGGAATGTGGGCGTAATCAGAGGGTAAAGAGTGATATCTGTTACTCTGGATATTTCACGTGACATGAGGGCAAAGGGCCTACAAGTTATGTATCTTGTATAACAGGAGTACATAGCTTAACCAGAATTATTCATGAGTTATTAATGAATATATTATTAAAGTATTTATATTAATTATTGTAATTAAAGTACTTTAATAATAATAATAGTAATGTAATAATAATAATGAATGTATAATAATAATAAATAGTAATAATAATCAATAAGAATAGTAATTATTATTAGAGATAATACTAATTAATAATATTTGCAGTTACGTGGTACATGTCAGGTACTGTGATATGTACTGAGTGGCTGACACCGCATACCCGTCAAACTCAATGGCCTTTCCAATTCCAAATCACGGCCAACCTGCACCCCATATGGGGCACCAAATACCATCATTCAGTCCATACAACAACCTTCCCCCCCACCAATCATCCCAAACTGCCTCCTATAACAATAGTACAGCCTTTCCTCACATTCCAGTCACCGGCCAACTCAATCCAAACTTTTCCAACTACAACAATCCACCAATAACCCTCCAACAGGCATCAAACTGTGAGAATTTTAGGTGTCGTGTCCTCCTTATTTAGATAGAAGTGATGAAAGATTGAATTGCACTCTGTAACACGGATTGAACAACTTAATAATTACAAAAAAGGGAGTCAATATTATGAATAACAAAGTAGAGTTCTTGATTAAAGTAAGATTGATACCTTAATAATTACACTACTGTGATTCTTCAATAATATTTGGAGATCCAAGAATTGATGGCCTTGAATTGGGAGTTTATTGGAGGGAAGTTGTCGTAGTGTGTGGTTTCATTGAGTTGTTGATGTTGTTGGTTCAAGTTGGTTCTTCTTTATGTGATTCATTTCCAATGGGATGAATAATTTCAGAACTTAAATCTTCAATTGGAGTGTTCACACTCAGAACACTACATTCTACTCCTCTTGCGCTCAGGACGTGCTTCAGTTGAGAAATCTTCTGTGGTGCAGTTGCTGATAACTCCAACACCCCTCCTCAACTGTGCTACAGATGATCTAACTTCAACACCCCTCCTCAACTGTGGCACTTTTGAGGCTGGCTGAAATTGAAAGGTTTTGACGGAGGAGTTTCTAATGAGAGTAGTCGATGGATCCATGATTTTCTTTATATAGTTTATCGAATCAATATCTACAAATTTCTGTTCTTCATAGTGACAATAATCATTTGTGGGATTTCTAGCTGATCTTCTGTTTGAATGTAGAATGTTCCTGGGATCAATGCTTGAGTTGATATCGTTAGGAGCTTTCTCAAAATATGGTACATATTTATGTGTTCTAGTGTCAGGTGGAGGTGATGAGTTACTAGAGTTAGGATTGGTCGCTTGTTGAAATTCAGTATCAGATATTTGATTGTTTGGTGATGAATCGCTAGGTCTGGTCGTTCTGATCTTTCCAATACTAATGCTCGCCATAGAAGACCTTCTTCTGATCGGTAGATCAGTAGATATGATTGTTGGTAATGCTTCAACTGATTTTGTGAGTGCCTTGGGGTCGTTGTATTGAAAATTTGATCCAGAGAACGAATAGTCTCGGCTCAACATAATCTTCTGAGATCTGATATCTAGAAACCGAGCCGAATCTGAAAAGGGTTCATAACCCAGAAACGAATAGGTTCTCTTGTCCGAGACTGGTACCGCGTCGTTCCGCCGATAAACCTGTACTTTCAATCCAAACGGAAGAGTACAGGTAAAGTCTCTCTTTGGTTCGATCAGCAAGTTATTTTCTTGAAGAACTTTGATAGGACAGTTCCACTGTAACGATTTTGAGGGTAGGTGATTTATCAACATGGAAGCAAATCGAGCAGCTTCATCCCACAGCGATATTGGAACTGACGACTGAGCTAATAGACACCGAATCTTGAGTATCAGCGTCTGATTGAATCGTTCGGCTAGACCGTTTGTTTGTGGGCTATCAGCAGGTCCTTGCTCAACCGTTATCCCAAGCGATGCAAGCTTCGATCGCAGGTAAGTCGACGTATATTCCCCTCCTCGATCGGAGTGAAGATAAGCAGGAACTCGGCCGGTCTTCTCTTCAATTTCTCGAATGTACTTGAGTAGTCGGTCGGCCGTGTGAGATTTACGTTTTAGGAAGCAAATACGATTATATCTTGAAAAGTCATCCACAATCACCAATACATACTTGTAACCAGACTTTGTTTTTGGGGAGATCTGTAGAATGTCGGTATGCAGCTTTTCAAACGGTCGAGACGCAGATGGCAAAGGGTTTTTGTGAGGCCTTTGCTTTAGCTTACATTGTTTGCAGACTTCACAACTGCTCGAAAGATTTAGATAAGAGCTGGATTCGATATTGTTTAGCTGAAGAAATCGTTGTAGATAAATATCGGATGGATGGCCCAAAAGAACATGCCAGTCAATATCATCCTCCTTGGCGTAGTGCAGTTGATCCGAGTGCTTGCTGATTGGTTGAAAACCTACAAACGAGCCGTTATCCTGACGAAACCGCCATATTATCTTTTTGACTTTTCGAACCTGAATCACTCCATTTGCGTGAACTATTTGAAGACCGTGATCTTCAAGTTGAGCCGCTGAAATCAAGTTATGTGTAACGTCTGGTGAATAGTAAACTGGTTGAATAATTTGACCATTTAGATTAAAACTACCGCTGTGAGTCGCCCTAACGGATCCATACGAGCTGGGGAGATCCATCGTTGTTGTTTTGAGATTATTGATGAAGTTGATGTTTGCTAAAAGACAATATTTAGAATGAGTGTCGTAAAACAGTTTCTCCATAGGATCACCCAAGTTTGCATATGATAAAGGTTGATTCATGTTGATAACAAAAGTTGTGAGCTCTATCAGGAGGTGCCTCTCGCTACCATGTGAGAATTTTAGGTGTCGTGTCCTCCTTATTTAGATAGAAGTGATGAAAGATTGAATTGCACTCTGTAACACGGATTGAACAACTTAATAATTACAAAAAAGGGAGTCAATATTATGAATAACAAAGTAGAGTTCTTGATTAAAGTAAGATTGATACCTTAATAATTACACTACTGTGATTCTTCAATAATATTTGGAGATCCAAGAATTGATGGCCTTGAATTGGGAGTTTATTGGAGGGAAGTTGTCGTAGTGTGTGGTTTCATTGAGTTGTTGATGTTGTTGGTTCAAGTTGGTTCTTCTTTATGTGATTCATTTCCAATGGGATGAATAATTTCAGAACTTAAATCTTCAATTGGAGTGTTCACACTCAGAACACTACATTCTACTCCTCTTGCGCTCAGGACGTGCTTCAGTTGAGAAATCTTCTGTGGTGCAGTTGCTGATAACTCCAACACCCCTCCTCAACTGTGCTACAGATGATCTAACTTCAACACAAACAATCCTCCCACCCACCAACCCAATCAACCTACCTCCTATACATTCCAGCAGGAAATCTACTCCAACAACTGGCATGCCCCCCAACCAATCCAACACCCATCATCAATACCCAGCAACCCGTCTGAATCAATACCCAGCAACCCGTCCGTCAACCAGCCCACATACTACTGGGACAACAACACTAACCAATCCGCTGTCAAAATCAATTCTCTGCTTGACTCATTAAGTCTGCCTGCCCCATCCGCGCAACTACCTACATCAATTGATCCACTGGCTTACTTGGTTGTCCCTCAAATGACTGACAATACTGCTCAAGGTAGGTCTAACTTTCTCTTGTAATGCATATTTCTTGAGAGCTGACAAACTGTAAATCATCAGCTTTTCCCCCTGATTTCCTGCCTGCTCCCTCTTTTCCCACCCAAACCAATGAGGATCAAGCTCAAGGTGGTTCTTAGTTTCTCTGGTAAAGTTGCTTTATTGGGAGCTGACTATTTATTGATGAATCAGGTGGTTCCAACTCTACAAAATCTGTGGTACCGTCTGCAGTCCTGGCTTCTGCAAGAACCACCCAGGAAATGTCTGTTCCCTCCCCAATCCCCCTGGAAATGTCCGTTCCCTCTCCAATGACTGAGGAAAATCCCCAAGGTGATTGTAGGTTTCACTCAGAAAAGTCCTTTGCGTTCTTACCAATTTTTTATTGGACAGATCCCAGTGCATCTGCGCACCACACCAACAACTTGTTGATGGCCCCAAATCACCCAGATGGAAATGCTTTGCCCAAAGCCCTACTGACCAGTGAGGACGTCAGATTGTTTGACTATTCTGTGGGAGGTCAGTGCCTCATTGATTCATCATACTGTTTCCAATGGATGCTCATGGGAGTTAATTTCCTAGAGCCCATGGACCCTCCACCTGAATACCTGTTCACCTGTGTTGACAATCTGAAGAAATTTGTGTCCACATGGGCCACCAAGCATGGTTATTGGCTGGCGGTCTCAAGATCCAAGGCGGGGAAGAACATTTACCTTGCCTGCTCACTGGCTGGAGAAGACACTGCCACCGTGGACTCCTGTCGGGCTTGTGAATCACGTAATAAGCGGGTTGGATGTGCCTTCAAGATTTTGGGCCACTGTTCATGTGCCAAGAACCGTGACAACAACTATTGGGATCTCCACAGCAAGACTGTTCCTCACAACCATAATGTCATCCAGCACAACTACAAGGCCATCCACAAGACACTTGGGGCAGAGGGCCAAGCAGAGGTGGCTTGACTGGCCTCTCTTGGTTTGCAACCACAAGCAATTGCCCGGCAGCTTAGTACGACTGAGGGACGGTTTGTGACAAACTGTACAATTTAAAACACAAAAGCAGCACAGAAGATAGAGCAGAGGGCCGGCAAAACCCCAATCAACCATCTTCTACAATGCCTCAAAGGCTCCAACTGGGTTCACAATGACGTTTACAATGATGACGGAAAGCTCCTCTACCTATGGTTTGCACACCCTGGTTCAATGTTACTGGCTCGCAAGTTCCATCATGTGGTTAATATTGACTGCACCTACAAGACCAACCTCTGCAAGTACCCCTTACTACATGTTGTTGGCCAGACCTGCACGAACAACTCGTTCTCAATTGGATTCTGTCTCATGAGGAATGAGAAAAATGTGGTATACTCTTGGGCTCTGAATAAATTGAAGTGAGTGTGGTGTTTGTCTTTTTTAGTATGAGATTGATAATCTGATGGGAATTCTACATACACCTATCAATTCTTGCAGGTCGGTATGGGAACCAGAGAGCTCTCCAAAGGTCTTTGTGATGGACAAAGAGGTGTCTCTCCGAAATGCAATTGTGGAGCACTTCCCAAATGCCACCTCAAACCTATGCGCCTGGCACATTGATTGTAACATTGTCACCAACTGCAAACAGGCTTTTGCATCCAAGGCAGACAAATGGACAAATTTCATGAAGCTATGGCACAAGGTTACATACGCTCCAGACAAACACTCTTTTGACACAGCTTGGGGAAAGCTTCAGGTGGACCTCAGGGAAAAATCAAATGTTCTGGAATACCTTCAGAACCATGTTCTGCCCTTTTGCACACAATTCATGTCTGCATGGGCTGGGAAAACACCGCACTTGGGGAATCTGACATCATCTAGAGGTGAATCAGGTCATAGCTGGCTCAAAACATATGTGACATCTGGCAAGATTGACTTTGCTACCCTTTTCCTGACCATTTCATCAGCCGTGGACCGGAAACTGGACAAAGCACAGGTCACAATTGGCCATGAAAGGATCAAAGGGCTATCCGGACTCCCAAACGTTTTCAAGCCGCTTCACACCAAGATCTCAACCCATGCCCTCAAATTGGCTATTGGAGAGTACAATAAGTACTTGAAAATGAAGAAGGCCAAACGTGATGATCCGGTCAGGCAGTGTACGGGGAACTTCAATGCGGGAATGGGGGTCCCATGTGCACACTTTATTGAAAAGTTGCTTGAAGAGAAGGGTGATGTGGAACCAGCTGACTTTCATCCCCAGTGGCAATTGTCTTACAACCCAGATGGACCAGTCAGTGTATAAATCTGCCCCCTCCTCCATAACCCATTGGCTAATCCTGTTTGACCTTGCTTAAATTACAGAACCTTGATGAGGAGCCATATAACTTTGACAATGATTTTGAGGCGCTAAAGCAGTCAATCTTGGAATCTCACCCCTCCACAGCTTTTCCGGCACTGATGAAGAATTTTGTCGAGTTTTTGCAAACACACATGTGGTCCCACTGATTGAGCCAGACCCCATCAGACAAACAACCAAACCAAATCAACCTTGGAAGAAGAAGAATGGAAGCCGCCGTGTGCAAACCCGAGATCCTACTCAGGAAGAAATTGTGGAGTCTCAGATTGAAAAGGCACAGACAGCCAAAGGGAAACAGCGCGCAAGGACCAGTCAGAATCAAGCGGGGCGGAGAAGGTTGGAAAAGTCGCAACAAGATACCTCTTCATCAATGGAAGACCCTGATGAGCTGCCCACCTTGGCCAGACTGACCGCCCCAAAACCGCAAGGCCGACCAAGAGAGGCTCCCAATCCCGCAACATCTTCTGAAGAAGACAATCAGAGCCCACCGTGTGTGGCCAAGCGCCGAGGCCGACCTCCAAAGTCTCAGCTACCATCTACGTATGCAGCCAACAAAGACTACCAACCAGGCCCCACATCACAAAAGTGGAGAGCAAGTCCCCCCACTTCCGACCGGCCCAAGTCCCAACGCCGTATGGAAGAAAAGCGCTCAGTCTTGTCTGCATTGAGTCAGATTTCTTTGGCAAAAGGGAGCTCCGCAGATGGCAGTCAGTCTGGGTCATCTGGTGGAGTATCAGACTCATCCAATGATCAATCTGATGGCAGTGATGGAGATCCCTTTGGGTCTGAAGGAGATGCATGTGAATTTGCAGAGGACAATCCGATTGATATTCCTCTTTCCAGGACTTCAATGTCAACTTCCCTGGTAAGCCCCTTTAATCAAACCAAGAAGCTTCTCCTAATAGTTATTGGCCTAATTGTTTGGTTGTATTTTTGCAAATCAGGATGCTATTCCTATGTTGCATACGGAAGGTGATAGTCAGGCCAATGACCCCCCCAGGCCACCCACTTTGGAGGTAAATTCAAGGGTTAGGATGAGCCCATTCAATGAGTCAAAATTATAACTGATTGCCTTTTCTGGTTGAATTCAGGATGAAAATATGGTTGTCAAAAGTGGTCCCACCTTAGGGACACTCAAAGAGGTTCTGTCTGATAAATCAGTAAGTGAACATAGTGTGAATTCATCATGATTACTCATGAGAGCAAAGCAATTTACTCACTCTCTTGTGCTTATTCTGAATTTGCCCTCATCCCCCAGGTTGATCAGTTACCTCCTTGGGTCATTAAGTATGTCCAATCAACTTATAACCCAAAAGGGGATGGTAACTGTGGGTATTCTTGTGTGGCACATGCATTGGCTGCTGAAAAACCCAAGGGCCCGTATGCTAGAGACAATGGGTGGTATCAAGTGCGATTGGACATGTTACACAAGCTGCACATCAACAGGGCACTTTGGACGAGGAAGCTAGGTGGACCAGAAATGTTTGAGGAGACCTACAACAGCATTCGCGTGGAGAATCCCAAGGGACCAGTGCCCACTGCCAAGTGGATGGGCAGGCTTGATGGTGGTCCTATTCTGGCTAATGCATACAATAGGCCCGTGGTGTTCCTCACAAACGACCGAGCAGCTGGCTGCATGACATTTCTCCCTTCAACTGTTGCACCCGACCCCAAACCAGCCAGCCCAATCTACCTTGCACTAATTAACGGGAATCACTGGATACATGTTATAGTCAGCCCAATCTACCTTGCACTAATTAACGGGAATCACTGGATACATGTTATAGTCAAGTGTGGCCTAGTACCTTTCCCTCCACCATCCATACCTAGATCATTTCCAAAGAGCCAAGCTGCTGGTTGGTTGAGCATCATTGAACCTGCCACACTTCTTTACTCCAAAACTTGCAAGCCAATGTAACACCCCTCCTCTGATTTTTAATTACTATATTAAATTTGTTTCCATAAATAAAAGTAGAGTAACGGCTGTCAACATTACTCCTGAATATGGCCACATTACACATTGCCAATACTTCCAATACTTCACCTATGATGAAGGGCCATGTTAGAATTACAGGTAATCATACTTTTAACTGATCATTAATAAAATTTTCAGTTATTAGTATCATATCATATTTATAATAAGTTTTAGTTGCACACCAAGACTGACACCTATAATGTAGGAAAAAGATAAACCAAAAGGCAAATAATGTATCATTTGGATGGAAGTGATCAATAGAACATGCAACATGTAGAGCTGGAAACACAGGACAGGAGTTAAATACCATACAAGTCAGAAGTGATAGTTGGACAAAGCTATTTCTATATCTTGAGAAAAAATGTGGAGTAGCTGGTGAGTAGCAAAGTAGTGGTGAAATTCTTTGTAGGTTCTTTCCCAATCCACTTGGGGGAGTCCATTCTCACCAATATTGTTGAAGCCCATAGCACACAAGAAGTCCAGAAAATATATACAAAGATTGTCTAAAGTTTGGTGGGGCATTGGGAGATTAATACCACCATCCACCTTTTGTTTAAGGACTTTGGCCCCAAATTCTAGCAATTCTGAAGCATTGGCATGGCTGGCAGTCAGTCTGTCTGTTGAATTTGAAGACCAATGTTGGACCAAAAACAAGCAGACCAGCTAGCATCTGGATCTGAGAGGGAGTATTCCTTGTGGAGCACTCATCCGTCCTTGTATGCTTTTGACGTGGCCGGGTAAAGTCAGATAAGCTGCAGATATATTCCAGAGCTGAAATTTCCCCCACCAGGTGCTGTGACACAAGCATGAGGCCGCCAAGGTTTGGTGAATTGGCATCAAATGTCCCCAGGTTCTCGTAGGTTCGTTGGAAGCCCCAGTGAGCAGAGTGGACCTTTGTTGTATCTATTGGAAGGGGTTCCCATTGGGTGCCCTGTTGTTTGAGATGACAAAAAGCCCAGCATTGATGTAAAGCAGATTTGAGTCAGAGGTATGCCGTGTCAGGAGGAGAGATGAATGATGCCATGTTTGAGGCCAGTGTGTGGACCTGAGTTTGGTTGGTTATTGTCTTGCTTTTGTTGGCCCGGACAACTTCAATCTGATCCATGTTGATCATGTCATGAGTGATCAGAGACATTGAAGTAGCAGGGTGGAGGATGTTTTCTTAACCGCACCACAAAAATTAGTCAGTGTCATTTTTAATTAAATAGATAGTAACTAGGAGAATTACCTGATTTGCAAGCAGCCAGAGTTATTGTAACGTCCCGCCGCACTCTTTCCTTTAAATTGTGGTCCATTGGGCCATTACAAGAGAGCATTTGTGTCAGCTTGCTACTATGACAGAGCAACCTGTCACAAGTTTTCTACAAGAATTATATTATAAAAAATATAGAATATCAAATAATAGTTAGAATATTATTTGATATTCTGAATCTACACTAAAATTAACCTAGGGTACCTCACTCACAGGTACACCTAATTCTCACTCCTTCACTATGTAAATTAGCTTATAAGAACTAGCAAGTACCTTTAATAAAAAAGACACTTGCTTTAATTAATGCTTATATATATAAAAATACATATGCTTAAACCCCATTTCCAGTCACGTAAATGAGGTGTTGTGTAAATTAGGGGAGATACTGTAAATACACCGTGTTTTACTCAAACCCCGCGTACCGCAGTCCGCATAACCTGAAGTTCAACCCGCGTGACTGAAAGCCCGCGCCAAAGTTGGGATATAAGCCCCCGCGCAAGCATTAAGCCCCTTACAGGCTCTCAGCTGGCACGCGGACTCCACAGTCACTCAGGTACACCCAAATCATATGTTACATATGTAATAAAGGTTACTGGGAACTAAATAATTAAATATATTGAATGGTATTATTTATTTATACATATAAATAAAATATATTGAGTGAACAAACAGTACAAACAATACTGTGGCTTATTATAAATACAAACAAGCCACTAGTATTAAATCTATAACAAACAGTACTAATGTACTACAGACTGTAAATAATAATAAAATACATTAATAAAATCAATTGGTGACGTGTATTCAAAGCAGGGGCTGCTGAAGCGTCACCAAGAAAGCAAAAATGGCCAAAATGTGGTCCAAAGATCCCACAAGTTGGCCAATAATAACTACAGGGTCCCCAGGGGGAACTCAAGACTATTTAAGGAGCTCTTCAACCGCCCAAAGAAGGCTCCTCATGCTTCCCAATACCCACTAACAACCTTACCCACTTATTATTAGATATACATCTTTATAACACAGTCTGGTAAGCTTCTTAGTAGTTATTCTTTAGCCCTGTCTTCCCCAACAAACTTCACAGTGACCACCCAGCTCCACCATCCATCCCTCCAAGCGCTTCAAACTGTCCAGTTTCACCCAGAATATCCCCAAGATCCCTCAAGGTTTATTACTAGTAAGTAATAACCCTTTTCTTGAAGATATTCCCCACTTTCCTTTCCTGGGATTAAACCACGCCTGTTCCAACAGGCCCCGGTGTTGCAGGTACTTAAATCCTCTGCAATTTATTTTTAAGATACCTTAGAGGGATCTAACCACCCCTGATTTATCAGGCCCCTCTGGTTTTAATTATATTAAATTTATTTAATATAATTATTACCCCATTTTTCTCTCAATTTTTACGTCACAATTCCCCCATATCTTTTGGGAATTGCAACTTTGTACCTTACCCAGAGTTCATATACGCTTTCCATCTATCTTTGCACCACCTGTAGCTAGAAGGACTTGTCCTTGGCATCAGGGAGGCTGACAATTTGGGGGAGGTGATTGAGGACATAGGTGATGTTCTTTATCATCTTCTCAGCTGATGTGATGGACCATGCAATGCCACACGCCAAATTGTTGTTCAATTTTTCTACCACTGATCTTGGAAGCAGTGGGCCTGGTAAAACTAGTTCCACATCTGCAACAGACAGACAGACATGAGTTTGAGAAGTGTTTAATGTTTAGAGGAGAGGGGAATGACTCACATGCATCCCGTGTGGACCTTGAAGGGTGAGGAGGGCCTGTTGACCTCTTGCTGGGGTTTGAACTGGAGCTGGGCATTGAACTGGAACTGTCCACTGCCTTAGTGGTTGTGGTGCGGGAGATCTTCATGCCTTTCAAGTTTTCGGCTGTTATGACAGTTGGGTGAGGAGTGAATAGGTGGCTTGGGAAGTTTGGGCCGGTTTGCCTTGGGTTGATGTATACAGTCTGTTGATGAGAGGAAGAGGAGCCCTGTTGAGGGACTGGGCTTGCACCACATGAGGGAGGATTGTCTGGACTTGGGGTGTGATGCCGGGATTTTTTGGATGTAGGATCAACAAATATTGCAGTTGGATAGCGGTAGAGAGCCCGGTGTGGGTGACTTTTGAAAATAGTGGAATGTGGGCGTCGTGACAGATCAGTTGAGCTCCTGAGGATGTGTGGGGCGCAGGGTGGTTGTATGGCAAAGAGACTTGTGAGGCTGGAGGGTTGATTCCCAATTCTTCAGGGTTGGTTTCCCCCTTGGCATCCGGGTCGTTTATATTGTCATCACGGTTTTGAGATGACGTACGCAAGGCTTGGTTGGCATTGTGAGATTCTATGCTGGTAGTTATATGATCGAGGTAAGCCTCAGAAGAGGTGGAGAGATAGGTGCTTTTGCCTTTGCTGTTGCGCCTGGGTGATCTTATTGGGTGGATGGGGCCATATGCCGGGTTCATAACGTTGGGCCAGCCGCTGTCAAATCAAGCGGGTTTGTTGTCCAATTGAGCTGGTATGTTGTCAATTTGAGTGGGTTCTGGTGTGCAATTAATTGTTCCTGCCGCATTGTTTGCTGAGAGAAAATCCGACAGATTTGGAGCGGTTGTTTGAGGTGGTGGGAGGTCTTTGGGAAGATCAGGAAACCAAGGAATGAATTGGTTGAGGTTAGGAGGTGGTTGGTTGACGTTAGGAGTGGAATGTTGGATGGTTTGGCTAGCTGGGGGGTCAAACGTGTTTGTTGGAGCTGGGCGAGTTGAGGACTCATGGCCCTCATTGTCTGACTGCTCGTATTTGGCTTTGATTTTGTTGGCAAGAACTTCCAGATACTTGTATTCCTTGGGGCTGCATGCGGGATGCTGAGCAAGCTCAGTGCATTTTTGCCAGAAGTCCAAACCTGATTTGCAGTGTTGTGAGGTGGAAAGTGGTAAGCAGGAGGATTATTGTCATACATTTTATGAGGAAACAGAACTTACATGCTTGTTCGTGACCACCAGACATTGCATGGGAATACTTCTATAGTTTGAAGGAGGAGGAGAAGACGGTGTTGCTGTTGGTTGGATTGCAAAGTAAAACAGATTTCAGCTGCCGCTCCTGGAATTAAGTACCTTTTTCAGTGGGAATATGAGAAAGGGGAATATCAGGCCTTGCGGGGGGAACTTTGGGTGTGTATGTAGTGTCTCTAGGGGGCTTAGACTGGGGATTTGGGGCCTGGTATGCATCTGTGGGTAATTCCCAGGGCCCTTTAGGCCAACATGTGTCCCTTGCACATTTTTCCTGGGCCTTGGGTGCAATGGGGGGCTTGGGAGGGGGCCTAGTGGCACATTCACAGCTTGAATGTGTCCACAGGGGCCACTGGTTCTAGTTGGCCCCTTTTGGCCAGGCCCAGGTGGCCCATCTGGCCCCTTTTGGCCAGGCCCAGGTGGCCCATCTGGCCCCTTTTGGCCAGGCCCAGGTGGCCCATCTGGCCCCTTTTGGCCAGGCCCAGGCGGCCCATCTGGCCCATCTGGCCCCTCTGGGCCAGGCCCAGCTGGCCCACTTTTAGGAGCGGGCGGGGTTTTGGGTGAGGGGCAGGGGGGACAGGGGGGTGCGGGGGAAAAGGGGGGAACAGGTGGACATCGACTTACTTGTCGGTGTCCTGGCAGCTGGCTTGAGGTTGTTGGGCGGCTGGGTTGTTCTGGCGGCTTGGGTTGGTTGATTGGGCAGGGTGGGTCGGGTAGTGGGCTGGGTTGTGCGGCGGCCGGCTGGTAAGGTGGGTGGGGGCGGTCGGTCTGCTGGTGGGGTCGGTGAGATGGTGGTTGGGGAGGGATTTGAGGAGGGGGTGGGGAGGAACAATCGGCGAAGGATTGGGGGGAGGGGGCGGGGGATGCTGATGTCATGCGTACATTCCTGTGTACGCATGACATCAGCATGTATATAAGCAGGGGCGTGCCCCCTGCCTATATACATAGAATGGGCATGCAAACCGCACGCCCTTTTCTGAACGGGGCGTGCAACCGCACGCCTGCAGGGAGGCGTGGTGTCGCACGCCTGTAGATGGGCATGCAGCCCGCACGCCCATCTACAGGCGTGCTGACGCCCAGGGATGGGCGTTCTGCCCGCACGCCAATAAGAAAAAGGTGTGCGGGCAGCACACCTTTTTTTTTATTGGCGTGCATTGGGCGTGGGTGTGCACCCATCGGCGTGGGTTTATCAACAGAGGAAGAACAGAAAAATAGAGAGGTTAAGAGACAGGACAAAATTAGAAAGGACCATCAAAAAAGAGGCAATTGGTTATTGTGATTTTTTCAGAAGAAAGAACAAAGAGAACATTTAGACACAAAGTGAGCATGCAATGATTGCATTTCTCACCAATTTTATCTAGGACCTGATATCCACAAGATGAGTAAGGTTGCCCATGAGGTTTGCATCACCAGGAAAAAACAAGGATCACTTGTCTACAAGTGACATCAGAAATTACAAAGGGGCCTTTGTACTTTGATATGTCACTTGTAGACAAGTGATCATTGATTTTTCCTGGTGCATTAATATTGAGAGTGTATGGAACATCTTTCTCTAAAATAGAGATGGAAGAGAGTGAAAATGATAGGGAGATAGAAAATGGAAATGGAAATTGGAAATTGGAAGCAAAAATGGAAGCAAAAGAGCAAAAGGAAGCAGGAAGCAAAAGATGTTATGAAGAAGTGGAAGAGGATTTGGATTCTGAAGGTGAGTAGGATGTAGATAAGAAGAACAGATTTTGTTGAGTTTCTTTAGGAGAGTTTTACAAAGCTGCTTGAGAGGAGGTTATGTGGTAATATACTAGATTCAAAATATGAATAAGGGTGTTGATGAATGCATGTACCTGGCTTTACACCCTTTTTGGGGAGTCAGAAAACCACTGCTGGCTGTGCAGGTCAAACACCCATCCACTGGTGTGTGACACCTTGGGAAAGAACACCAACTCTAAATATATATATATATAGAAACAGTATAGGTATGGGTTATACCCATACCGGTACACATAACATGGGTGTGTGGGCTGCAAACCCTTTTTATGTGTATATTCATGGGTATCCACAATAAATATACACATGAAAAGGGTGTGAAAACTACACTCAGTGGTATTCCAAAAAGAACCCTCCCAACGAATCAAAATAAATTTTAAATAATAATAATAATAAAATGACAGATTAGATCAAATCACGTGCCAGAAAACAGCAGGCTATAGGAGCTGATTCAACATTATCTGTCCCTAAACTATTTTCAGGAAATCAGACAGGAAAGTTAAGAGACCATTTCTGTTTTTCATTAACACAGATAAAAAACAAGCTTTAACTTCAGCCATACAGAACAAAAGATCAGCTACAGTTAACAAGGAAGAGATGTGGAGGCAAGATTCATAACAGTTTACTGCAATTACTGAACATTTTTTTGGAGATATTTATAAGAGAGATAAGATTATTTGAGATTTAGAGTTATTACATTAGGGGGTATCAAATATGACCAAATCCACCATTATCTAATCAACTGGTTTTGAAAATCCACCATTTGTAAAAACCATGGGTATATATATAAAAGTGTTCAGAATTCTCAACAGTGAAATTTTGTGCAAAAACCTAATTCACTGGTTTTAATTGTGGATTTGGTCATATTTGATACCCCCTATTAGCTATCTTTGATTTGAAGAAGTTTTAGACTCACTGGTTTTGAATTATTTCAAGAAGCAGAATTCAGAAGTTACAAGGGGAAGATTTGAGTTATTTTTCCTATGAGTTTGAACTAATGTGGGACACAAGGTATTAATTTAAAATAGTTAGATAAATCAACCTATTCTAGATGGTGATCCTTGAAACAGGAATTTTTTTGACAGTATTAAGTTGGGGGAGGATTTGGTATTACAAATCATGTTTCAAGTATCATTCAGTTTAATATATTGTTGAGTTTTTCTGTTCCTCCTCAAAAGTATCTTCCCTCCATTAATGTTTCAGAGAATCAACTTGTTTTTTCAGACTAGAATACAACATAAATATTAAGTTATTTGTAATTACAATCCTTAATTTGATTGATTGTTATTTCTTTTTTCTGAACTCATTTTATGATTACTAGAAACTGATTACTAGAATTAACGCCTCTTAGTATTTGTGGTTTTTGTAATATGTTGTTTCTTGATTAATATACTAGCTTGACTAAAAGAGACTGAGAAGGCCTGACTAGTTATTTCTTCCAAGTACTCATATTATACTCCTCTCAGTTTTTATTCAAATTACTCTTGATTCATTTTCATTTCTCAACCACAAATTAACCACTTGTAACTAGTCTATAAAAACATAGCCTAGTCCAAGCAATAACAATCATCAGTTCTCCTCATAATAAACTAGTCCCCATTATTGAGTAACCCCAGAGTCTGTTCAAAAATCCTCCTCTCCTCTTTTCTCCTTGCCAAAAATCCAACATATATATTCATCATCTATCAGTAAATACAATATTTGCAATATGATTGCATCTTTGGATTCTGGGGTTTATTTAATCTATAGTTACCCATTCAAGCCTTAAGGGTTGCAGGATCAATTGAAAGATATATGATCAAGAAGAATTATAGTGAATAATAAGTATGAAATGAATAATAAGTACATAGTTGATAATAAGTACATAATTGATAATAAGTACATAATATATACATAGAATTAGTGCGTAGTTTAAATGTTCTGTCACTCAAAACACCTGCATAAAATAGTTAATGTATGCAGCCATTATTTGGTCACAAGACAATGCACATGTTCTGTTGCACAGCCTAATTATATAACTTCACTAGCATGAATAACTCAATTTATGTACTCCATGCATGAGTCAATGCAAAATTAGAGAACATCACCAGCATAAATTTATCAATTTATGCACTCCATGAATCAAGGCAGTGTATAAAAAGAAACCCCATCAGCATTAATACCTCAATCAGATTGTACATCCGCAAAAATCTCTCATATTTTACTATATAAGGAGGCGACCTCTCCTCTCTTCAGAGGATTAGGAGGAATTCACCCCACTCCCATATAGCCATAAATCAAATAAATTACCTATTTATACAGTAGTGCAATCTTAATCAGGTGACCCACCACACAACATATTTGATATCAGTTTAGAAACACACAAAGACATTAAAATGTTTTTTTTGCTGTTTGAAATAAAATATTAAGGAAAAAGATATAGAATTTTGATTATTTCAAATTATACCAAAGCATTCTTCTACTAAAGACTGAACCTAGAAGAAAAAAAAATGTAAAAATTTAAGTACTATTCTGTATCAATTCCAAAATTTTGCATTTCAGTTACCAACAAATTTCTTGAACAATCCACCCACTATCTAATTCCCTGATTCCTTCATCAAGCTCATTGCTGATTCCTTGTGGTTGAAATTTGATCTTTTTCTGATAATATATTCCTACATAAAGGTTTCACTTAAGACAAATAAAAAGAAATTTATTGGCCAGAACAATAAACAAAATTGTGTTAAATCTTGTAGTAAATAGAGTGGAAGGTCTTTCAAACCACAAATAACAGTTGTAATAGATTCATGCATACCTGAAATACTATAACTGCTATGTCACCCCCACATACCTGCCCCCATCCCAAAGGATTTCTCACAACACCCATTTTATGTATACACAAAAAGGGTGTGCAGGCTGCACACCCGTTTTATGTGTATATGTATGGGTATCCCAATACATATTAACATAGCAAGGGAGTAAAGGCTGCACACCCTTCTTATGTGTATATGCATGGGTATTCCAATAAATATGCACATAAGGAGGGTGTGCTTTTACAACACCCTATAAACTGAGATGAGAAGATTTATGTTTGAAATAATAATTTGTGGTCTGTGCCAAAAGCATCATAGTTCCCACAATTTTGAGGTATCACACAAGATTTCTTGAGCAGGGTATGTAGAGAAATCTCTTTTCAAAAGATATGAAGATGAATCTCCACCAATACCTGAAGCTTGCAATTCTAATTTTTCCTACCCCTCCGGATCTACCAATGTGGAACATTTGTTTGATACCAGTGCAACACACTACTTCACAGGCAAAAATTCAGAGCTTCATTATTTTTACACACTTCCCACTCCTATTCCCCTTTTTGTTTCAATTGAAAATTCACTAAAATCCATTGATGCTGTTGGTACATTGTTTTTTCCTGGTCCCAGTTCAAAAAAATTGAGCTTAATGTGTTACATTATTCTAAAAAACTGGGCTGAAAATAATATTCTGCCACCCTTTGGTTGTACAGGTTTTACTATTACCTATTTCAGCCATAACCCCTTCAAAATCCTTTTTTAGATCCTGTATTTGGGCTCATTCCACTTTTGGTAATTAATGAATTTCCTCCTTCCCTCTTTTTCTTTTTCCCCCTTATCTTCCTCATTTCACCACTGTTCCTACTATTTCTATCTCTAATTATTTACCTTTGAGCCCTCTTGATAATCTGTTAAATAATTTTCCACCTGTTTTGGTAATTTCTTGTGTTATGTTATTGTTTGTGCTGCTGAGTCTGAGATTGAGTTGCCATTTATTTTTAATTTAAGTAATCATATCCAAAATCCCACCAGGATTAAGTATCTTATAGCTGATGAGTAATCCTTCCTTCCCATGGATCTCATTGGGCCTTTTAAAGCAGAAAAACTTTGAGGAAGGAAGTAAATCTTGATAAGTTGGGACATTGGGTCTGGTTACAAGAAGGCTAAAGTTCTACGCCTCAAATCTGAAGCTACTTGCCTCTTTTTATCCATCATCAGCAGGCTTGAACAGAAATTTTAGTATTCTCTCAACTCAGGGCTCTTTTTTGGATAAGGGGGGGGGGGGATACATTAATATTGTACTTGAAATTTTTCATGAACAAAGGCATAAATTTAAAGCAAGGAATCGCTTATCATCACCACGAATACAGGTTAATCAAACAGTTCAACCGTAATCTAGGACATGGAAGGAAAATTGCTTATAGGGAGTAGTTTAGCTAGACATTTTTGGGCTTTATCTTTTATCTGGGTATGCTATCTAATGGACGAAGTACACCTTTGATGAAGCACAATTGTGCTGTTAGTAAGACGACGAACAACACACTTAAGCAGGTGGAGGCACACCTGATGATCGACAAATGTAAGATAGATGAGAGATGTATAACATACAATGAGAGAAACTAAAGGAGGCATACCTGCAGACCGAGTTGTTGGAGAATGAGTAATGATGGAATTTGTTAAATGAGATGAAGATGAATGGTAGTACGATGATGACAACATGATTGAACTATATACATCTTCAGTTAGGTTTAACTCTATCCTCTACTTATTCTTGACCTAGTTGTTTGAGGTCCGCAGTGCTGAGTTGTGCCTCAATACTATCTTCTGAATCAGATCCCTAATGCGGCTGGCAGCCAGTTTCTATATGAATTCTCGTTTGGCAACAAAACCGCCACTTGATAAGACATGGGTTTTGAGAAATGATACAAATATGAGGCAGGAGTGTTGAATTTTTAATGGTCAATTAATACAAATTTTTGAAGGCTACTTTGCCGTTTGACTAGCAAATGTTTGAACAAACACTCTCCCATTGGGCCCGATGACTCCTTTCAGATTCACCACACCCGGCTGTTGGGTCAAACTTCCAGGTAAGTGGTTTGTTTTTACCAAGATGGTTGTACAAAACATCAGGAAATGAACCAGCTCACCAGATTATCACACTTTTTCAGCATATTAATGATGATTGGGTCAGCATCTGCCTTTTTCCTGCTCCGTGAAAATTTTGATCAAGAGGGGTTCAGGATTAATAGCCTCGAAAATTTGTTCGCGTTGCTTGAACCACTTACAATTGAATATTTGATCCGTCGGTGGAAGTTATTTGTACCTAATAGCAAGTAACCTTATCAGAAGTTCCGCCTGGTTGAACCAATGGACTTTATTGAGTCACTTGATAGGATGTAATTTTGACTGACAATACATGATCCAGACTCTCTTAACACCCCTGGAATCCGTCCCTGTGTAATTTCAGAAAAGAACCCGGTCTTGGAATCGATTGGGATTTTCCCGTAAGCTCTGTATGTAGTAAAACAATCAAATGATCATCTCACAAGGGCATTTCAAGTTAGAAGTTGACATACGCAATGCAATCAGCGCTTGAGCCGACAGCCTTAACGCCCTTGGGCTGAAAGCAGTATGCCTCATTGAGCTTGGCATCTGGATTCCATGCCTCCCATTGTGAACCGGGTGGGGCACGGATTTTCATTTGTACAATCACCTTCTTAGCCTTGTCAGAGGTCGGAATCTCGAGCCAGCCAGTCTATTCCAACCACCAACCAGAAAAATCTTGTCAGTCACCCAACGGGATATCATGTTTCAACTTGTACAACAAAATCACCTTTCCGGGACAATCCTTGAAATGCTGAGTAATGCCTGCTTTTATTTGGTCCGGGGTGCTTATAGATATGTGTGTAAAGCAAGGCCAGATTTTAGAACCAATATCTGATGCACCAATTGTAGCGACAGGTTGAGTGTATTCCTGCTAACTAACATGTCTGGAAGCCGGTTTGAATTGAAGACAATGAGCTGGTACAAAGAGTGGTTATTAATCAGCACAATTGATACGTTCAAAGGCTGAAAACGGAGCTAAGACACAAGATTACAGACTCACACTACAGTCGCCCGATATACTCCTCACTTCGGATTCACTCGCTGGAAGCTTTCCATTATCTAGCGTTATTACGTCGACAGCCCTGAAAAATTGGTTTAGGACGTCAGACTGAAAGGATCACAAATGACGGTGATGAAAAAAAGAAAAATAGAGAGAGATTGTGATTTACTTTTGACATTGATCCAGGGTTGCAGGATTTTTATTATCACACATTGACTGAGAGCTCTCTGCCTTTAACAAACCGATCACGGCGACGAGGACAAATCGCGACGCAATCATGATGAATAAAACAACTTTCAAAATTATATACTATCAGGATTGTTTTGATGATTGGGAAGAATTTCAGGTATTTTGTACCGTGCTGGAAATTTTGCAAGTGATGGGATGGGTGCATTCAACCAGGGTGATGAAAAGAAGTCTGGCTTTATACACTGAGGATTGAGGTTATGGGTGAGCCTCTGCCACTGTCAGACACAACGCAGAACAATTGTTGCGCAGTGCTTACCACAACGCGCCAACGGATGTATCATCACTAGGATACACAGTACTTGCCAGAAGTCCCGGTAACCAAGTCCCGGTAACCGAAGAGTGATCCCCCTCCCCCTCTCGCCGGTTGTTTGGGCGCCTGTATGATCGTGTCAAAACCATACATGACCCATCGCCACTTGGGCACGAACACATTACGCATTGCGGCGTCCGTTGTTGTAGGCGACCATAACTTGGGGTGCCGCACCCGGCCTCGCTCGCGTCCTGAATAGCTAATGCTCAAGACCACTGATCGTGATGCCCACATGGCTAGGCCATTGGCTTCCCCATGCCAGACGGCCCGGGGTCGGCAGAATCGTGTGATTACCACAGTGGACCGTCATACTAGCCGTTGGGGTGCATTTACGACCGCCGCCTTGCCGCGCCCCAGTCCTCCGCCCCGCCAGGAAGTGGCAACCTTCTTGATTTTTTCGGATGACAGATAATGCATGTATTATTGGTGTGTGTTGAGCGAAACGCCGGGGCCCATAGTCATTCAAGTTAAAACGCCCAGGCCTCATACACGACTGTTGAACCAACCAAGGATACTGCACCCGTCGGGCCGATCAGCCCCTTGGACCACCGTTGACCACGGGGCCTCCCTGTTCTAATTCCCATTCGATATCTCCAGTGCTTTCTGTTATTGATGCTGATAGGAAAGACATTGGCTGATGAAGAAGGACATTGGCTGATGAAGAAGGACATTGACTGGTAATATACGAATGGTGTAGACTACCCCTATGCACATGGAGTTTACTACTGCCTTTTCTATCACCGGACCACCGTCACAAAGTGCTGGCGACAGCACCTTCGATCAGCTGCATATACACGAAATGTTAATCAACGTGAAGGAGGGAATGTCAGGCCCCGGGAAGCGCTCCCGATATGCCCAAATGTGAAACTGATCCCGCAGGGATCAGCTCACGTGAGTAGGTAAAAGACAAGCGTCATGTCATGCCGAGCGCGTTTGGGATCACATTGGGACGTTTATAGAGCTTTGCCAAGAGGAGCCCGCCCCAGAGTTCATCCACCTCTCTCCAGACTATTATCTCAATGAGATGCAAACTAACGGCCTTCAGGCAGATCCGGCTAATTCGAGGAATTTGCCATGACAAAATACAAGGGAAAATAATCAGACACTGAAAGACTGTTGATGAGCGACAGTTTGGTTATTGCCGCAGTGAGAGAAGATAAGAGAAAGTAATATAAGGTATAAGATATGTATAAGAGACAAGTAGCTTTAATAACAACAGGATGTTGTTAAATGGGAGCAACGGAAGAGTCTTTGTAAGACAAGTAATGCACACCTAAGAAGAGTTGGGTGATGAAGGGTGAAAAACAAGTCAGAATGAGGATGAGGAAGAGATGGAGATGTCATGAAGTGAAAGGTAAGAGAAATACAAGTGATGCATACCTGAGGATTACAGATTCAAGTCAGAGGTAAGCTGATTGTAGTGATGATTGATTGTGAAAAAAAATGAAGAATGGGATACAAAGCGTGGCAAGAGAAATGATTGTAGTAAATAGACTACATTAGGTTTCACTATCTACTAGGTTTCAACTGTGAATATAATCTGTTCCGTAGCAAGACAAGCAGTCCATGTTGGTACTTCAATATAGACAAGATATAATAAATAGACATGATAAAGGACATCCCAACAAGTTGAGTTGACATCATTCATAATAGCAGGACAAACAAGTAAAACTTTGATACAATTAGATGAACAGAAAATTTGGGAAACATAAGTTTACAAAATTGAATGTGAACTTCTAATATGAATCACCCCATCTGGAATCAGTCATTTTCCACTTGAATGGGCAGATTCTTGAGGCCTTCTTCAGTAGAAGTTGAATTGAGGATTCCTCCTGGCTAAGTGAAATCAAGTCAACATGAAATGCCTTGAGAGATGCATTGATTTGAGTTTTTGACCACTTGAATGTGTCTTGATCAAGGAAGGTCTATTCAAGGTCTACTTCCTCCTCATACAGAGCTCTAATTGTCTCTGTTTCATATTGAAGGACTATATTTGATTCCTGAAACAAACTACTAATGGAGACTAAACCGTGGGACCTGAGATGACAGCAAATGTGCTGTGAGCACGCGAACAAGAGACACAACGACCAGTGGTGGATGCACACCTGATGAACACAAAGAATGAGATAAGAATACAAGAAACGGAGATGAGAGTGAGAGATGTAGACGCATACCTGCGGACGACCGGGACAAGTACAACGGAGTGAGTGGGTGAATGGTATTGTGAGGTAATCATGAATAAGGTATAACAACATAGGGAAAATGAGTTGAACTATATACATCATGGTTAGGTTTACAATATCATCAATTGGTTTTACTCCGCAGTAACAAGATCTGGCGGCTGCACTGCTATGTGTTTCAATAACTACAGGCTTTAGAAGATCAACCCAGACAATTGACTTCCTTGATTTTCTGTCACTAAATCAGAGGCAAGAGTCAATGTCAGTCAGACAGACAGAAATAAATAATCCATGCATTACTTCAACATCAAACAACTCAGATTCTCTCACATTTCTGCTTGTTTCTGGGACACTTTTCAAGTCTGCTAAGGTCCCATTGAGCACTGAGGAAGATTGCTGATGTTTTGGGCCCTTAGGTTTAGCTTTACATTGGTAGTCATTGTTCTAGTGACCCAGGTATGTAATTTCTTCCAGGATTCATATTTTGCCTTTATTACACAAGATTCAAGCTTCAAGATTCAAGATCCATATCAACTTCCCTCAAGATAAAGAGTTCTATATCACACTGGGAAAAAAACTGGCTCAACTTCCTGCAGTCAACATGCAGAAACTCTACGGGAGCTGGTGGTGTTAATCCAACCTTTCTCAAAGGTTGAATTGACCAAGCTTAAATGAACAGCCAATGTGCATGTTGAAAAGGAATTGAGCCAAGATAGCTACACATGGAAACAGTTGGAGATACAATGGTAGCTTGGTTGGAGCATGCCACATGTCAACTGAAGTCAGTTGACACAGTTTTTCTTCTGGTGATAATGTTTCAGGTTCAAGCTGAATTTCAAGATAAATTCCTCTTTCATCTGGTTTGTTGCTTGCTACAATTTTTTGATCATGTTTTTATTTCTCTGGTGTGATCTGTGCTGTATTCTATTCCTATTTGTTTCCGTAGATTTCATTGATCCATCAGAACTTTCAAGATATTTTCCAACTTAATGCAGTTTATCTGAAAGATTGATAATTGATAGCATTCTCTTTATCCACATCTGCTCAAAGCTTGACTGATACTCCTGTGACAGCTCCCATGACACTTAAGTCACACACATCAGATAGTTCTTCTCAGTTTCTATTTCACTCATGGCTAGCCACTCTCATTACTTTCTCCAAACTTTGCCCTTTTCTCTTCTCTTCAACTCCTCTATCCTGAATCTATCACCCTTTCTTTTGACTCTCACATACCTCTCACTTCCTACTTCCCAATATCAACTGACCTTGTTGCTTAAACTTAACCCTCTTTTATATGTTTGACTTCATCAACCACTGTTCATCAGCTATATCTTCCAATTATCATCCACTTCCAAGAACACTTCTTGGCTCAATTCCCAATTTGGTGAGAAACTTGCCTTGTGAAAAGCTCAATCAACCTCCAGCTCTTTCTCATTCCCCATTGGCTTATATCCCTAGCTTTTCATTTCACTCTCTGTTGTGATTCCATTTTTCCTCTTTTACCTTTGTCTCTGGTTTTCTCATCTATTTCTTTCTTAAGTACTTTCATGATGTAAATCAATTCTAAACTTTTTTTGTTCAATCACTCTCCATTGGACCTCAGCAGTAGGGAAGCCTCAATAGGACTCATCTCTTCCAAACATTTCATATTTCATTTGTCTTAAAACCAGTACATAAACCTTAAGATTCATTTTTCAAGATCAAGATAAATTTCCTTAAGATCAGATTCAAATTTTAAAAATTTCAAGATTTTAAGTTCAGGTTCCAGCTCAAGTTCAAGATCAATCTCCCATTTCTTTTTTAATTGATGAGGATTTTTTTTTCATGATTTTATTTTCCTTCAATTTGTGCTGAGTTGTGTGATGGTCCTATTTGGTATTGTGTTGATTTATTTTATGATGTTTGTTTTGTGTGGTCTATCTTTCTGTATCCACTTGTGTTGTGATTATTGATCCATCATTAATTTCTGGAGATGTGACTACTGAACACATAGTATCTTCAAGAGTACCAAACCTTTTACAAAATTCTTTATCCTTATCCTTATCAGCTAGATCCTCAATCCCCACCACCAAAAATTTGTAAGAGCTTGCTGTTCCACTTTTTTTTCAATCACTTCCCATTTGAACTTGCCAGGAAGGCAGCCTCAACAGCACAGCCTACAGTACCTACAGAAGGAGATCCAAAGCTCAGTGCCAAACATGATAATTAAAAATATGAGATTCTAGGGAAAAAAAATCCTGGGCAAAATTGCAACAATGAATTGGAAGTATGTCCTAAAAATCAAGGGAATATTATTATTAATTATATAATTGAATTGATATACAGCTAATGTAGGAAAGTTTGCGGAATTCCGGGGGTTTTCTTTTTTTTTGGTCACCAATTTTCCCCCCCCCCCTGAAATTTTTTTTCCACCCAACCCCAATACACAGTGTAGCCAGTTGGCTTGGTGGAAGAACAATCTGATCTGCACTGATCTATATTGCAATACGCTCACGCCAAAGGAAGCCGGAAACAACTCCTCACCCGGATGTCTAGCAACTTCAACATCAATGGTAAGTAAAATTAGAATTATCATTTATGAATGTTTTGAGTTTTTTCATTGACTTTTTGCCTCTCTAGATGATCCATTGGAAAATTACAACAAAGACAACCTTCCATCGTTAACTCAGATCAAGCAGTGGTTGAACAACAATACCCAACCAGACAGTGCGGCTCTCTTGAATTCTCAGCTATATAAACCCTTGAATTTAGCTCCTCCAATCAGTCCAATCAAACGCCCTATGAATCCTAGGACTCAATATCTGCAAAACAGCAAGCAGCTTACCCCATTTTCCCAAGACCAACAACGTGGAGAGGAAGACGATGATGACAAAAAAACGGTCAAGATATCACTGGAAATAGTTAACTCCTTGCACCTTCAAGTGCAATTGTGTAATGTACTTTATGCTGATATAACAACAATACAAGATAATAAGCAATTTTATTCTTAATTACTGTTTATGTATGATCCAATATTCAAGTGTTGATCAAAAACCATTGATAAAAGCACAACCAATGGACCTTATTTCTGATATGGACTTGTCTCAGGTGATGCAATAGAGGTTAAAAAGCTAGATTTTTGCATTTATCAATCCATGGATTGGCCCAAATAAAAATAACAAAGCCATATAGTGAAGGAGCTCAAGGAAAAATAATCAGGAAAGGAGAATCAAGTGAGATGATGAAAGAAAAATAGTAATAAATCATCCTTGAGGAAACATAATCAGAAAACAAGACTCAAGTGAGATAATGAAAAAACTAATCAACAGCATAGCCAGCCCCTTGAAAGAGATGCTTGGTTAAATCAGCTGAAAAAACAAGACTAATGAAACCATCAATGACATCATAGTCATCATCCCCTCCAGTTAACAGGTCTTCATATTGCCGCAAAACTGATTTATATACCAAAAACCCTTTTTCAATTGGGTTGAAATTGGGTTAATAAGGTTGGCCTCTGGCTTCATACGTCTGAGGATTGCAACCAACCGCACATGTATCCTGATATAGTTGCGTCCATCAGGTAATTGAATCTGGGCTAATCAAAGCTCCCAAAGATGTGTTGATTTTGGTTAGTGACTTTCCTTCAATCCAAGCAAGGACCACTGAGTATTTCAGGTCTGCCAAGTACTTCCGGAACACCATGACGGCTGTTCTAGAGTAAAAAATAATTTGAGAAGTTAACAACACATAAAATCAAGAACAGAGAGGGAAAAATGGTGCTCACATTGAGTTATTGATGGCAGTGTCCTTTGGCATGGGTGTTATTGCAAGAGTGATACTGTAATATTGGAGTGTAGGATGCTTGGTTACGCTGTGATTTGGGGTTGGGTAGAAAAAAAATTTTGGGGGGGAAAAAAAAATTGAGAGGAAAAAAAATACCCTCAAAATTCCGCAAGCTTTTGTACATTAGCTGTAATAAAAAAAACAGAGGGGACTGATAAATCAGGGGTATCTTAATTCCTCAAAGGTTTATTCCAACCAGAGTATGTTAGGTACCTGATACACACTGGGGCCTGTGAACAGGTGTGATTCAAATCACCATCTGATCATGGACTAGCAAAGTTGGATGAGAATTGTAGCAGAAAAGAAATAGCTCCACAGGGGCATAAACCAAGGTTGACCAAGCCTGTTTCAGAGAGATTCATAATTTGACAAATTGTAAGATTTTGTGATTATGCTGCAACCCCAGCATATTTCAATTGACACACCCGAGTCTTGATTGTTGGTGAAAAGAAACCTTTTTGCTGGACGATGAAATTCCATGGTTTCATGCATACTGCTTGTGGTTTCAATAAGTGTGTCAATTTGGGATTTAGAGTGAGATCTAGAGGTCTCCAAACGTTGGAGGGAAGTCCTCCATTGTATTAATCTAATCCACCAAGATTAACAAAGAAACGACGCATTGGGGCAAGTTTCATGGGAGTTATTTTCATAGAGATTACATCGGAGAATGAGCTAAGATAATGATGAGTAATATCTGTATAAAATTCACACAAGTTTTATTGTATTTTTATTGATTTTTGTATATTCTTTTTGTTTCAGTATGTCACAACATGAATGAAGAAAAAGTCATTGGTTTTACACTCATGTACACATTTGTCAACCTCATAGAAATCAAGGAACAAAGGCAAAAAGAAAAGAGAGAAAGTGGTTTTAGATGACCAAGCGAGCTTGGACCCGGAAGCAGTGCCGGCCGAAGATGCTAGCCCAGGCATGAAGATGGAGCGAGTGATTGATGGAAGCTTAATGTTTTGTGAAGGGATGAGTGTGGGAGGGGGGGGGGAGGGGATATCATTTCTTGTTTGACTGGACAGGCGGGGCTGACGAAGGCAGGTTTCTTTTTTTAGTCGACTCGGATTTCATCGACTTTGACCAACTCTTGTCCAGAGAAACCATCTTCCTGACCGGCTGCTTCATACGCATCGCGCCTCCAAGCCGGTAAGAAGATGTCCTGGACTCACAACAGAGGTAAATTTTTGTGTAAAAAAATAACTCTCTTTGAAGTGAATGACGGATTGAATAGAAAGAGAAGATGTTGTGTGTGTGTTTTTTGCTTGGAGAGGTGGTAGTGATGGAGATGCTTTCCCTGAAAAGGTGGATAGAGAAAGAAAAGACAGGACTTGGTGGAGAGTGAGGCTGAAGAAGATGAAGCAACAGACCTGATCAAAGCACCATCCGTTATCCGTCTTGAGTACGATCACATCGCAGTGGTGGCTATCGACGAAGGATTGATCCTGCCGTCTGGGTGAGATGCGATGGTAGCTCGACTCTTCATCCTCCTCTTCATCCTCGTCATGTTCGTCCTCATCGTCCTCATCGATTTCGTCCCTCAAGCAATGATAGAACATGAACTATGAGGACGAAAGGAATTAAGGGTGTGTCAGTGGAGACGTACGTAACCCTGGGAATACGAGGTGGAATCGGGACGACCGTTTGTATGTTCTGAGGGGTAGAAACGATTTAGGGGATGAAGACAAGATGAAAGTTGATATGAGGGAGGGGAGGGAAGACAACGGGCAAGCTGGGTGCTGCTTAGGAAGGAATGAGATGGGGTACGAGTAGATAAGAATGAAACGATCGATCGAAATTGGATCAAGATAATTCGACGGATGGGTTAGTTAATTATTTATGTATTTTTCACTTGCCTCGATGTGATTATTGCTGATGGTGTGACGACGCCGACGGCCACAGGCAATTGGTCTGCTTACTGACTGGTCATTTGAGTGGATGTGGGTAGAGGTTGTGACGGTGGTGTTGCTGGTTGCAGGGCCTTTGAGATCGTTGTCCCGATTCGTGTCGTTATTCAATAACTCGTTGTTCGTTTTGAATGGTTTGTCGATGGTAGTAGTTGAGCTGGAGCCTGTTTTGGAGGGCATGATGTTGATGTTGATGGTGGATGGTGGATGGTTGATGGCTGTAGTATGTAGTTGGGAGGATGAGAGGCTCGACAAGAAGTAAGGAGGGAAGGGAGTTGGATAGGTTTACATAAGCAGACTGGGTTGAGAGGGATACCAAAACCAATTTCACATAACTACATAAATACATACACATTTATTTATTTCTCATCAAACTCCCTTCAACGTTTACAGAAAATATCCTAGAAGAACTATTTACCATAATTGAAATCAATAAAAGTTTCAATATCTTATTCAGAAAACGTCAAGACATGCCCATGAATAAAACCAATCACACTTGCTGATTGATAAAATAGATATGTTGAGATGCAAACTATTGTTAAACACATCAGCTGATTGGGGGGGACTTGCTGCTAAACCTGCAGCCCCTGCAGAATCAAACTTACACACCCTAAAGCTTGATGTTTGGTGAAGAGAAATTTGCTTTTCTTTCCGGTGTACTGGATGTGATTCGTCTTTCAATAGACCAGTTGAAATTGGGCCTCAACCAGTAAAACTTGAAGGGCAATGGAGGACTTCCCATTGCCATATACACACGCCTTTACATGCCCCTCTAATTTCAACTCCATCATCTCACTAAGATGGATGTAGACCTTTATCAATCAATTGATGAAACAACAAGTATATAATCAATTGATCAAACAACAAGTGCCCGTAATAACATTGTTCACATTGGGGGGAGGATTATTGGCTGATGAGGGTCAGAACCCTTGCTGTTGGATGCTTAAATTTGGGGTGACTTACACTCAAATTTCTCACACCACTCTTGGCTGGTGTAACAAAACAATTTACTATTGGTAGACCAGTATGAGCAGTGCTGATATTTTAGTACTTAAAGAGTTAATATCCTATCTGATTGAAACCTATGTCCATTAAAAAAGAAAAGAAAACATGATGAAGTAAAACACTTGGTGAAATCCAAAGGTGAACATTGATATCCAAAGTCCATCCCCACAACATTATACACTATCCCAGTGACTGTCATTTTTTTTTCTATCTTTTGTCTTTTGCCATATGTTATATATTTTTTTCCTTTAATCATTTTTTAAAAGAGTACCAAATGCAGAAAACAGTAAAATGTCTATTTGGTTTTTGTCATTGTCCTTTGGTTTTCATGAGAGACCCAAGAGCAGTTCAATTCATGTATTTGTTTTTTGGAAAGTGATTGTGATCTTGAGGATTTGTGTAGGTAGAGGTTAGAAAAATTTCTTGGTCAGTATCAATAACACCTTTTAAGATTCAGATACTCGTAGCAAGAGCAATTCAATTCATGTATTTGTTTCTTTGGAAAGTGATCATGATCTTGAGGATTTGTGTAGGTAGAGGCCAGAAAAATTTCTTGGTCAGTATCCATAACACTTTTTAAGATTCAAATACTCGAGGCAGTATACTCACTCCGCTATTCTTAACACTTGAAGATTGAGGGTTTTCATCGGTGGTTGTACCAGAGTTAGGGTTGGTTGAACTGTTGACGTCACAGGAGGAGAAGAAACATGTTCCGCTCTGAAAAGGTGCAGATTCACCGGAACAGGTGTGTGTATTAGAATTTTTTCGATTTTTCCATGAAACCCACAGTTCTTGAGCTTACACTTTTAGAGCCCGCTACATATCCAGTGGTCGCTGATGCAGGGCATTGATATTGAAGTCGTTCGGCCTGGTGGGCTAAGCGGTTCCATTGGTACTAATGATTATAAAACACCAATGAGGATCGCAGCCATCATTATTAACAGTAGGAATTACTTACCATCACTGCCACGTTTTGTGATCCCGTGTTCTCACTGAAAAATTCCCAAATACATATGATCATAATCAATTTCAGGTCAAATTCAATCATGAGGATAGATTCAAAATGTAGTCAGGTGTTCCTTACAAGACAACGGCACATGTTTTGTATGAGACATATAGCCAATTTTCTAAAAAAACATAGAAAAAATAGTAAAATAGGTTATAAACACAAATCACAAATTCTGAGCGCGCTGTTTATAAAGAACTTTGCAATTCCCTTTTTCTTTAAAAAAAAGGGGTGTAAATGAACTTACGAGGCTCGATGGTAATACTGCGTTGCTTCATGTTTGTCATTGCGTTGATAATCTTTTGACAATCGTGCTGAAATGGTAATGAGGGTTGGTGGAGGTAGAAGTATGAAAGTAAGCACCAAAGTAGCTCCAGTTAAAAAATGCCCTTGCCAAATGTGATCAAAACAAGAAAAAAAAACATTTTACAAAACTTACCTTGTAAGGTGAATTGGATGAAGCTGTTAAAAATTCATTAGTATTCCAGCTTAATTTTTCTGAAACAGTCAATTGCAGGAACTTACGAGGTGTACATCGGACATGACAGTCATGCTGTGACAAATCAGCTACCATTCCTGGCGTAGCGTAAGTATTGGAGGAAAATGTTGACTGGACGCGCGGGCGACCTTGATCAAAAGTCTGATACTGGCAGTTGACTCCATCCTGGCTCAGAGGAAAGCTTCTGATAATCACCGCAGGTTGGTTCATGACCACAGATTGAAAGGTTCTTGTGGAGCTTGTCTTAGTTGAAGTGCTCGTTTCAGTTTGACTTGAAGATCGTGTGAAATGAAGTGGCTCTGGAGCGCAGAATTTGATTAGCTGGTTGTTACTCCGCACCCACAGAATCACTGAAGTTACCTTGAGGAACAAAACCTGCATTCGCAAGTGGTCCTATGATGCTGATCATCAGAAGCGCATTGGACAAGAAGATAAGGGACAACATTTTGGCCTTCACGCTTTAAAACCCTTGGAATGAATCTGAAGCTAGTGTTCAGGGGGGGGGGGAATAAGTGGAGTGTTCTGCGTTGTCTCAAGGGAGCTCCTTGACTTGAAAAAGAGATGGCGAAGTGGGGTATACCAGGTATTAATAGAGATACCAAGCTAATAAATTCCCGTCGGTGATGATGAATGAGCGTGAAAATAATTAAGCCAAGAGTGGCTGGCTTCCAAAAGAATGTGATTTATGATAAAGAGTGTGTATTGGTTGGGTTGTGAGTTGAAAGTTGGGATGATTTCCAAAATCTCAAAGCAATCGAGCTCAATTTGTAGAGATTTTGAAGGCATGACCATACCCTCCTTGTCTCAGCTCGAGCACGGGTGCGTAACCATGACTCAAGGAGTCAGGCCGTGGTGTGTGTTGTTCAAGTGGTTTCAACCATTCTCCCAGAACCTGGATCGTCAACGACCGAGTTGGAAGGGGCAGTTTGAACGATAGGCGTGGTAACTAGAAACTCAATCTGCGTCTTGAAGTTTCATTCACAATCCTCAAGGGCTGCTCGGCCGATGGATGGACCCCTTCACCCGAGCTTCACTGCCGGCAATCATACTCGACCGGAGTCGTGGGGTAGTTTCATCAACTTCATGAACCTCGGTGCCAGTCTTTCTATCTACCAGCTTCAATTGTGGTAACTTATCAGGCACATATGCCATGCTTGCCACAGCTATCATTTGCTCTACTGATCGAGTTATTCTGGAGGTGCCACTGAAAGATGATCTGCGCAAGACAAGCTATCAACCCAATAATGATCCAATAACTTGAGAGATAAGAAAGTAAATAAAAATATTTTAGAGGAAATAAAATGCTCCGGCAAGTGCAAGCATAATTAAACCTTATGAATAATCTAAATAACACCTGGCACTTGTCAAGAATCAGTTGAATAGCTTCCTGACCCCTCAACGCTCCTGCGAAGGTGGTTGTTCATGTTCACCTTACCAAACGCAATAAAAGCCTTCGAGGAAGAATTCAGGTTAAGCAGCCAAGACTTGAAGTATGCATTGGATGAACACCCTTGAGGATGGTGAGCCAGGGGGATAAGACCAACACCCAGTGTAGCGGCCCAGTGTTGCTCCAAGTGGTCATGTGTTTTGACTGGTATAGACAAGTGATACTTGCGAGCCAACTATTCTTAGAGCACTATGAGCAAGAAAAAACAAACAGCCAACCAATGACAAAATAGTTTGAGTTTGAAAGACAACACACCTGAGACAATGAAGTGGATCAGTGATGAGAAGATGAGACTGAGATGATTGAAAGAAGAGAAAATACAACCAGTACAACATTGCCTGCAGGCTCTTAAACTAACTAAAACATCTAGGTTTCAACCAAATAAAATTTATCATCTATGGATTTTAAAATGAGCTAGGTAAATGATCAACATGGTTTAAAAATGGCAGGACTAATGATTAAATAATCATTATACTAGGGAGGGGGTATCAAATATAAGAAACCCAGGATTAGAAACTAGCCATTCATTGAATAATAAAGTTGCTCATTAGTGGGTTCCAAACCCCCCGTTATGTAATTGACTGTTTATGAAAAATCCACAATTTTCAAAGCATTTTAGTCCTTTACCTACCTAATCCCTTTTGAAACTTGCTGGTGAAGGAAAAAAAATATTTTTGGACAATTGACTGGTTTCTAATTGTGGATTTCTTATATTTGATGCCTCTTAATAGGGGAAATCAAATATGACAAAAGTCAAAGTGACTGAAAAAAACCAAGATTTTCAAAACCTGTTATTCCTTTACCTTCCCCCTTTTGAAACCCACTGATGAGCATTTTTTTTCTTCCAATAAATGGCTAATCTCTGATTCTGATTTTTATATATTTGATATCCCCTATTTAATGATTATCTGATCTCTACTACTAGTTCTGTTTGTTCTGCTTCTGATTGTGGTAAGCTTACCAGTCTGTACAGCTGTTATTCTTTTCGCGACTTCCTTACAGAATATGAAGAGTCTGAAGACGCTGTAGTTTCATATTAAGTTGACACTTTCTGAATGATAAAAATTTAGCTTAGAATCAGTCATGAGAATAGAAATTCAAGCTAAAGTTTTGTAAACAGGGCTAATCAAGCGTAATGACATAAGAACAACATTGTTGGATGTGGCATAAGACAATTTGATCTATATCTATATCTATGTATGTAAAACACCATGTATCTATTATGGGCTTACTATCTTTGGGTTACGTATCAGTACTGTTGCTCGATTGTTGGTAAATTTTCACTTTCAGGGAAGATAACACCTACGACAAGATGGGTGGCATCCCGCCATGAATCCTTAAAGACACGAGTCCAAGCATTGAATTCATTCTCGGGTGAATGATCAGAAATTGAGGAATCCAAAGGAATAAGAAAATGATTCAAGTCGTTTAAGCACGAGTCGACGGTTTCTGAGAGGTCGTTGAATGTGGACCGAACTTTATTTTCATCGCCAATGGTCAGATTTCTGCTATGTAGTTCCTCCAAGGTGTACACGAAGCTGCCAACCGAAACGGGACCTAGAAGTAACTGGTCGAGTGTCCCCGAACTAAGCTCTACATCCAACCGGAATGGCATCTTGTCTGTGTTGGCCGTGGAGATTCTGTATAATAATGTTCTCGTTAGTTTGAAGAGTGGAATAGTCGATCTGGCCACTTCAACGACATGCTCTCTATTCTTTTGACCATCTGCATCATCGACCGGATCTAATTCAAGTTTCCACTTCATCATGGGGTTCGTCAGGTTCGTCAAGATTTCCAGTACAGGGCTGAGCGCCTCTGCCTCCGTCAGCCAATCATCTTGAAGGAAACGAAAGTCGGATAGAGGGATTAAGTCGACTATCTTATCAATTAAACGACTGGAATGATCTGTGAGCTTAAGTACTTCGTTTGCCTTATTGATTATATTTGCTTGATATTCAGAGTTGTCTGGATCACTGCTTGAGGCCTCCCAGGCTTGAATAAACTGGATACAAGTTCTGTATAGTGGACAGAGGTCCTCATCGACCACAGATGTAATTCTGTTTAGAAGATGAGAACATCGAAAATTTTTATATGGGCCGATGGAATGGTCTTGGGTTCGGGGTGGTAAAGGTGACTCGAGAGCAATATACTTGATTCCAGCGATTGCTGCTTCCAAACTCTGGTTCAGCCTAACTGAGAGGTCAATCGTCAATTCGAAGTCCGGATTTGGATGTCTTTTCAAATCGTGCAAGCCGAGTGAGAGTGGAAGAGAATTGGTCTGGTCTTTAATTTGAGGTAGAAGGCACGTTGTCATCTTATACCAGTACTCGATTTTCGGGCCCAAGTCATGATCAACCAAATCGGTTTCGCTCAGGCCGGACTTTCGATCCCAGGAGAACTGCTGTTCGTCAACCAGGAATTCCAACGCCTCTTTGGCATCTAAGCCTGTTGATCGCAATGTGCAGGTATTGATTGGTTTTCCTCGTCAACAGCTTGTCTGGAGAACAGTTGGACTCACTATTGAATTCCATCTTGTGCCCTCGTTTCGAACCAGCCATCTTACGTCTTTGTCACTAATATCGTAGTGTCCCAAGTTGGAACTGAGTATGCCGGTATGCAGGCAGCAAGAGATGAGTGCGACAGAAAGAAACGGACACAAACAACCACACGTCTTGATTTGCATGTGGATATGTGCATAGAATTCGAAAGTACATCAACACCCATGTTGAGCTCAGCAGGAGAGAACATCTACAACGAACCGGCCCCACCCGGTCAGTTACACACAACGACACGTCTTAAACTGTTGCAGTAGCACTAAGCAAGGCACTAAACACCCACCTTCTCAGGCGTTGGTATTTCCTTAATGGGAGAGCTCCGCCAGCTAAAAATAAGACTTGTTTTTCTTTTATTACTTTTCTTTGATGCTTGTGAGCTAGACTTACTGACACTTTTTTTTCTTTCTTTTTTTGAAGAAAACAAGAAACGAAAAAGCATCCGACGATGAAAGAGAAATGTCAGGATGAACCTGAAACCCTTTAAGATTTGTTTTACAATCATCTATACATCATAGGATAGATCAAAAAAAAAAGTTATACAAAAAAAGACTCAAGAGAGAGATCATGAGAAGGCTTGAATCCCGGTGATTGCCTTGGCCAAGATGAGAGTATGAATGTCCTAAAACAACGAAAAACAGAAATATTAATTGGCCTCATTAATAATCAAAGGAAAGAGATACATGAATATTGAGAAGATGAAAGTAGACCACTAACATGAGTGCCCTCGTAGGTATTAGCGACATGCAAATTAGCAGCGATCCTGCCGATGTGATACTCATCTGAGACCGCATTTCCACCGAAGATGTCCATGAGGATTCGGGCATGATGAACCGCCTTACCGCAGTTGTTGCGCTTGAGGAGGCTGACCATCTCGGCTAGGATAGCCAAGCGGAAGAAGAAAAACAAAGGATCAATGTCTGACAAGATGAATTTAAGCTAAGCACGTCACTAACGACACCATGTCCCAGCATCTTTCATTCGCCCCAATTGAATTGCAGCACAAAGGCCGATTACCGCCTCGGTGTTGGCATCCACTAGCTTCTTTTGGACAAGTTGGAAGGCCGCTAAGGGTTTGTTGAATTGGATCCGTTCTAATGAATACTCTCTCGACCGCTTAACACATTCCTCTAATGCGCCCATCACCCCGAACGAGATACCGAAGCGGGCACTGTTTAGACAAGAGAACGGGCCCTTGAGGCCATTGACTTTCGGCAAGATGTTCGTTGAAGGAACCGAGACGGAGTCCATGTATATTGAGCCAGTCGTACTGGCCCTCAGCGAAAGTTTGTGCTCGATCTTCGGTGCGGAAAGCCCCTTCATACCCTAATTGACATAGGTCAATCAAAACGTAAAAGAAAATGACCAGTATTTGTTAACTTGGATATTATAATCTTTCAGAGACTGGAGCATACTTTTTCCAATATGAACCCCCTAATTTTTTGGTCCCAATCACACTTGGCCCATACCACAAAGACATCGGCAATGGGAGCATTGGTTATCCATGTTTTGCTACCGGACAGGGCTGGTATTTCAGGACAAGCATAAACGATATGTATTAGCCTTAGGTCAAGGACAGAAAGGAAGGTCGTTTAACTGACTATAGCCTCCCGATGGGTCTTCGGTTGCTTTTGTCAGCATACCCGAAGGGTCCGACCCATGACCGGGTTCAGTTAGTCCAAAACATCCAACCATGTTCCCGCTTGCCAATTCTGGCAAAAATTTCGACTTTTGCGCCTCCGAGCCGAAGGCGTCTACGTCGATCGGGAAGAGTGAGAAAGTCAGTATAGGCACATTTCTTCCAGCTAAGCTGAGAATATTTACGGATAGGATGCATCACTAGAGATGATTGCACGCTCATCGCCGAACGATATCCAGAATCAATCCGCTCAACTTCACGAGCAACTAGACCATAAGCCACGGATGAGACCTGTTGCATCAGTGAGAAAATGGAAATAAAATAAATAAAATACATCAAATCATTGCTCTTGAACAAATAAAAAAAATGAAATCCAGAGTCTCACCCCAGCACATCCGTAACCCGAAATATTGGGACCCAAGAGCCCAAGTTTTCCCATTTCCTTGAGGATATCAGGATCAAACGCTGACCGATAAAAACGGTAGGGTCTCAATCAGGTGTTCGATTCAAAGTAAAGAAATTATTTTCACATACACTCTTTACGATGGGCCTCCAAGACTCTGGGCATGAGCTTCTCCTGGCAGTATTCATGACTAGCCTGTCTGAATGATAAGAGTGGTGACGCAAGAGTAAGTGAAATGAGGCTGCTTGAAGGGATGGATGACGATAAAATGTATAGAGTACTTTATTGCTAGCTCGTCTTCAGTTAGAAGGCTTTTCTCTACCCGGAGAGCGTCCTCCCAATCGTATTCGACGAATGAAGCTGGTTTAGACTGCGACGCCAGTCCACGTCTGGGGGGGATAATCGTCTTGAGGCGTGAATTGGGCTGGATCCTGGTGAGCCTCGTTAGCCGAATTCGGGAATTCATTATCTCGGGCTGAACTTGATGGTGATGTTTCCCAAGTAAACGTGATCTGAATGGCTGAAGTTCCTTGGTCTTGTGAGCAGTCTTGCTTGGAAGTCATCAGTCATGTGTATGCTTGAGTTCGATGAGATGTCACATCATATATCACCTGGTGTCTGGGGCCTGCCTGTCACAAGGAGTTCATACTGGAAAACATCACCCACCGCTGAATGTCAAGTTTTCTGATCACAATGGCCAAACAAATCAGCAACAGGGCGGCCTCAAGCACAGAGGACTCCTTGCCCAGCTTCCCTTTTCCTCCTCCGCTCGACAAACAATGGAAGCAAGTCATCGACTTCCCCTCAGCTGATCCCCCTCCATCATGCGACGAAGAAGAATACGAATGGACGGAAGAAGTCGAGTTTTGAACCCACCTTCGCCTTAGTGATCACCAAAAGAGCTCATTGACATTCTCATGTGGAACATGTTTTAGGTGGAATACTTGAACTTCGACTTTGGTCACTCTCATGCTCCTAGTCCTATCAGCTCATATTCCAGCTTCCAAGTTTTGGTGAGGCAACTCCCGCTATTTGTTGCAATCTTCCAGATAACCCGTGACCGAGAAATGCTTTTTCTTACAACAAAAACGAATTCTCAACACCCGAAACGATCCAATCATCATTGATCGAAAAGACAACAGGGTTTGAACACAGCCGAGCCATACCTAAAGATAGGCGACCAAATCTACCGGGGGGAGTACGAGAGTCTTGTTGGGACTGAATTGATAATGCGGCCGGTATCGGTAATAGAGAATGAAAAGAACACGAACCGACCACGTGTAAGCCTCTTAAAATGTCTACTGGTTTCGCCTCGGCTCCAAATCATGTAAAGATAAGCACGATACATCACAAGTGGTAACTTGCCAGGTTTTTTTGACTTTGAAACAGTTAGTAAACGGGGAACAAGCAGAGGAGAGGGCAGAAGAAGGAGCAGAAGAAGAACAAACGGGGGGTGAAAATGAGCAAGGAGAAGAAGGAGTAGGAGACGAAGGGGAAGAGGAAGACGCAGCAGGAGGAGAGCGAGTGAAAGTAAACTACGAGCCGCTGACCCACACTCACTCCCGCATTCGTTGGGTGCCAGTAACCCTAGCCGAGAAAGGAGGGCAGTCTAGCGGGCCGGAATCATCGAGTCCCGAAGGCGTGACAGGGGCCGAGCGGAAAACAAAGAAGCGACCTGGGTCGGGCGCCGGAGGCCGGCACTGGGCTAGTCATTGGACCAAATTCACACCCCGGGCAAGTCGCTCAAAAACCCAAGTGGTTGTCCAGCCTGACCAGCCTGCTAAATCCCAACCACAACCACAACCCCAACCCCAATCATCCCAAACTTCCCAGCCGGATGATCCACGTTGAGTGTTTATCCCCAGCTAACACTACCCATTCAGATCCCCATTGCCTCTTCTGTCAATTTCATTACATACCCAACCGATGCTCGTGGACTCCAAGTATTGTATTATAACGGGGTATTAGTTCCAATTTACTTTGATGCAAACAATGTATGGACTCCAAGTTAATTCAGATCTGTGCCTACATTAAGATTGAAATCGCTAGGCTTGGCATTCTCTCGAGGTGATTATGTTGTGGATGTTTGTATAAAAGCTATGTCCAACAATTGATCGATCTGTGTACTAGACTTTTATTTACATATAGGTGATCTACTAACCAGCTTGAAGTAACATTCCTATCACTGTAATTGAGATACCTGAACAAAAACACAAACAGACTGGATTTTGGCTTGAGTAAATTGGATACGTAGATTGTTGTTCATGTTCAACTTCACACCACCAAATCAAGAAAGATTGGAACTTTCCACGGGGAGGAAAGGTTTTCCAGGATCCTGAATGGAAGCCAAGAAAAATTAACAGAAAGTGGTCATCAAATAGAAACCTTCCACTCCACCGCCGGAGAAAACTAGTGAAGAACCACAAGGAAGCAAGGTGGAGTCAAATATCTAGTAGCCACAACACAGGGGTTGTGTAAATCACAATTACCCAAGTACAAAACTTTCAGCAATTTTCTTTTACAGCTTATCAAAACAAGGAATCAAGTACATGAAGGGATAAAAATTCAAACAGACAGGATATTACATTGCTACAAGTTCTATTGATTGTGGGCAAAGAGAAGTTCACTTAGAATCTTTCCTGTCCCATCATCAGCTCCTTGGCTAGTATAGAAAGAGAAGTGTGGTCAGTAGTAGAAGTGACCCTAATCTATGCCGCTCTGTTAATAATAGTTTGGTTGTCTGGGTTGCTCATAGATTTTTCCTAGAATCTCCTGCAACTGGGCAGGACTCCCTCCAATGCCACTAAGTCTAGCCTTTGCCACAAACTACACCTCCAAGGATTCCCTTTTTTCACAAGTACAGCACTAATTGTCAGCTTTGTATGAAACTCAGGATTGATGTCTATAAAACACCAGGCAATTAACTGTGGTGAAAGGTTATCAAAATCATTGTTGTTGTTAATCCCTCTATAGTGTCCAAACTGTGCACAGAGGATAACCTAAAAATCCAGGTTATTAGGTTTGATGTACAGACCAGTCAATTGCAGAAGACCAATGACCTGATAGTTTGGATATGTATATTTTTGTTTTGGGTAAATATAGCAGTATGAATTGCTATGAAGCAGCTTGCAAGAGCTCAAGCTGATTGGCTTCTGCCAGAGGTTTACTCTGGCAGAAAATTCTTTATAAGGTCTATTTCAAGGCCAGGGATGGGGAATTCTGAGGGTACTTCAGGCTTATTCCAGTGAATAAAGGTGGTTTGTATAAAAGGGATAATACTACTCCAAATTTATGAGGAGAATATGGAAGCCACTTAGTATCACTTTACCCGCACACCAATTTCTTTTGGCGTGCGGGGCCTACACGCCAAAAATTGGTGTGTAGACCCTACACGCCAATTTATTTTGGCGTTTAGGCCCCGCATGCCAAAAAAAACTGGTGTGCGGGTGGGCGTTGGCGTGTGCCTTTGGCGTGCATTTATCAACACCCAAAAAAGTGCTTGCTAATTCCAGGCTCAGTTTCTTCCCAATGTTCTTTTTGAGTGGAATTGGTGCTAGATATCTTCAGCAGCAGGAAAAGAGCACAGAAGGCAAAAGATAGTGCCCCACACGGGGCTCAAACCCACAAACTTTTTATCACACAATCTGTTGGACTTGAATAGACTCCTGTGAGAGTCAAATGGTCTACCAGCTGAGCACAAGCCATGTAACTTGTAGTCCATTTCCCTTGAATTGGTTGACATGTGGGGTGTGCAAGCTCCACATTTGGAGTATGAAGGCTACATTAGGAGCGCAGGGTTGACAAGTAATATAGAAGCATGAAAAGGCAGTGACAGCTATGGGAGTCAAACCCATGTCACAGTCATGGTACAGACCTGCTCTACCCGCTGAGCTAAGCCATCTGATGCATGGTGTACAGAGGCTACAACAAGTAACACATCACCAATTTCAACCACAACGGAATTAAATTTTATCCCAGAATAATATGGACAACAGATCAATGATTTTTCCCAGCCTTAGTAGAAAATGGATCATTGGTACTAAGTAATCCCCAATGGATCTTTCTTTCCCCCTGACTCTTGCCAGGAAATTCCTGGTCCTAAAAAGAGCCCAAATACCCCCCAAAATGTTATAAAAAGCCTCTGAATGACTGTTGATCCCCCAGATAATAGTAGACAACCAGCACAGTAAATGCTTATTATTTATACTTTTCCCATTCCCTTTCTCCCAAAAAATACCCCAGTGCTGTATCTTATATAGTTTAATACTTTTATACCTTCAAGAGTTGGCCACACCTTACCTGTAACCATGTAAGAGCCACAATCCTAAATGAGTACCTCCTTGGATGTCTATGAGTGCTTTGTATTGGGTTTGGATGAGCCCCTTTTAGAGAAACCCTCTCAGATAAATTATACTGATTGAAGAATAATCCTTTCACAGTATACTTGACCAACAAACCAACACTTTAGGTCATCAACCTAACTTTGATTACACTCATTTACCATACTTAGTCCCACACCCAGACTGACACTCTGCCTATCCAGGTCTAGATATATGACGATTCAGATCAGTCAAAAATAAACATCTGCCTTTTTTTTTTTGAAAGACGGTCAGATTTTACTCTTTACCAGAAGAAGACTGTAAAATTAGGAATATATAAGCTCTCCAAATACAATTTATATGTCAAGATATGTGTATTTCCAGAAATATAAATAGTATTCATCATGTTCGTTCTTTTTTTTTCCATCATCATAGATTTCCTTTTTGTGACAAGAAAAAACTGGGCAGATTAACCTTTACACAATTTCCATTTATTTATTTATTTTTAAAAAAAGACATAGGACACAATTTTTCTAGGGTCATGCATGACCAATAACATATATTTTATGTTTTGAATCTATTCATCTTTTTTGAAAAAAGAAGACATGTGAAAGATATACTCCAGAAGGGGGTCAAAAAAGAAAACTTGATTGATTATTCTAGTTACACAACTTTTTGTATGTGTTCACTACTTCAAAAAATTCCAAATATGATAACAAATAATTAACTAGATCAATCCATCTTTGATCAAAAAAAAAAAAACAGTACTTAAATTCATCCACTAAGATACACAAGATAAATTTTTATTGTTCAGAGATAGAGACACGGATGAATTGATTGAATTTGATCATCAGATGATCAAGGAAAAAGTAGTGAGATAATGTTCAGGAAGGTACTAGGAAGTTCAGTTCAAGCCAGCCAGTGGAAGGGAAGGATAAACAAAACACCTGAAGGAAATGGAAGATGTTTGTTCATTTAAATGTCAAGGCCACAGGGACAACAATAGGGGCTAATGGACAAGCAAATTTTGACTCATTGGCTAACTCTCTTTTGACTGCATTATCATAGAGTTTCCCAATCTAGGCTCCTTTTTTGCCTTTTAAGGGGCCAAGAGGGGGGGCTTAAAAGTCAAACTTTCAATTCATCTTTCTTTGTTGTTCAAAAGGAATTCCGAGATATGTAATAGGCAACGGGTCAACAACATTCTAATCTTGGCCCTCATTTGACTAGGATTGAAATGAGCTCAAGTAATGTAAGAAAGAAGAAGAAAACTTTTGCATTCTGCAAAATGATCATATCTAATGGTTGGATCATAAATTTCAAAACAAGAGCGATCATAATAAAACTTATTTTAGAATTACAATAATCTGGTTAAGAGTGATCCATATTATATATATATATATATATATATATAAACATATACATGTGAAAGATGAACAAAAATGGATAGATTTGAAAGAATCTGAGATGAGTTACCGATTAGGTTCGGGTGCTGGATTAGGATTAGGATTACCGAGAGGTTTTTCGTTCTGAGTGCCAGTTGTTATACTACTGCTCGAGCTGCTAGCGATACTGCTACTACCACCTGGCGTTTTTAATCCTGATGGGACATGCGCTGTAATCCCTGTAGGAGTAGAAGAGGTGGATGATGACGAGGATGGCCCGCCTACTTGAGTACCAAGTACCCCACCACCATTAGTGACCGTTGTTCCCGCGCCGACGGCAACACTCGTTTTTCGAGTGATGTTACTAGCTTGGGCCATCGATCCTAGGCTCTTTTTTCGACTGTGGAGTACAGAGGCTGGAATCTTGCTGGGCTGGTTCATACTTGCAGGTGGTACGGTAGCCTGGGTGGAAGTACTGCTCAGGCGTTGGTGACCTACTGGTGAAATTACTGGATCATTGGTTACTTGGGTTTCAGTAGGAACCGCACCCCCGAGAGTATGCTGGTTGGATATTCGCGGATGTGAGGATGCGGGTCGGTCGGGAATGAAATCTTGCGGCGAGCGAATCTGAGATGAATTGTAATTGGGATATGGACCTGGCTGCTCATTGGATCCATCACCATTTAATTCGCTATCCCTATCATGCATTCCATTCGATTCTGACTCTCGTCCATGGTGCAGATGATGAGGCGGTTGACGTCGCACTTTTTCATGTTTTGTCTGAAGCGCTTTGAAATGGAGCAACAAGGAGCTCCAGTTTACGGTCTCATGGTCAGCCTGCTTGAGGGCATTCTTCAAGCCACGTATCGTGTGCAAGCTGGACGCGGGCAATGTGCTTGTGGTACTGGAAGCAAGAGGACATGTTAGCACAATCACAACGGGGGAGTGGGCTGGGAAAATTTCACTACGCACGCCTTTGGTGCAGCATGGGCGTATCCCAGTGTGCTCACAGCTCCTAACCTGTTTCTTAAAGTCGCAAATGCGCTACTCTGTGGTAACAGCATTAATATTCCATACAGTGCCTTGTAAAGAAATGGATACTTGTCCGGCTCCAGGAGCTGCAACCTCAATGCTTTTGTGTTGCAAAAGGCGAGAGGAAATAGTTGTCAAAAGATTAGCTTCTAACTTGAATCTCACCAAACAATCTGGTTGTTACTCAACATGTGAATACTGGACTCTCCAATAACTGTACGAGTTTGTCCACTTGAATCAGAAGGCCAACGGTCATCTCAAGATCGTGTGCCAGAATGGTCAGGAGGTGAAAGGCGTGTTCATACGCCATGGGGCATAGTAGGCATAAGGTCAAGGTCGAGATCGGATTATGACTGAATGATCGGTAGAGGTGTGTAAAGAGCTGAACGCTCTCTTTCGTCTCGAGTTGCTTCAGTTTCCTTCTCATGTCACTCAATTCGGGTGATGTAATCATGATTAAAGTCAAGTTTTGTACCATTGATGATGCAAATTCTAAATCCTACTTGTAACGAACAGAAAAGGGAAAGGATGCATTGACATTGATGAAAACCCTCATTTCAGATCTATTTAAGGGGTTGTTTTTTTTTGGTATAAAATTAACTTACCTCATCAGCCTCCAGGTACTCGGCAAATGACTTATAAATTCGTTCGGCATTCAGATTTTTGCACAGAATCCTGACGATAAGATTACCTCTCGACTCCAACAAGTTTCGATCCGTCCCAAACAGGCTTAAGAGGTTCCACATGAAATGTCGAAAGTAGTATCCTTCCTCTTCAGTGTTCATCAGACTTCTCAAACTAATTTGAGACAATAGTTCCAAGTCGTATCTTATTACTGCTTCAGAATCGTCGGACAAGGTCTTTAACAAAGCCGGAAAAGTTCCATCCTCGAGTGTCAGAATTTTATTTGGCACTTTGTTATGGAGCATCATCAACCATTTCAATGCAGCCAGTCGTGTTTCTTCATACTCGTTGAGGAACTGTAAGGTTAACGCATTCACAGTTAGTGCGTAGTCTAGCGGATCTGGTGGCATTTCTTCTTTGGGTAGCGTTTCCGTTTGGACCTCCTGATCTGGGGTTGGCTTGATGATCTCTTCAGCAATCCCATTGGGTCGGGTGCTTTTGCGTGGTCGGTTAGTCCATGCCGAGGGGGTCGGGTTTGAGGGCAGAGTACCACGTTCGGGACGCATGATTCTATTCCTGAATTTGTCCACCGAATTTGAAACGTGAGAGCTTGTTCGCGGATCCTGTTTTCGTTTATCAATCTCGGGTACATTTACTGGAGGTGGGGGTGGTGGGACAGGTGGCAGAGAGGGAGGTGGGGGGGTAGGTAGTTGTTGGATGGCATGAAAGAGATTATAGTTTGCACCAATTGCAATATCCTTGATGTAATTTCGCTCGTGGGAGAGACAGCTGAGAATGATTGGAATCAGTCGAGGGGTAAATGGAATGATTACAGATTGGTCGATCTGTATGATTTCGCTGAGCCATTTCAGGCACAACGCCTGGATCTCTTCGGTTATCTCATGAATGCACATCCATTTTATGAGGATCTGGACAATTGACGCCAAATCGAGCTCCACTCCTTGGCCGTGGATGTAGGTGTCTTCCTCTGAGCTTTCGGACGAACTATCCTCTTCTTCGGGATCGTTTGGATGATCACCTTCGAAATTTAGAGAGTCTAATCCAATTTCATTGATCACGTCATCCTTCTTTTCAACTGCTGAACCACCAGTCATGAGCGCGATGTTGTCGGCACCAGCGCTGGGCTTCAGATTGAATGGAGAGCTGGCTTCGGGGTCACAAGCCACATGTTCGTGGTTAGATTCGTCGTTCGGAGAAAAGTGGGGCTGGGCCGGGCGGGATAATGGTCGAAAGTTTTTATCAGTTCCAGCCATTTGTTTCTCAAACAGCCGTCGTTGTCTTCGTAGTTCCTTTTTTTGGAGCCGCTCCTGTTCTTTGTACTCCTTTGCGTGAACCACAGCATCGATTTCCACCATCATGTCACCCAACAAATTTTGAACGGCAAGTTGGATTTCATTACCCGAATCGGCGAGGTAGGTGATCAATCCGTCCAAAAAATCCGGCAGATAGCTGACCAGATTGATTTCTGGTATCGAGTTCAAGAGCTGAAGCCAGGAGACGAGATATTGACGGGTAAATGGGTTGTGTGTGTGGATTCGCTCGCGTAAGAGGGGGATGAAAGCTTTGAGAGAAAATGCTCGAACGACTGGAGGGTATGAAGATGATTCTTCTATTGTGGTTGCTGAGGAAGAAGTAGAGGGCGTGTTTTGTTGGCGCAGGGCTTGGAGCTGACGCGGCGAGACTACAGAGATGTAAGTGGCAGCTTGTTCAGTGACGATATCCTTAATCAGTCTGTCGAGCAGCTCGGCTCCGTTTTTTACCGCTGCATCAGGATCTGCGGCAAGCTGAATGAGAATCAAGGTGAGAAAGTAGACAGGAAAGCATGTGGGATTGAACTTGTGTTTTGATGGCCCAGAATGGAATAAATAAATGAAAAACAAAGAAGAAGGAAGAGAAAGTCACCGTTGAAAGCAACCTACCTTTGAAAGACTATCAAACAGGTCGTTGAAGTACACCAGGATTTCACCCTTGGCGACTTTGACGACGTTATACATTCCTTCGCAGGAGAAATACCGGACCTTGCTGTCGGGGTCAGAGAAACAGGAGATGATTGGGGGAACGATTGCGAGGAGGTAGGAAGCGATTTCCGAACCGAGGGCGATAGAGCAGGCGGCTAGACCCATCACGCCACCCCATCTCCATGATGGATTGTTATTGAAAGCCAGGCCGGATAGTTGGTTGACGATTTCATCGATTATACCATAGTCGCGTTTAATAACATGATCCTTGATCTGACTTGAGGAGCCACGACCAATCAACAGAGATCGAGGGTCAGTTCACGGAGTGGTGAAGATGAAGAGGGTGGCAGGAAGAATAGACTGACGCTTCGATGAGGAAAGCAGCATGTTTCCGCTTGTCATAAACTAGAGAAGAATCAAGAAGAATGTACTTTTAACTTTCCAAATTCCAATCTCGAGACCTGAAGGCAGATTATTTATTTATTTTGGTTATTTATACGTATTCTGATATTTCGCTGACCTTTGTCTTGTAGGGCACGTAGGGTAGAAGCATCTATACAAGAGGGTCGAGACAGAAAGTGTCAGTATTCGGAAACAGGTCAAGAAGGGAGTGAGCAAGACATCATAAGTTTTCTGATGGTCAGGACACAGTCTGATATTACCAATAATGGGTAGAGTGGAGACTGAGACTGACCCATAAAAAATCGACGGGAGGGGGCTGAGTAGAGGGTTGGTTGAGAGTCAAGAGTGGTGTTGGTGTTGGTGGTGGTGGCAGTAGTAGCAGTGGCGGTGTTGGATAATTGAGTTTGTCAGTTGATGAAGATAGGGTTAATTGAGAGTTGGTATTAGTCATCCAACGCTAGATCTAGATCTGGTCTTTCAGAAGTAATTATTTATTTAGCGTCAATTAATAAATTTTAGTAATTGGCTGACTAAGTTGAGGAAGTAGGCTCACTTACTCAGATGAAAATCTTCGATCGATCGTAGCTTAGACCTGTACGATGAGAGTGAGTTGGATAGAGCTGAGCTTGGGGTGAGTCAACCCATGATCATCTTTTCAGAGCTAATTTTTAATCAATCCTCTAATTTCAAGGACCGAATCATGACGTCAAAAAAAGATGGCTGCTTACATCATCAGTACTTATAATAACTCAACCGTAATATGACTGCTAAACAAATCAAAAGAAGAAAAACTTATCTATCTCCATAAGCCTTAAAAGATCAGAAATTCTTAAAATCAACACTTTCGGACTACCACAAGTCCTCCTCCAATAATTTTAAGAAAAAAAATGCTAGCTTCCTTTTACTGAAAACTTCACCAGTACTTGTGTGGCTACTAAACAGGGAACTAGAGTAAACCGTCCGGCTTCTAACCAAAGCTGGAAGCTATCAGCTTGACAAATTCCAGACTGAAGGCTAGCACTCAGTTCATCAAAAATTGATTCTCACCAGATAACAGGTGATATGAGATGGCATTGGTAACTGCTCTTGTGCAGCTCCAATTATACTAAAATCCAACTACAATGGACATTCTGCTATAAGGCACTGGAATTGAGCTGGATACAGCATGCTGAACTTAGCCTGATGCCACATCTCATCTAATGATCATTATTATTTTTTCCTGGTGCATGAGTTTGTTTCCCAGATTAAAAAATAGTATGGATGACAAAACCTTGTGTTTTCCCATAACACATAGAGCTTTAACTCAACCTGTTTCTATTTAAACTAATACTTTACAGTGACCATATCAATGATGGGCCTGCTACACTAACATTAGATTAATGAGACCAATGATTAAGAGCAATAAGAAAAACAAAATCACTTATTTTCATTTTTTTTTTTCCAGAAAAATTAGGATAGCTATTAAAAATTGATGGATTTTTGAGAAAAGGAAAGTGAAATGGGTAATTTTTACCGGGAAAAAGTCTTGAGGCAAAAGACTCAAGAGAAAAAAGTGGTCAAAGAGGCCCAAGAAGGGGCTAATAGATGCTAGCTTGTGTGGCAGAAAAAGTGCACACACTACAAGTGGTTGTATCTTTTAGAGAACACAGGGATCAGGGTGCAGAGAACAGATGCTTTTTATTATCTACTCATGAAGCTTGAATATCCAACTACATACAAGAGTGGTTGAGTTGTGGGACAGAAGGTGAAAAGCATATTCATCTGGGAAAAGGAGGGAAAAAAGTGACATGTGAGAAGGAGTGAAATTTGTGTAAAGAAATAAGAAAGAGATAGAAATTCCTCTGTTGAGAATTCCAACAAAAATTCTGTCACCTTACAGAACTTTCCAGCCACCTGTCACCAGGAAAAATAAATTTTCACTGGACTACAGGTGACATCAGCCTAGGTTCAATGAGCTACCCATTGGTAGTACAGTTGGCCTCATGTATAGCCCCTTGTAGAACACAAAGGCATTGTAGCCTAGCTGGAGTAAAACCATAGCTACAACAAAGCTACATCCATTGTTTCTTGATGTCACCAGATGTCAGGTGACAATTTATTTTTCCTGGTGTGTATAACTTCTGTCAACCACATATGATTACCAACACACCTTTCAAGTGTACGTGGGTTCAAGCTTCCTCAGCCACTTGGGAAAATATCAACAGTGGAAGAAAATGTAAGCTCCTCAGAACAAGATGATGCAGAGCTGGCCACGTAGTCCCTTGCTAATGATGAAAAAACTGGATATGTTGATGAATTAACCTGAAAAGTAGAATTTTTAAAATCAATGTGAGCTAACAAACACTAGTGGAAAAAGCTAAGAACAAATAGAAGCTACACCTTCCGCCATAGCAAAATGCTTTTGGGATCCTTTCCATCTGGACTGGTTGAGAAATCCATGTTCTTGAAATATACTTCAAGATCTTTGGTTTCATCTAATGTTTCAGGAGTGTTGAAAAAATCAAAGATATTATCATTTCCAACCCCCAAAGTATTCTTGTCCACAATTTCAATGGTTGACCTCCATCTCCTTGCTCAAACATTTAAAAGGCTATAAACCAAAATAAGCAAAATTTATTAAATAACCAAAGGAATTCTGTGGAATGAATATATCTTACTTATACCTCCTTATTCAATTCATTTATCATCATTCATTCTTTGCTTGCATTGCAAACTTAATTTCCTTGAATTAGAAAAACTTCTTGTGATCCTCCTTGTGGCTGGATCTAAAAATTTAATCTTGTAATTTACTATACTCATCATGGATAATTGAATCAATAACCTGAGTTTGAAAATATAAGTACCATAATATTATTTGGAGTTTCAGCTCCATTACATACTTCTCTTTGCCTGTAGGCACACTCTTGGCTTTTAGATTTGATTTTCCAGCGGATTCTATAACCAGAAATCAAACCATTCAATTGTTTTCCCACCTTTTTTCTTCTGGTATTCATCTGCCCAGCAGTCCAATTCAGCTCTCCAAGGACTTGATGAGGTAATCTTTCTCACTTAAAAGTCCAGCTCTATATCAAGAAAAAAGGAATATTCAGTATCAATTCCTAATTAAATAAATAACAAACTGACCACCTTGGTTAACTCATTTAACTCATTAGAATAATTTAGTTTGCAAATTATTTCTTATTATTTTTATTCTATGAGGTGATTTCATCATTGCTTTTGTTTCCAGATCTTGTCTCATCATCATTTTCAGATTCAAGTTATGGCTCATCATCATCATCATTATTGCTATAAACATCTGTCACATCTTCCACCCTGTCTTCAACCAAGAATTCTACCAATTGTTCTTCTTTGTCCTCTTCAATTATTGGGTTCAATATTGTGTCAGAAAAAGGCATAACCTGAGGAATGACTTTTTGAGCTTTGGTGGAGGAGGATCTTCAATGCCCAATTATTTCAATCCAGCATTGACAGCCAGGGCCATGTTATGACAAAGGCACTTGATATGCATTGTCTCATAGTTCCAACAAAATTCTGTGCATTAGGTACGGGAAAGAAGTTTGGAGGGCATCTTTTCAGTCATTGAGTTGTTATTTGATCCCAAATTAGTTGTCTGGAAAATAATTTTCTGACAGAAAAAAATAAATAAGTCTTTGGCAGATGTTGATGAATCAAAGGGTGCTTATCTTATTATGTAAATCTTGTTTCTTCAAAAATTCACAACAGATTCAGCCAGTAATATTACCTTGTGGTTCCAGGCAACTAGCTTGAGATTCAGATGCAGCACCAGAAAATTCCAATCCTTATCAATAAAAGATACCAAATCTCTAATAAATCCAAAGAAATTTCCTTTTTTGGTAAAAACATCATGTATCAAGCCAAACTTTCTCTCATAATCCTGTTGAAATGTGTTTTACAGGCAATTATAATTTTTATATGAAATCGAATGCTATGAGATACATCACCCTCAACTGGTGGAAAATAGCCTCTTGTAAATCGAAGTATACCACTTGTCCAGAAGTTGCAGACCAATTTTTTTTAAATAAAATGTTCCCCGCCTTGACAATAGGAAAATGCAGCTTGGTGATTGGGGTATTCAATACAATTCCAAGGTAAAAATATTTCCTAACTGCCACAGAGCTATGATCTGATTGAGAACTTGGTTATCAAACTTTTAAACAGGGGAAAAATGTTTGGTGATTGCTCCAGATTGGGAAGTCTTTTTCATTCTTTCATCTCCAAGTTCTGTTGGTGGAAGCTTGGCGCCAGCAGTTATTTCTTTATTATTTTTAAGGCATCAATTAAAAATCCTCCCATTTGGACAGGAACCATCACAATGAGTACTGAGATTGTAAAAGCTGCTTTCAGAGACCCTGACATCTTTCTTACACCACAAGCAGGTGTAGGTTGATGGAAGTTTAAGTTCCTGCTTTTTTTAACAGTTATATATATAAATCAGTATAAATCCATTTCCAACACATAGGTTTCATGGAATACACAAATCACCTGAACACCATATTGGTTCAGAACAAAATACTTTGGATCATCAAATTCAGAGTTTTTCTTTCTACATTTGGGTTTTTCCTTTGTGATTTCCTCATCTGATTCTTGAGCAAGATATATCACCTGTGAGCTTGGAACTTCAGAGTTCAATATGGGCTGAATCAAAGTAAGGTTTTTCTTTTTCTTTCCAGGGAGAGGACCATTTTTTTCTTTGGTTGAACATTCTTATGTAGGGTCTTTTTGGTTTCGGATTGGAAATTTGATACCAATGATGCTGATTCTGTATGGATTCTTTGTGACAAAGGTTGTTGCACAATTGATAAATTTGAATCTGGAAAAGGCTGAAAAATTACTGATTGCATCATGGGGGTGGTAGCTTGTGAAGATCTGCAGGTGTGGCCACCTGATGAATCAGTCATATTTCTATCTTGATTGTGCATGATTCTGGTTCACTAGATTGAGATTTTCTTGATTAAAAGGAATTAATTGTAAATTTGATCCTGAAGTGAGAATTTTAAACAACTCTCTGGTTGAAGTTTGGATTCACATCAGATATTTATGGTAAAGAGGAAAAACATATCATCTTCAATCCCCCCTGATTTCAAAAAAATTATCTATACACTCCAATTATTTATTCCATGCAAATTAAATTTGGTGATTGTTGATTGTCTGTTTTAATTCTTAAACCAAAATATCAAGCTTGATAATTCAAAGAATCTTCTACCCTGCTTGATCTTTCTGTTAATTAATTAACTGGATATAAAAGAGTACTTCACATAATGAGAAAATCAATATTTATTATTGTGAAAGCCTTGTAAATTAAGAATACAGATTTCAGACACAAAAAGAAGAAGCAATATTAAACAAAAATGTGAAAAAATATTATATAAACAAAAAGAAATTAGGAGGTATCAAATATGACCAAATCCACAATTACATAATTTCCAGGTTTTCTAAAAACCACAATTTTTAAAACATCCTGGTCCTTCATCTAACTCCTTTTGGCACCTCCAGATGAATCTTTTTATTTTTGGATAATTGATGACTGGTTTCAAAAGTGGATTTAGCCATATTTGATACCCTATTTTAAAGGAACTGGCTGTTAATGCACTTCTAGCCATACTATGAAACATATAAAAAAGTGTTCAGCATATTTATGAGCAGCATCTTGATAAAAACCCTTAAAATATTTACTACAAGCATTAAACAGACTAAAATTGTTTTGAGTAAGCAAACCAATAAAAGTGAAAAAAGAGCTTTTTAAATCAGGCATAGTAATATGGATATACTTATTACCTTGCCAAATAATTTTAACAATACCATGCTGATGGTAAAAATAAATACCACTGCAGAAACACTGATGATCAAAATCAATACCAATTGGAGCCAATTCCTGGTGGTGGCAGGAGAAAATTTTGAGTGTAAAGCTTGTATTTGGTGTAAGCCCAAACACTATTCAGAAAGGGGGGAATCATTTCATATTCTTTTGTGTTAGTTCCAATTCAACCCCCAGAAAAATATGAACAACATCTTCTTTTGAATTTTTGGGGTACAAGTGGAACACCTGAAGTTTATCTGTAAATGTAGTGCCAGCAGGATTTTTAACAATACCATGCTGATGATCAAAGTCAATAGCAATTATAAGTACCAGATGTGATATCATACTGAGAAGATTGTACCAGGGTATAATCAGAAGTGCAAGTGGGAAGAAAAATGACAAAGGCAAATTGAGATATGTCTTCATTATCTGTGTGTGGGGGATTGAAGAATTCATTTGTAGTGAAATTAATCTGGGGATTGCAGGTTTTCAGAATTCTAGTCTCCATCTCTGCTCACATTTCCCTCTCCCTAAATTACCCCCTTAACCAAATTGATTATGCCCATTACTTCTATTTTTTTTCATCACAGTTTCTGATGTTTTATAAAATAATATTCCATCAATAAGTAGTTGATGTCTTTCCATTTCAAATCTGTAATGTTTCTTAAATTCCATTGTTAAATCACAATGCTCTCTCCACTTCCATATGTTAGTTATTAGAATATCTCTAGACTCATTTTGTATCTCAACCACATGTTGACCATTCTTGTGTTGATATTCAAGTGACATCCCTCTAGCACTTGACACTAATCAATATTGAATAATCAACAACTCTTATGACTTGGACCAGGATGACATCATATGACATCATTTTCATTATTCTCCTTGCTCAGTCCTTCTTGCTCAGTCCTTGTATCTCAAATATATAATTGTTTTTCTCTTTTGGTTACTCAACTCCTTCCTTAAGAAATCTTCTCCCTTATCTCAACTCAACTAGTTGATCACATTCTTCTCTCCTATCTCAAATCAATTAGTTGATAAAAGCTGAGAGACAATAGAACTTATTTGCATAACTATAAGAATATACAGTTATGCCAATAAGAAAGAAATTGCATAAGTGCGTGGTAATTTCCCAGTATTATTCTATTATAAGAATTGTCCCATGATGTGATTGATTATACATACATGTCATGAGGTCTTGGGGAAATAGAAAATAATGTACTCAATATAAAACAATTCCCATTACATCATAGTACATTTGAACTGTAATACATTAGAGTAGAATTTGAAATAATATTCTAGAACCTTCTTAAAGGATTCTCTAGAATATAAAAGGAGGCCATTTCTGGCCTAGGATTGGTTCCTCAGCATATTCACCCAGTACCACATTTTGTAAGTACACTGAATATTCTCCTCCTACTATTAGAGTAGTGTATTTGCTTTTATCCAGCCCAACCTTTATTTACTGGAATTAGTCTCAAGTTACCTTAGAATTCCCCATCCTTGGCCTTGATTTATTCCTTATAGAGAATTTGCTGGAAGACTACCACCTCTGACAGTAGCCAATCAGCTTAAGTGCTTGCCAGCTGCTTAATAGCAATTTGTATTGCTATAACTTACCCAAAAAGACAAAGAATAGCCAAACCTACACCTTTAACTATTGGTCTTCTCCAATTGATTGATTTGTATATCAAATCTACAATTATAAGGAGTTTTAGGTTATCCTCTGTGCATAGTTTGGACACTATAGAGAGAATAAAATACATATTTATTCAGATACCTTTCAGCACAGTGATAGTACCTGGCTTATTTATAGAAATTAAGCCAGTGTTTCACACACATAGCTGACACTGACATTCTCAACACTATCCTTGACTGTCTCTTATATTTTTTCTCTCTATTCTTATTATCTTATCCCTTCCTATCTTTGACTTGCCAAGCCCTGCCTTCTTTCCTAAATCATATAGTAGGTTCTCTGATCTCATCAATTCTATTTTATGACCATGATTGAACTCATTATCAATCTTCTTCTGTCTTAGTTCACTTCCATTGTCTTCATTATACTTCTTATCATCACTGCCTCATCAATTGTGTACTCTTGCCTTTAGGTATTTCACTTTTTATTCTTTTTATTATATCGATCTTTTTATTATTATCATTTTACTTATGAATAATTAAAAACTTTAGTAGTTTGATCATTCACATCTTGTACTAGAATACTTAATCTGACTGATTTTTCAGGAGAAATTAAATCATCAAGTCAGAGTTTTTTTAGAAAACAAATCATATTTATACCCCTTGGTCCAATCTTAGAACCCCTTAAAATTGCCCCTCTACTGAGCTGTAAATTCTGAAGGTCAAATTATAAAACAGGTGGTCTCTTCAGGAATTTAACTATAAGAAAGATTTGGAAAGGAAGGCATACTATATTTCTTCATAAGATCTTGATTCTGCTCAAAGGGAGTATGAGCAAGATCTTTGAAGAGATTAAAAATAATGTCACCAACTCTAGAATATTTGAGATAGAATTCACCATATGCTTTCATCTCAGTTTCATAAAATACCTTGATGTACAGGCCAACTATTTGTTGCTCATAATAATACTTTCTCCAACCAATGGCCCACATGAGAGCCCCAAACTTGAGCACAGGATGAGACAGAGTGAAGGAACTGTGTGGACTGGTGGAGTAAAGTGGAAATTTAACTGAGATAATCCAATTGGGAAGGGTTGAGATCTGCATAAGGAGTAAATTTGACAATAGCAATAACCTTGGTCTTTCCAAGAGGTTTAATGATAAAATAGGGGCCAGAATTAATAAATCAATAGTTGTTGACCACTTCATATGCTAAAATGATTTCTGATGTGGTTGGCTGCCAAGTTGGTTTGTCTTTAGTAAGAGTGATAGTTGGATAGAGGTGTTGAGGAGTATATGTGACAGTGTGCCATGATATTGATGCTTCCTTGATTCCTAAACTCTCTCTACATAAAAAAAACCTTCCCCTTTGATGCTTCATCTTGTGTTGATGCTTGGATTCCTTAGTGCTCTAATTTTTATGACTTTGATGATTCAAATTAGGTCCCCAAAACAGTATTGTCCCAGAATGTATGATTTAAAATTGAATTGAATCCAATATGAATGAATAAGGCATCCAGAAATCAAAACAAGAAGTAGTGGTAAAAAGGAAAGGAAACAATTGTTAGTATTGATATCATAACAAATATAATTAAACACATGAACTTTTCTTTTCCCCATTGAGGATGTGAGATGTGGTATACCTACAGGAGTAAAACACATAGTCAGTTGATGACTAGTAGGTGGGGGTTCCAAAAAAGACCTAGTAGATGGGAAGTGGGGGGGGGGGGACTCACAGCAGGGTAGGGAGGGTAGGTAGGGTAGCTGGCTGAGGGTAGGTAGGGCAGGGTAGCTTGGTTGAGTTTAGGTATGGCAGGGCAGGCGGGCTGAGGGTAGATAGGGCAGGGTAGCTGGGTTGAGGCTAGGCAGGGAAGGGTAGCTGGGTTGAGGGTAGGTAGGGCAGGGTAGCTGGATTGAGGGTAGGTAGGGTAGCAAGGTCAGCAGGTAGGCTGGATCTATTTATAAATCAAATCAAGTGTAGCAGGGAGGGTGGGGACTCACAGGTGGGGTGGTCCTGTGGGTAGGTACACCAGGAAAAATATTTTGTCACTTTTCTACAACTGATGTCAAAAAGTGTAAAGGCACCTCTGTATTTACATCACTTATAGACAAGTGACAATATATTTTTCCTAGTGGTAGAGTGTCAAGGTCAGGATGAAAGGGAGCTATGTGGGAGAAGGACAAGGGGACTGACAGAGGTGGGTGATAGCATGATTTGGGATGTTGAAGTTGATGATTGACAAGGATTCAGGAAATCATCTTGGAAAAAAAGAAAACAGATCTCAAAAAAAAAGTTTGTTCCCAAGAAATAATAATAAACACTTGAAGTAATAAAAAAAACAAAATGATCTGGGAATTTAAAAAATAAAAATAAAACTCAATATGAGCAGAGTGGATGGGATGAATTCCCATGCATGGTAGTAATTCTCAGGGTAGCTGTAGTCTAGTGGTCAATTCTCAGCGCAGCCCACTAGACTGTGGCTAACCTCCACCCCTTTTGAGCCTGGGATTAATGCCCATAGGTGATATAAATTTAATTAAACCACTAACAGCTGTCATATTCACAGTTGAAATTTGGTGTTAGCTTATAATCCTCAAAGCTAACCTGCAGGGAATGTTCAGCTAACCAGTGGAACAACACAGTTTGCAGCTAACATTTAGTGTAGCATAGCATGGATCTGATGTCACTATGCTAATTTGAACTTCAAAATATGTTAGCAGCAAAAATATTACACTACTTGTTAGCATAGCAGTGATTTTCCAAAGCTAACACTACAAAACAATTGGTTGAGAAATTTCTTGCTATACTAACTGTTAGTTTAGCAAAGTGTAGCACCAGGTAACACTTCAAATTTTCTGGCAGAAGAAAAACCCCTACACTAACAGTTAGTGGTCAAATAGTGTAGCAGCCCACTTTTGATAGTAAAATGCAAATCATTCAGTTCACACACTACAAACACACTCCTATTTGGGCCCTACCTCTAGAAAACAGGGCAATTTTCCTTCAACCACTAGTCATGGGATAGTAATTTCTTCATAGGTCCTATGCAACACTAGTTGTTTGTTTTGAAAGGTTTGACAACAATATTACGGCTTGGGAACAGGTGACATAATTGTTTAATGAAGTCCAAGATAGCAATTCATGTGCCAAAGCTGAAAAAGGGAGCTTCGGGACGAGTGTATCCCATGTCGTCAGCAGTTATCCAAATGAATTGGTCGGCAGGGATTGAATGGGTGGCAGGGGTTTTCAGTTGCGAAATGCAGAACAAAAATATCGTTTTTCTAAGCGGGCAATGTAATTGTCGGATTAACTAGCCAATCAACACCTAGGTCTTCAAGATGGTCATCAAAGTCTCCAATAGAACCTTCACAATCAAGCCAGCCCTTGGGCACATTCGCTTGAAAACAGTGATCGCCCAGGGGTGACCATTCATTATCTATCGAGCGTGTGTATGGCTTTGGGGGGGAGAAGAAGAGAGCTCTAAGTAACCCCAACATGCGATCGGCGGTGAGTGAGAGCCATGACATGAATGCTTACAATAAAGGGATTCTCAGCCTTGTTCAATTTTTGGCTGTCGATCTGCAGTAAGAGAGTAAGGGCGTGGGAGTTGGTTAGTTTCTCTTTTGAGCAACTTGAATGTGAGGTAACCTACGATGAGAGCGATCGAGGATTCGGATTGGAGAGACTCATTGAGTTTTTGAGAAACGATGTCCAACGATTTGAGATCGGTTCTTGAGTAAGCAACGTAAGTTCCAAGCAGTTTCAAGTTCTTCGACTCCACATGGATTTTTGCCAATGCCAAGCCAGCTTCAAGCATCGGAGACAGATCAAGCCAGTGATGGACCAATGGAATCACGTCCACAATCGTCACATTATCCCCTTCGACGGTTCCCACGAGAAGTCCGACCACCGTTGAATGGGGATACTTGGTCAAGTGTCGCAATGCCTTTAGTGCTGGAAGTGGGTGAATGACGTGCTTTTTGGTCATCTCGTCCGCAAATTCGGTTGACAAGAGTCACTCGTTTCAAGGAGATCAAGGCGACTTGCGCAGTCGGGCCAAGAGCGTCCCGCGGGCGTCACTCCGCCCGAGCTCAATGGAATCCTCGACCATGGCGTCCCCGTTCGGGATACGGGCGGGCGGGGACGTGCATCCACCATTGGGAAAAGGGGAAAGGGGAAAGGAAGGGGAAAATGGGAAAACATATGCTGGTTGGTAATTTTCAGGTACATTCTCTTTGCCAATGGTGGCTTCGACCTGGGATCTGCTCTCAATCATTTTCTGTACTTCATACTCAGAGGGGAGGAGAACCAACATGCTGGAAATGTGGAATTTCTTTTTCCTGTCAAATAATTGTTGGTTGTACACGGTAGTTGATTGAGAATAAGGAAGAAGGGACTTGAGGAGTAATAGGAGTAGAGGAAGAGAGAGAAGGGATAAGAAGGGATGGATGGATGGAGGATTGATTCAGTAAGATGGTTGGAATGATGATTGGAGATGATTGAAGAGGAGAGAATGACAGTGTTAAATAGAATGATTTCACAGGAAATGTCACGGCACTCAGAATTCAACACCATTGCACTCTGTTTGTGTTTCTGCAATTCTTGGATAAAATTGGTCACACTATTGATGGCTTCATCATCATGATTGATGTATCCTTCTGGAAATTAATTCATCCTCCATCCCTCAGGAATTATGTCAAACTTGGCCTGCTGTAAAACCTATTGTCAACTATAGTATGAGCAACATTTTTTTATTGACTAATACCAATGGCTTCCGGTACAGTATGGGGTTGACCATAATACTGGAGGAGCTTTTGGAAAACTGTATTGCAAATCAAACCTTGAAATTTTCAAGACAAGCATCAAGAGGTTCAGCCCAATCCTGTAATCCTGATCAGACTGAATTACATGTAGATATATATTGAAAATAAAGGTGGTAGTGGCATCAGCACAGGGAGTTGAGGGATTAGCACAGGCAGTTGAGGCGTTAGGGAATGGGAATGGGACAATGTCAGAGTTAGCTGGGTCAGAGGTGGATAAATTTGGTCTTTGATTTATTTAAGGCACATGAGGGTAGCAAGCCAAACATCTGGGCTGGGGAGCTGTACAATCAATCACTAGTCAGCTCAATCTGAACGTGGCCAGATTATAGGCGGAGAAACTCATTTTTTCCAACTGTCTGAACTGCTCAATCTAATTCTTTGGGTAGCCAAGGTCCTTTTCAAGTTGATCAACATTCATGGGTGCCACTTGTTTGATGGGTTTAGTGAGATTGATGTGAGTAATAATATCCAGCTTGGGTGAGTTACAGTTTGGGGAATTGATGGCCACTTTACTGATTTCATTGTCTCTATTGTACTTTCTACAAAGAATATAATCAACCTGAACAATCTGAGGCCCAGAAGTCAAGTCTGGTTTTATTTATTTTTCTGAGCTGTCTCAATTGGTTTTCATGAGGATATGAAGAGCCACAGTAGGCCAAGCTAGCTGGTGTGGGGTTTTTATATGTAGTAGGTGCAGAAAGTTCTCAGCTGGTCCACACTGCAAATTTTCAGTGGGGCAGAAGGCTGAGGAAAATTTTTAGAAGAACTTTTGTTTTGGATATCAGGTGATGAAAATGTTAAAAATATTTTGTATCCACATGCATAATCATGATTTTCTACTGGTAAATGCACCAGATATAGTGTGGCCAATGAAATGTGGAGCTCAACAAAAGTGGGGAAGGAACAGAAAATTCTTCAGGGATAGAACCTTAGCAGTTCATTTGAAAGTTATACAGACAGGGGCTGTAGTGGTGGCAGAACATGAAGACCAAGTGGGGCCACGGGGCTTGGGGAATTTGGGGTCTGCATGTGGGGTCATTGCAGAAGAATGGGTTCAGGGGTAATCTGAGGGCATGGGCTAGAGTTATGGGATTCTGTGAAGTGTAGTGAAGTGTACAAGTTTGGGCTTCATTAAGGTTGCTGAGGGGGTATAAAATGTAGAGGCAGGAGAATTGGATTGGTAAATAGAATACTGCACAGGTGAAACATCACAGGTTAAACAGGTAAAAACAGTTTCATAAGTAGTTTAGTCTAGTTTAGTTAGTTTCAAGGCTTTAAGGTAATCACGCACAAAAAATCTTGAGCAGAAACACCTTTCTTAGTAGCATCAAAGTCAAAAAAACCAGAGGCTATCTAGACCATTGGAAGATGGGATTAGCAGAATTTAATCAATGGTGGGATGCTACGCTACACTACACCATTTGACCACTAACTGTTAGTGTAGTAGTTATTTGTTTTGCTGGAAAATTTGTAGTGTTAGCTGATGCTACACTGCACTAAACTAACAGTTAGTGTAGCAATAAATTTTGCAGCCAAATATTTTGTAGTTGTTGAATTATGACAAGTGACACATGGGTAACATCACACTTCTTAATTGACCACTAGACGGTGCTTAGACAAACCATCGTGGATCTTGAAAAAAATCAAATCATCATTATAAAATCTCTGAATGACAAGTGACACATGGGTAACATCACACTTCTTAATTGACCACTAGACGGTGCTTATACAAACCATTGTGGCGCTTGGAAAAACTCAAATGATCATTATAAAATCTCTTAATATCATCCCTTTCCCTTTATTCATCGATCCCATCAATCCAATCAACATCACCAACAATCCATCTCCTTGAATCTCTTTATTCCCTATCTCTAATTGAATTTGTCATATCTTCTCTTTTTCATTATCTTCTCTAATCAACTTTGTCTTCTCTTCTCTTTTTCCTTATCTCTTTTCTTCCCTTATCTCTTCCTCAACTTTGTCACTCCTCCTCATAAATATCATCCACACTCAATCAACTTTGTCAACATTGTTAATCACTAAAACATCACTTGTCCATTCTCCAATTTGGTGAGAAGAAGATGAACTCAATTACCTAGGGATCATTTCTTATCACTAACTTATTTATTTTCTATCATCAGTTCCTGTGTCTCCTCATTCAATTCTTCTCTCTTCTCTCTTGTCCAAGTTTGTCTTCTTAACTCTTATAAAACTCGTGGTAATTCTTTTTCTTTACTTCTTAATCTTATATTTATATTGTATGACTTCATTGGTATTCTAATATTTCTTTATCTTAGTCTGGTTTTTGGTTATAGTAATAAAACAGAAATCTATTAGTAGTGTTAGCTTTGGAAATAACCGCTACGCTAACAATCACATAATCTTTTTGCCGCTAACACATTTTTAAGATTCCATCAGCTTAGTGGAATTAGATCTATTCTATTCTATGCTACACTAAATGTTAGCTTTAGCCAAATTTTTCCCCACTAAATGTCAGCTATTAGCTGATTTTTTTCCCACTACACTGTGCTCAAATGGGGGGTTGTTTTGGCCTGCTAGATTTTAGTTTCACCAGTTAAAATGGCTTCTGCATAAAAGCTGTTTTTATGGCTTCAAAAGGTAAAATCTGGCTGCATTAAAGCTGCTAGCAGAGGAATCCAACTTATTTCTTGTGTTAAAATTGAAACCAGGACCAAAATTTTGGAGCCAGTGGAGTGAAAAATCTGAACATAATTTTTTGGGTGGATTACATACCCTCTTATTTTAAAAATAGTTAACGTGAGGTGGTTGGGAAAAGACAGGGATGTGGGAATGGTGGAAGTTTTTCCCTTGCACAAAATGTCTTGTTTTGAGGCTTTGATGCTTTTAACTAAGTATTTTCACGACTCTTATGATTCAAATCAGGTCCCCAGAAAAATATTGTCCCAAGATCCATCATCTAACACCATGTTAATTTCAATAAAAATAAATTAGACATCAAAATTTGGAAATAATCACAAATTTTGAGGCCAAATGAAGCTCATTCTAAAGTCAACAGGGGGGGGGGGGGGGTCATATGGAAAGCTCAGAAAACCACAGTGGATTGGTTTTTATGAGCCTGAAAGCCACATGGAAAAAAAATTGTGCTTTAAAAAAGATAGAAATTAAAAATAAATATATCAGAAATAAGCTGTTTTCATTGCTTTACTTGCCCAAGTACAAGAGTTACAACAGCAATTTGATTGCTTTTTGTGCAAGTAAAGATTCTTGATTGCTGTACTTGTGCAAGTACAGGATCCTAATTGAGCAGAGTGGACCTGCTTTGACCTCAGACAGGGGAATTTATCACTCCTGCTTTGCTTGAACATCTCAGAAAATCCACTGCCCACACTTTAACTAAGACGGCCTTTGTAGCTTTGCAACTTGGAGAGAAATTCTAAACAAGCACTGCAAAAGGGGTTGTATTGGTTACAACCCCCTGCAGTAATGTTGGCCGTAGCCTACCAATATATGATTGGTCTGGGAGACCAATATTATTTTGGCTGGGCCCACCAATAAATCAAATGGCCTTTTAAATGTATTGGTAGACTCAGCCAATATACCATTGGTCTCCCAGACCAATATTATATCTGTTGGCTCCGGCAAAATTTACCGCAGGGGGCTGTAAGCAATAAAACCCCTTTCACAGTGGAGCATGTTATATCAATACTGATCCTTATTCCCTTATCAGTAGTGCACTGCCAGAATAATTGCCTAGGATGAAGTCATCCCAGTTAAACTGGGATGCACTCAACCAATTTAAACTTGGTTGAAATCAACTGATGAAATATAAATCCAAGGGACCCCCCTTGGTTTTATATTTCATTGGTTGAGGTCAACCTACTTTAAATTGGTTGTTTGCATCCTAGTTTAACTGGGATGAACTCAACCTAGGCAATTATGCTGGCAGTGGTGTATATTGTTTCCTGTAACACTCACATGCACTATTATCCATCTTGTCCCACTCTTCAGGGTTTGTTCTCATTCTCTTTTCTTCTATTTTTTTCTCTTGACACTGACTAATCTCAGTTTCCTCAGATTATTATCCTGTACTGAGTCTTGATCTTATTCCATCAGTTGTTGCTTCATATTCACTGTTTCATTGTTGGGTTGGTTATTTCTCTTTTAAATTCTTCACTATTTTCTTCTGTTGATTATTGTTTCTCTCCAGCTCTGGTATTTTGTTCCAGAAATAAAAACTACTAGGTCTATTAAATCTCCACACTGAAATTGTATGTCCATTACAGGCTGATCCTCAAAAGGGATATCGGATAGCTTTGAAGATACTGTTAATTCACCTGAAAATGTATTCCCTAGGTCTGAGACTGATTTGAGTGATTGCCAAAGTTGTTAATTGAATTTCCACATTGATAGAGTGTCATTTGAATGGTAATTGGAATTTTTGAAGCTGAGGATGCATTCAAAACTTTACAGAAAGCTAATTGAATGTGCCGCATCTTGCTGATCTTGAAGATTTGCAGCATGAAAATAACTTATATGATTTATTAAGTTTATTTCTTACTTTGGCTTTTCAGGAATTCATGGCATGCATTATCATGGTTTATTTGCACAATCTTATGTTTTGTGTTACATAATACCAACTCAGGAGTGCTTGAGAATTAAAAGAAGGAATTTGTTCTTCAATATTCAGATGCTTTAAAGAGATCAAGGTAAAAAATGAGAAAACTTCTGTGATTTTTTAACCCAGAATCCATCAGTATTTGAGATAATAATTTTTTCACCATTAGTGTGAAGTAAATCTTGGAAAATGTGGGTGATTAATTATCAATCACATTCTAAGGTGCTAAGCTAAAACAATTTATTTCCTTTGATTAGGAGTTGCTTGATCCATATATCACCAGGCACTTGGAAGTTTATCCACATGACCCATATGGCAGTCTCATTGATCAAATTTGTAAGTGCTTCAAGTGGAGAGAAGATTTTCCCAGCTGTGATGTGCATGTCTAGATGGTCTACAATGGATCAAAGCATTATAAAATTTATGAAACCACAAGGCTTTTATCTGGTGAATTTGTGATTCCCACTTTTTTTAAAAGGCTAAAGGGAAAATGTATGACAAATGCTGTGTTCCTTAATACAAGGCAAAAATTTCAGGAAATGTTTTTGAGATCAACATTCCAGTGGAAATTAAATTTTCAGACTCTGCCAGCTAGCTTGTTTTAGATACCTAGGATTTTAATGAGATATACTTGGAGATTTTCATGGAAAGTGGTTGGTCATTGGGGGTAGAATGTGGAGGCACAATATGACTGTTTAAATAGGTGCAGATCATGTTCTGATGCAACTTAAAAGCTTTCTTACTGGTGGTTAGATTTAAGCTAAATTTAATCATCAGCCATCCAATCTCACCCAAGCACTCATAAAATCAATCTTCAAAACATCAAAACTCAAAGACATGGATATTGACCCAGATCTTCAGCCTCCTTCAAGTATAAACCCAGCTCTTCAGCCTAATACAACTACTGTGTTGACCAGAACTTCAGATTTAACATCAATTGTTAACTCAACTCGGACTTCTACTCAGGCATCAACTTCCTGTGTGATTTGAATCAGAATCAGACAACAGCTCTCAAATCAAATGTCAACTTGACTCAAAATTCCACTCTCCCATTGACTCAGTAATCGTTTTTGGTTGGCAACTCACAAGAAGCTGGCAATTTTAGGAGCCTACATAAACTTTGGTGACAACAATGTGTGTGTAGTCAGGGATGAGGGGAGAGGTGATTCTTGCTCATGGATACTGCTGATAGACTAGATTTTTTAAAACAAAATGCTGATGAGAGCTACAGATACGCAAACAGTCATAATATCTGGTGAGTAAGGCATTTTTTTAAATATATTGAGGTGTTGTTTTGACTAATATTATGGTTATAGAACAAGATGCTAACTGCAAATGATTCAAGATAAAGCTCCCCAATCCATGGAGAGAAAAATCCAAAGGTTGTATCACTCAACATGTTACCCTTTATGCAGATGCAACATCTGGAAATTAGTCCAAACAATGGAACAAGCATGTGTCATTCTATTTCCATTTGTCTGGCCTCCATCCACACTGCTCAAATCAGGAGTTCAATTGTCAGTTTGTAGCTACCTCTGATGTGGCCAGTCACTTAGAGGTGGCAAATTTAATCAGAGAAAAAATTAAGGTATGTCCAATAGAATAAATTGTGTAACATCAGATTGACAATCTGTTTCTCACATCATGTTTGAAATTAGTGATTTGAGTAAAAATGGTCATTTCGCTTATGATAGCCTACTAAAGCAGAATGTACTTGTTTTAATCTTAGTGGCTCTTGCGCACTCACACATGCATGCTGAGATGACATCAATTCAAGTTATGCCATGAGTTCTTGAATTTCTTGGGTTTTTCCTGCAGTCTTAGTAGTTCAATTCAACATATAACATGGCCATCGTAATCCACACATTGACTGTATTTGATGTGATATTGCTTGTACAACCAATTTTATACATTTTCATTAAAAGCTGAACGATAATGTCACTGTTTCCCCCCAATCCTTTCGAAGGTTGAAAGGGTCCTCAGGTAGAGATTGCTAAGCCTAAATGTCATATTGGGATGATATGGCAGCTGAGTTTGAAAATGTGGTTGAGTAAAGCAGTACATCAACATAAATGCGACAACCACTGCAATGTGAAGATTATAAGAAACAGAAAAAAGTGACTAAACCCTAGGAGTCCTCTACCTCCCCAACCAAAGTGTGGTTTGAGTTCCTTAGATATCATGGTTTTTTTACCTTCCTCAAAACGAAAGCAGACCACCGTAATACTTCTTCCTTCACTTTCAGCAACAAGTTTGCCGAGAGCCTGTAACCGATCATGGTTCTGAGCATTCAGATGCCCAAAACGAACAATCTGGTCACCAAGTTTCAGTCCGGATTGTTGAGCTGGAGACTCGGGTGCAACGATGTCGACCTGAGCAAATGGAACCATGGAACAGTTCGACGAAGACCCGTTTGTTGAGAGGTCTTTCGAAGGAGTTACAGGAGAATCGCCTGCCTTGGGAAAAATGAGGGGCAATGTTTGAGCTAGTTGATCGACAATCCCTCGAAGATCATTTTTCAATTCGTAGATCCTTGCTCTTGCTACTCGAACGGAAGCTAGATCAGGAACATCGGCTCGGGGAAATTCATTTACGTCGGTCAATGGTGAATTCAGGTCGATCGAATTAGCAGTTAGTACGTCGTATTGCTGGCCTAGTTCGGCTTCGATTTGTCGTTTGTTCTTTTGGAAGGTCACAGTATTCCTTTGTTAGTTCTTTACTGATCGATCGACGCAGAACAAGTGACTTAAGTATCTTACCTCCGATAGAGCTGCAATCCGGCCTGCTGGAGTTGAATCGTCCGAGACGGAGGATGAAACGTAAGTACTGGATCTCAGTGTTGCCTCATGAATCGAGCGTCCCATCATCGGTTGAAGTGATGAGGAATTTGTTCGCGTAACATCGAATACCGGAACTTGGATGACAAACAAATCGGATGTATCCGGGGATCGGGTACCCCTGATGCTCCACTCCTGAACGTTTTCGACAACTCGTCACGAACAGGCAACAAGAGGGATGTGATTCAATCGGCACCTTCACACTGAGATCGAACCCAGACCCTTCCAAAAACCTAACGGCCATCAATTCTACTCACAAGTCACCGGTTCATCCTTCTCCAAGCTAAACCCCAGGGAAGAAAGTTTTTAATCATAATCGAGTTGTCCAACGCCTCTCCCAAGATGATCCATCGACTAATCACCAGGGCTGGTCGGACAGCCTCGTTCCTACAAATACTACTCTACTTACCACTGGCACTCGATGTTCGTTACCAAAGAAAGGGCATCATCTTAGGCGACCGGGCCAGTGAACTCCAATATCAAACTACTTGAGCTGACTTTTTCTCTCATGCTTAATTAGATTGCCGGCAAAGAATGCTTTTTGGCTTTATCTGCCGTGAGTGAGCCCTCTGTTTTTCTAAAGCAAAGGCTATTAACATTATTTATCCAGTTTGTTGATTTATCAATGCTCTCGTTTTCATCACTGCGCATGTGGAAATACATCATGTTTTTTGGGGGGCCTTGCACGATTTGTTGACTTTTTTTTTTACATGTCTTTGAATCACGAAACGATGGACCAAAAAAAATTACAAAAAAGACTTTGGCATTGTACTATTCGGCGCTTTCCACGTTATACCTTATTTTTAGAAACACGCGATTTGCATTTGTGTCTAAAGTAGTTGAGTCCTTATCTTACTTTGCAATCAGAACTCCTTCGTATCCCACTCAAAACACACGTCCCCGATGGTCTCAATCTCTTCCAAAAGGTTTTCTAATCGATAATCTCAGTTTGGCCTGCTTCAAAATCTAGTCATTCCAACCTTTCTACTATTTTGGCTGAATATTTATTCATCAGATGAAAGTAAGATCGGTAATCCCATCCTGGGTAGCAACTTGGTGGGACGAATCCTGTCGTTGTGGGAGGTTGCTTTGACCTGGTCGACTCCAGTCTTTGTTTTGTTAGAAGGAATGTGAGCTTGAAGGTTTCTGTCATTATTCATCTAATTCTTTTTCTAAAGAGAAAAGGAACAAAATAACCAGACCATACATATATCCATGTCACCCATCAACGTGGATACTTATTCCCTGACGCTTGAACAGTTCAACATTACTCTGCATCCAATCAGTTGGACAGATTTCGCGCTACATAGTTGAAGCAAAAAATGAATCATATTCATTCGTATTTCTTGTATTGTCAGCAGCGGTTTATGTCGGATCAGCCTATTTCCTATTCGACTCGTACACATACGCGGCCCGAGAAAGCCTGTCGGCTACGTTGATCGGCGTCAGTGTAACGAGTGTCGTATTCTTGAGTGGAATCGCCATCAGCAATCGGAAAGGAAACGTAGTCGAGACGAGCTTGATGATGGCCTATCTCAGCTACAATATATATTGTACGTTCCATCAGAAACCTAAACATCCTCTGGATCACGCATCGCTCGTGCGGACACTGAACCAAATGTTGTCGTTATTCATCAATGGTCCTTTCATATCATTCCGTTGGTCGTGTCGACCGGGCGACAAACAACAGGGCTATCATCGGAAAAACTAGACCCAGTTTCGTTCTTCAGCTCGTTTAAATCCGAGGCCGTACCGCCGCTTCCCCCCATGATTCTCCGCTCGTCTGTGGTTCATTTTCTTTCCAAGGTTTTGATATCACACATTGCATATGTACTAATGTCGTTACCAAAATGTCGTCTAGTGCAACGGCTATCATCGGTTTCGTGTCTACAACTTTCGGAGCAGGGCTCGACTTCTTACTGGCTTGTTCATCTGCACTGCCATTGCCGGTGTTCATTAACCTCCTGTACCGCGTCGTAGCGCTATACGGAGCTAGTCGGATTGTTGTTGCCATCAAACGTGCCAATAGCGGCTTTGCTTATACTCGCCGATTGAGCGACGAAGAGCCTATGGTCAGGATAATGACTGTTATAGTCTCTTACTCCCGATTCGTTCTTGTAAATCCTTCAACAATTTCAACTTAGAGCTGCTACCGAGTCTCTGCTGCGGAGGTTTCGGGCAACTGAATTACGCTTTTTATTGCGTCACAGATTTCTGTCTACACACATCTACTGTTGCTTAACAACGAAGGTCATCAAGTCTTTTGGAGATGGTAGTAACCATATCTCTTCTCTGTTACCTGAATTTGTTCATGCATTATTTAACGTCTGTTTTGATTTGGCAACAGGATTAATGTCTTTGTCACATTGGGTTTATGGGGTGTAGAATTGATGATTGGTAAAGAGGAAGGTCAGCACCTCATTCTTGTCCGATCTCTCTCTTTCTTCATTTAGGCATAACTCTGGCGCCTGATTCAAAACCTTGTCTTTTTTAAAAAAAAAAACATCATAATTTTCGCAGGAGATAATGATAGTATTGTAACTGGATTGGGCCTCAAATTGGATTAATCTGTGTCTGCCCCTCACCTTCGTTCGTTTGTTTCAAAAAGAGGAAAATTGCCCCCAAAACAACCACATGTATATATATCCTCAAAGCCTTGCGGATTTCAATTGATCATTCGTTGTAAAACAGAGTCGATGTTTACCAGGATATCTTGGTTTTCAATCGACAGTTGTAAATTTCGCAACCACCGCACTGGTTACTAGTGGTCCTCCGAGTGACTAGGGCAGATATCAATTATATTTCCCCACAACCCAGGATCTTACAGTACTGGAGGCTGAGCACCTTTAAGCCAAAGTGCCTCCTATCGACGGTGGGGCGCATGCCATTTGCGTAGAAACTGTCCCTCATGCATGGCGGTGTCTCCCGTGACACCCTGCACATAAGCGGAGAAGGAGGTGATTGCCAGGAGGTCGAGATATGCATGGAGAATGGACATGCTGTTGCAACTCTTATACTTGGCACACGCTCCCCGGGGACGTGGTTCAGCTCGATGAGACCAGTCTCAAGTGCTGTCAAAATTTGCCCAATCTACGGACCGAAATCAAAGTCAAAAACAGATATGTGGTCATGAATATGCCAGTTGCTTTCTCAGACTCTCCTTCACTTTCCAAGGCCTGATAGAGCTCTGGGCAAGTATGTTTTAGAAGGAGTCGATGAAAGTATGGAGGTGCACCTCCGCCGGTCTTTGCAAACGCCCGTCGGTCCGGAACCGAACCTGAGCAGGGAGGGGCGTCCTATAAACCACAAGGGGTTCTCGCGTCAATCACTTGGAAACCAATTGGTTGATTTGTAAGTCGAGCTGCGAACCATTCAAGCGGCAAACATCTCCCTATTTTGAGTTTGCTTGAGAAAACTCTCCCGGCGCCTCCTTGGCCGGACTGGCGTCAGCTGCCTCGGAGCTGCTTGGTATTTAAATATGTAGATCCAACCCGTTTCGTCAGCTACTCACACCCTCAAGTCCAAAGTTCAAACATCCAACCAGACTGAAAGCCCGGAATCCTACTTCTATGTACTGAATCCTCCAGACAACATGATATGCTTGTTATGCTCATGCAGACATGATAAGATACGGGTCGATTGTTGGTGTCCTGCGAGAGAAAAAGTACACATTCAGACTCCGGCGACGTGTCAAGGAAGCTGACTACATATACAGGAATTGATTCTCCACATCAAAGCGAAGCAGTCTCAAGTCGGACCCAAGCATCATTCCTGAAAGCATACAGCACATTCTGGGATGTGTCAAACAGAACTCGAGCGTGTTTCACCTTTCTTGAGGCTTGTTCTCCTCAATGGCCACTCTAATCACGCCTGAGGTCAGCGCCATGGATAGTATGTATGCAACTTGAAGAGTTCTCCCTCAGCATCATCATCACCAACTCTAGTAATTCTCAACCGCAGAAGTGAAGTTAGTCTCTCAAACTGTACTACAATATCCTTCATCGGTCAAACCTCCAGACTGTCCGGGAATCATTTTGAGATCTCTGTCCTATTTCTGATTGGTCTGTCTAACATACATATCACGTCGCATATACTCCGCCATTTTTTTCTCATGGCTGCTGCTGTTTTCCCTTGTTGAGACCAGCAGTTGTTTTCGACTTCTATCTTATCCCTCAAACTCAAACGGCCCCAAATGTTCTCAACATGCATGCTCTGATAGCCGACAGTATCATTTGCTTTCGAAGATATCCTTGTTTCCTTGCTTCCATCGCAACTGTGCTCCGCTCCCCTTTGTCAATGTGATTGCTATTCTTAGCCTATCAACAATATCTTGACTGAATCAAACCGTAACCGATTTCTCTCCTCGTCTCTCCAACTGCGACCCGTCTGATAAAATCGAACTAGTCACTGCAGCTTCCTTACTGCGACTTGAATCTTCAATCTCTCTCTCTCTCTACAACGACAAGTCTGGCTCCCTCAAAATGTCTCGCCTAGCACTCAACACCGCTCCCGGACTCACATGCGTCACGTCGAACTCATCCTTCACCAATATCTACTATGCTATTCACAATTTATTGAAAGCTAAAAATGATGTAGGCTCAGGCTCAGTCCAATGGACAATTCGGTTGCACTGCATACATCTCTTTAATCCCCGAAGGTAGTTTACTGAAGATGTTTTTTTCGCCCATAATCATCATAGTCTAGCGCTTATTCTTGGTCGAGGGTCACCTTAATCACTATGCTCGTGGCCCATCTCATGTCAGTACCGCAAGACTAAGTCTTATCACTTGAAGGACATCACCGACTCACAAATGTCTTGTGGTTCTCTAGAATGCTTGTCATGGCATTAAGTGTTATTCTGGTTAGGTTGTCCAGCGGGAAATTCATGCTGGGGTATATAACCAGACGTAGGTTATTTAAATAGTAGGAATTTTCGATTCAGATGACTAAATGCACTGATCATTCAATGGGAACCTCCAGATGGTGTCTTGAGGCCCAATGCGACTGGTTGCGTTACGGTCTGCTACATCTTGTATGATATTTGTACGTTGGGTTTATTCACTCCCTTTGACCATTTTTCAATCAAGACCACCATACCCCAGGTTGACTTTAGACCAATCTGACCTCCCGCCGAGATCAGTCGCTGTGGTTGGACTTGGAATGCAACTGGCAATAGATTATGGGATCAGTAATCCAGAAGCTAAAGTTCATGTACCAGGTATTAAATATGTCATAATTTGGATTGGTGTATGGTAAGACAAAATACCGTTACTTTATCGATTGGTCAAAATAACAATACTCATTTGAAATCGCCCCTCGTCTCGAATAGGTGTTTTTGCTGGAGCACTGCTTGCCAGTACATTTGCGCACGATGGGATCCTCCTTGGCAATCCAATTCGTCTGACAGAAAGCTAAACATCGTTCCCTACTCAGTAATTGTGATGCTAAACATAATCTTCATCGGAGTGGCCATCTTCAGCGTTGCAAGTAAGCTAAAAATCCATTTCCCTTCGAACGAATACATGGCGCGGATACTTATCACAGAATTAACTTCGGGTGGGCACCGTCAGTCATTGTCACGGTGTTTTCACTTTCGAACTCTCAGTATATCTATCTTCAACGAGCCGTCGACTCCATTGAGATGGCTCTCGCCCAAGCTGATATGACATCAGCCAATCCCGAAACAGCTTTCCAGGTTGCTTCCAATCTCCCTGGAAATCCATTGAGCAAGCTTCATCACCTGATTGTGGGTCTGAACATTCTGCCCTCTATTCTTTTGGTTTAACTGACATCCGTAAATCTGGCAGCATCAATTTTCACATTGGTTGAAAATCAGAATCACAACTTGTTTAGCTCTCAATAGCTGCTTGCTCATCGTAAGTTCCCTGAGGGCCGCGGCGGACTTTGGTATTCCTTCAACCACGTGTTAATGTGTATTTGCTTTGCTTGATACAGGCATATACACCTTTTATTTTCTCTACGTATCGTCAGCTGAAGCAATACAAAAAGCTGGCACCCAAAGATTGGGCAGAAAGCAAAAAGGGACCTCAAAAGCATCCCCGCCCACAGAAGAAGGGAGCAAGAATTGACTGCAAAAAAGAAATGAGAAGTCTTCTTGTCACTGCGGGAGTCATTTACTCGGTATTACTCGTTGAATGGCCTCTACTTGTATACGAGGTACGTGAAAGATGCTCTTACTGGGGCTCAAATTTTTTCATTCGCTAATGAAGACAATAATTCTAGTTTATGCACATCTCTGCTGGCAAGTGCCGCTCAGGAGATGGACTCATAATTCGAGAAATGGTTAGTCAATTATTTTCTGGGCTTAGCCCAAATTCCACCATGAGCTTTATCCCTGGATTGACGATGATTCTTAGGCATCTGATGTCATCATTTCGATCATCGGCAACGTGTAAGTCCCTAAGGATGTAGATTACTGCAGTCAATACATAGCACTAATTAGTCTTAAACAGCATCATAGCGGTCATTCTAGCCCAAACGATCAGAATAGTTCAACCCCGACCATTTCACTTCTTGTGCTGCCTTAGGCGTAAGAGTGCTCCGGTCTCAGGTCCCAGCGAGCCTGAAAACGGTAAGAAAGAAGCTAAGAGATCCAAATTAAGCAGAGTGATGGGCAACAACCCTCCTGTCCGAGAATTGACTGTCAGCGTGGTGCAAGTAACCCACTCTCAGGCATCCGAACCTCTCGACCAACCTAACTTTGATCTGCTACGCAATTGGGCTCAAAAGAAGACTGTACAAGACGACGTCATTCAACATCATCTTGATCTGGATTCAGCCTTGGATCCCCAATTTGCAGAAGAAAAAGATCTTGAGATGGACTGCTTGAGACCCAAGTCGGAGTATGAACATCTCAGGCGCTAATCAATTCGAAACTTTATCACCTATTTTCAAACTTGAATTTCGCAAACTACAGCCACTGGATCAATAGCACTTCAGTTCGATTTCACCCCATGTACAGCTAGAAGTTTTCTTTTATGATTCTTGTACTTTCCCATGGTCTAGAACTGTTTATTTAGAAGCCCTAAACCGTACTTGCTGGCGAAAATGGATTGCGATCGAGTTTTCACCAGCAGACAAGGTTTCTGAATCAAGCCATTTAGTCGACGGGAGTCCTCCGCTACATTTTCACTCAAAAAACAAGTCTTTTCTTTATCATCATGTACTTTTTCATTTACCACACGTGTACATTATCATTCTCATGGTCGTTCATTTTGGGGGTTACATGAGGTTATACATAAATATCAGGGAAATGTATTATTTGAAACTTTTAAACAAAATGGTTTGAAACCTATCTGCTAAATATGCGTTAATGAATCTACCTGCTATCCAAATAAGAAATAATTAAAATTAAAATCTTGACTTGTCCGGCGTCATTTCTCTCTTGTCATCCTGAAAATATGAGCCCCTGTTTTGTGCGGTAAGAGAACATCGGAATCTTCTTCAAAATAAGACAATCCTGGCGTTTAATGATTGCATTGTATTTCCTCTTGATCGATCAGAATTTCCCCGAAGCAGATCCTCGCAAGCTAGTTGATCAGGAAATTGGGAACTGGGACTCCTAGTCTACCGCTACTTGGCCAGTCCGGCTAAATATGCAGCCTCAGAGCAATTTTTCAAAAAAATGAGACAATTGGCTTTAAAGCATGAATCACTTAAATCCCGAAAAACCTGCAAGAAATCACCATTTCTCAGACCATCTCCACGCAGCTGCTAAACCGCGCGACTAGGTCAAATATAGCAGCTCAAATTCAATTTAGGGCCTGGATGGTCTAGCGGTAACCATCACCCACGGAAGCTTGGTGTTGCCCCTGTGCGATAAATTATCTCACTCCTGAGAGAGTGACGAGTCCGGTGTTTGAATCCCGGCAAGCCCAACCCCTGGCCGCTACCCCTTCCAACCCAGGACAACTACGCCTCCCCCTTCAAATTGCAAACTCCTTATTAGTTGTCCCCTTCACACAAAAAAATCCTCTGTTTCAATTTTCAATACCCGTTACCCATTTATAAACCAACCTGAGAAGGTTAAAAAACATCACACCCCCACCACTACACAGTAGATCAAATTGTCTAGATTACCGCGTACTCACAGAAACTTAGGTCCTCATAACACCAAGTGCTCAAACAAATGGTTACAAACTGAAAAAACTTGTAGTCCAAAACAATTAATATTCATAGTGTGCAATGCCAATGGCGAAATTACACTTCAAAAAAAAAATCAATTTGGCAGCGCCACTGCGGCTGCTGAAACATAAAAAATCCGGCCTCAGCTGTGATACAGTTTCTAAATGTAGAAACACTACAGCAGCTCTCATCTTGAGGTATCACATCAATTTCTTGTGATCCTTCAAGCACACAATCCCCGATATATTTTCCTTTCATCTATACACCACACTACCAAAGCACCACCCAACCAGCTGAAATTTCAGAAATACCGGTTGATCCAGCCTTGAATGATGAAACCTGTAAGTTCATTTTGTTTACAAATTGATCCAGCTGATTTGAATGAAAAAATTACCAATTTGACATCCCAATTATTGATATTGTTCCGCCAGGTTCTCCTCGTGAGCTCACCAAATCCCAACTGAACAAAGAGGTTGTCAAAAAGAAAGCATCAAAATTTCAACATGGAAATTCTAGAATCTACTCAAACGTTTGGTAGCTTGAAGGCATGCTGGGGAGTATTGCAGAAGACAATCAACAAGTTTCAAGCATGTGTTAACCAAGTCAATCAACTCAACCAAAGCGGTGCAACGGCCGAGGATTGCCTCAATCAAGCGCTGCAACTATTTTCTGAAGACCAGAAAGTGGTGTTCAAACACCTCCAATGCTACAATATTCTGATAAAAGTACCCAAATGGTGTACTTAAATCAACGACAACAGCAAAAAAAATCAAGAATCAGCCCGGAAGAAAAGAGCTATAAGTACAAGCAGCGAAGCACCAATGTCAACGACTGCTACATCTGAAGCGGCATCCAATATCAACGCAAGTGCAGCCAACCAGTTAATCCTCAACAGACCAATTGGGAGGAAAAAAGCAAAGCTCCTTCAACATCTATCGGCACATGACAACACTTGGAAGGAAAAGATTGCACTTGCACATTCTGAAGTCGCCTCCAAGACAAAACACCAGAACAACATCTTTAATTTGGAAGCTCAATTGTTTCAACTCATTGCTCAGACTGGTGCAACTAATTCTCAAGTTGCAATCATGAATCAGGACCTGTCTGCTCTAGACAATGAGTCAAGAGAGTTTTTTGCTTTAAAAAAAAAGAAATCTTATCTCACCTCCGAAACAGTACCAGTTCATCCTCATCTAGCTAGTCAATACTAAATTATAAGCTTTTTTCCTTTTTTCCTTTTGTCATTTTTTCCTTTTTTCCTCTTCAATCTTCTCTTTTTTCATAAAAGATTTATTTTCATTGTTTACTCTCATGCTGTTTTAGGTACAGAAACATATCAAATAGAAATGAAAATAAATCAAAAAGAAATAATGGTAATGAATATTATTTCTAGTAAAGATTATCATCTAATTCTTCTTGTCTCCCTTTAGTTTCCCACTGGTGTTGAACAAGATCTTGTTGGAGTTGAAGGTGTATTTCAAGGTATTTCATTGAATGATACAGCAGTTTCAAAAAAGGATGGAACTGTGGTCACAGATTTTCCAAAGACGGATTTTCCTCACCCAGCCAAACCCTAACATTATGGTTATGGCCTCCCAGAAGTCCACAGAAAACTTTCTGCGGAAAATCCCATAACAACACACATGAAAGCCAACACGTCATCCTCATCACATGCCCATGACCCGCTGATTGGATCATCATGCCCAGCGGCCAAACTCACCTCCCGCCTCTTGGCTGATATCCATCCCGGGCTGAATTCACCTCCCGCCTCTTGGCTTGTCTCCATCCCAGCGGCCAAATTCACCTCCAGTCCACCTATTCCAGATATCCCACCTTTGATCCCATTTGGTGTTTGGCACGATCTTCGACTTTGTTTTAGCCGGCATGGGATTTGTGAAGTACGCCCCAGAAGTGAAATCCATTGCAGTCAAGTTGATCATGGAAGGAAAGCCTCAACATGAGATCAACAACACTATTGGATACAATATCTCGGATCGATCACTTGCCCGATGGAAAGCCTTATTCCTACCAACTTGCAAAGTTGTCCGTGATCCAACAGAATACCTGCGCCGCGGCCGCCCATTCAAATTGTCACGCAAAGAAGCCAAATTCATCATTGACCTTCTCAAGGGTGACCCCACGCTGTACTTGGATGAAATCCAGACAGCTTTCCGCTCTGAACTAGGAATTGAGGTCAACTCCACAACAATCTACCACGAAATGAAACATTGCCTCGGCCTAACCCTTGTTGTGGCTTGCACAGTCCATCTGGCCCAATGTCCAATCAAAAGGGCTCAATATACCCTTGACGTGGCTAGATTCCCACCCAATTTTTTTGTCTTTACAGTTCTGTTGAATGTCTGTTTTGCGTTCTAGTATCATCTGATCAATCTACTGACCAATCTGTTCTCCGCCGTGGAAAAGATGAGAGTGCAATATGCTTGGAAGTTCAACATTGACGCTATGCCTTGACCAAAAAAGGGACCCAATCAATCCGGATCCGCAAAGATCGGAGTGGTCTTCAATTCAGTCTCCTTCCGGCAATATCCCTTGATGGTGTCCTTGGTATAATTGCCCAAGAGGGCTCGATCATCCGTTTGGAGTTCTTCCTCAAAGAGGTGTTGGTGAGTGCATGACTAGAGTAGAACATTTTATTTATTGCTTTGTATCTGACTCTCACCAACACAACAGATTCCAAACATTAATCCTTTCCCAGGAAAAAATAGTGTCTTGGTGCTCAATAATTGCCAAGTTCATCAAGGTGGACAGATTAATCAAATTTGTGAACAAAATAACATAATCACTCGCTATCTTCCTCCCTATTCCCCTGACCTCAATCCCATTGAGAAGCTGTTTGCTTGTGTCAAGTCTCATTTAAAAAGAGACCAAATTTTTACCGGCAAAGGAAGCAATGCAGACCTCATTTGTTCGTACTTTACTAATGTAGCTACCCCTTATCTGATTTCTCCGCTTGTTTGAGCCAGTGGATACTTTTGAAACCCAATTGGTGTTACCCTAGTTGTTTGTCCAATAGGGAAAATAAACATAGCTTCCTGTTTCCTGTTTTTGTAATGGTCCCCTTACTTTACAATAACCTCCCGGCTTGTATGATACATCAGACATAAAATATACTTACCCAACCAAGAAAAATTTAAATACCAAATCATTGAAGACAAAAAAATTGCAGGGTGCATCAGCCGCCTAACAAGATGATATGAAAGAATCATAGCAATATCGATTTGAAGGGTCGTCAAGATGCCGTCCCATCTCTCCTCACTTCCGGTGATGCAGCTATGCCAATTTTGGTGTCAATGAATGGCACCGGCAACTCCACCAAATGAATGAGTTAGGCATCTTCAAAGGCCAAATCAGTGGGAAATCTTGGCTTGGCCTATTTGGCTGATATGACCAATCTTGGCTTGACCATTTGGCCGATTGGGTAAATCTTGGCTTTGGTGACTGAGGAGAGGTTAATCGGGGGTTTTTTTATTTCAATGTGGAAATAAAATTGCAGCAATCCATTCATGTATGTGGGTAATATATGTGGGTGATAGCATCAGATTTGTTTCAAGGGATTCTCTACATGTAATTCAAGAAATCAAGCAAGGAGATAAGGCATAACAAGTTCTACATAACAGCTGAAAAAAGTTTTGAGGAAGTGAAGTGAGCAGATCATTTGTTGCTTGCTATAGTCCCTACAGCCAAAGTAATGTAGGTAGCTAGGAAAATCAGCAGTTTGAGGAGTAGGAGACCTCGTTATCAATGATATGCTTGTTTTTCTTTAGCGCAGCAATGTATAATGGCAAGCCATCACATAGAAAATAAAGGATAAATGCTGAAATGGATTGCAAACAAAACCAAACTAGTGATAAGAAGTATTAGAGAAGATTGACAAAACAAAGAATAAAAATAGAGAAAAGAAAGCATTCCACTAATGATGGACAATAAGAAGAGAGACGAGGGCTTTTAAAGGTTAAGGTGGTGGAGATTGTGTAAAATTCACTGTCATGTCTCGTGCGTGACATCTCTGTCACACGTATTACCTCGACTCGCTCACTAGACCATCTCCATCACTCATTCTCAAAACCTCGACTTCACTTCAGAACAATCATCCATCAATCAATCCAACTTCATTCACTTCCCTCTATCTCTTTCACTCTCTCTACACAACTCACTACTCAATCTCCATTCATCCTTTCTACCCCTTCTTCCCTTTCTTTCTCTCTTCTTCTGTTTCTCTCTTCTATTACCATCTCGAGTCCTCTTCTGCCTGGTGAGATTTCACTCTTAACTCTAAGTATCTACTATCTCAAACTAACTCAACTCTTCAGTCCTCATTCTGCTCTATTCTTTATTCTTCCTGTTTTCCCAACTGCCACTATTCATAGCTCAATCCTCTTTATCCAAATGTTGGTTTATTCTTATTCTCTTTTCAATTCTTAATCTTCCTCATCTAATTGTGCTCTCTCTCTCCAAGTGTGTCGACTCCTTTTTAGGCAATAAAATATAGATCACAATTCTTTTAGATTGACAATAGAAGTAATGTGGATTGGGCTGATGGAGAGTTTCAGATTGAAAGGGATCAGTTATTTCCTCGACAAACAACAAGAGAACATTAGAAAAGGAGAGAAAAAAAGAAGAGAGAGATAAAGAAAAGAGAATGACAAACAGAACAGTGAAGTGATGTTGAATTGGAATAATGCCTGAATTTGAAGTCTTGACGGTGTCGAGATTCAATGCTTGATAATTCAGAAGTGTAAAAAGAAATGAGTATTACTTGAGGCGGCGAGTGAGTTGAGTAGGGATACTTTACAATATTCAGGTCTTGATGAAGGCAATCTTGATTTCCATTTTGAGATCTTGATCGAGGGAAGAGGTTTGAGAATTTTTGAGGAAAGAGTTTGAGAATCTTGTTGAGTGTGATTGAACTTGATTCTTGCTTTTTGTTGGATCTGACAGTAAACCCCTGGCCGAGTATGCCAGAGGGTTTGATCTTGCTGCGGTGCGCGCTACGCGTTTGAATAGGAATTCAGAAATTCAACAGAAAATATGTTGGCCCCTTGGCAAAACCTAAGGAACAAAGCTGCTCAGGATTTGATTGTCGGAAATAGGTCCAATGAGTGATCTTGTAATGTTCACAGAGAATTTTAGTATGGTGGTCGTCAATTTGGATGTGGCAGGCGGTGAGGAACTCCTCAAGTCGTCCTAAGTGTTCAATCCCGAGGACTTCCAATGGTTCCCATGGAACTTTCATCTGAACACGTTTTGCCATTGGTTCAATACCATTTTCCAATGGCCGAAGATGTTTGGTCAGTGGAGAAATCAACAATGCCTGGCTTGAGTCATTGATAGAAGGTTTGGGCACAGTCAAAGACCGAACCGAAATGATTCTGCTTGGTGGAGGAGGTGGAACATTCTGATTAACCGGAGTGGTAGGAACTGTGTGGTTCCAAGCAGTGACAGGACTAGATCCAGCAGTAACCAATGGATCATGAGTAATCCATTCAAAATTGGGGCCGGTGGGTGGGTGGGTGAGGTCAACATTGGGTGCCTTGGCTACAATTGCTTTGGCCCAATCCCATAGCTGAGTGTTACCAATTGCCATGAAGAAGCGATCATCATCCACGTTTACAAACATTAACCCCTCTGAAGCGCTGTGAGCATGCGCTAGACAAGAATCTCGAAGGTCTGCCACTATTTTCTGAATGTCAGTCGCCATTGCTGCCTTTGGCTAGTAATAAAGCCCACAAACAAAAGCAAGTGAGTTTTCAAAAATTGTCCACTGGTTATTGCAAAGTGGGGCTACTCACATTAATTTCTTTGCAGAGAACATTGCGCTCAATCCCCTCCCTCTCTTTGGGAGAGCCATATTCCATGAGCAACACTTCATCAGCCTCAGTTTCCTGTAAAGATGGATTGATCAGCTTGCTGAAATGCAGATTGATTGAAAAAACTGGTCCACTAACCGATGCCCTAGACTTATGGTGATTGGCTGGATTATCCATTGTGACAAGGATTGTACAGGGATTCTTGACGAAGGCCTCCGCACGTGCTGCAAATTCACTGAAAGAGTCATTGTCCTCCAGGACGGCTGGGCGTATTTTGGGGAACCTCGAGTCATTCAAAATGGATCCGGTCCATTTGAGCAAATTCTGCTTGTTGGAATCAATCATGAAATCCATGAGCTTTGGATGGTAGTTGAGAACACAGAAGACTTCGCGTTTGAAGGTTTCCCATGTGTAACCAGTCATGTGCACGTTCCATGGCTTGAGAGTTGCCAAGGGGAAAATTTTCACAATTTTTGGCGGAACCTTGCTGTTGGAGAATTTTTTCTCAGTGTAGAGCAGGTAAGATATGAAGAGTGGTACAACTGTGTGCTTGTCCTCCTTGTCCTCGTCATCAAGATCTTCCACATCAACACCCTTGGTATCTGGGCCCAGGATTGGTTCTTCTTGCACACCAAAACCCACATTTTGATGTGCCTGCGGGCCTTCAATACAGTAAAACGTTCATGATTTAGTTAGTGATTCTGGTTTTTATAGGTGGGGAGACTGGAAAAATGGAAAATCTCCACTATACCTGGTGACAACAATAAACCCGATACTCCCCCTCCGGTCTGTGACATTTAATGGGATCAAAGGTGGGATTTCTGGAATAGGTGGACTGGAGGTGAATTTGGCCGCTAGGGTGGGATGGAGACAAGCCAAGAGGTGGGAGGTGAGTTTGGCCGCTGGGCATGATGATCCAATCAGCGGGTCATGGGCATGTGATGAGGATGACATGTTGGCTTTCATGTGTGTTGTTATGGGATTTTACGCAGAAAGTTTGCTGTGGACTTCTGGGAGGCCATAACCATAATGTTAGGGTTTGGCTGGGTGAGGAAAATCCGTCTTTGGAAAATCCGTGACCGCAGTGCCATCCTTTTTTGAAAATGCTGTAATTTTTGATGAATTCAGCAAAGGAAATTGACCCTTTGCATTCAATTTCAATTGGAGTAATAATTGCTGAGGGGTTTTCATCATAGACGTATTCTGAGTAAAGGTTGCGTTCCTCCTCCACAATCATGTTGTGGAGGATGATACAAGCCTTCATAATCTTCTTCAAATTATGATGCTTCCATCCACGCGCTGGTTGAGATACTACAGCAAAGCGTGCTTGGAGAACCCCGAACGCTTGCTCCATGTCTTTACGCCATCCTTCTTGCATTTTAACAAAATGCTTTTGCTGTAATCCTTGAGGCTCCAAGAGAGTTTTCACAAAAATTGCCCAGTCAGGGTAGATACCATTGGCGAGGTAGTAGCCGTGTTGATAATGGTGTTGAGTTTTCATCATACTCCTTGATTTCTCTTCCAAGCCAATGACCGCTCTGTACCGCTCAGTAGCTCGCAGCAAGACTCAACAAGCCTCCCTTGACAGGCAATCAGGGGTTTCCCCCAATTCACCCTTAAAACTTGACTCGCACCCGCCTACCAATCCTTAGACTCGTCAAGTTCCAGTCTCAACTACAAGATCAATCTCAACTACTCGATCAACTCAAGATCAATCACTTCTTCAAGACACCAGCCCATTGTAAAGTCAAATTAACTCGCATTGATTCATTGCTCACTCTCCTAATTCTCGTCAATCGTTTCCTTAATACCTAGAATACTCTCAAATCATCTAGATCAGGCTCTTTGTCCCGCTTGTAAAAAACTTCCTTACTTCCGCTTCACACTCTGTTTGTTGCTTTTCCCTTTCTATCTCTCAATTCACTTTTCTCTTTACTCTTCTTGTTGTTTGATGTGGAGTTGGCTGATTTTTCCCTATCTGTCCAGTCACTTGTTATCATCTCTTCGCTCCTCTTGCTTCTAGTCCTCCTATTTATAAACCTAACTCTCTTTCATCAGTGGTATGCTTTTCTCTACTTGTCTTCTTTACTATCATCATCTTGTGCTCTTCTAATTTCTTTTCTATAGTCTGGTTTTATTTACTTAGCAATTTAGTTGAATTTGAATACGATTAACAGTCAAAAATTGGGATTCACTCCAACCTCAACCGCTAACAAACCAGACTCTGATTCTTGACGCAATGGACGCGGTTAACGCTACCATACTCAAGACTACTATAGAGGCTATTCCTGTCTTGACCGAAGAAAATTTCTCCACGTGGAAGACTCGGATCACAGCTCTTTTCAAGCTTGGAGGACTTAAGGAACAAATCATCAACGGTGCACCTCCTCTTCAAGATGATGATAATACGATACTCTGTGCTATTATCCTAGCGAAGCTGTCAAACACTACTCACAAGAACGTCGTCAACTCAACTAACAAAGAGGACGCCCAGCTTTTGTGGAAAAGCATATTGAAGAGATTCATTTCTAATGAGCCATCCAACCGGGCTTGTGTATACAACTCCTTCGCCTGCATTACTTTCGACCCTAGCGACATCAAGAAGTTCATCACTGAAGTGAGAAGCATGCTGGTTCGTATGGAGGACGTCGGCATTGATATGCCAGAAGACATTTTAACTTATGATCTACTCAGACGCCTTCCAAAGAGTCTCTACAACATCAAGCAAAAAATTTCCCACTCTAAAGATGGCGAGGATATCAACCCAGAAGCACTCTTTGACCATCTTGAAATCCATCTCAATGAGCAGAAGGTATCCGCCGGGAGCAAGGCTGAATCCCTTGAATCCACAATGTTCACTAAACAAGATACTTGCTGCAATTTGTGTGCTCATAACCCATTCTCAGTCTCCCATAATAAGTACAACTGCTGGATGATCTACCCTGAGAAACACAACGCATTCTTGAAGAAGAACCAGGGATCAAATGTCAGCTCTTTCTCCACTTTTTCCTCCAATTATCTCAACGTCTTCATCCTTGAATCTGGATCCATGTCTCACATGGTCTCTGACAAGAGCCTGTTCACTCATCTAGACAAAACCAAAAAAGGAGTGATCAACACCAGCTGTGGCCCCAACAGGTTGAGGATCAAAGGAAAGGGTTCCATCTTGCTTAGCTATAAAGACAAATCCATCTCTTTCCACAACGTACTCTTTGTTCCAAAAATTTCCGTCCATCTTCTGTCACTACGACGACTTCTAATTGAGCAATACAAGATAAATTTTTTCATCAATCACTTCACTCTACTGAAAGAAGACAAACTCTTTCTCAAGGGAAACTACCAGAGCAACATTCCCGTCTTGAAATTCGACTCTATCAGTCATAAATCCCACTTGAGTTTGGCTGAACTTCTACACAAATCACTCGGCCACGTCAGCTATCGACAAATCAGAAGCAAGATTGGGATTCCCATAAATCCTCCTGAGCCATGCAAGTCCTGTGCCGTAGTGAAAATCACTAAGGCATCTTTTAAAAAAAGAACCTTGTTGGCCTCAAAACCTTTCGAGGAAATCCATCTCAACTTAATCGGACCCATTGGCCCCTCATCCCATTGCAAGCACAGGTTTATCATGACCCTGGTGGATAGTTGCACTCGATACGTAGCTGCCATTCCTCTCGTTTTGAAGGGGGATGTCTTTACCGCTCTCACTCGACTGATAGACGTTGAAGCAAAGAGAATCGGCTATTATCCTTCCGTTCTGCACTCGGAACGCGGCTCTGAATTCATCAATTCCGAAATGGCTAACTACTGCACAACGCATGTTATCCGACGCTTACACCCCTCAGCAAAATGGCCTTGCTGAAAGGTTCAACAGAACCATACTCGAGTCGCTCAAGACTATCATTGTTGACTCTGGAATTTGACAGAACCTATGGAACGAGATCCTGAGCACAAGCATGCTGACCCTCAATCAAATTCCTACTCATCGGAGTAAGAAATCACCCTACAAAATTTTCAAAAATCATTCCATTCCTCTTAAGTTTTTTCACCCCATTGGGAATCCAGTGGCTTTCTTATCATCTCACAGGAAGAAGACTAAGCTCGAACCTCGCGGGGAAATGGGAAAACTCATTGGCTTCAACCCAGAGATGAAATCATACAAGATTCTCACTAATGAAGGTCTAATCATCAACTCAAAGAGCGTTACCTTTCTCGACTTCGATACATCCGAGCGCGCTTCAAGTGACATTGACGATCTTCTCATTACAGTGGACAAAACGAATGAACTTGGTGATGCTGTTGTCAGAAGTGCCGATCAAGCTGAAGTGAATGGAATAGAAGAAGAAGAAGAAGATCATGAAATCTCAGAGGATCAAGACAATCTTGTGAAAAACAATGATGACTCGGACGACAAGAGCGGGGAAATTGCTGAAGCTCTTATCCCTTTGGTTGACGAACCTGCTGGTCAAATACTCAGAGAACGGACCATCCAAGTCAAACCTCTTAAATACTCTCACTTTACTGAGGATCCCACCTCGTTAAAGAAGGCCATCTCAAGCTCTAAAGCAGAAGGATGGACCAAGGCTATCAACAATGAGCTAGACAACATCGAGAACCATGATGTCTGGATCGACAAAATGGAAAAACCTAATAAAGTACTTTACTCTACTTGGGTTTTCAAAACTAAACCGTCCACTGCGTCGTCTCCCGAGAAGCTGAAGGCTTGCCTGTGTATACAAGGCTTCCTACAGAATTATGGGGAAGATTTCTTTGACACATTCGCGTCGACTGGAAAATTTCCTTCACTTTTGACCCTCCTAGTTCTTGCAATTGACCTACAACTCCCAATTCAACAATTCAACGTGAAAAGCGCTTTCCTTTTTGCACCGCTGGAAGAGGACATCTACATCAAAACCCCTGAAGGTTCTGACAGGAAGGCTCCCTACCTCAAACTCGTTAAGTCCCTATTGTGAGAATCCAGCTAAGAGGGGCTTGCCCTATGCAGATGCAAAAGCAAAGACACAAGCTGCGAGAATTGGTGAGAACCATTCCGCAGTCCCAGAAACATATCAACAGGCTGATGAATTAAATTCTGATGCTCTAGATTCAGGCAGATCGTCGAAGTTACTCTCACGACTCGCTAAGACCCAGCCTCCTAAAAACAACTCCAGCCTTCTAAGAAGAATCACTTTTGACTCCATCACTGGTAAGTTGTCTGTCTTTCTGCAGACAACTTAGATCTAGAAAAGAACTGAAACTAATGTTTATATTTAAACATTATGTAGACAACAGCTCACCAGACACCAGACCAGAACAGTGACAACGTGGAAACGTAAAGATTAGATCTATCACTGTAAGTCACTATCTTAACAGATAGTTGATCAGACCTTTAGAAACACAGCCACTAAGATATTGACATGTATTATTTCAATCATCCAGATCTCTTATTTTCTATCTTGCTTTATCGGTCACTCTAACCAAGCAGAACGTTCATCAAATACTCAACTAGCTTTCCAATCCACTTCCATTCTCTATCCTCTCTCCCCTTTTCTTCTATTCCTCCTTTTTCCTTCTATTCCCTAAGAAAACCTCCAGTCGAGTTGCTCTTAGGTAAATGTTTCTACATTACTTCTTTGTTATTACTTATAAGATAGCTATCTAACAAATGAAATACAATCTCTTAGTGGTCTCAAATCTTTTACCTATATGGTCTGAGGCAAGTGCCCAAGAACTGGTACGACACGCTTACGACCTGGTTTCAGGAAATTGATTACAATCCCTCCGTATCAGAAACATGCCTGTTTATCCATAAAGATAAGAATTCCTTTTTCACGTTGACGACCTGATCGTAGTGGGTCAGGTGGACATTTTCGAAAGACTTTTCCTCGCTGGTTTTCCAAACTCCTCCGCTCACTCCCCAGATACTCTTCTTGGTATGAACTTACACATTGAATCTGATTGCATCGAGCTCTCTCAACCTGGCCTTATCAAAAAAGGCCTCAAGATGCTTGATCTGACCAACTGTCAATCAGTAAAGACACCTCTCACCCCATCTGTTCAACTGTGCACGGCCACGGATGACAATCATCAAGCCTTTCTAAAGCTCAACATCAACTACCGGTCTTTCACCGGCATGCTCGACTATCTGGCGTGTAGAACACGCCCCAATCTAGCCGCCTCCTTGTCTATACTTTCTTTATTCAATCAAAAGCCCGGCCTATCTCATTGGAGAGAGGTGATTCATGTATGGAAGTATCTGAAGGGAACCAAGAACCTTGGTCTTCTTCTGAAACCAGACAGAGGCAACTTGATTGATTGAATCAACTTCTTCACCGATGCAACATGGGCCGAAGATCAAGAAACATGGATCTCGCAGAGCGGATTGCTTGCCTTCTGGAAATCCTGCCCCATTCTATGGAATAGCAAAAAGCAGAAGAACATCACCATGTCGTTGACTGAATCCAAAATGAACGCGTTGTCTGACGGCGAACAGGAGGGACAGTGGCTCAAATTCCTAATTGAAGAGCTGTGGAAGAAGAACCTGTCTCCAACCCTCTTCTCAATCGACAACAAGGGCTTGCTTGAAAAACTAACTAACTTTGGTTCAAACTCCAAAACAAAGCATTTAGACATCAAGATCAAATGTCTACGCAACAAGTACAAAAAGGACAAAATCAACATTCAGCTCATCTCCTCCAATGCGATGCTAGCCGATGCACTGACTAAGGCCGCGCCTCACTCCTCCGTGAAAAAGCTCCAAGATCACTGTTTAACAGCTCTCTCCCCATCAAACAAGGGTGTTGATAAACGCACGCCAACGGCGCATGCCAACGCCAACCCGCACACCAATTGTTTTGGGCGTGCGGGGCCTACACACCATTTTTTTTTTGGCGTGTAGGGTCTACACGCCAAAAAAAAGGGCGTGTGAGACCCACACGCCAAAAATGGTGTGCGGGTCTCACACACCCTTTTTTTTTGGCGTGTAGGCCCCGCACGCCAATTTTTTTTGGCGTGTAGGCCCCGCACGCCAATTTTTTTTGGCGTGTAGGCCCCGCACGCCAATTTTTTTTGGCGTGTAGGCCCCGCACGCCAATTTTTATGGCGTGCGGGTCTCACACGGCAATTGTTTGGCGTGCCCTCCCACATGCCAATTGTTTGGCATGTGGGAGCGCACGCCAAACAATTGGCGTGCGGGTCCCCCCTTGCTCACATAATTGAATTGGAGGGCCAATTCAATTACGTGAGCAAGGGAAGGACTTCCTCCCGGCACAAGGCTGTATAACCTCGCCGGCTGGGAGGACTTCCTCCTGGCCGACGAGGTTGTATAACCTTGTCGGCCAGGAGGAAGTCCTCCCAGCCAACAAGGTTATACAACCTCGTCGGCCAGGAGGAGGTCCTCTCGGCCGGCGAGGCTATACAACCTCGTTGGCCAGGAGGACTTCCTCCTGGCCGACGAGGTTGAATAGCCTTGTTGGCCGGGAGGACTTCCTCCTGGCCAACGAGGTTATACAACCTCGTCAGCCAGGAGGAAGTCCTCCTGGCCAACAAGGTTATACAGCCTTGTTGGCCAGGAGGAAGTCCTCCCGGCTGGCGAGGCTATACAACCTTGTCGGCCAGGAGGACTTCCTCCTGGCTGACAAGGTTGTATAACCTTGTCAGCCGGGAGGGGGCTCGCTCACGTAATCGAATGGGCCCTCCCATTCGATTATGTGAGCGGGGGATGTGTATATCCCCATACACATAATACATGTATGTATTATGTGTATGGGGATATTGCATGCGATATCCCCCCACACGCCAAACAATTGGCGTGTGGGAGCGCATGCCAAAAAATTGGCGTGCAGGCCCTACACGCCAGTTTTATTTGGTGTGCGGGGCCCACACGCCAAACACGCCATTTTTGGGGTGCGGGTCTCACACGCCCTTTTTTTTGGCGTGTAGACCCTACACGCCAAAAAAAATTGGCGTGTAGGCCCTGCACGCCAAAAAAAATTGGTGTGCGGGTTGGTGTTGGCGTGCGTCTATCAACGCCCATCAAACAAGGAGGGCTGTTGAGTTTTCATCATACTCCTTGATTTATCTTCCAAGCCAATTACTGCTCCGTACCGCTCCGTAGCTTGCAGCAAGACTCAATGAGCCTCCCTTGACAGGCAATCAGGGGTTTCCCCCAATTCACCCTTAAAACTTGACTTGCACCTGATAAGATGGACTGGGACAGTACAGCCTGGGACAGTGCAGCCAATGAAGAGAGTGAGTGTGTGGAAGGATTATTCATTACTTTAGTGATGAGATAGAACTGACAAACATGAGATGAACAGAAAGGAAAGAAAAAGGTGAAAAAGGTGAGGATAGAAATGAGAAACATACCTGGGACAGTGCAGCCAATGAAGAGAGTGGGTGTGTGGAAGGATGAAGAAAAGAGTTCTTCCCACACACGCACTGCTGCCCCAGGTATACTACCTAAACTAGTGACATCTAAGTGAAATGTGAAAAATGAGATGGAAACTACGCTGAAGGTTTTGTAGCACACAGACAGGAAACAGAGAAAATCCAACAGCACCTGCCTACCAATCCTTAGACTCGTCAAGTTCCAGTCTCAACTACAAGATCAATCTCAACTACTCAATCGACTCAAGATCAATCACTTCTTCAAGACACCAGCCCATTTTAAAGTCAAATTAACTCACATTGATTCATTGCTCACTCTCCTAATTCTTGTTGATCTTTTCCTTAAGACCTAGAATACTCTCAAATCATCTAGATCAGGCTCTTTGTCCCGCTTGTAAAAAACTTCCTTACTTCTGCTTCACACTCTGTTTGTTGCTTTTCCCTTTCTCTCTCCCGATTCACTTGTATCTTTACTCTTCTTGTTGTTTGATGTGGAGTTGGCTGATTTTTCCCTATCTGTCCAGTCACTTGTTATCATCTCTTCACTCCTCTTGCTTCTAGTCCTCATATTTATAAACCTAACTCTCTTTCATCAGTGGTATGCTTTTCTCTACTTGTCTTTTTTACTATCATCATCTTGTGCTCTTCTAATTTCTTTTCTATAGTCTGGTTTTATTTACTTAGCAATTTAGTTGAATTCGAATAAATGGTGACCATTAATTTTGAAGCTACATGTGGGACTCTCTCCGTTAAAGAGATTCTTGAACAGTGGAGACCAATCTAATACATTGATGTCGTCATGCAATCCTGGCAGCCCAAAGTAGGCATGCCAGATCCATAGGTCACGGCTTGCCACTGCCTCAAGTATAACAGTTGGTGCCTGAAAAGAGGATATTTCAGTTAAAGTCATTAGAAATGTAAAATATGATAAAATTCTGACCTTCTCTTTCCCTTGGAATTGTCCAGCCCAAGCAGAAGGGCAATTCTTCCACCACCAGTCCATGCAATCAACTGATCCAAGTATGCCTGGGAATCCTCTGCTTGCACCAATTTCAAGATCTCCACGTCATTGGCATTTGGCTGGCAGAGGTATTCTTCTTCATAGATAGAGACAATTGCATTTCAAAAGTGATCCATGCTCTGGAGAGAGCTTGTTTCCAAAAACTGCAAATATTTGTTGTTACAATCACCAGCAGCACCATACGCAAGCATCCAAAGGGCAGCTGTGACCTTGACCAGAGGATGTATCCCAATCTTGCCTAATGCATCAGCCTTCCGCTGGAAATATTTTTTGTAATTCTGAACTTCTTCGTAAATCTGCATGAATAGTGCTCTAGACATTTGGAAGCAATGTCAGAATAGGTTTTTGTCGTACAGAGGTGATTCAGAGAAGTAATGGTGGTAAAGCTAATCATATCTGTGCTGGAAGTTCCAGGGTATATTGGGCCTTCTGGCTTCAATCCGCCATGAGAAGGGAGCTGTTCTTCAATATTATCATTGTTTTCCATTAGTAAAACCGCTGCTTCAAGTAGTAAATTTTTTCTGGTGTTTGAACTTGCAACAATTTGTTGTCTTCTGACCAAAAGCTGAGGCAAGAGAGATTTGGCGGATTCAGAACTGATGTTGATGTTGGTGTTTGAAATGTTCTGCATTGTACTTGAAGATAGAATGTGTTTGCCAAAATGATCTTAGGAGAATTGGGGAATGGAGTTTCACAACCAGAGTAGCTGTTTTCAGCAGCTTGCGGTGTGTAGCATCTCTAGAGCGGGCTGCTAAAAATGTGCCGCAGCATTGAATTTAGCAAATTTAGAGCATCCACAATTGTCTTGATAAGTTGGCTTGATAAGCCAACTTTATTGAAACATTGCACACTCGTGCGCTTGATAGCGCACAATAACTGTCGATTTGATAGAATTCTCAATAGAGGTCCATAAATTTATGGACCTCTATCAAGCTCAATAAGGTAAGCCGTGATTATCTTTCACAAGTCACCTTTTGGTGAACCCTCCCCCCAACCAACATCCCCGACTTCAACCTCTCCCAAAATCCCCCCCCGAGTTATTGACTCAAGTTGCAGAGGGCACAAGTGTGGAACGGCTTGATATCCCAGCAATCAAGCCAGGTTATTGAGCCACGAGTGGGGACGGGCTTGATAAATCAACTATTGAGCTCGCTAAGGGCTCCACAGTTGTTGAAATTTTATCAAAACAACTGTGGATGCTCTTAGAAGTGCAATGTAGAAACCGCGGTGGAGATGGTCTCAAGGAGTAGTATCAACTATTTGAGTGCAATCCAATTCCCTTTCTCCTGTTGTGTACTTAATTTTCTTCTCATCTATTTTCACTCACTCCTTGACCACTCCACCCTTTTCTTGTAGATAAACTTGTATTGCCTCATTAGAGTGCTGAGGGCCATTGTTTTAAGAAATAATGCCACAATTGACCTTTGTGTCACCCAGCCACCCGAGGTTACTTCATGGTGCCATTCACCCCAGGTTTTATGGCGCGGGTGTGCGCTGGCGACGTTGAAAATCCCGGCAGAGTATGCCCTGTTGGGCGGGAGAGACCCAGTCAGTGTTTTCTGGATGAGCCCCCTCCACTGATAAACTCAAAACCCTGTTTAAACTCACCAGGGCTCCGGCTGACTTTCAAGTTTCAGCCGAAAAACCTTCATCACGCTTGAAACGACTATCTATCGCGTTCAGATCTAATTGATAGCCTCACCGACGCTCAATATCCACTCTCATCCTCCAAATCAACCCAACAACGCTATCAGATCCTATCTACCTTATCCATCCCGAAAGATGTCTGACAACGAGCAAAGCCAACAGCCCGAACACATCAACGTTAGTTTTGTCTTCTCATCAATCCAATCTCGTTAAATTTCCCCGATCGGCCAATTTCTTCTATAGCCTGTCTCGCCAACTGGTCCTTTCTAATCTGAAATCTACTTCAATCCGGCTTGCTCTCTTGTGGGATCGTTAGATTAAAGTCGTCGATCGCAACTCGCAAGAAGTATTTTTTAAGATCAAAACTACGACCAAACTTGGCAAACTGATGGACGTCTATGCGAACCGAATCGGCCACGACCCAACCACAATACGGTTTATCTTTGATGGTGTGAAGTGAGCCTCAAAAACAACTCGATTCGTTTAAGCAAGAATCAAGTTGCTGACCGATTATTCTTTCGGTGACGTTGCGTTATCATCATTTGCTATCTCCAATGATAGGGTTAAAGCAGATGTAAGTCATTTACCAAAAAGCATGCCATAGACGTTGGCTTGGGTTTAAAACTGACTGACTTTTTTTATACCGTAGGATACCCCACTCGATGTGCGTTTTGAATTTTGTTTCCCTTCCTTGCCTCTTGGGATTATCCCTGAATTCAGTTCCCCCCCTGTCGCGAATCTTTTCTAGCTCGACATGAATGACAACGACAGGATCGACGTGATGGTCGAGCAGGTCAGTCGTGTCCTAGAGCGACCTGCAGCTTTTTTACTTCCGGGTTTGATTCCTTAATTTTGCTGAGCGGATTCTTCTGTCCTAAAATTTCAGGTTGGAGGAGCGAATTTTAAACTTGCCTCATTACCCGCCTCTTGTCCTCTCCCTACCCACTCACATCCGAATTATTAACATAGCGCGAAACTTACGAAGTAGGCTCCTTTGGAACACTTTATCTGCTCCTCTTTTTGCAAAAAATAACCCCAAAAAACCTGCATCCTTGCACCCCCTCACCCCTTCTTTGGAGACGTTTGCCCTCTGAATTACCCTTCACCCTCGCTCGGCTTATGCTCACCGATTTCCTTCAATTTCTTCCAAATTTCTATTGTCGAGATGTGCACTTACATATATAACCTGTTGTTAGCCCTTCTCGTTTTGTATCCACTGATAGATACTCTCTTGATTTCACTTTCCGAAACAGTCGATGTCTTAATTCATTTTTGGACTTATATACCTATCTTCCTGCGCCCTCGATGAGTGGGTTGGAAAGAAGACAAATACTATCGAGAAGAGAAACCATAGGACCTGACTGATCAGTTGCTTGTAGCTTAAAACGTTTTCCCGGGGTTATCCGTTGCTATCGCATGGGTTGAATAGTTAGACTCCTCGCACTTTGTAACAAGTCTGATATATTTCTCAATCCATGACACAAACCGTGACACATGTCTTGAACCTCACTTTGATCAGCCACAGCTCAGGGGGAAGACCCCAGATAAGTTATAATTTGCTAGTGGAAAAGTCCAACAATTGAGGTTTCTTGTCAGTTTTGTCAGTTCTTTTTGTTTCTTCTTTTTTTAACACATAATGGGGAGTATCAAATATGACCAAATCCACCATTATCTAATCAACTGGTTTTGAAAATCCACCATGTTTAAAAACAATGCATATCAATATAAAATGATTCAAGATTCTCAAAAGTGAAATTTTATTGAAAAACCTAATTTGCTGGTTTTAATTGTGGATTTGGTCATATTTGATACCTCCTAATCATGTCTTTAGATTCTGCAAAAAGACATATTTGGGTAGACACATCAGGGAACTTTTGGAACCTGACATCTCACACTCTACATTATAAATAGTCTACATATTTTCCCCCATGGGATTTATCTTGTTTTCATTTCTAAATCATACTATTAATTTACCATATCTTACAAAGTTTAAATTTTCATAAAACTCATGTTCTTTACAATTCTCTGCAATATCTGTGATGACCATGATAGGATTGAATGGATTCCAGAAGTCCTCAAACCAAATTCAGTGATAACCTTCCATGATTTTTAACTTCCCAAGTGTGGAGTCAGCATAAACCCACTATAAAATATACTCCAGGGGAGCATGGGAAGCCACCTCCAAGGCCCCTTTACTACATCTTATAGGCTTCAAAAATGGCCAACACTTCCCATTCAAAAAAAAAACTGGTTCAACTCCAGGAATTTGAGCCAGTTTTACTTGAAGTGTTCAGTAAAGTGGCTTGGTAAGCCAACTTTATAGAGACAAACCCCCTGTGTGCCCCACTTTTTGCCTCTATAGGCCTCTTTAAGTAGAGAATCATTAAGATTCTTGGTAGAGGTCCCTAAATCTAGGGACCTCTACAGAGCTTGGTAAGGTAGGATTTAACCAAGCTCCTCAAGTTCCACCCACATTATCCCAAGTCCCCTCCCCTAAAAACCTTCCTACCAATCAAGTTAGCAAGTCCCAGATCCTGGGGAAACTTACTTCACACTGCAAGAAAAACTGGCTCAAATTCCTGCAGTTGAAATGTAAAAGTACAAAGGCACCTTTGTACTTTTGCATGTCCTTACATTCACAAAAATGTAAGCAGTGCAACATAATGAAATGAAGTTATAATCCCTTCATTGAATAAGGGAATAAAGAAAAAATTTCATTCCAAGTACAGTTTGTGGAGATGGGAAAAAAAACTATTTCATAGAATACAAGGTTATTGCAGAACAGTAAAAGGGTGTTGATAATTTTCAGGGTTGCACACCCTTCCTATGTGTATAGGAAGGGCATGGGTTGCACACCTTGACTGGAGGAAGTCCCTCCGGGAAAGGAGGGCATACACCCTCTTTGACCTGAGGTATATCCTCCAGTTTGGAACTCCTACCATGCAAGGTGGTAGGAAGTTAGTTGAGGGGATTGGTGCTGTTTAGGCTGCCTTCCCGCTGGTAAAAAAGGGTGTATGGCCTTGTTTACCAGAGGGAATCCTTCTAGTCAACCAGGGTGTATGCCCTCCTTGACTGGAGGACTTCCTTGGTTCAAGGTGTGCAACCCATGCCCCTTCCTATACACATAGGAAGGGCATTCCCCTGGCGTGGGTGTGATTGTATCAACACCATCACCAACAGTAAAAGACATGATTTTTTCAGCAAAGTTGGTGGAGATGGGGAAATAAAATATTTGATAGAGCAAAGACAGACAATCTTGTTTGAACACAGTTTCATACTGTTGAATTTTTGAAAGGAAAAAGGGGAAGGAATTGTTTGAACAGACTCTGGGGTGACTCAAAAATGGGAACTTTGTTTTCTGAGGAGAACTGATGAGTTGTTATTACTGGTACTAGGCTATATATTTATAGTCTAGATAAAAGTGGGTCAAGTTGTGGTAAGAGATAATGAATAAAAAGATAATAATGAATAAAGAAATTTTGAATAAAATTTGAGAGACATAAAAAACAAGTTCTCGTAAAATAATTGACTATACTGAAATCTCAGTCTCTTTTAGTCATGCAAGAAAAATTAATCAAGATGAAACACTTTTTATAAGTCACAGATAACATGAGGTGTTAATTCATACTAATCAAATACTAATATCAGAAAATGGACCAGAAAAGAGAATAATCAAACAATAGAACTAAGAGTTTGTAATGAAAATAAAACTTAGTATATAAATGTTGTATTCTGGCCTAATCCAGGTTGATATAAGAAGATTAAAAACAAAAGATTGAATTTTTGGGAAGGAGGAACTGAAGAAAATTCAACACATACACATTTGAAGATTCTGGAGAATGGAGAAAGAAATATATAATTACTGTTGGCAGGCATACAGGTGGCAGGTATAAAGTAGTTACAGATAAAACTCCTGATATCAAAAACTTAGCAACATGTGGCTCCAGGAGCCAGTGCCTCTTGCAGAGGGTCTCTCAATGTTCCCTGATCTACTGCAGAAGATTCAGATGCAATTTTGGGGTTAGAGTTATTAGATGTAGGGTTTCTATTGGCAAGGGTTTGAATCAAGGATTTTTGATTGGCTTGGTGGGACTCAGCTGTGGATAATTTGATATGACTGGGAATCTTGGGTGATTTTTTGCAGTTGGCTGGCCTTAATCCGTCTTTCTGAGAGTTAGAATTGTCTGGATTGATCCTACCATTGGATGACTGATATGTGGTGTGGGAGAACTTATATACAGGAGGTGAAGCACTGAAGCTTAGCCGGCAGCACGGGTTCAGCGGCAGACTGAGGAAGGGTACTTACCAAATTTCACCAGACATTTTGCGGGGAACGCACAAGGGCGCAGAATGCAAAATTCTATAGTTGGCGCGGGCAATTGGTTGAGCGGACAAGGGCCGCTTCAGTATGCACAAAGTTGGAGGAACCGGGTGGAACCACGGGGTTTGGGGCACCTGTCCTGAAAGCAAAGAAGGGGCAGAAGGAGCGGAGGCGTACGCGGGGGCAACAGACAACTGCAGGGGTCAACGGGGTATAGCAGTTGGGGGAAGGCTGTGGTGCAATGCAGAACTATGGAGAAAGGCAAGTAGGGTTTCAGGGACAGTACCGGGGATTGTGGGACATGACTGGGGGAGGACATTGTATAAATAGAGTGTTTTAGTAGAGTTGGGGGATCTTATCTTATCTTATCATTGAAGTAGATAGCTATCATCTTCAGCGCACATAAGAAATCTCTTTAGTTATCAACTCTCTTAGCGACTTTCAGCATGTGCAGACAAGCAGAACTGTGAAGGGCATCATCAGGAAGATGACACAAGAGGAACAGTCCCCTTGCTGAGTATAAGGTGTTGCAGGGAATCCAGTTAGTCATCTGGTAACAGCTGTTTATTCCACAGAGGAAATCAAAGAACTACTGTAACCAACCAGGAAGAAGGGAAACCAGAGCAGAATGTACCTTCTCTGTCATTGGGGTCACCTTTATTTCCACAGCGGCAGTGAATGCCTTCTTTCCAGCAATTGATTTCACAATAATATTCTTTTTGGCCACAATCAAAACTTGGGTAGCATCTTTCTTCTTAGAAAGATTCTTTTTGGAAGGATCATGCTTCTTGTGATGGCAAGGATTGAACACATCTGAATTGGATTCCTCTTCTGACTTGGTGTCACCTTCTGACTTGGCATCATCTTCCAACTTGGTTTCCTCTTCTGACTTAGATCCCACCAAAAAATTAAACTGGATATTTTGGTTTGGGAATTTGAGACATTTGAGGCAGCTTTTAGTTTTCTACAATGGTAATTTGTTTGAATTTTTCCCTCATGCAAACATGCTATCATTCCTTTTTTTTACCTCATGCAGCAGGTCTAAGTGCTGATGTAAGTTTCTGGGCTGAATATCACAGTAGTTTTCCAAGAAATGGAGCTTCATTTTTTTTTTCTTTATCTGTGAAGCCATGTTTTTACCGGGCCAAGCCCAACAAAGTCTGTTCGCACTTGCAAATCCTAAGTTTATCCAGCAAGAGAGTTAGTTTTATGAATGCATCACAGCCACACAAGGTTATACAGTGCTTACATACAACTGTGGGCCAGCAATGCTAAAAGTAGTGGTAGTGTAGCGTAATTTTAGGTTTTTTAGCTACACTAACCAAAAGTTACTTAGCTGAAAATTTGGGCAGCTAACTCTAAAACAAATAGTGGTTAGTGTAGTGTTAGTGCTACTTCCAAGAACTAGTTAACACTACATGAAAATCATTGTAGCAGTTTTGAAGCAGGTGTAGCGGGAATAAAAGCTATGCTAGCATTTAGTGTGGTATTCTCAGCTATGCTATCAGATAGTGTGGAAATTTTGAAATTTACACTAAATGTGAGCATAATAAGTTGGCCTGTAACGTTTTGTGCTCTTGAACTATTTTCATTCTTGTATTTTCCTTCTTTGCTAACCTGCTTGATGGCATATGATGACTGATACAGCCATGGGTCACCAGGAAGATTCTCAGGTTCCTAGTGTCAAACCATATCCCCCAATCATCACATTTCACCAATCAGGATAGTAAAGAAGAAGAATAAAAGAAATTACAAAGAATAAAGCAAGAATTTAATAATATAATTTTGAGCAAGAATAATATTAGAGAAAACCATACCATCTTTTCCCATAGTTTTGTGATGAGGGTGACATTGATTATATATTTTGCAGTTCCTAATAGTATAGCAGGAGTGAAAAATTCCCCTGTCTGAGGTCAAAGCTGGTCCCCTCTGCTCAATTAGGATCCTGTACTTGCACAAGTAAAGCAATCAAAAAGCTCTACTTGTGTGAGTAAAGCAAATCAAAATACTCTTTTAAATCCTGTACTTGTGCAAGCACAGCATCAAAACAGCTTATTTCTGTGTTTTTTTTTGTTTAATTTCTATCTTTATTTATTTAATTTCTTCAAAAGAAATTGTTTTGCAGTGTGGCTTTGAAGCTCATAAAAAAATCTACAGTGGCTTTCTGAGCCGTCCATTTGGCCATTCCCACCCAAAAAGCAGCTGCATTTGGCCTGAAAGTTTATGATTAATTCCTTATTTATCCCCCAAAACAATAAAAAAATGTGTATCCAGTTCTGCGTTTCTTTTCCGTCTTTTCTCTATCCAATGTTTGGATATGCATTCCTTTCATTTCTGTGGGAATTGGGATTTCTGTCTAATCAATTTCCACTTGAATAATACATCCTGCACATATGGAAATTGGTGAAACAGTAATCAGAATCCCCATCAGAGAATGAGAAGAAATGATTATTTAACTCCAAGGAGGGCAGGTAAAGTGGGAAAAGAAATGCTTCAACATGATTCATGGAAATAATGATTTAAAATAATTAAAGTCTCAAAAAAAGACAATTTGTGCAAGGGAAAAACTTTCAATGTTCCCACATCCTTTTATTTGCCCAAGCACATCACCACAACTATTGATAAAACAAGCAGGGATATAATCCACCCAAAAGATTCTGTTCAGATTTTTCACTCAGCTGGCTCTAAAATTTTGATCCTGTTTTCAATTCAAACACAAAAAAGAAATTGGATTTCTCTGCTAACAGCTTCAATGCAGCAGGATTTTACCTGTTGAGGCCATAAAAACAGCTTTTATGCAGAAGCCATGTTAGCTGGTGAAATTGACAGTTTAAGTGCCAACACAATGCACTATTTGAGCATAGTTTAGTGGGAAAAAATTAAGCTAACAGCTAACATTTAGCAGGAAAAAATTAAGCTAGCAGCTAACATTTAGTGGGACAACATTCAGCTAACAGCTAAATTTTAGTGTAGGGTAGGGTAGCATAGATCTGATTTGGCTACTCTAATGGGAACTTCAATATGTGTTAGCGGCAAAACAATTAGGCTACTTGTTAGTGATAAAATTATAAGTGATGAAGGGGGAGAAGATTGTTGAACAGACTCAAGGGATACTCAGAATGGGGACTGGTTAAACTGAGGAGAACTGATGGTTTTTTATTGCTTGTACTAGGCTATGTATTTATAGAATAGTTACAAGTGGTCAATTTGTGGTTGATAACTGAATAATAGATAATGAATAATAATGAATAAAGAATAATAAATATCAATGTAAGAAGATGGGAAAATATCAATTTAATGTGAGTCTTACTAAGTCAATAAAAAATAACTACTAAAACAGGGATCAAAGTCTACATGTGTGTGTTAAGTTATTGGAAAATAGTATTATGAGTCAACAACAAAAAGAGTCAGTCCAACTAATCATATCAATTATCATTCATATATTAATGGTCTTTTGGGGATGAGGAGACAGAATTCCAACAGTTAGAATAGCGGTTATTTTCCAAAGCTAACACTACAAGAAATTTTGATGCAAAATTTCTTGCTACACTAACTGTTAGTTTAGCAGAGTGTAGCATCAGCTAACACTACAAATTGTCTGTCAACAAAAAAGCCGCTACACTAACAGTTACAGGTAAAATATTGTAGTGTAGCATAGTGGTGTGGAACTACCCTAAGGCTAGAATAGAGCTTGGAAGGGATATGTAGAACTACACTAGCACTAATGTAAGTTAAGACAAAGGTGCTGATATAAGAGCTGCCTTCCTGACTAATGCTGATGGGGAAGAGTGTAACACTAAGAATAAAGTAAAAGGGATGGCTTTTGTATTTTAATCTTAGACTGACTAGTACTAATAAGCTGACTACTATTACCTCTGAGGTATGGGGAGTGTTGAGGAGGAGTTGTGTGGATAAATGGTTTGTATAAAAGGTTTAATGGCAAGGATATCTAAAAATGTCTAGGTAAAAAGTGTCTTTGATTAAATTGAATCTAATATTTGGGGTAAAAGGTCATACAGGTTTTATGTGGTATAAATTTCATAGTGGTAATACTACAACATCAGTGGAGTATTTATATATGAGGGTCATTCAAGAGGGGAACAAATGATTAGCACAGTATTACAAAATATGATGATGAGCAATGACTACTTTAGCATTAGTGTTGAACAACAGTAGAAAAGTGTAATGGTTAAGTGAAAGTATGTAGTAATGATGAGCAATAGTTGTAGATTATGTAAGATGTTTTATTTACTGAATATTAATGATTTGGATGATGTAAGCCATTTTAAAAGAAAAGAAAAGAATGCACCAATGAAAAAGAAAAACAAAGAAATGAGGTGTGGCTAAATTTCTAATAACTCTTAGACTACTAGAACATGGGAAATTTAAGGTAAAAACTGAGGTGTAAAAAAGAGCTTTTGAGCAGTGAGGATGAGACAGGTCAAACAGGGAGTAAAATTTTTGGTGCATTTTTCAAATTAAATATGGGGTGTGTGTAAAGTACTTCAATAATACAAGGGGGGAAAGGTGTATCATCATGAGTAAACAAAATAAGGGGAGCTCTTTTATCCAATGGGTTATACAGGAAGTGATGATCCTGGCAGTATTTATAAAAGTGAAGAAAGATTAGCCAATGTAACTAGAAAACATGGTATGTAAGGAGTGTAATTTAAGTAGTAACCAAGCAGATTATCATGACAGAAGGTGTAACTAGGTAATATAAATGAGTTTGGTGTACAAACTTAACCCAAGGAGGGTATGAAAATATTCAATGTATGTAATCACCAGGAAAAAACTATTGTCACTTGTCTGCAAGTGATGTATCAAAGTACAAAGGTCCCTATAGATTTGTCCTGGTGAATATTTGTGTTTTATGTATGCACTGTTTATTTATTACTAAATTACCTTGTTTTGTATATTATGGTGCTGTTTTACTGGTAAGGTTATATGTTTGTAAGGGGTAATTTTATAAAAAAATTAATAAATACTGGAACAAAGGTAAATTAGGGGTACTGTAAGTGAGTGACTAGGCGTAAATTTATACGTAGATTCCTATTTTGGAAAAATAATGAAGTATATTTAAAGACAAATGTAAGTTGTTAATAAATGTGTGTGAAAAGGTATGAATTCCCACAACATGTGGAATTGACTGGCTGTGTTGTGGTTTTCTAAGATCATATTGAGAAACATGTGGTCAAGGGGTGACCCACACTAAGATGGTACTTTTTGGATTTTCCAAAGCCAATACATAATGACCTTCAGCATCATGGAAAAAAACCATCAATTTTAACTTCAAAGAATTTAGACATTTGGTTCAGGGCCAATTTCAGATAGTGATGCTAATTATTAGCAAGATGGAGTTACATCAGCCTCATTTTTATTTATCCAGTTTTTCAACATTTTTGAAGTTATCTTTGGGGAGAGAGATGGGGGAGAGAGATGATTGTGTTCCTTGCCATTTGTCCTGCACCTGAAGGGGCATGGGTAGAATCTCTGGTCTTGGAGATTGGATTGGTGTTGGACTCATTCAAAGCAATGAGATAATTGATTTGTCTATATTTATGTTTTTATTGGGAAATTTTTAAAACCATAGCTGTTTGAACTCTTTGCAACCACAAGCATGACAAACTAGGAGAAAGGGAAAAAAAGGCAAACATGAATATCAGTATAAAACAAATAAGTTACAAAGCAGGACCAAGCACAGGAAATTTTGCAAACATAATTTTGGGGGACCCTGTGAGGTTTACATTACATCACCAAAAAAGAAGATTACAACAATTTGGAAAAATACAGGTGGAGAGTTCTGTAAATTATTTGTACTGATTTAATTAATATACTTTCATACCAACCCAACTTACAGAGTGTTATATAGTTTATCAAAGTGCCAGGGAAAGAGGATGAGTCTCAAGGAAAATCTTCAAAGATGTTTTTTGAGGATAACTTTGAGTCAAAGGAGTTCAAGGATATCTTTGAGTAAAGAAGATAAGACTAGTATGAAATCAGTGGAGACTCAGAATACAATCAGGTTGATTTCTGATGGAATTCTCAGTAGTAAATGTAAAACAATATGATATTAATTAACTGAGGAAAAGAGAAATAGATAGAAAATTACAAAGGTATTCATAAGAGGGAAAGTTATTGTGAATTGAAATTAGTAGACAAGATTAAATGAGACCAAGACTAATGATTGGGTATGTACTCAGGAATAGAGTTACAAAGATGATTTAAGATACATTTGTGAAATGAAATACCCAATGATCAAATTAAGATGAAAAAAAATCTTTGAGTCTGAGGGTAATGATTTCCAAGTAAGAGGGCTAAGTACAAGACTATTAGAAGGGTTATGACATTTGAATGTCATAATACAAACAGAAATAGATAGAATCCAATTGGCCTGTTCACATAGGGACTGCTGACTGATGGGACTTAAGATTCCTGATTATTGATGGATACAATCAATTTGAATTCAAATTTAAGGCCCTCTGTGAAAATTCCTAATTCGTGTCAGCATTTACATCTTAAATAAAATTCAGGCCGCCACTCATCACATCTTGTTATTTTCTTCATTATTGTATGCAATGACATGTGGATGTTAATTGGCCTGTTTCTGCGCTGCTTTATTTTCACAAAAGTAGTCTTGACCACTTGGATCTGATGTCCACAACTTGATTGTAATTTTACATTGTGACCTACTTTGTTGGCTCAGTTTGCCGCACCTTCTGCGAATAGGGCAGCTGGGAATTTTGCAAGAACAACATGCACTTGGCTTCCAGTGGAAATAGCCAAGCTCCTGCGAGCATAATTAGATGGGTTTAGGGGATCCAGTCAAGCCAGAAAGATACCTCCCTTGGATCCATGTTTTATCAGTTGAGATCAGCCTACCTAGACTTGGTTATGTGGTCATACTGTAGCTTACGTCTGACAGGTAAAAGCTCAATATACAGGTTTCTAGGGGTGAGAGGTGACCAAATCAATGGTATGGGGCAGAGATAGATTAACAAGAGTGAACATGAGGACTAATGATTCATTCGTTGATTCAAATTGGCCATTAAGCAAGACAGAGAGAAACAAAGAGAAAACCCCAATGAGAAGATTAGATGGAGAATGCTGTTTTTCGTCATCGTATATGGTCAGTAACCATCCGGATAAAGCACCGACAGGACACATGGGTTTATTAGCTGATGTTTATCAAGTATCTTTGAAAACAGTGAAATATTTTTTTTAGGTTTTGAAAAAGGCTTAGGTTGATAATAGTCTTTGGCTACGTTAGAAATAAAGAGACGATAGGATTGAAGGAAAGCACGAGACGTGCGATGAGATTGGTTACAGAAACGGTGTTGGGTTCAGAGTCTTTCAATCAATGGAGAAGGACAGCAAGACGAATTCAACCTCTCGGAGCTGGAGTTGGTAAATCGGATCGGGTTCCTCAGAATAGACAGTCACATAAGGCCTCTTCGGCACAGCAGCTAGTAGCGAAAGCCGAGACAGCGTGTCAGCGAGGTAGTTTGAGAGTAGGGGCGCGTGTCATTCGCTTGGTTTGTTTGGAAAAGCTTACCAGAGACAGGCACCAGCAAGACAGGCTAGACAGCCGGTACCACCACTACCACTCTTCTTTGCAGGAGGCTGCTGAACGTAGACCTAAAGATCGACGGATTATAGTCAAGCGTGAATTGGAACATCACCCTGGGATATATTCAAGAAAAAAAGAACCGAGGAAGTCTTGAGAAGTGTGCTTACTGCTGGTTGTTGTTGAGGGTATCCATATGGCTGCTGTTGCGCCGGGTAGCCTTGGGGTGGCCCACCTGGTGGCGGGTAGTATCCTCCCTGCTGTTGCGGTTGGCCGTATCTGTTGGTCAAGAAAGTTACCAGTGTTTAGAACATCGTTCGACGCTGAAAAGAATGAATAGGTCATGTCTTACTGGGGCTGTTGAGGGCCTTTGCTGTGTGGATTGATAGGTTTGGTCGTAAGATAGACGAGTAGAAAGGGGTCAGTCGAGATCGCGCCAGGAAGAGGTAAAGTGGATGAGGAAGACACTCAACTTGTAGTAATCGTTGGCAGACATAATGGTAGAGGTTCAATTGGGATGTGTTAGAGATGAATGGGATAGGATGGTGATGATAATTGGGAGTGGTTGGTATCTTTGAGGAGGTGGGTGTGTGCTGCTGGGGGAGGGGGTTTTCTATTCCTCTTGGTGATGGGCGGTGTGATGGGTCAATTGAGGTTTGCGGTGCAGGAGAGGAGTCAGTAATCAGACAGGCGGGACGGACTGAAGTATGGACTTAGCGTAAACCCATACAGACATATCCTCTGCTTATCTAATAGCTGCTGCTCCTGTAACACATAAACTTTCGACCCCTCCAACATGGCACATCCAACAATGCCAGCGTGGCAGCGCAAATGGGCAAATGGTTGGTTACACAGGACCCACGCTTGTATGGTGTTAAGCCACTTTGGACATCTCCAGAACCTCACTCCCGCTCAGACATTGGTACTTCATCCGGTGGATTCGGAATCCAGGCGGCAGCGCGCGACCAGGGGGGACAGACGCCGTCCAGACACTCCCCAATTCAAGGAACTGTTCAGAAATTGTATGAACCGCTCGCTCTGACTGAGCGGCCATATTTGGAAATCGACATCGGGAATCGCATTAATGCTGGTTGGTTGGCCTCACACCCTCCAAACATAAGCTATGTATTCTGCCAAACAAGTACATATTTATTTAAATACACCAAGTAGGATGAACATATCCCAGCGTTGTAAAAAAGCCCAGCAGACTATGTAGAATTTCAATTGGCAGGCCTGCTCGAGCTCTTCCGGGGGGGGAGTTGATGTGATGATGATGATCCTACATATACGATCTTCCATCCAAACAGCCGACTTCCTTAACGACCTCCATAAAACTCCACTAATCATGACCATCAGGAATCCGTGATAAGCGTGGGTTACACCACGGCCACACTGTTACGGTTGCACATCGAAATCAAATCGCAGTGGCCCAAAGTTTTTCTTTTTACATGAAGCCTTTGAAGATTTTTCGGAGAAAATTCGAAGCCCTAGTACATAGAAGCTGAGATGAAAAAGAATCAAAAGAATTACTTCTCTGGGACAGATCAACCCTTGCTCCCAGACCACAAGATTTTTTACATCTTATCGGAATACACAACAGGAAAGCAGAAAAAAATCATGTGTCTTAGCAATAGTATGTAAATGATGAGCCCAAAGATCAGCTCATGTCACCCGTTGAGCTAATGATTTCCCATCTCCAGGTTCCTTCTTTTCCCAAAAATATTATAAGTTGGTACAATATGAGGAAAGCCCCATGCATTTATAAAGGGGTGACTTTATAGTATCACCTCACACCCCTTTCTTATCTCCACCACTACTTCTTGTCATTTCATTGTACCTGGAGCTGTTATCTTCCTACTTGTGTAACTATCAACATCTGAATTTTTAATCATTCATTTTGGCTCTTACAAATCCCTTAATTAATCTTTGCAAGTCAAACTTCAATTCTTCATCTCACACACCACCAATCTTAACCTTGGCCGCATCAATACTTCATCCGCTCTTACATATGTTGTTTCAACCAGACAATTTATTTTACCCGCTCATCAAAGACCTGTTTGATGTTGTTCCCCTTCCTTTCACCTACCAGCATCCAGTACCCTTGTGCCATGTGCATGGTCCAACACATGGGGGAATAGCTCCCTCTTTTCCAACAAATCCATATTTGTTCACAATTCCAGGACACTCTTCAGACAAAGCCCAGATGTTTGTTCAAGCTATGCAGGCAGCTGTGTTCTGGACCTGCCAGAATTAATGCCAGAATGATGTACCATCCAACCAACCAAGGTCCAAGAAACCTGATTGTCCACCCAGATACTACTTTTGCCTTGACTATTTCTGCCCACAACATGGCTATCATCAAACTGAGCCAAACTCACACAAAAAAATAACCTTCAAGGAAGTGTGGTTGTTCTTCTCAATTCAGCATTCAGCACCATGTTGCAACCAACTCTTTAAGGGTTTTGTGCTTTTGGGATCACAACCACAATCCATACTCTCATGAAGACATGAAGCTTTCCTGATCCCCCAAGGTTGTAATTTATTGGCTGACTGAGAAAGTAGTTTCAGCTTTGGGATGGAATGACATCCATCAGCTTTTGCATTCAACTGATCTCTTTAAAGCAAGTTATAACATCTTACCATCACACCTCAACATTGGCTACATAAATTTTGATTTGTAAATGAACATGTAGCTTGACAATAATTCACTGGTACACGAGGCCAACTAAATAAAGTATGACCAGGTGCAACATCTAATCCTGACCCGTTGCATGAACCTGGCCAAGCAAGATCCATATGTTTTCAAATCCCTCTTGCTATGGGGTAACCATTTGCAGTCCAAAGGTTGGTATACTTACACTCCTTCTCTGACCAACTCTTCCAACTTTGTCTTTGAATTTCAATCACCCTGGCAGAGGGAGATGATGCACATCCATGGTCAAAGAATTCTCCTCCTTGATGCTACACACAACACAGTCAAAAATTACTTTCTTTGCAATGGTAGGAAAGTCAGCCTTTACACCTTCATGATCCGTGATCCCATTGTAGGAAAGAGGCTTCTGGTTCTCTGGAAATTTACTGCATTACTTTCCAAGTAAGTCCATCATAACCTGAATTGACTTTTGTTATCTGTTGCATTGTACATGTACTGAGACCTGACTTTATTTTGCAATATCTCTAGAGAACCTCTTGAGATGATTCTAGAATGGTGTTGAAACTCAATGCAGCTTGTTCCTGATGCCATCATGAGTGTTTGTGCATTGGCTATCAAGGGGGAAGGAAACACAGTCTATTTGGACCTTGTGGAACAGGCACCAAAACATTATTGGTGCTTATTTCATTTCATGAAGGAATTCAACACCCAGGAAGTCTTCCACTTGAAGAGCTTCTCCTCTGAGGCTATATTGGACGGGCGTTGATAGGCGCACACCAATTTGTTTTGGCATGCGGGTCCCATACACCATTTTTTGTTGGCATGCGGGGCCTACACGCCAAAAAGAAATGGTGTGTGGGAGCGCACACCATTTTTTGGTGTGCAGGTCCCACACACCCTTTTTTTTGGTGTGTAGGCCCCGCACACCAAAAAAAAAGGGTGTGCGGGTCCCACACGCCAATTTTTTGGTGTGTGGGATAGCTCACGTAATTGAACCGGTGGACCTGTTTGATTATGAGAGCAAGTCCCCACACACCAAAAAATTGCCGGCCAGCAGGAGGTCCTCCCGGCCGGCAAGGTTGTATAGCCTTGTCAGCCAGGAGGAGTTCCTCCCAGCCAACGAGGTTATACAACCTCATCAGCCAGGAGGAACTCCTCCTGGCTGACACGGTTGTATAACCATGTCAGCTGGGAGGAGTTACTCCCGGCTGACAAGGTTATACAACCTCGACGGCCGGGAGGAACTCCTCCTGGCCGACGAGGTTGTATCCTCCTGGCTGGCCAACAAGAGTTCCCACACGCCAATGTTTTGGCGTGTGGGGACTTGCTCTCGTAATTGAACCAGTCCACCGGTTCAATTACTTGAGCTATCCCACATGCCAAAAAATTGCCCTGTGGGCACCTTTTTTTTTGGTGTGCAGGGCCTACACGCCAAAAAAAAGGGCGTGTGGGACCCGCATGCCAAAAAATGGTGTGCACTCCCACACACCATTTCTTTTTGGTGTGTAGGCCCTGCACGCCAAAAAACATGGTGTATGGGACCAGCACACCAAAAACAATTGGTGTGCCGGTTGGTGTTGGTGTGCGCCTATCAACACCCATATTGGACTTCTATCAAGTTCTCTACCTGGTTGAATACCCCCAAAGCCACATGGCTGTGTTTCTGATCAAGTGGCAATCTTTCAAACCTGCTTTTGCAGTCTATGTTGATGATCAGTGGAACTGTAACATTGAGGATTGGTTGATTTTCTACCGTACAGTACACAATCATCTAGTTTTACATACCTCATCTCAATTTTCTACCCTGGGTTTTTCTCTTTTTGCTTAACAAACGCAGACTGCCCATAAGGAAATACACACCAAAAACTACAAAGAGGCATGGCACTGTGTCCTCAAGACAAATTACATCAAAGGGAAAGAGCTTTGGCGGATAGATGAAGTGGTCCAGATCTTTTGTTATCAGGTGGAGCCCACATACCACAGGTTTTCACTTTTAGTTGAGACTGGCTTTCAGGGTAAATAATCTAATAAATTCCAGTGTTGGGCTAGTCCAAGCCAATGGGTAAACTCCTGAGCACCTTGTGCTAATGGTAGTAAAGATACATCAATTCCCCCATTATGTAATAGTCTGAACTTGACCTCTTGGTTAAAATATATACATACCAAACTGATTGTATTGTTTTTCCTTTGATCATGTATCCACAAAAGTTCCTCATCAGCTCCTCCAAGAACCCCACCCTCAACTTGTACATTGTTTCTTACAAACAGGACTCAGGTGTTATCAAAGTGCAGGTCAATATATGTACTTGTGCCTATTTCTTACGGTTTGGAAGTTCATGCAAGCACATGCACTATCTTGCTTGGGTCAGCCATTGGATAGTTGTTGAGCAGCAAGTTGCACCCATCACAGCAACACACTCCATACCATCAACATCATTTGCTATCAACTCACAGATAGACAATCAGGAAGTTGAATCCAAAATTGAGGTAGTTAATGGATTACAGCACAACAAAAATTCTGGTAAGCAACACTATGTAGAAAGTTATTCAAGATCAGGGGCTTGATAAATGAATGCCCCTGGAGCACGCCCACGCCAGGGGCACACCAATTGTGTTTGGCATGTTTTGACCCCCCCCCCCCCCGCAAGCCCATTTTGGCGGGTTTGGTGGGCACTCCAATCCACATTGGTGTTTATAGTCTCACATAGGACATAACCCATGGCCAATTGGAGATGGCTTGGTGTGCTGGAAGGCACACCAATCAATACACATACACATATGTATGTTGGTGTGCCCGCTGGCACACCAACCAATAAAAATACATATGTGTATGTGTATTGGCTGAAACCAGAAGAAATGTCCAAGTTGGAAATCACTGCTGATGTCAGCAGGCCAGAAACCTCATGGCCAGGGAGGAATTCCTCCCCAGCCATGAAGTTATACACCCTCATTGCCAGGGAGGAATTCCTCCCTGGCCATGGGTTATGGCCCATGGGAGACTATAAGTCTCCCATGGGCCATAAGCCAGGGTGTTGTGGAAATCAAGGCAACCCCAATTTCAGAAACGGTATGTTCCGCCTTGGATGCCCTTCTTCCTGATTTGTTCTGGTGATTCTTTGATTTCCACTGCGGAATGAACAGCTGTTAGCAGATGACTAACTGGATTCCTTGAAACACCCTATACTCAGAAAGTGGAAAGTTCCGCTTGCTTTTGCCTTCCTGATGATGCCCTTCACAGTTAATTTTTTGCTTGTCTGCATGTGTTGTATTCAATAAGAGTTGAAGTAAAAGAGTTTCCTTTTACGCTGATGACAATAGCTATCTATTCTGATGATAAGATAATCCCCCTTAAACTCTAATAAAACAACTCTATTTATACAACACCCCCCTGTCATGTCCTGCAACCCCTGTTACTGTCCCTGGAACCCTACTTGCCGGTCTACCTGATTCCGCATCACACCACAGTATGCCCCCAACTACTATACCCCTTTGACGGCCACAGTCAACAGTTTCCCCTGCGTCCGCCTCTGCTCAATTTGTGGGCCTGATCCCTGTGACTCCACCCAATCCTGCCTTTGTTGCCAGCCCTTTTCCGCCCAACCAATTGCCTGCGTCAACTAAAGAATGTTGCATGCTGAGCCCTTGTGCTTTCCCGGCAAAATGCCCCGTGACATTTGGTATGTACTGTCAGAATTCCTGTATACTTCTCCGCTCACATCTCTTTCATACTCTTTTCTCCTCCCACTCTTTTCATCTTATCCATCATACTGTATGATGCTCTTCAACTTATTCCATCAAAATCACTTGATGTACTTCCATTACAGAGTTGTAATGCGTTTAAGTTTTTCCATTGTTTACCATTACAATGTTTTATTCCATTGTTAAGTTACAATGCCACCTTTCATCTGCTAATTAGTTATTAGCATATGTTTATATTAAATTAGTTGGCTCAACCACATGTTCAACTCCCTGTAGTAGTCTACTTAAACTGACCAAATTTCAGTGGTAATTAATTATCAAGTCTGAGCCCTTAAAATTTGCCTATTATGTCAAGCTCCTTGTTCCAATCAAGTCCCTCAAGATTGCCCCCTCTTTTCCGCATTAAACTCTGAAGGTGAAATCCTAACATGTACCCCCTTCCTCTGTCTGCTGCTGAGCCCCCGGTTGCGGGCTCAGCTTCAGTGCTGCACTACCTGTATATAAATACTCCCACAGCGTGCGGGCCCACATGTATATTGGCATGCAGGGTGGGCTGCCATCAAGCACACCAACCAGGATTGGTGTGCCTTTGAAGCACGCCAATCCTGATTGGTGTGTTTGAGAGGTACACCAAGGCGTGGGCACTGGGTGTGCCTCCCATTGGTGTGCCTTGAAACACGCCAACGGGTAGTGGTGTGCCCGCCAAACCTCCCAAAATGGGCTGGCGGGGGCGTCAAAACACGCCAAAACCAGTTGGCTTGCCCCTGGCATGGGCCTGCATTTATCAAAGCCCACAATTTCATTGAATTCACACATCAGAAAGAGAAAATTTACTGCCATCAATCCATTAACCCAATCACAACACTCAAGCTCTCACAAATTCAAATGAAAAAACATCAATAAAACTTACTCGGCCAATGGGGAGTATATCCCAAATGCTGCCAATCAGTCCCAACGGACTCACAGACCATTGAAATCTGGGATGGCAGATTTGAACAGTGCTGTACAGGCAATGCAAACAGTGAAGTACTGGCAAGAAATAGCTGTGGAAATGCATGATTTTAAAGACCTCTGTCATTCAATCTTGAGGATTATAGAGGAGAAAACTTCTGGAATAATTTATAAAGAATCTATATCATTTTCTGGGATGAAAGATACTAGTCTTATGAATCAAATGCAGATGGAAAGCTTGATTGGATCAATTCAAGGTGTTGGCTGGGCAGAAACAAAAAGAGTAAACAATTTTTTAAGCAGCAAGAAACATGTCAAGGCTTTTGTGATCAATTCATTGGAGCTGGCAATGGATCTATTCAAGGAAAGAGCTTTTGAGTTGGTTTGTAATCTACAGGAAGGGGGTATAATAGCAGAGAAAACACAGAATTAATACTAGGTTGGATCAAACTTTTCCTCAGAAATAGCCCTGTCTTTATAATTTTTTCCTGGTTCTATATTCATCATGGCAAATATACAACTTGTCCTGTGTTTTCTGGGTTACGCAGGTGGTTTTCTATGCTAGTCTTGGTCATCAAACCTTACATACACCTTGCAGATGGTGCAGTTTGCTCATCTGTAGTACAATTGCATCACTATATGTTGTTATTGTTGCTCTATATAAATACATACATTTGTCTCAATGGAGACTTTTATAAGTTGATGATCATTGACCCGGTCATCTTTTCAATGCCTTTTTTTAAATTTTTTGGGGTGTATTCAGTCTTGCCTAGTAGAACCTTTGAAGATAAATTGGGGTGTTGATAAACACACACCCCTGGCGCACGCCAACCCCCATTGGTGTGTTTTCCAAACATTGGCGTGTTTGGCGGGCACACCAAAGTTTGGCCTGCCCATGGCCAATCCTTGGTGTGCCTTGTTAGAGGATAATAGAGCTGAGGAACTGAATCAGAGAACAGTGAACAGAGAGGATGGAGACGGGTAAGAGGAGGAGAGCTATACCTGTGGTGACAGAGAGTAAAAAGAGGATGAATTACTTATGAAATAATATAAAGAAAAGGAGACAAGTGAACAAACCTGAGGAACTGAATCAGAGAACAGTGACCAGAGAGGATGGAGACGAGTGAGAGGAGGAGAGCTATACCTGTGGTGACAGAGAGTAAAAAGAGGATGAAGAAAAAAAAGAAGAGAGAGAGAAATACAAGGCATAGACTAAATACAATAATAAAGTTAGGCCCAGTAGTTTCCAACATTAAACCCCCTTTTGTTCCACATCTTTAATATGCCTGCCAAACATGCCAATTACATTGGTTTGTTTGGAAAAAACACCAACTATGGGGTATCCATTGGCGTGCTGGCGGGCATGCCAATGGATGATGTCAGAGATGTCCATCTTGGCCATCTCTGGCTTCAAGGTTATACAACCTCATTGCTGGGGAGGACCTCCTCCCCAGCCATGAGAACTCCTCTCCGGCCATGAGAGCTCCTCCCCGGCCATGAGGTTGTATCACCTCTTCAGTGGGGAGGAGTTCCTCCCCGGCCATGAGTTTATACAACCTCATCGCCGGAGAGGAACTCCTCCCCAGCCATGAGGTTGTATAACCATCTGATGAGAGACTATAAGTCTCCCATAGCCCATGTCTTATGGCGTATGGGAGACCATAGGCCTGGGCGTGTGGGCCCACCTGTGTATCCATTGGCGTGTGGGTGGGCCACCAAGAAGCACACCAATGGGGATGGGTGTGCTTTCAAAGCATGCCAATCCCCATTGGTGTGTTTGACACACACACCAACAGATTGGACAATGGTGTGCCTTGAACCATGCCAATGGTGTCAGCCTCCCTGATGCCAAGGACAAGTCCTTCTAGCTACAGGTGGTGCAAGGATAGATGGAAAGAGTTATATAAACTCTGGGTAAGGTAAAAAGTTACAATTCCCAAAAGATATGGGGGAATTGTGATGTAAAAATTGAGAGAAAATAGGTTAATAATTATATTAAATAAATTTAATATAATTAAAAACCAGAGGGGCCTGATAAATCAGGGGTGGTTTAGATCCCTCTAAGGTATCTTACAAATAAATGCAGAGGATTTAGGTACCTGGAACACTGGGGCCTGTTGGAACAGGGGTGGTTTAATCCCAGGAATGGAAATGGGAGAATATCTTCAAGAGAAAGGGTTATTACTTACTAGTAATAAACCTTGAGGGATCTTGGGGATATTCTGGGTGGAACTGGACAGTTTGAAGCGCTTGGATGGATGGATGGTGGAGCTTGATGGGCACTGTGAAGTTGTTGGGGAAGACAGGGCTAAAGAATAACTACTAAGAAGCTTACCAGACTGTGTTATAAAGACGTATATATCTAATAAGAAGTGGGTAAGGTTGTTAGTGGGTATTGGGAAGCATGAGGAGCCTTCTTTGGGCGGTTGAAGAGCTCCTTAAATAGTCTTGAGTTCCCTCTGGGGACCCTGTAGGTATTATTGGCCAACTTGTGGGACCTTTGGACCACATTTTGGCCATGTTTGCTTTCCTGGTGACGCTTCAGCAGCCCCTGCTTTGAATACAAGTCACCAATTGATTCTATTAATGTATTTTATTATTATTTATATATTTATACTGACTTACAATCTATAGTACATTAGTACTGTTTGTTATAGATTTAATACTAGTGGCTTATTTGTATTTATAATAAGCCACAGTATTGTTTGTACTGTTTCTTCACTCAATATATTTTAATTATATGTATAAATAAATAATACTATTCATTATATTTAATTATTTAGTCCCCAGTAATCTTCATTACATATGTAACATATGTAATGAGGTCACTGGGGCGTGTTTTTGCTGATTTGGGTGTACCTGAGTGACTGTGGAGTCCGCGTGCCAGCTGAGAGCCTGTAAGGGGCTTATTGCTTGCGCAGGGGCTTATATCCCAACTTTGGCGCGGGCTTTCAGTCACGCGGGTTGAACTTCAAGGTCTGCGGACTGCGGTACGCGGGGTTTGAGTAAAACACGGTGTATTTACACTATCTCCCCCAATTTACACAACACCTCATTTCCGTGACTGGAAATGGGGTTTAAGCATATGTGTATGTATATATAAGCATTAATTAATGCAAGTGCCTTTTTTAAAGGTGTTTGCTAATTTACATAGTGAAGGAGTGAGAATTAGGGGTACCTATGAGTGAGGTACCCTAGGTTATTTTTAGTGTAGATTCAGAATATCAAATAATATTTTAACTACTATTTGATAATCTACATATTTTTATAATAAGTTTTGTGGAAATATTGTGACAGGTTGCTCTGTCATAGTAGCAAGCTGACATTCCCTACCACCAAGATAGGTCTCCTGAAAAAAGAATTCACAGGTCTTTTCACAAAAAACTAGAAGAATATTCATGAGGATCTTTTTTGGATGCTCTATAGTTCCTGAGGTGAATAGCTCCATCAGGCATATTATTTTCTGTTAACCATTCATATTTATCTACTGATTGTCCTTATACCTAACCAGATATGGTTTTGTGTTGTTCCCTTCTATCTTAAAATATTTCATGTAATCTTAACTGTCCAGAAGGTGGTATATCCATCAGTGGGACATGTTGTAGGCTAATTGGTTCTTCTTCATTTCTTGTAGAGCATGGTGTAATCAGGCTACCAGGGAAAACAGGGTGTTTTCTTGATAATTTTTCTTTCAGTATCACTTCTACTGCATTTTTTACAATGTAGGTGCTTATTAGCAAAAATATCTGTTTCCTTATGAGCTTTATCCCATCTACTTTTTTTATACTCTACTGCTTCTTTTATTGGCATTATCATGTGTGACATATAACATGTCTCTAAACCTAGGAGATGTGGGATGTATGTGACTTAATTTAGAGTTAACGTGATCTTTGGGTTCTCTAGGGATCCATCAACTTTCTAACATATAAGGTACTTCTATTGTGGAAGAGTGTTTACTACTATTGTACGCTATGTCCAGAGCTGGTAATAGGTTGACCCAGTAGCTATCATAATTTTTAAATTCTAGCCCAAAGTTTCCTGAGAATATCTTTTAGTTTCCGGATCATTTCTTCAGATATTCCATCCGTTTGAGGGTGATTTTCTGGTTGATAACCCTAACTTGGTCACTAAAATATCATGTAGGTTATGCCAAAATTCTGAAGTGAACTTGGGGTCTCTATCACTTATTATAATTTTTGTGATTCCTACATCAGACATCATCCTGTTCCAGGAAAGCATGTCTACATCCATTGCTGTATCAGCCTTATGATTTGGTATAAACTTTGGAATATATATCTGCTACAAATAGTACAGAGTTATAAGAATAGTTAGACGCGTCACAATGTCCATGCTTACAATTTCCCACCTGGATGTAGGTTCTTAAATTTTCTGTAGCATGCCACAAATCTTACCTGTTTTTCAGCTAGAGTTCTGCCAAGTCACACAGATTTGGTCATTTTTGTTATATATATATATATGTTTTGTGGTTTTTTTTTTTCTTTTTTTTTTTTTTTTTTTTTTTTTTTTTTTTTTTTTAATCAACCCAGCAAGCTGTACTTTTTGAACATTTTTATTTCTTTTTGAAAAAATTCCTGATCCTATAACACAACCAGAAGCATGAATGTTCCTTCAGAATATGGTTGTAAGGGCATTTGGCTCTTGTGGAGCAGTGAGGGTATGAGAATATCTTTAATTGAGACAAACAAAAAACATTCTTTCATAACAAGCAATCCTTCAAAATTAATTCTTGTAACAAGAGGCTCTCAGTTAAGAATGTACAATGGAACATATGGTTTTACGCTCCTGATGATCATTTCACCTTAGTTTTGCAACAAGAATGAATCTAATCAGTTAATCAAGCTTTTTTTCATAGGTTTTAATGATAATTATGATAGATACATGCACATGCATGTAATAATTGTACCATTAGATAACTAGAGGAGTTATAATGAAAGAATTAAATACCAGTATCTTCCACTCACTTGGTTTGTTTCAAATAATGTAAAATTTGCTTTGTGATGGTCACTTCCTTCCTATAAAAGAGGTTTGATTATAAATGACTTTGTTTTCATTTTTATTCTTATTTTATTATTGTGTGCTTTTATTTTCATTTTATCAGCTCTGCATTTTATCATGTGATTAATTAGATTGAGGAGTATTCATACTGAGACATTGGTGTCATTGGAATTAGTCCGATAAAAAAGGTAGATAAAAGTTGTACTCTTGGGTTCGACAAAATTTTCTGCTCTGATATAATTAAACTCAGTAGCAAAGTGAACATTTGTAGACCAGTTATAACATGTAAAAAATCAATGAATTTGTTACTGGATTTGTCCAAACATTTCTATAACACTGCAGTTTATAGAGTGTAGTGGAAGAATCAGTCGGAAAGGCTCAATTTTTCAAAAACAATTCTCGGGGAAGGTTCTATGAATACCTATGATCAACGCGAAGAGAGCTGTCTGCTCGGATTTTGATTGCTTGAAAATCGAAGGCGGTATAGCCGATACAAGTATGGGATAAGTGCTTAAAGAGGGCTATGAAGGAGAGTTAACTATGTAAAAAGTGTTAAAATCGCGATTGCACAATGGGAATAGCTCATTTAGGTAGTCTTTTTTCAAGGTTAACAATTGTCTGATCCTTTCTGTAGCTGTTCCAATCACCGAGTTATAGTTTCTAACATGTTCGCTTGGACTGTTAAGAATATCTGGTAAGCACTTGATCTAGCCTGGGTGTCTTTTGGTTTGAATGGTGTAGATACATACCGATTTATACTGATTCTCATTTGAGGAATCAGCATCGCGTTTTCTTTTTACACATTAAGAAATAAAGTCTAATAACCAAAGGTATGTAAGAGGAGTTTGCTTGGACAGTATCTCAAGATTGCCTTTTGGCTCTGGGTTTCTCCTTTGATCGGATTGTTTTAAGCCTAACTCAAGACTAAGAGCGACCCAAACATGTTAGTTTAAAACGACTGGGTATTTTTATTTTCTCAAGTCTAGTTAATGTCTTGAACAATTTGAAGACAATCCAAAGAGACTACACAGACAACGATAATAAGAGGTAAAGCCCATGTGTCGATCACCCTGACCTACAGACACTGGCTTTTGTGCATCTATAGCTGGAATGGAATCTCTCAGGTGCTCTTATGACAAAGGACTCTGCTAGCGATAAGGAATTTTATTTCCCTTCTCTACCAACAATGACCCAAGGACCTTGAAGCGGTCTAGATATTGGTGGTGGAACGGACAAAAGTTTGTTGGAAAACCAACCGACCATTTTTTCGTTTTACTGTAGTATAAACTTTTTTTCTCCTCAATATACATAAATAAGCGCCTTTGATCTCGGTCTGAGACTTAGGTCAACTCCAGAATAGAAGGTTGGATTTTTATCAGCATGATGAACTATGAGGCTACATTGTTGGAACTGCCTCCGATGGGAGTTATCCCTTCTATACAATGCTCAACCGGTTAGTCTCAATGTACCGCATCTCAATTCAAATGCAGGTGCAGTGTAATACCAATAGAGCATAGCGACAAACTGATTTGAATGTTGCTTGATGTACTCCACAAAAAAAAACGCAGCTGATCGAAGTGAGCAGGTCGGAGAACACTCTGTACGACAACACAATGCATGCTTGGTGGATGTCCGTCAAGCGAAAAGACATCACTTATGGGTGAGACTACACCAAACCCTGAATCAGGTGTTAGGCTATAACTAATTGAAATTTTCAATTGTAGGTTGTCATCTATAAAACCATGATGTCACATAAGGCTTGCATGTCCGATGTTTTTCTTCTCCTTCTAACAATTGATGTATCTAACTCGGTGCCTACTTTTCATGGATGATGCCAACGTCTGATAAATGTGTAGCTTTTGATGTGTTTCGTAGCGGGCAGGGTGCTCAAGGTCTTCTGATCCAACCTAGTAAACAGGGGCTCGAGAATACCTTTGGATCATCAAAAGTTTGTCACAGGGACCCTTTTGAAATCCTTGGCACGAGCTAATGAGCTCTTTTGTCTGACTTGCTGGATGATGAGGTCGTCACCATTGTCCTTGAGAAGGGTTACATTGAAGGTAGTGATGTTGCATCGAAGAATGACTCTTGCTGTGGAAACACTGGGGCAAGTTTGACTGGTGCATCTGGTTATGGCGGCCAATAGAAAATCAATCTATCGACATCCCGATCTCAACTCTTTCTGAATAATTGTTGTATTTAGTTGCTCATCTGTTGTTTTGAACTGATTATCCATTACTCTGCCGACTACCTTCCTGTGAGCGGCAACGCTACGAAATGAAATTATTTTCGGTGTGGCCTGTTTGTATGAACTGAGGCTTTGTGTGGTGAAATGGTAGGATTTTTGACCATGCAAGTGCAGAGTTTATCGTGGACATGGGTCAAGCAAAATCATAAATCACTTTTAAGTGAAACTACACCAAAACCTGAATCAGGTGTTAGGCTGACTAGCATACGGATGCTAGCCTAGAAAGGATTCTTTATAACATGTGTTTATATGTATATGTATTCTGAATTTCGAAAAAATTGATGTTTGTTAGTGACAATTGATTATAATTTGTATGTTTTAAGCGCAATTTGTTGGAAAACAGATCTTTTGAGTTGGTTTTTAGTTTGGTTTCTTTCATTTTTAGAGATGATAAAACAATTTAAGATATTTTTTATATGTATGATTTTTTTTTAAAAAAAAAGCGGGTTTTTTTTATTTCAGAAATAAATTTAAGAAATTTCCCGGCCAGACCCCCAATTGTCAGCCTCCCTGATGCCAAGGACAAGTCCTTCTAGCTACAGGTGGTGCAAGGATAGATGGAAAGAGTTATATAAACTCTGGGTAAGGTAAAAAGTTACAATTCCCAAAAGATATGGGGGAATTGTGACGTAAAAATTGAGAGAAAATAGGTTAATAATTATATTAAATAAATTTAATATAATTAAAAACCAGAGGGGCCTGATAAATCAGGGGTGGTTTAGATACCTCTAAGGTATCTTACAAATAAATGCAGAGGATTTAGGTACCTGGAACACTGGGGCCTGTTGGAACAGGGGTGGTTTAATCCCAGGAATGGAAATGGGAGAATATCTTCAAGAGAAAGGGTTATTACTTACTAGTAATAAACCTTGAGGGATCTTGGGGATATTCTGGGTGGAACTGGACAGTTTGAAGCGCTTGGATGGATGGATGGTGGAGCTTGATGGGCACTGTGAAGTTGTTGGGGAAGACAGGGCTAAAGAATAACTACTAAGAAGCTTACCAGACTGTGTTATAAAGACGTATATATCTAATAAGAAGTGGGTATTGGGAAGCATGAGGAGCCTTCTTTGGGCGGTTGAAGAGCTCCTTAAATAGTCTTGAGTTCCCTCTGGGGACCCTGTAGGTATTATTGGCCAACTTGTGGGACCTTTGGACCACATTTTGGCCATGTTTGCTTTCCTGGTGACACTTCAGCAGCCCCTGCTTTGAATACAAGTCACCAATTGATTCTATTAATGTATTTTATTATTATTTATATATTTATACTGACTTACAATCTATAGTACATTAGTACTGTTTGTTATAGATTTAATACTAGTGGCTTATTTGTATTTATAATAAGCCACAGTATTGTTTGTACTGTTTCTTCACTCAATATATTTTATTTATATGTATAAATAAATAATGCTATTCATTATATTTAATTATTTAGTCCCCAGTAATCTTCATTACATATGTAACATATGTAATGAGGTCACTGGGGCGTGTTTTTGCTGATTTGGGTGTACCTGAGTGACTGTGGAGTCCGCGTGCCAGCTGAGAGCCTGTAAGGGGCTTATTGCTTGCGCAGGGGCTTATATCCCAACTTTGGCGCGGGCTTTCAGTTACGCGGGTTGAACTTCAAGGTCTGCGGACTGCGGTACGCGGGGTTTGAGTAAAACACGGTGTATTTACACTATCTCCCCCAATTTACACAACACCTCATTTCCGTGACTGGAAATGGGGTTTAAGCATATGTGTATGTATATATAAGCATTAATTAATGCAAGTGCCTTTTTTAAAGGTACTTGCTAATTTACATAGTGAAGGAGTGAGAATTAGGGGTACCTATGAGTGAGGTACCCTAGGTTATTTTTAGTGTAGATTCAGAATATCAAATAATATTTTAACTATTATTTGATAATCTACATATTTTTATAATAAGTTTTGTGGAAATCTTGTGACAGGTTGCTCTGTCATAGTAGCAAGCTGACAAATGGGCATTGGCGTGCCCGCCAAATTGGGCTGGAGGGGGCATCAAAACACGCCAATGGCCCCTGGAGTGGGTGTTTGTTTATCAAAACCTGATAAATTGAAGTCTCTGGCTTTACCGTTGGACTACAAAAATTATCCGGGTTGTGTGCAGATTCATGCAGATGAAAACCTAAATCCTTTACATGCGATTTATCTTTGAATTCATTTAAATGCATTAGAAGTCACACCATTCAAGCTACTTTCAAACTCAATATGAGAGTTTTTACAATGCGACTCTTTGAATACAACTTCAAAGGCATTTTGAGTTTAATCCAAAGTGAATCCATAATGATTCCCAAATACATCCAAACATGAACTTCAATGCCATCAAGGCTGTGCAAAAACCATAAAGTCCTTATCTCCCTGATACCTTCTGAAGGTTTTGCTACTGTAGGTTTTTTGTGATGTATTTATTTTTGCTTGATTTTTCTCTGCAACTTTTGACTGTAATCAACACTGCCAGCATAATTGCCTAGGATGAAGTCATCCCAGTTAAACTGGGATGCAATCAACCAATTTAAACTTGGTTGAAATAAACTGATGAAATATAAATCCAAGGGACCCCCCTTGGTTTTATATATCATTGGTTGAGTTCAACCTACTTTAAATTGGTTGTTTGCATCCTAGTTTAACTGGGATGACTTCATTCTAGGCAATTATGCTGGCAGTGTTGATTACAGTCAAAAGTATCAGAACCAATCCCAAAACCTTCAGGGCCATTCATATCAATATCCCAAGGAGAATTTTGATCTTGGCCATCTGAAGTAACCTGTTGGATCAATAAAGCACTGTGACTATTATCCATCTGAGATTCCATGGGATCCTGGTTACATTCATGAGGTAGCAAGGCCTGGTTTGAGAGTTATTGATTGAGCACTTCATCTGATTTTGAAAATATTTCCCTCAATGGTATTTGTCTATCTGTGTGCAGAATTCCAAACAATGGGATATATTTGAATCATTTGCCCATCTAGATTTACACAAAGTGCATCTGTATCTGTATGTCCCATCAGGGTACAATTGAGAATCAAAACTTGAAAAATGGAATAGATGACCAAGAGGATCTTGACAAAATATCTCACAATCAATGGACAGTCAGAAGAAGAGATTATTACCAGGGCAAGTTGTTGGATCTCTAGGTGGAAGATTTTGGGAGCTGTGTAGAAAGATAGCCAAACCAGATGTGAAATTATTGTACTTTGTAATTTTGATAAATCCAAGATAATTTTAATTGGAATTCTTTATACTGAACACCAGGAAAAATCAATTGTCACCTGACATCTGGTGACATCAAGAAAGAATGGATGTAGCTTTGTTGTAGCTATGGTTTTACTCCAGCTAGGCTACAATGGCCCCTTTGTGTCCTACAAGGGGCTATACATGAGGCCAACTGTACTACCAATGGGTAGCTCATTGAACCTAGGCTGATGTCACCTGTAGTCTAGTGACAATTTATTTTTCCTGGTGGAAGTGGTAAATGTTTGCAATTTGTTTTGGCGGGATATTGATAATTTCAGTGGAATTTTCATGATAATTTTTATAATCCAAAAAGAATCTTATATAATATATATGAAAGGATTTTGTTTATAATTTTATGATGTGCTTGCCTCAGGTGACCATATTTGGAGCTTTGGAACAGATGAAGAACAAACTGGGAAACACAATTTTTGGATCCTTTGTTTGGAAGAACCAAGTGGCTGCAGTTGAATGTCCACTTGGGGTGTGCATCACTTGGCCAGATTAGAGCTGTACAGCTCACAGGAGGAGTTGATAAATGCACACCCCTGGCCTCACACCCTTTTTTGGGTTTCACTTCAGCACAACATAGTGGTCCACCAGTGTGTGACCAGCACAACACGGCAGTCCACCAGCATGTGATACCAGTTGGAAGGGGGTGTTCAGCCACCTCCCCCTGTATGTGTATTTTGTATGGGCATAGCCCATAGAAAGGGTGTGCCAGCCACACACCCTTTCTATGGGTACATGTATGGGCTATGCCCATACATGTACAGAATCATTTTAATGTTGGAAGAGACTCCATGGTCTCTTCAACTGGAGAAAATCCTCCAGTCAAGAGGCTACATAGTCTCTCAACCAGAGGATTTCCTCTGCTTGAAGGCAGAGACAATGGTGTGTGACACCTTTCAAAAGATAGGTGTGCAGCCACACACCCCAGTATAGGAAAGGGCATGCCACTGCACACCCTTTCTATGGGTATATGTATGGGCATAGCCCATACATATCAGTCAACAATCTTTGGCTGGCTATGTGTGCACTTGAAAGAAAAAAATAATCTTTGACTGGAGGTATTTCCTCTGGTCAAAGAGACTATGTAGTCTCTTCAAACAGAGGATTTCCTCTGGCCAATTCCCAAATCTGGCATTACATCAATTGAATGAAGAGGTGTAAGCCCCATCCTTGGGGTCTCACAAAGACTGTCACATTGCCTCCACAGGATACAACATCATATTGTATTTGGTCTTGTGCTTATCCTTTCCTAGCTCATCAGATATCATTGTAGACAGACACATCTCTCTGAGCTAGGTAACCCAATTCCCTTTCAATTTATCCTTCACCCTTTCTTACTCATGAGTTGTATACAGAGATCACTGTAGACTGACACATCTCTCCGAGCTAGTACTATGCAATCAAGCCCCACAGATTGTTTCTAGAACTTCCTCCAAGGCATCACTGCCTTGTCTAACAGTCCCTTCAGTGAAGGGTCATTCCCAACCCTTACAAGAGGACACAGTACTACTAGAAATACGCCAAATGATGATTTGAAATAACAGAAAGAGAAGAAAAAAAGAGATGAGAGATATTTTGGGCAGGAATCATTGTGATTTGTTCATCACACTGACAAGGCAATTGTATCAGATTATTATATTCAATATTACTTCAGAAGAAGAAAGAAAGAAAAAATTATGATGTTATGTCAGTAAGAACCACGATGTCATATATTTGTTTTGCTTGAAATTAACATCTGTAGGGGCTGCAGGCTTGAAAGGAAATGGTCCATTGAATGTCTATGCGTCTTATTATTTTGTTGGTGTTTCATTTATACTTGCAAAAAAAAGGCTGGACCTTTCGCCCATGTTTCCTTTCCTGGATGAACTACGGGGGAGTCACCAAAATGAGAAGAAAATAATTTGATGACAACGTATCAACATATACATGATGCGTCCATGAGATTGATACGACGAGGGGGGAGGGGAGCGAAAAAAAACGAGGTGAGAGTACAAAGAGTGTGTACATTATATCGAGCGGTCTGGGAGAGGGATCCAGGGATGTACGTGAAGGGGAGAGGTCAAGCTATAGGGATGGAACAGGAAATAGATGTTGGAAATCGACATTCGGGAAGGGAAACAGTCGAGGACAGATTGAGCAAAAGAGAAACAAATCCAGAGTTTCTAGAAAATTGATATGAATTATGGGAGCGATATCAGGTCAGAGAAGTGAGAGTGGGAGATATGACAGATATCAATGGCTTAAGATGAAAGCGTGGTGAATGGAAACGAGATGATTGAAAATGCGGTTGTTTTTGGTTTGTTTTTTGATGCTCCAAATTGATACCCAACAGTAAAACATTGCGTTCTTCAGAGTCACGAACATTCTTGGTGTTTCTAAATTTTGAAACTCGGATTGGATGCTGTCACTTCGACTCGTTCGACTTCTGGTGAAGACATTCCTGGATGCCGTTGAGCCATCACCATCGAGTCATTGGGAGATCCTGCCGATCCTCTGCCGGTCTCGCGGGTGGCTTTAAGTAGCTCATCGTGATAATCGAGATTCTCGAGGTCTCTTTCCAGGAGGGCATAATCATACGCACTGTTTTTGTGATCAAGATGAATGTCAGCCTTATGGCCAAGAACGCGTGTTGAATGGTTTACTGACCATTCTCCCAGTTCATGTTCATCAATTCCAATTACCTCGGCCTCAGGTGTAGCCCGTAAGGACAGTCCGGGGATTAAGTTCATGACGAAGAGGATAATCAGAGTAACCACAAAGGCGTATGCGATGATGGCGCATGAGCTTGCAAGTTGGTAGAGGATTTGCATATAGTTATGATTAATCCATCCACCTGGAATCGATGTTGTCCCGTCAAATGCAGCAACCCGATTATCGGCAAATATTCCGGTCAGTATCGAGCCGACGAAACCTCCAATGCCATGGGAGGCAAAGATGTCTAGATGACCATAGAAAAACTTTTTTCAGTGAAGCTGCGGGGTATGAGTTTGAGACGAGTGGACAGCTCACCAAGTGCATCATCGCATCCTAGTACGATTTTCAGTTTAGTCGAGTAATTGCAAATCACCGCGGTGATCATTCCAATAGCAACACTTGCAGGCGTTCCGATATATCCAGAGGCAGGAGTAATTCCAACCAAGCCTGCAATTGCTCCCGAGCAGAATCCGACGGGAGACCACTTGCGCTCTTGCCAGTAATCGAGCAATAACCAAGTCAGTCCTCCTACGGCAGAGGCGGTATTTGTGACCATGATAGCTTGGAATGCTCGCAAGTTAGCCGCCAGGGCCGATCCCCCATTAAAGCCAAACCTACAACCACACACCAGCCAGGTCAAGATCAATACGAAAGATCGCAATAGATATAATTGAAGAGGGAGAAAGAACCGCTCACCATCCGAACCACAACAGGGCGGTTCCTAGGACAACGTGCGATACGTTGTGAGGCCTGTACGCGAGTTTCTCAGTTCCATAGCCACGTCTCTTGCCGAGCCAGACGCTGTAAGCGAGGGCGGCTGTTCCAGAGCTCATGTGAACAGGGCCTCCACCAGCAAAATCAAGCGTCCCCATCTTGGCCGTCCATCCGCTTGGGTTCCATGTCCAGCACTACAATCAGACGCAGGGTGAGTTCAGTGAAAGGCGTCTAATCAGGAGCGTTCTCGGAAATAAACCAAAAGTACGAACGGCAATAGGGTCATAGACTAGGGTAGACCAAACGAAGGTAAACACTAAAGCAGGGGCGATCCGCCCTCGTTCGGCAATGGCGCCGAGGGCAATCATGGGAGTGATCTGTATAAGCCAAAGTTTATTGGGAAATAATCAATGTTGGTGGGGGGGGGCAATCCCGCGGGGGAAGGTAGATGAAGGTTGGGACTGACAGTTGCGAACATCATTTGATAAATGGCATATGCTAGGGCCGGAATCTGGTAAATAAGTAGGAAAAGCAAGTAAGCTATGATGTGCAGATGATACCCAGAGTGTGTTCTGGAATGACCAGAAGATCAGATATATAAAGAGGTTCGTACCTTTGGACTTCCGATCGAGGGTTGAAGATCGACATCCATGAAGCCGAAGTGGGAGAGGGTACCGATGAAGGAAGAAGCATTGGATGCGAAGGAGAGACTGTATCCCCAGAAGAACCATTGGAAGGAGACGACGCCGTAGACGGCCATGGAGAGGAAGATCATCGATAAAGCATTTTTTCGTCTGAGTAGACCTGAATAGAAGAAGCCGAGCCCAGGAGTCATCTCAAGTGATAAGGATCGAATGACAAACAGGGTAATGTCAGTTAGTTGCTCGTCTGAAGCATGATTATGATTGGGTCACGAGCATCTTCCACATGCTTGGAGGGTGGAAAGTAGAGACTAACAATCATCACCAGCGCGCTGGCCGTCAATATCCACGCCAGGTCGCCCGGATTGTAAGTGAGCGGTGGAGTACCATCTGTGGGTGTGGCGATGATCTCACCAGCTGGACAGAACAAGTATAAAAAAAAAAAAAGGGTCAGCCTTGGTTCATAATCGAGGGCAAGAAGAGTTTTGAGGGAGACGAAGTAGGCGAAGGTGACGGACCTGGACCGGAGGTGATGTTGACCATTATGAGACTGACAGGAATACTTGATTATCGAGAACGAAAGGTGGGTTGGAGGTGATTGGACGAGAGTGGGTAGATGATATTGAGAGGGGTTATTTGACTAATATTTCTTAAATAGATGAGTATGTTCTATGTAACTATTCGGTTACCTTGGCTGGTTTATGATAAGCTGATCAATCTTGTCCTAATTAGGATAGGGAGATCTTGGGAAGATCTTTCAAAGATGATTTATTTATTTTTGCTTTGAGTATGTAAATATGTATAATAGTGATAATTTAGTTCTTCTTTCTCTTCAGAAAAACATACACAAACAAACCAAAGAAAAAAGAAAAAGAAACCACTGCTTGGATGGTTGGCGATTAAGGTTAGAGTGAGAGGAAGTTCATTGTAAGGTTGGAGGTGAGTGTTGTTATTGATGGTGGGTTAAGAGGCTAGAGGATAAATAAATAGTTGAAGATTTGTTTAGATAAGGGAGTTCCGTCCAGCTGAGTTTTAGTAATGGCTTGCCGATATTGGGTTATCGGTGGTAGAATGGCTGTGGTAGTTGTTTATTCTCTTGGCTGTCCGTCTTGGCACTTGCAGGTGGCTGGAGAAGGCGTGGGTGGGTGGATCGCGATGGAGATTTTAAGTATGTTTTAGTGTGTAAGCTCTGAGTTAATGAAATAAAAGATTTTGTTTAGTGGATCTAAATATTAAAATTTTAATAGAAGATCCAACTCGAACTCTCTCTAAATAAAAGAGCTCAGGACTGATGGGAGTCTGGGGAGTCAAGTATGCACATACCACACGGTTACACACTTTAGATATGGACTCGTAACCTTATACAGTCCATCCTCGGTCGGTCGGTCTATGCGTCTTTATGTATTTATTGATGGAAATATTTGTTTAAGTAACCAGATGTAAGTAACCCAGCTGGTGGGTGCATGCGGTCTCACCCCACTGACCGGTGACCACCCACCGGTTTTTCCTGTCACTTGGATGTTGGTGTTAGAGTTATGGGTTTGGCAAGGTTACAAACATCTATATACATAGTACATAATCTTAGTTTTCTCTCACTTACTACACCACGGACGCATTCAGGCGTCTTCAAGGCGTCTTTTTTTGTCGTCTTGAAGACCCTTTTTTCAATTCAGTAGAGCTGTCAGCAGAGGTTTTCGTCTACAAGACGACTTGAGAATCAATTACAAAATTAAAGAATCGCAGGCAAATGCGGTCTTTGGGGTGTCTTCAGGACAAATATTGTACTAAGTCGTCCTGAAGGCAGCTTTTTTTCACATTTTCGTCTTGAAGACGAATCAGATGTCATCGAGTTGCGTCCGTGGTGTATAGATTAGCCGCAGCATAACCATAACTGCTGCGGCGCGTACTTGTATATAGTTTTGTTCATGCCGTCCCGGTACCGGTTTCCTTCTTTCTCTCAACCGAGTTGGAACCGATACCGTGGCGTGCATGAGCTCACTGTGACGCAATTCTCTTCGTCAGGTGAGTAGTAATAAAACCGAGTTGGAACCGATACCGTGGCGTGCATGAGCTCACCGTGACGCAATTCTCTTTGTCAGTTTTGCCCAATCTTACAGGTTAAAAGCCGGCTTGATTGCACGTTTTTCGGGATTCGCGCTCCAACAAGCGGTTGGATGAATGAGAGTGATCACCGATTAGATCAAGATTTCCCAGATTCAGACTACGAATCTGTCAGAGAAGACATTAGCGCTAGATCAACTAGCGACCATTCATCAATTGAAGACGACTTGCCAAGATTTATTAGGCGGAGAGAAACGATCTTTAACCCGCCTCGATCAGATTACAATAGGATGAATCAACCAAGATTCAGTGAAGATGACTTCACTGCGATGAGAGATAGGATAAATCAGATGCAAGCTTTCATCGATCAAAGCGCAAGGCAGAATCCACCTCGCGAAAACTCACGATCCGAGACAATAATCTGTAATTTCTTTCGATCGGTCAGTAGAACTCATGCGGATCATAATCCTGACCAGGTGACGTTGGCGTACGATGGACATAATTTCCAGACGTGGGAGAAGATAATCAATCGTACTCTCGATTTTGTTTTCCAAGCCACCAACTTCACCTCCCTTGAAATTAACTTTTCCCAGCGAGATAGCAACGAACAACAAGCTATCTCTGCTCTTCTCCGAATGACAATCGTCAAAGCCCTCCGCGATATCCTTGATGGTACAGACTCCGACTCACCATACAAGATATTCAAGCTGCTAAAGCAAAATGCAGCCATACGGATAGACAGCATAAGCTATCGGTTATCGGTCAACTGATCAATCTGACCTCCGATAAATCTCCTGGCAGCGACGTTACACTGTCCAAATGGACGAAATTAGCGGCTGAGATTGCTCAGATGAAGATAGCGTCTGACGAACTCCTTGGTCTCCTCCTACAGAGCACGTTTGTCGCGCCTGCCGGTGTTGAAAGGAACACATTCAAATTCTCGGTTGATGGTAAACTCGAAGTTAAAGAACAACCCTCCTTTAGCAACGTTGCTACAGTAATCCAAGCTGCGTCAACCAAGAACAAGAATAAATCAGCCAACCTGACCGACAGCTATGTTCCAATGGACCTAGACTCCATCAATGCCATGCGCCCTGGCCAAAGTCGATACGTTCATCCAAATCACGCCCCTCGACGTGGTCCATCATCCACTCTGGGTGTTGCAAAATCCCAAAACCCGCCTAGCTCCCTCTCAGTCGAAAAGGCAACATACTATAAAGGCAGACCACTCACCGATCCCCTCAAGATCCGATATGGTGACGCTTGTCATTATTGTAGGCAACCAGGCCACTGGTATAACAACTGCGCGGCGTATTGGGACGATGTAAATCAGCAAGTAATTGAACAACCGCCTCCGGGTCATGACAGCCCGCAGTCAAACTACCTCCCTCCAAATAGACCTGCGCATTTTCCACATCCTCGAATTCGCCAAGTGGATGTACCCGACGTTGACGACGGCAAAGTACTTCTTGATTCTGGAGCTTCGACTCACGTGAGTGGCAATCTCCATCAATTCATCCATTGAGAGGAGCTTAGCCATCCTAGAACCATTGCGCTAGCAGTAGCTGAAGTCACAATTAATGTCAGATTCAAGGGCACAGTGAGGATCCAATCGAGCAAGGGACCGATTGACATCGACGACGTATACTTCTGTCCCGGAGTAGACGGATTGATACTGTCGGTAGGACGTTTATCGGAGGCCGGTTGGGTAATCAACTTCTGTAAATCGACGGCAACGTTAATTAGTCCAACCAATGTTAAATTTGATATGATCTACAGAAACCACTGTTGGTATATAGAAATATGCAAAAACGCAATGAAAATCAATAAAGTGTCCCATCTTCCCTCATTTGATCCATATCTATGGCATCGCCGGCTAGGTCATGTATCCGAAGAAGTCGTGCGGAAATACTTGAAGCTGCATTATCCAGACGAAGTGGATAAGAAAGCTTGGAAGTCTTTTTTCTGCAAACAATGCGCGAAATCCAAAGCGCTCGACAAGAAGTCGCCCGGGTCGAACTCCCTCATACCCCGCGATCAGCCGTTAGACCTCCTGGTAACTGACATCGCTGGCCCGTTTCCTTACGACATCTCAGGCAGACAATATGTTCTGACCCTACGCGACCATGCAACCACATATATATGGACTGCAATCATCACGTCAAGAGACGAGGTACTGGCGAAGATCATCGAGTGGATGCACAACTTGAAGAATTCACTTGGCCGATTCCCAAGATGTATCCGGAGCAACAATGCGCCTGAATTCACCGGCAAGTTGGCTAAACACCTGAAACCCCTGGGTCAACGGTGGGCCCGCTACGCTAACAATAGCTGTAGCGTAGCGTAATGTTAGCTTTTGTCGCTACGCTAACACAAAGTTACTGTTAGCGGTTTTTTTTTTCAGCTAACGCTACAAAAATTTTGTCAAAAAAAAAAATAGCTGTAGCGTAGCGTTAGCGACTTGAAAAAAAAAAAGTTAACGCTACAGGAATTACCTGTTAGCTGATTTGTAGCGGTGTTAGCTGGAACAAACGCTACGCTAACTGTTAGCGTAGCGCTCTTGTCAGCTACGCTAACTGTTAGCGTAGCGCTCTTTTCAGCTACGCTACATGTTAGCGTAGCGCCCTGCTCAGCTATACCACTCACCATAGTGAACCAGAAGAGGCTCTCATAAATCAATATTAAGGAGTAAAAAAAAAAAAAAAAAAAAAAACTAGGTAACAAGGATAATATGAAGGCGGTCAGATAGCAATTATTGTGCAAACTTTTTTTATTTATTTATTTTTTTTTTCTTTAATCCATGAAACAAGGAAGAAATATTGAGACCAATGAACAAGAGCAATAAGAATTTTATTTATTTTCATTATTTTTTTGGGAAAAATTTGTATAGTTGTTAACAGGGCGTTGATAAACGCACGCCAAGCGCGCACGCCAACGCCAACCCGCACGCCAAAAATTTTTTTTTGGCGTGTAGGGTCTACACGCCAATTTTATTTGGCGTGTGAGACCTGCACGCCAAAAAGTTCCCACACGCCAGCACGCCAAATAAAATGGGCCCCGCACGCCAATTGTTTGGCGTGCGCTCTCACACGCCAAACAATTGGCGTGTGGGAGCGGCCAAATAATTGGCGTGCGGGGACCACACGCCAAGCTCACATAATCAAGTGGTAGGGACCACTCGATTACGTGAGCGAGGCCGGCTGACGAGGTTATACAACCTCGTCAGCCGGGAGGACTTCCTCCCGGCCGGCGAGGCTATACAACCTCGTCAGCAGGAGGAAACGAGGTTGTATAGCCTCGTTTTCCTGGCCGACGAGGTTATTCGTCAGCCAGGAGGAAACGAGGCTGTTTTTTTCGAGGTTATTTCGGCCAGGAGGAAGTCCTCCTGGCTGACGATGTATAACCTCGTCAGCCGGAGGAAGTCCTCCCGGCCGACGAGGCTATAAATCGGCCAGGAGGACTTCCTCCTGGCTGACGAGGTTGTATAACCTCGTCAGCCGGGAGGAATGACGAGGTTATACAACCTCGTCAGCCAGGAGGACTTCCTCCTGGCCGACGAGGTTGTATAGCCTCGCCGGCCGGGAGGAAGTCCTCCCGGCTGACGAGGTTGTATAAACCTCGTCAGCCGGCCTCGCTCACGTAATCGAGTGGTCCCTACCACTCGATTATGTGAGCGAGGGGGGACCCGCACGCCAACAATTGGCGTGTGGTCCCCGCACGCCAAACAATTGGCGTGTGGTCCCCGCACGCCAATTATTTGGCGTGCGCTCCCCACACGCAAAAAAAAATGGCGTGTGGGAACCACACGCCATTTTTGGCGTGTGGGTCTCACACGCCCTTTTTTTTGGCGTGTAAACCCTACACGCCAAAAAAAAATGGCGTGTAGGCCCCGCACGCCAAAAAAAATTGGCGTGCGGGTTGGCGTTGGCGTGCGTTTATCAACGCCCTTGTTAACAATGCCTTGAGCTTTTGCAAACTTTCCAGCCACCTGTATACCGTCTTTCAACCACATGTGACTACTAACACACCTCTCAATTGTCCGTGGGTTCAAGCTTCCTCGGCCACTTGAGCAAACATCGGCAGCAGAAGAAAATGTACGCTCTGCAGCACAAGATGATGCTGAGCTGGCCAAGTAGTCCCTGGCTAATGATGACAGAACTGGATATGTTGATGAATGAACCTGAAAAGTTTAAGTAGCATTGTTAAAATCAATATGAGCTAACAAACACAAGTGGACAAAGCTGAGAACAAATAGAAGCTATACCTTCCACCACCTCAAAATACTATTGGGATCCTTTCCATCTGGACCAGTTAAGCGATCCATGTTCTTGACATATACTTCTAGCTCTTTGCTTTCATCCGATGTTTCAGGAGTGTTGAACAAATCAAATATATTATCCTTTTCAACATTTGAAGTATTCTCGTCCAAGATGTTAATGTTTGATTTTTTCTTCTTGTTCAACAAATCCCTTCGTTTAGCAAAAAGGCGGTCCAAAGTTGCTTCGGCTTCCTCTGCTTTTTCAGGCCAGCAATGAGAGAAGATTTTGATGCGAAACGTTGGGTGAAGAACGGTGGCCATTACAAGTGTTTCACATTCAAGCGCCTCTTCTTGGTAGACCTCAAGCTTTTGTATCATTTTCACATACATTGGATGTAATGGATGCCCTCGATTGCATCCTGCCTCTTTCTTCTTTAAATCAGAGATGGTTTGATAGTAGTTTGGCAATACAAAAGCACCTGTAGGACCATTTCCCTCCATCTCCTTGGTCAAACGGTTAAACGGCTATCAAAAAAAATGAGCATTATGTGTGAAATATATAAGTGGATCTGTGGAATGAATATATCTTACTTCTAACTCCTGATTCAATTCATTGATCATTATCCATTCCTTGCTGGTAAACAGAATTTCTTTGAAGTAGCCAAACTTTTTGCGATTTTCTTTGCGGCTGGACCAAACAATTTGATCTTGGAATTTACTATACTCATCACGGAGCATTGCATCAATAACCTGAGTTTAACAATATGTCTATCAGTACCATCACATTAGTTGGAGGTGAAGCTTAATGAAATACCTCTCTTGCCCTGTAGGCCCGCTCTCGGCTTTGATATTTGATGTTCCAGCGGATTCCATAACCAGCAATCAGACCATTCACTTTTGTTCCCCCTTTTTGCTTCTGGTAATCCTCCGCACGGCGGTCAAATTCAGCTCTCCATGCACTCGATGAGGTAATCTTTCGTACTACAAAGTCCAGCTATATATCAAAAAAATAAGAAGGGAAGATTCAGTAATTGATTGCTAGTAAAATAAAAACAATATAAAATATCCAACTGACCGCTTTGGTTAACTCATTCAAATCATTAGAATAATTTCTATTTGCAGATGATTTCTGATTATTTTTATTCTTTGAGGTGATTTGATCATAGTCTTCGTATCCAGATTCAGTCCCCTCATCATTTTCGTCATCGTCAGTTTCAAGATCTGGCTCATCCTCATCAACATCCATCTCATCTTCCACCCTGTCTTCAACCGATAACTCTACGGATTGCTCTTCTTCGTCCTCTTCAATTATTGGGTCCATTGTGTCGGAAAAAGGGAAAATTCCAAGGAATGACTTTTTGAGCTTTGGTGGAGGAGGAGCTTCAAGGCCCAATTCTTTCAATCCAGAATTTACAACAAGCGCCATTTTATGACAAAAGCACTTGATATGCATTGTCTTGTAGTTCCAATCCAAATCCGTGGTTTGGGGAAGGGCAATGAGTTTGGAGTGCATTGTTTCGGCCATTGTGTTATTATTTGATCCTGAATCAGTTGTCTGGCAAAGCATGTGTTTATAGGACAAAGAATAAATCAGTTTTTGGCAGATTACCAGTGATGAATCAAAGGGTGCTTATCTTATTATGTAAATCATGTTTCTTCAATACGTTCACAACAGGTTCAGCCAGCATGCTTCCCTTATGGTGCCAGGCAACTAGCTTGAGAGTCAGATGCAGCACTAGATAGTTCCAATCCTTATCAATAAAAGAGACAGAAGCTCCAATAAATCCAAAGCAATTTCCTTTTGTTGTCCAAACATCGTGTATCAAGTTAAACTTGCTCTCAGAATCCTGTTGAAATGTTGTTTAAAGGGAAATAAGTATATTTTTTTACATGTAATTGAACGCAATGGTATCACTCACCTTCAACCGGCATATCATAGCCTCTTGTAAATCCAAGTATACCACTCGTCCAGAAGTTGCAGCCCACTTTCGTTTAAACAAATTTGCTCCTGCTTGACAATAGGAGAAGGCAGCTCGGAGATAGGGGTCTTCAACACGGTTCCAAGGTAATGATTGCCGTAACAGCCATAGAGTTATTATTTGATTGAGAACCTGATTGTCAAACTTTTCAACTGGGGCAAAATGTTTGGTGAGCGATCCAGATTGGGTAGTCTGTTTGATTCTTTCCTCTTCAAGTGCTGTTGGTGGAAGCTTGGCGCCAGAAGAGATTGCATGATGACGATTGGGGCATCCATCAGAAATCCTTCCTTTTTGACGGGAACCATCACGATGAGTTCGAAGATTTGAAAAGCTGCTTAAAGACACCCTGACATCCTTCTTGAACCACAAGCAGGTATAGGTTGATGGCACTTTACTTAAAGGCTTTTATCAAAAATTATATATATCAATAAGCATGTATTCATTTCAAAAAATCAGTGGTCAAAAAATACACACTTCGCCTGAACGCCGAGTTGGTCCTGAAAAAAAATCCTTGGAATCATCAAATTCCTGGTTTTTTCTTCTACGTTTGGTTACGGCCTTTGCGTTTTCGTGGTCTGAGTCTTGAGAAAGATCAATCACCTGGGAGCTTGTGATTTCAGAGGTTGATATAGGTTGACTCGGGATTTTCTTCTTCTTTTTATTTTCAGGGAGAGGAGTACTTTGTTCTTCAGACGGAGATTCTGATGAAAGGTCCTTTCTTTTCTTTGATTGAACATTTGATACCAAGGCTGATGCTGTGTGACTTCTTTCTGAAAAAATTGGTTGAAAAATTGATCGACGTGAATCTGGCGAAGGCTGAATCATTCCCGATCGCCTCATAGGGGTGGTGACTCGTGAAGATCTGCGGGTCTGGCCACCTGACGAATCACTTATGTTTCCGTTTTGATTGTGCATTTGGACTGGTTGACTAGACTGAGACATGGTTGATGACAGGATGTTAAATTTAAAGCTGATGCTGAAGTGAGTATTCGAAAAAAGTATCCGGTTGGATTTTGGCTCCACGTCACAAGCGTATTGGAAAGCGGAATAATGTATCCTCTTCAATCCCCCCTGATGACAAACAAATAATGTACGCGCTCCATTTGTTTTACCCCTTTGAACATATTTATCCCCAAATTTATACTTTAATCATCATAAAGAATGGGGATTTCATGTACACATGTGCAACTATATCAATTTGTGTAGATTTATATTCACAAATTAGGATTTTTTATTTATTTCAGGATACTGGAGTCATAAAATTCAAAAACTTATATATTCTAGGAAAATGTGACCACATTGTTAAACTTTTTACATAATTCCCATGTTTCCAATTTAGCTTGGTAATCATGGTGTCTATTAGTATTATGTATCTTCAAATGTTAGCTATAGACTCTTCACCTTTTACATGTTTTCCAGCCCAGGCTGCCCTTCCCATAGTCTGTTCCTTGAGAAATTTTACCAGAAAAAAACAAGCAGGACCTCCAGAGTACAATGAATCCCCACAAATATGACTCAAGACTAAAGCAAGGAATTAATAATGTAATTACCTATGTAATTATGTACCTCACTGTAATTCATAAACATGTTTTTTTTTATGATTCCAGGCTTAAATGGATGATTAATCCCTTTCCCTCTCATGGTAAATGGAAGTTTCTCTGCCATACCCTTTCCTTTCATTAATACCAAATCATCATTCAGCATGATGGATTTTTCTTACAAACTCTCCAATGACAGGATAGTCACATATCTAAATATGGATCTTAGAAGCATGTCCTACTTGCTCCAAATGGAATATTTCATTTTTTGACTCTTACTTTCTGGCTGTGTGCCAGCCGTAACCAAGGCTTGATTTGAGAGAGAGATACTTTTAGAAAAAACAAAGAGCAAACAATTAAAAGAGAAGAAAACAACTATCTGTGTATTATTTGTAACCTGAAAACAAGAAGTACAGAGTTTATCTTCTTGAAAATTTAGTTGAACGCTCTTCCTGACACATAGTTCTTTTTTTCTTTTCTAGCGGTGAAAGTTCTTTGAGAGACTTTGCTCTTGCTACAAGACGATGACTGATCTGAAAGGAACATCCAAAGTGAGTGGTGAGCTTTGTGGTTTTCAATTCTTGTGGTGGCGGAATGGTGTGGTGACTGATGTTGTTGCTTTTCCAGAGTACTTCGATAATTCCTGGTATACCTCCAAAGTCTATGTTACAGTCGTATTCAGGGAACCGGATGGCGTGTCCCAGGGTGTTTGAAGGTGGCAAAACTGGTGTACCTGTTTGTCGGTTGATGTAGCTGAAAATTCCATATTTGAACAAGTTCTGGTCCTTGTCAAAGTGAGGCTTGTTGGAGAAATCATTTGTGGTAACAATAACATTTGAGCAAATGGGTTCTGGTTCGTTTTTGCTACTTTCCCATTGCTCATCAGACCAGCTTGGTATTCCAAATTCTTTAAGTGACTTCCTATTCTGCTCATGAGCACCCCGAGAGAAATGGCGGATACGATCAGACACAAATTTGTTGTGAGTAGGGAGATTTTTCTGGAGAATGGTATCAAGGTGTTGTGCTGAGGGTGCCAGGCTTGTTTGGATTGCATATGTGCCTAGAAAGTAGTCTCAGTATCAGTTGATGAATCTTGATTAATTTTACAATAGAGAAACATACCAGCAGTTTTCTCTGACTCATAACCTCCCTGAAACCCTATTCCTGCCATACGTCCGCTGAGCTTTTCTTATTTTTCAGATTTGAGCGATGGTTGGCCATCAGGTATAGGTCTCCTATGAGTTCAGAAAGATGATTGAATGTTGGGTTTGAGGAATCATGGGGATGAAAGGAAACTAAAAAAGGACTATCTTCCCGCTGCCTTCATTGGTTACAATTAAGTCATGGGAGTGTGAAAAGGTGCGATGATCAATTGAGAAGGTGTTTTTTTTAACTCGCTTGGACATTCTCAATACAAATGGGAGGGAACCGTGGTAGAAGGATTTTGAATGAAAAATTCTACTTTTAAGTGTTTTGCGAGATCGCTCAGAGAGTTGAACACAAGAGTTTTCAGATAGATGAATATGGCCTGGATCATGATCTTCCAGTTCATATTCCTCCTCAGAATCAGGACTATGAGGCATGAGAGATGGAAGCGACATTGGGTTTAGAGTTGTAGGAAATTAGAAAACTCTCCAGGGCACCTAACTGACCCCCCTTTGAATTTTCTAAGATGCTAAAAGACTAGGGATTCTAAAAGACTAGGTAGATTATTTAAAAATGAATCCGGTGGAGAAGGAAGATTAGATGCAATGTTGAGTTCAGACTTGTAGGAAATTAGAAAACTCTCCAGGGCACCTAACTGACCCCCCTTTGAATTTTCTAAGATACTAAAAGACTAGGTAGATTATTCAACAAAGAATCCGGTGAAGGAAGATGGGATGTCCTGACCGAAGTGATTGTTCTGGGCAGTTTTAAATGTTTTACTCGAAAGCAGAGAGGCAGAAATACAGGTTGGTCAGACATGTTTCAAGCCAGCCTATTCCCTTTTGGTCAAAAGGAATCCGCATAAAATACAATCAATAAATAATTACATTACATAGCAGGAAGAAAGAATTACCAGGAGCCTAGAGCGAACCAATTAAGAACTATACAAAAATACACCATGATAAGAAATACATTCATGGGTGTTGGAGGGATTTTGAAGCCTGAAACCCCAGTGTTGTTGCTCTGCACTCAGGGGTCAATGGCAGGGCGGACCCATCTCTAACTTATTCCCAAAGTGTATTGACCTCAACAACGATCTCCTGCTCATATTTGTTACGCCCTTCCACCAGGCCATTCTCCTCACTCTCCCTGTACTATCATCCAAACCTGTATCAATAAGAGACAGATCTTCTCCTCCCTCGTCTCAATCAATCCTCTTTTCTTCTAATCAGACAAAACAGTTGATAACGAGAAAGACATTTGTTGAGCTATTTATCTATGTAAATACATCAGAGAGAGACAAGAGGAGAATGTAGCCAGCTCCTGGTAAGGAGAATCACCATCCTCGTTAGATGAAAGAGGTTCTAACATAAGAGCCCGCTGGAGGGCAGACTTGATCATTGATCTTTGCAATGCTGGTAGGGACGACCGACCAGAGATGGACTCGAAGATGAGAAGATGGACCAGTCTTCTACAATAAGCTGCATGAAATGAGTTGAGGAAAAGAGAACTCGGTCATGGCCACCTGGTTCATATATTGTCGGACTGGGTGGCTGCTGTGGTGTAGCGCATTCGCACATCTCCACAGCAATTCCCATCTACAAAATTTCAGATGGGAATTGTCATCCATCACCAACGAAACGGGACCAACTGTTATAAGACAACATGGTGAGTGAAGTTCTTAGAATCGGTATGCTCGATGAAGAAAGATCAACTGATTTCCTCTGAACTTGATTGGATAGAGTCATCACAAGAAGCCGATCAAAGCCACCATCCCAAAGGCACATCTCTACATATCCGAAGGCTGCTTGTCATCCGACGACCCCATTCCAATTCCTACTAAGGATGTACCCGCCCGATCACCAGCCAGACATATCTTACACCATCCCTTCACCTCTCAGGTTTGTCTCTCCAAAACAATACCCCATCCTTTTTTTTTTTTTTAAAAAAAACAATTAAAGAGACGATTTTGAAGAAAACTCTTTACATTCTACTCTAGTTCAGATCAATCTCTTGTTGTATAGCTCCACCTCTCCTGATGAACCAAAAGTAGTAGACGACTTAGAACGACATGGAAAATCGGGTTTCTTGCAGAGCTTATCAGACTTGGGCGAATACCAACATCTCACCCATCTCAATCTCGCCGATCTCTTGGATGACGAGTTCGCTAAGACCTATCTCCGATCAGGTCAGGATTCTTTTTTCTTTTTTCTTTCTCCGCCTTCTTATTTCTCACAATTCTGATTCCTTCAATATCCCCTCCCATTCAGGCAGTCTGGTCGCAATTTCAGTCCCGAAGCTCGTTGGGGATGATATCTTCGCGATCGATGGTTACGGTATGCGTCTTTAAGGTCGTTTCCAAGATCTCCATCTTGTTTTCTCGCCTGTTTTCTCTTCTCAATTGGAGATTTATCGACACCCTCTCCTAAAACAGGCACGATCCACATGAGACTGTGTCAATCAACCTACCAAACCCTCGGCCTCTCAGGTCGGCGCTCTAAATTTGGTTCACCCGGGCAACATTTCGGTACGTGGCCTTGCTCATTACTCCAAGATGAATAGTACATTTGATTGAGTTAAGATTGCCTCTCCCCTTTCGACTTAGTCGTAGAGATCGATATGCGTGATCCGGCCATGCGATCTGGGAAAGCACTCTATGAGCGAACCAAGCGATGTCTGAACAACTTTCCGGGAAACGTTTTCAACGAGCTTCTGGGTCCTAAACACGAGCTCAGAGGGCGTCGTTGGGAATTGGTGATGGCCTGGGTTGAAGAACAAGGTCCATTGAGACACGCTCCCCCAACCAACCCGAAAATTTATTAAACGTTGATTATATTCCTCGTTCTACAACTCAGGCAGTTTGCAGCCAATCCTCAGCTCCCTTCTCTCGCCCACAACGACCTTCCAAACACGCGTACCGGAGATCAGCAGGGTGGATGAATGTGTTCCTCAGCTCTCAAAACCAGACTCAGTTGAAGACTACCTGGATCTGTACGAACAGATCGGCGAAGCCATCCTCTCAACAAGTGTCAATCATCCCGTTCCAAAAGCAGGAATATCGGCTTGTTCGATCGAAGCCGTTGGGTTCTTCCATCCGATAAAGCTGGCCGAGCTCACACGCCACTTGATTAAGACTTGGGGGTTCATCAGCATCACCGGGCACACCGCCCGATCGGCCCCGCTCTCATTCTTAACCTTGCGACAGACTAACAGGCCTCGTCCAACCGTCCCGTCTGCGCCCAAGAAAGCCAAAAAAATCAAGAAGGGTAAAAGTCCAATGCTTGGTCCTGAGAGAGGTGTTGACGCTGGTCCGAGTAGCTGGACCCTTGTCGCGCTGGAGGAAGCAAAAGAAGGCCCTTTAACTTGCCCCTCTGACGGGCCTGCTGGACCCGACCCAACCAGCTCCCCTCCAACCGTCTTGGCTGTACCCGAACTCATACTCCATAGTCCCACTGACCTAGTTGCCCGCAAACGCAATTCATCTCCTCCTCCTACCGGTATCCCTAAACGACACTGGATTATCTTGACGGGCTTACTGGACCCAACCCAACCAGCTCCCCTCCAACAGTCTTGGCTGTACCAGAACTCCACTCCATAGTCCCACTGATCTGGTTGTCCGCAAACGGCCAAGAATCGAAAGTGATTCATTTGCTTCTCCTACCGGTATCCCTCAACAACACTATATTATCTTTGAGTCCGTCGGAGCTCTTGAAACTCATTGTTTGTGCATGTTTATTTGTTTTGTTTTTTTGGGGGGGAGGGGGTAAAGTGTGTATGTCTCAATTAGGCAATCAAATTGCTTTATAGATACATGTTGCTTGAATGGTTGTATTATCATTGTGTTTCAGAGGTACAAAGACAAACTCAAAACACGGATGAGAATCAGTAAAAAGAAGTAAGCAGAGAAGCTAGAATAAAGTGATGGCGATAAGTTCACAGGAAAATGGGGGCACCACCTGCTAAAAAAATCAAGCTCAACCAGTCAAATCATTCTGAGTCAGTTCAAATAATTGAAATCTCCTAACTCTAGTGAATAACATGATAAATAGATTCAATTTAAAAAATATATCACAGTATATCATATATATATACTATGTAGATAATATGTAGATGTTTCTATCAGGATAATAAATAATTAACATCTATCAGACTCAGATGGTGCAAGTGAAACATGTGGATGTAGCTGGAGTGTTCTACCGTCAACACGGGTGGACAGTACATCTACATGTATTCTCAATGATGATCATCCAACTTTTAAATTTTGAAAGATGGGTTGAGACTCTGTCCATTGTGGTAAGACACTCAGTGGGAGTGATCATTTGGACTGTATACTTGGGAAAATATGCCTTGACTGGTGGTGGTAGGAAGACAAAAAAACATGTGCTAACAGATGTCATTTTAGCTGTCAAAATTCAGTGTTAGCATTTAATCCTCAAAGCTAACTAGCGGGAAAAATATCAGCTAACAGCTAACATTTAGGGTAGCGTAGCGATGATGCCGCTACGCTACTGAGAACTTCAAAATCTGTTAGCGCCAGAAAAATTACGCTACTTGTTAGCGTAGCGGTGAATTTTCTCAGCTAACGCTACAAAAAAATGGCTTGAAAAATTTGTCGCTACGCTAACTGTTAGTGTAGCGGAGTGTAATTTCAGCTAACGCTACAGATTTTCTGGGGAAAAAAAAACCCGCTACACTAACAGTTAGCGGTGAAATAGCGTAGCGTAGCGTAGCGGCCCACCGTTGCCTGGGTGTAATGCTGGCACCGGTTGCACCATACAGCCCAGAACAAAATGGTGAGGCTGAAAGAGTCAACAGGACCCTGGGGGACATGGCGCGAACAATGTTACATGAAAGCAACATGCCCAAGTACTTCTGGGGATATGCATATCAAGCTGCCTCGTACATTCATAATCGGATACCCAATAAGAAGGTCGATTCGGCACCGCTAACTGTCCTCTTTGGCCAAAGCGTTGACCCTAATCGGCTATACCCATTTGGCGCGGACGTTTTAGCCCTGGTCCCAAAGGAGCGTTGGAACAAACTCGACGAGAGATCTCAGAGTGGAAAACTCCTGGGATTCCCGCAAGCTGGCGGCGGCTGGTTGATTTGGTCACCTCGTGAGGGGCGCATCATACACTCGACTGCAGTGATGTTTCCCGAATTCCAGTGTTTGCCAGTGAAGCGGGAAGTTCAGAAATCCAGCTTAGATTTTATCCTCAACCAACTAGTCCTTAAGCTGGGTGAAGAGCCGACCGGTGAAATAGCGAAACGCGAGCAACAGTCAGTGGCGGAACTACCAGTCTCTGTAGACAGGCGACTACCTACAACGATCAAGAAAGCGCTGGCATCCCCTTCGGCAAAATTGTGGAGCGATGCGGCATCATACGAGATCGACAAGTTCATTGACCTGGAGGTGTGGGAACCAATCGAACCATTCCCAGGGGCTAAGGCACTAGGGTGTCGATGGGTCTTCACGATCAAGCCTCCAGATGTCGACGGAGGAGATGAAATCTATCGGGCTCGCTATGTAGCTAAAGGCTTCAACCAACAGATCGGAAAGGATTGCAACGAGACGTATGCACCGACGGCCTCGTTGAATACCTTACGTCTGCTGATATCCCTAGCTCACAAGTACTCTCATCCGATGGCGACCTTTGATGTAAGTTCGGCTTACCTGTACAGTCCGATCGACGAGGAAGTCTATGTCCAACCACCAATTGAGATCAAGCCAGAATTGCGCGGCAAGATTATGCGGCTCAAGAAAGCGATGTATGGGACCAGACAAGCGGCGAGGTGTTGGTGGCAGTTTTTCAAGAGGAAGATGGAAGAGGTAGGTTTCATGGCCTCTGAGCTGGAGCAATCCCTGTATGTGTATCGCAAAGGGGTTGACTTCATCATCATTTGGCTTCATGTCGATGACGGATTCGTTGTTGCGTCTCGCCAAGGCCTTCTTGACGAATTACGCGACGCAATGCAGCAAGACATGAAAATAAAATGGTCAAACGGCATCAAGCGGATGGTAGGAATCAATATCAGACAAGAGAGAGGTGAGATTCACATGGATCAATCCACTCTAGCTAGCCAGATCGTTGAAGATTATCAGAGAGCGGTAATAACCCACCGAAGTCCATTTCCAGAAGATACCTTGGAAATCAGCGCGCATGATCCTGTAGAGGAAACGGAATATCGATCTATCATCGGCTCCTTGATGTATTTGGCATGCGGCACGAGACCGGATCTTTCGTTTGCGGTGAACTTGTTAGCTAGGTATAGCAACAGGCCTTCCCATTTGCATTGGGCGGCTCTCGATCACTTGGTAGGGTATTTGAAGAGGTCGGTTTCGACGTCCCTAATTTTCAAAAGCCATAAGTCTAACCTGGACCTATGGTCTGATGCTAATTGGGGCGGCGAACACGAGCGCTCTACATCTGGGTATGTCATACAACATTTTGGGAATTCTATCGCTTGGGGTGCAAGACGACAAACGGTTGTGGCTCTTTCCACGTGCGCGGCGGAGTATGTGGCACTTTCAGACAGTTCTCAAATACTGGCAGGTATGGCTATTTTACTTGAAGATATTGATCAGAAGCTCCCTATCAACATTTACTGCGACAACCAAACGGCAATATTGGTTGCGAATGATAACGGATCAAGAAAGAAGATGAAATACCTCCTTCGAGCTTTTTACTTTATCAATGACTTTGTGCGCGACAACAACATCAAACTACTCTGGACGCCGACAGCGGATCAAGCTGCAGACATATTCACCAAGCGGTTAGGGCCTAACAAGATTGAGGTGGCGGCAAAGAAGCTAGGATTGGGGTGGTAGTGGGCGATGTTTGCAATCTTGGGGGGGAGTGTTAGAGTTATGGGTTTGGCAAGATTACAAACATCTATATACATAGTACATAATCTTAGTTTTCTCTCACTTACTATAGATTAGCCGCAGCATAACCATAACTGCTGCGGCGCGTACTTGTATATAGTTTTGTTCATGCCGTCCCGGTACCGGTTTCCTTCTTTCTCTCAACCAAGTTGGAACCGATACCGTGGCGTGCATGAGCTCACTGTGACGCAATTCTCTTCGTCAGGTGAGTAGTAATAAAACCGAGTTGGAACCGATACCGTGGCGTGCATGAGCTCACCGTGACGCAATTCTCTTCGTCAGTTTGGCCCAATCTTACAGTTGGGACGTAGTGCCTCTTTCAAGATTTCTTTCTCTCCTTGGGCCTTGATCGATTGAATTCAGAATGACATTGATGGGAGTTAGACAGTTTAGCCATGTGTTCACATTTTACATATTTATATCCTACCCGATGCGATACCGCGAGCTGTATTCTTATAAGTAAGTATTGGGTTTCAGGCGGGTAGTTACAGCTTTTGGTTGTGAGTTTCTTTTCTTTGACGCTTTAACAAGGTTTCTTGAATTATTTGGGTGATACTTCGATAGATGACCAGTAAAATTGGTGCTGTCTATATTCATAGAGTGTTAGAAAAGAAGAAAAAAAAAGACTCATGGACAAATGAAAGTTTGATCTTGAGATAACATTCAATTCTGAAGTTGGGGTGAGAGTGCAGTGAAGGAAAGTCAAATCTTGCAAGAGTCTTGAAAATAAGGTTACTAAAACTGAAAAAAAAGACAAGGTGTGTTTATCTATCTTTCTCTCTCTCTCTCTCTCTCTCTCAACAAGTGCCCTGAAACCTTGTAACTACAATCAGATCCAAATGGATTGGTCCGGGAGTGATATGATTGATTGGAGCTATACTCTTCATGAAGATTTTCAAGATATAGCAAAAAGAAGAAATTAACATGATTTCCCCTCTGTCCCAGTAATCATTGGGTTTAAGTTTTGAGGCCAAAAAGTTATTTCAGATGTAAATTTGGTGATTTTGGTACTAAATAGGTTGAGTGGATGCAACATATTCTATTAGTATGATAGAAATGATATCATTTCAGATAGACATAATATCAGTTGTGGTAGGTACAATTTCAGTTGCTTCTGATATAATATCTTCAACTGATGTAATGCTAGATGTAGGAATCTGATACAATCATGCTGGTAGTGATGGTAAAGATCCTGTTGGAAAAGCATTAATCACTCAATCAGAATTTAATCCCCAAGAGGCTTGATTTATTGAAATTGCATCCAAATAAATAGGCAACCAAGGAGGAACTCACTTGGGTTTTGTGTTTATCACCTTATTATAGGTTGGAGTTGGCCAATCTGACTGGAGGGTAACTGTATTAGACTGTGGGTGATCCAGAATTGGAATATTTGTTGAAAAAGGGAAGCTAAGCAAGGGTATAAATAATTAATTGTGCTGTGCAGATTGTACTGGCAATATTTATCTACAGTCCTTACAAGGCTATTGACAACTTCTTGGATATTATCAAGGGGGAAATGTGAGTTCTTCAAGTACCAGTGTTTGAATTTGAAAACTACAAAACTGAGAGGATGGGGTTGTTTGAACTGAATCTACTCTTTCTGTTGACCAAAAATGGGACTAAGATGGGACTCAGAGGTGGCAACAGTGAAGAATGAGGAGAACTGATGAATTTGATTTGACTGAATAGGATAGATAGCACCAGTAAAAATAAATTATCAATGGTCTACAAGTGACATGAGAAAATATCAAGGCCCCTCTGTACTTTGCCAACTTGTGAACAAATCATCATGCATTTTTCCTGGTGTAGGTTTGTATAGACAAGATGAAAGTCATCAAGCTGTGGTATGCACATAAGAATGTGACTGAAATTGACATTTAAGGACCACTCAAAATCAAATCTGTTATTCTGGGTATTTCACTTTCAAGAACTGCAAAAATAAACTGGTTCAACTTTCAAACAGTTTAAATGTGGTATGATTCAGTCCAGCCATCATACAACTAACCCAATGTACAGAAGGTGGTTTGATTGATTGAAGTGCAAGGGAAAATGGATCAGGCTCAAGGAAAATCTTGGATGATGTCTCAAGGATTAATTTGACAAGTCAAAGGAGTTGAAGGATATCTTTGATTGATGAAGATGAAATGAACTCAAGGATCTTTGGTAAAAATCAAGGTAATGGTTGATTGGATACCAGGTAAGAAGTGAAAAACATATATCATATTAATTGAATGAGGAAAAGAAAAGAGAGATTAAGAATGAAAAAATTATATATAATCTAATAATTACTGCTGTCAAAGTAGAGTGTTTAATAAAAAATGAGTTGAAAACCAGAAGTTAAGTATTTGCTTGGTGTTAGATATACAAATTGCAATAAAAAGATATGTAGTAAGAGATATTTGAATAAATGAATAATTCATGTATTGTTTCAAATTTAGAGTTGAGTTTCTAATTTTGTGTGCAAGGCTATTGAAATTGTAATTCCCAAGCTGAAATGCTGAGGTCCTTGTGAGGCTAAAGAAGAATGGGCTTTTATTAGATTTGAGGATACTGATGATTCAACAGAAAAGGTAGTCCATTTCACCACAGGAGTTTTCTCAGCACCTTTTTACAAGTGCCTTCCTCCAACTCATGCCAAATTTTGGTCCAATCCTTTTTAGATACTGATTTGAAGTTGGATTGTAGTTGGTCTGATCTTGTTTCAAAGACCAGGGTGATTCAAGGGCAACCTATAATGATGTTACCTGGAATCATGCTAGATGTTTTTCATGTAATATAACTGTATAATGTACACCATACCTATTTTGAAACCCAGGAAAAAATCTTAATCATGTGTACTTGATCCACAATTCTAACCAAAGATATGAATTTTGTGACTATAATGATTTTTAACCTCTGTGTAAACCCATACCCTATAGGTTGGTCTGAAAGATTATTTTTATTAATAAATATATGGTGTATTGCTAAAGACCAAAACCAGACTGGAACAATCAAAGAGTTAGAACATAGAGATAATGAAAAGAAGAAGAATAATAATGATGAAAAGAGAAAGGTCGTACCACTTGGACTGTAAAGAGTAAATAAAAGATACTGTTATGATTTGAGAAGACAGAAGGAAATATAAAATGGCTAAGAGAAGATAGAAAAGAAGCAAGTTTTAGTCGAAAAACGTCGTCAAGCATGATACAGGAAAAGAAGAGGTTGATTATACTAACAACAATAATGAGGAAAGTTGTTTTTAAGAGGCAATCTGGATACGTTGGAATAATGATAGAGATGGATCTTAATAGGAGAGAAATGTGATGGGAAGAAGAGAGTGGGTTAATGGATAGTCCTCGTAGCGAGTGAGTTAGGTGAGTTGATTTTTACTTTACGCCTGATACACTTTAGTCGAGGTCAATCTTGAGAGAGTCGATTGGAAGAGAGTCGATTGAATGAGGTGAATGAGAAGGGAAAGAAAGAAAGAAAGATGGCGAGCAGAGAAGAGCGAGGTAGATAATAGGGAGAGGAGCGAGATAGATAATAGGGAGAGATTTTTAAGAGTGTATCAGAGTTCGAGTGGTAATATAGAAAGAGAGAAAACACCGAAGAAATCCTGAAGAAGATTGATCAAACCCCCCTTGCACGGTCCGCTGGTGAATTAAAGGGGGTTTAGTGAATAAAGACCGATGAATTTTCAACATTTATAATTTTCAGAATGAACAGAATTCAACAGGAAGTATGTGAGGTGAAAGGGTAATTATCAATTCTTCTTGAACTTGGTCCCCCCTTTCACTTTTTCCCCTTGGGCCAAGAGATAATATGGAGAGGGTATTGTCCTTCCCAACAATATGCCACTTTTTCTTGAATCATAATTTTAATCTGGTTTAAATTTGGTGCACATTTTCTGAGGGGATAGTTGGAAGGAATTTTCAAACAATTGTACGGGTTTATGTTTGTGTGACACATATATTGTCACACAGACCAGTGATGCTGAGCTGAGTGCTCAAATAACACCAGAATATTAGGTGAAATATTTAAAAAGTTTACATATCATTTTCACCTATACGTACACACATTCTTTTTTGGGGGTTGTGTGAAGTGATTAAGATCCCCTGGATAATCTGGGGCTCCCCTAAAATTTTCCTTTACTTCCAAATTTTAAGATTTTTAAAGAAACTAAGGTTTTATATTTCAATCAGAAAGAGTATCAAAAAAGAAACAAAATGTAGAAAGAAGGAAATTTACCTAAGGGCAATCACTAGTTTGACAACTGAGAAAAGACAAAACGGGATAGAGACAAATAACGGAGAGGAAGGAACTAAAAAGTAAAGACATCAATACCAATGAGAGATAAAAAGGGAATGAGTCAAATAAATACAGTCAAAAGAATGATTTGGAAGTCAAATGGATGTTAAGATTGAGATGAGATGATCTTTCTTAGTTGTCAGGTGTCAAGCAAGTAGAAAAGATAGAGTGCGAGTGACGAGATGGTGAGATAAGAAAAATAGAAGGGAAGTGTTGATTTGGGAAAGTCAGGTGTTGAGTGATAAGAACATGAGTGGCAGGATGGGTGGAGGAACAAGTTAATTGGATGATACAGGGTGATTGGTGTAGTCAATAGAGCGGTGAGGTTCCTCAGGAGAAGAGGGAGGGAGATGAGTGGAGTTTGGTGGTTTTTAACTATGTAAGGAGGCTTGGTTGACCGAGTGATTTCAGAGAAGGTTTCGGATATGCAAGCTGTGGTCAGGGTGTGATTGAGACAAAATAAGTTAGAGGGTGATGGATTTGGAAGATAAGAGATAAAAATAGAAAAGAGAAATGAATTGTGAGAATTTATCGAAGAGCTTTCACGTAATGATTCACATGGCTGTGACTAGAGGAAGCAAGTCTGTTATTACTTTCAACAAAAATCTTGTGTGAAAAAAACCAGAAAGTTCCCTAAGAATTTTGTATGTGAGAATGCCCAGATGCCCATCTGCCACCTTCCAGATCACAAGGTGGTAATGGTGGGTGATTTAACATTTTTTCATCCTTTCATTTAAAAAAATAACATCAAGGAGATAGCCAGTGAGTGAATCTAGCTCAGTTCAGAGGGAAACCACACTGCCAGCATAATTGCCTAGGATGAAGTCATCCCAGTTAACATGGGATGCACTCAACCAATTCAAACTTGGTTAAAATCAACTCATGAAATATAAATCCAAGGGACCCCCCTTGGTTTTATATTTCATTGGCTGAGTTCAACCTACTGTAAATTAGTTGTTTGCATCCTAGTTTAACTGGGATGAACTCAACCTAGGCAATTATGCTGGCAGTGCCACCTTCTATCTCAAAGGATGTGATGCTTATAGCATCAATCAATACAAAAGATATAATTATCCAAAAGTTCTTTCTCAAAAATCAAAACTTAATGATAAATTGGCACTCTAATAGGATACACCAATGAAACACAATCCTATGGCATTCCCTCAGATAGAATAAAAATATTTGAAAAAGAAAATGTCACATTTCTCAAATACTCTTCAACCATGCACAAGGTTGATGATTGGGACATCAAAATTGTGGAATTTTTTGAGGAAGACACCTCTAAAACCACAGGAGATTCTGATCTGGCAGAAGAATCCTCAGAAACTGAAGGTAGTGAAAACAATGTAACAGCCATTCACAATACTATTGGAAATCACAATAGATCACTCCAAGAAAGTACTACACAAGTCAATCCTGTACAGTATACTAATATTACCACCAATCCATCATCCATAAAGAATTTGCTGAATTCATCCGAAAAAAGAAGAATAGATGAAAGCCTCTGACTAGGAATTAAGCAACATAGAACATCATGAAGTATGGGAAGATATTTTTTAATACTCCTGAACCATTCCTGTGGATTGTCAAGACCAAGCCAGCTACACTATTGTCCAAAGAAAGAAAAAAAAGGAATGCTTATGTATTCAAGGTTTTCTTCATGTTGAGGGAGAAGACTACGGTAACAAAATTTCCCCAACCATCAAATCAACCACTCTTTGTGTTGTTCTCATGTTTGCTATTGACAAGAAAATTCCTATCAGAGAATTTGATTTCAAAAGAACATTTCTATATGCCCCTCTCAAAGACAAACTATACATTAATTAAACTCCCAAAGGCTCATTCATAAAATCTCCATATCTGTGACTAAAAAATCTGTTTATGGTCTCAAACAAGTTCCCAAAAACTGTTATGAAACACTGATTTCATGGTTTAACAAAATCAACTATAATAAATCCATGTCAGAACCCTGCCTATTTATTAATCAAGATAAAAAATTCATTCATATTCTTTCATTTTGGAAATCTTTTAGTGGTAGGCAATATCAATGATTTTGAAGAATTATTCCTGCATAGACTCCCTAACTCAACCACTAACAAACCTAATACACTTCTTGGAATGGATGTGAATATAAACAAGGGCAATATCTTGTTATTTCAAGGTTAAATTAATGAGAAGGTTCTAATGATTTTGGGACTGGAAGACTGTAAAACTGTAAATACAACTCTCTCCATTGCAATACAACTCAATCCTAGCACTGAAGAAGAAAAGATTGAATTCTCAAAACTCAAAGTCAACTATTGATCATATAATGGCATGCTTAACTACCTCTTGTTTAGGACTCTCCCTGATATTGCAACAGCAGTATCCATACTGATCTCCAGCTTCAAAAATGTCCACGGCATCACTCACTGGAAACAACTTATTCACTGCTGTAAATATGTAAAAGGAAATCAACCAATTCACCTCACCCTACAACCATAGTCCAATTATACCTCTTACTCATTTTAAAATTACACAGATGCAACCTGGGCAGAAAACCTTGAGAATTGACTATATCTAAGTGGATCTTTCTGGTTCTGGAAGTCTTTTCCTGTTGCCTGGAACAGCAAGAAAAAACAAAGTATTGCCTTATCATCAAAGGAGGCTGAATTGAACTCTCTCCCTGATGGAGTCCAGGAAAACTAATGTATAAATTTTGTATTCCAAGAATTATGGAAAAAAATCTTGAACCCTTAAATTTTCACATTGATAACCAAGTTTTAGCTGAAAAAATCAAGAATTTTGGATCAAACCCAAAAACCAAACATCTAGACATACAAATGAAAAGGCTCCGTAAAATTAAATTATTTTCACACTTATTCCCTATGAAAACATGGTAGTAGACACATCAACAAGAGAAAGCAACACAGAATCACTGAATAGACTCTGAAAACAATGTTTTTTGGTTCATCACTCACCATGTTGAGGAGGGTGTTGAAATGTGTGTGCTATCTGTCCTCAGATAGAAAGTGCACCTTGGGCTACATGTTAGTTTTATGCTGTTGTTAAATCTCAATGAAAAAAACATCTTGAATTTTTTACTTTTCAAACACACTCCTCCAGAACACATTGCTCTCATCCTCTCATCCTTCCATCCACAATTCCAAAACAATTCCATACTCTCCTATTCCTTTCTCTTATATCTATCCTATTATCCTATCCCATTTATCCCTTTCATTCTCTCTCTCTCTCTCTTTTTCTCTCTCTCTCTGTCTCTCTCTCTCTGTCTCTCTCTCTCTGTCTCTCTCTCTCTGTCTCTGTCTCTCTCTCTCTGTCATCTCTCTCTCTCTCTCTCTCTGTCTCTCTCTCTGTCTCTATCTCTCTCTTAATTTCATCACTAAATCACTCAACCTCACACATTCAACCAACCTACATCTCACCATCAAGCTTCAAATCTGGTCAGGATTAAATATCTTCCATCTGATGAAAAATAAGATGACTCTGATGAATATTCTGAATATTTTGAAGAAGATTAATATGAGTGTACTGAGGATGAAACCAACAATATACCACTTGGTGAGACTTCAAATTCAACATTCCAGGTAATCATTTTTTCAAAAAAAAATGTTTCTCCAATTATTTTGTGATTTAATGTTGTTCTGGTATTGCAAATCAGTATGGGATTCCTACAGCACATACCCAGAGTCATTTTGGAACCAATTCTATCTTCAGTTTGGTCACATCTGTGGTAAATCCTAAATTTTTAATGGGCCTATTTACTCAGTTGGTATTATAACTTATTTCATTTTTTGTTCATATATTTTAGTCAAAAAAGTTCCAAACTCCTGAACACTTGATCAAACCACCAATGAGGTTCAGTCTGATGATTCAGTAAGTGAAAATCATGTGGATTTATAATAATGAATCAATAGAAAGTAAAGGACCACACTCACTGGTGCATATGCTCAATTCATACACATCCTCCCCAGCTTCTGCAGTTGAATCCCTAGCTTGTAAAGTATGACTAAGCTATGTATAAACAAAAAGGGGATGGAAAATGTGGGTATGCATGTGTAGCACATGCATTGAATTCTGAAAATCTCTATGCAAAAGCCATTGAACATGTTAAAAAAACTTGAAAAAAACAGGACACTTTGGAAAAAGAATCTTTGTAGCCCATCAAATTTTGAGAAGACCTAAAACGTAATTCAAATGGATCACCCCAAGGGACCAGTGCCCATTCCCAAGTGGATGAGAAGGCTTGATGGTGGTCCAATTCTGGTCAATGCTTACAATATGCCAGTTGTGTTCCTCACCAAAGAATGAGCAGCTGGATGCATGGATTTTCTTCCATTGAAAGTTGCACCCAACCCCAAATTACAAATCCCTATATACCTTGAACTAATTAATTGGAATCACTTGATAAATTCAATATTCATGCATGTCTCAGTTCCTTTTCCACCACCATCCATAACTAGATAATATCCAAAGAGCCCAGCTTCTGGTTGGTTGAGCCTAATCAAAACTTACCTTCAATTGCTGACCCTTGAGTCTTTTGGAGAACCTCCCCCAAACCTCTTTGGATATTTGCTCACATTGATGTCCTTGTCATAGTTGAAAAAGACCCTGATCACTTTTGGGACAAAATGATGAAGGAACTTTCCATCAAATACATGGGGGAAGCCTCATTCCTCCCTGGCATGAAACTTGGCAGGGAAGAGTATTGACTAAATCTCAATCAGTCCCAATACATCAAAAGTAAACTGATTGAATTTGACGTCAATCACCTTCACCATTCTTCTTGTCCACTCAACCCCAAATCTCACTTACAAAAATCAACAGAGCAATAAATTCATGAACTGCAACCCCTCAACATCAACTACCCTGCAATGATTGGATCACTTAACTACATCAGCCCTTTCACTCAACCCAACATCACATTTTCCGTTAGCAAACTGTTGCAATTCCTTGAGCAACCTGGCTTGTCGCACTACAAAGCAGCTCTTCAAGTTTTCCAATACCTCATGGGCACCATGTCCAAAGGCTTGGCTTTGCTATTGCAACATCATCCCCTTTACGCATGTGTTGACACTGAATGAAGCAACTTCCCTGACACTTGCCAATCACACACGGGATACACATTCACAATCAAAAATCATATTGTTTCCTGGAAGTCAACCAAAGAGCCCACTTTGTCCCTATCATCCACCAAAGATGAATACAAGAGTCCCGCCGATGTATGCAAGGAAATAATATGGCTAAACAACCTTGTTCAGGAAATTGGAATCTCCCAACCACCTTCCTCTACCAAAATTCTCACTGAAAATTGTGGGGCCTGAGAATTTGAGGCAAAACTAAAGATTTTATTTCAGTGAACAATAGAGAAAAAGAACAAGACAAGATAAAAGATGAAAAGTACCTAAAGGATTGCTAGTTTGATAGACAAGACAATTAAGATAAAGAAAACAAACAAAAAAGAAAGCAAGAGGAGGAGACTGTACAAAGACTGATCAGTAACAAGCAGCTATGAGAGAAGAAATGAAGAGACAATTACCACTACTCGTCCAACTTGCAGCTGATGATCTTGCAACAACAAAGAGCAGATGATGTTGATTTATCGAATCTTGTTCGTTGAGTGTTTGAGGAATATGTAAGTTCCAGGAGAGATGAGGAAGGTTCAGTACTGTGTGAGTTGGACTGATTTAAGTTGAACCGCCTGGGAGCACCAAGAGCGCGCGCACCAACTCAAATCTTTCATTATAATTCTGACACACCCCTTTGCTCATTGTCAATCAGGAAAAGAGCACAGAGCCTCTAGAAGCCGTAATGTTTGCTTGATAGTTGTCTTGCCCACTGCCTTCGTAAGAAAATCTGCCAGCATCTTGTCGGATGGAACATACATTAGGCAAATTGATTTAATTTTGATTTCTCTTCTAATGAAGTGATGTCGAAGGGCCATGTGCTTTGTCTTGTAGTTCGAGTGATTTGATAGATCATTTGCCAGCGCTATTGCCCCTTGATTGTCGTCAAAAATCTTGGTGGGAACTGAAATCTTGATGTTGAATATTTTCTTGAGTAAAGTTTTTATCCACATGATTTCTTTTGTTATATCGCCAATAGACTTGTACTCCGCTTCAGTTGATGAGAGTGAGAGGGTAGGTTGCTTTTTGGATTTCCATGAAATGATATTTCCGTTGAGTAAGACTAGATTACCTGACACTGACCACCGTGATTCTGGACAGGATGCCCAGTCCGCATCAGTGTAGCCTACCAGATTGATATTGTCGGAAGACAGCTTCTTCAATTTGAGGCCGATATCACTTGTACCCTTCAGATACCGGAATACTTGGACACTGGCGTCCCAGTGTGCTGTCCCCGGATTGTTGAGAAACTGCAATAGGGAGCTGACCGTAAAAGTAATATCTGGTCTGGTTGTCACACTCAGATAGTTCAATGCACAAATTAGTGACCAATAGTTTTTACCAGATTGGAGAAATTCTACCTGTTTGGCATTTGTTGCTTGAATTAGATGTTCACCAGGTTTCATGGGAGTCGACGCAGGAAACAGATCTTTGATTACAAAACGCTCAAGCTGCACATCTATGTAATGTTGCTGAGAGAGATTGACAGACCCGGGTTCTTGAATAACATTCATCCCTAACAGAATTTTGGATTCACCTAGGTCCTTGATTGAAAATTTCAATTTGACTTAGTTTTTGAATGCGTCCGGATCCTTGCTAAAGATTTCTAGATCATCCACATGCAGGTATAGGAAGGTACCTTTTCGCCAGAAAACACATGGCTCAGAATTGCACCGCCTGAATCCAATTTGGAATAGCCATTTGGTTAAGGTTTCATGCCAGGCGTTTGGCGCTTGCTTCAGTCCATACATTGCTTTTTCTAGTTTGAGAACGTGACTTGCTGGAACTTGTACTCCCGGCGGCGGATTAAGATAAATATCTTCCTTGAGAGGAGCGTTTAGAAAGGCGCTTTTGATATCAATTTGATGGAATGATAGACCCCATTGTAGGGCAAACACTATAAGCATTCAAAGAGACACCATCTTCCCGGTTGGCGCATAATTATCGAAGTAATCCTTCCCTTCTACTTGTTGAAAAACTTGCGCACACAGCTGCGCCTTGAATTCAATTGGTACATTTAGTTTGTTCTTCTTAACTTTGAAAACCCATGTGCAATTGATGCACTTCTGATCACGTTCCTTCTTGACAATGATCCATACATCGTGATCTTCCATATTTTGAACTTCTTTCTTTGTGGCTTCCCTCCAGAATGAAGAGTTTGACGAGTTGATTGCTTGAACATATGATGCTGGAGTGTGATTAATTTCTGTTTGATTACTGTAGAACAAAAACCAGACTAATAACAATAGGGGATCAGAAAGTGAGTATAGTGTTGAAGAAACAATAAGAGAGAGATAGTTGAGATGTTTACCACAAGTTTTTAAGAGTAGATAGAATAGACAACCACTGTATAGTATAGTTTTAGAGTAGGACACAGGAAACTGTAGAGAAAATATAGAGAACTGTAAGTTGAGATAAGGGATTGTGGTAGTGAGTGATTTGTGATTTTCTCATCAAGTTGAGAATGATGCCTCGAGGTGTTAGATGATAGAAGTTAGAAGAGTGGATTAGATGGGGATAGAATGGACAGGAGAAGAAAGGTGATGATAGGTGGACAGTGTCGAGGAGAGTCAAGACGGGTAGTAGATATAGATTGGGATAGATGGATAATTGATTAAGCGTAAGAAGGAAGAGGATTTGTAGGAGTGGATAGGAGTGGAGAAGTGGAGGAGAGTTTTTAGGAGTAAGGAAGTGGAGAAGTGTAGGAAGTGAGTCGAGTGGAGTGGATGAGAAAGGGAAGATGGATCATACTCAAGATTCTTGAAGAGGAGAGAGTGAGAGTGTGAACTAGAAAGATGTCACAAGAGGTATCAAAGCACTCAGAATTCAACACCCCCCGCAACTTGATGAGAAAAGAACTTCTACAAAGAAACATTTTTCGCAAAGACGGTTGAGTGATTCTAGGTTACTGGGTTTAGTTAGGGCGTTGGCTACCATTTCTTCGGTGGGAATGAGCTTGACTGAGATTTCATTGTTTTTCTTCATTTGTTGAAGTAGCTTCATTTTGATGTCTAAGTGTTTTGTTTTGGAATTTGAACCAAATTTTTTCATTTTTTCTAGAAGTCCTTGATTATCAATATGGAATTCAGTAGGGTTTAGTTGTTTTTCCCACAATTCTTCAACAAGATACTTGATCCATTGATTTTCTTGTACGCCATTGGAGAGGGCATTCAGTTCAGCTTCTGTCGATGACATCGTGATGTTTTGTTGTTTTTTGCTGTTCCAGGCTACTGGACACGCTTTCCAAAAGCAAATTGATCCAGAACGAGAGAGTCAAGTTTGAAGATCATCTGCCCATGTGGCATCAGTAAAGTGCTGTAGTGAATTGTGATGGCTACTTGATTTGGGTCTTAGAGTGAGAGAGAGATCCACTGTGCCAGCAATGTATTTCCAGCAGTGGATTACTTGTCTCCAGTGTTGAATCCCGGGATCGTTGTTGAAGCTTGATAGGATGGAGACTGCCGGTGCTAGATCGGGACGAGTTCTACATGCTAGATAGTTAAGGATACCGGTATGAGTTCGGTAGTTGATGTTTAGTTTTGAGAATTCGGCTTTTTCCTTCTTGGTTGCTGGAACTAGATGAACATTGACAGACAGTGGCGTATTTACTGGTCGGCATTGCTGAATCCCTGCTGCTTCTAACCCCTTCTTAATAAGACTTTGCTGTGAGAGCGTGATGCGTTCGTGATTGATATCAAGATCCATTCCTAGAAGAGTGTCGGGTTCATGAGCTGAGGAGTTTGGAAATTGTAGAAGAAAAAGGTGTTCAAAGGATTTGACATTTCCAATGACTACCAAGTCATCTACATGAAAGAATATACAGAGTGTTTGTTGTGATGAATAAAGAGACAAGGATCTGCGGCTGATGGTTCGAAATTTATGTCTATGAACCATGAAGTGAGTGTCTCGTACCAGTTTGCAGGAGCTGTTTAAGACCGTATAAGGATTTGTTGAGTCGTAAGTAGGGAGCTTTTCTTTTAGAACCTTCAGGAGTCTTGATGTATAGAGTTTCCTTCAGAGGAGCAAACAGGAATGCACTTTTGACATCGAATTGTCTGATAGGTAGTCTTTTATCAATAGCGTATAGAAGAACGATGAGGAGGGTAGTGAATTTTCCGGTAGGTGCGAAGGTTTCTCCGTAGTCTTTTCCTTCTATCTGTCTAAATCCTTGAATACAAAGTCGAGCTTTCTTTCTTTTGGCTGAAGAGAGGGTTGAAGGCTTGGTCTTAAAGGTCCAAACGGTTCTTAGGAATGACTCAGGTTCTTCCCACTTGTCGTCCCACACATGATGTCCTTCTATGTTGTTGAGTTCTTCGTTGGCAGCAGTGTTCCATTCTTCTTTGTTAACCGAGTTCATTGCTTGTCGAAATGATTTGGGATCACTGGTTAGATAAGAGTAGTTTATAGGTTTTACCCTATCGGTTCTTTCTCTCAGTGCTCTATTGTTGCTTAACTCAGGAATAAGATTGCTGGCCACATCTTCTTCATCATCGCTTTCATCATCTATAGAGTGTTGGCTGATAGTTTCTGAATTTTCTTCTGTGGATTCATTAGGTGAGACGGACCAATCGTTCTCGTTATTTTGCTCTGGCAAGTCTGTACAGTCATCTTCAAATGAAATGACAATAAATTCATCGTTCTCCTTGAGTTCCTTCCTTTTGGGGTAGTCAAGAAACTTCAAATGATTGGAGTCTAAAATTTTCCCGGATTTGGTAATAATCTTGTACGAACGCAGTTCTTTGTTATAACCAATAAGATATCCCAATCCTCCTTTTTTGGCCAGTTTGGATCCAATCCTTTCGGGCAAGAAGAGGTATGCTACCTGAATACCAATAGGTCAAAGGTAGTCAATAGGGATAACCCTGTCTCTGAACAGTTCATAAGGTGACTTCTTGCTCTTATGAGCAGGTTTTTGGTTGAGAGCTAGTGCGCATGACTTGATGACAAAGTTCCATAGTCTCTTGTTTAGACCCGAGTCTCTGAACGTTGCTCTCATCAATTCCAGAATTGTCCGGTTGAATCTTTTGGCTAGTCCATTCTGTTGTGGGGTGTAGGTATCCGAGTATCTGGCTTTAATGACGTGTTTATTGCAGTAATCCAGCAAGTATGTGTTGATAAATTTGGTGCCTCGATCCGAGTGAATGATCGTAGGATGGTAGCCTATTCGACGAGCTTCAAGATCTATGGCCTGTGCAAGAGATTCAGCCACTTCGCTCTTGCTTTTTACGGGAATGACCGAGAGAAATCGGGTACAGCTATTGACCACAGTTATAAAGTATCTGTGGCCCTCTCTTGATGAAGGGGCTATGGGGCCCACGATATCTAGGTGTAATTCTTCAAACGGCTTGGTGGCTTTTGAATGTCTAGTGTGGAACAATCCCTAGTGATTTTGGCGACTGCACAGGCTTCACAAGAGCTGAAGTTCTTCACAGGAATTCCTAGCCTCTGGCGAATTCGACTGTAGCTTGCATGTCCAAGAGACTTGTGAAGCAACTCGCTGGAGGTGTAGAAGTTGTTGTGTGTAATTTTGGAGAAATGAAGAGTGGGAAGATTGTTTTTGTATCTTCCTTTCATGATGATGGACTTGTTTTTACTAATATTGAATTGATTCATTTCAAAGCAGACATGAAAGTTGTCGAGTACAAGACATCGTACAGAAATCAAGTTAACAGCTATATCCGGAACAAACAGTACGTTGTGAAGGATGATATCGCCGAATTCGTTTGAGAGCTTGATGGATCCCACTCCCTTGATTCTCAATGATTCCGCTCCGGAGCTTGTTTTGACTATTCCATCCTCTTTAAGTTTGATTTCAGAAAACAGGTTCAAATTTGATGTCATGTGAGCTGATGAACCAGAATCAAGAATGAAATTTGATGGAGAATGATAGAGAGATGAAGGAGAGCTGACACACTAGTCTCAGCTCGTTGTTTCTGACCGTTATAGGTGGTTTCCCGGAGCTGGTCGAAGATGAGGGATGTAACATCCAACATTTTTCTTTGGGGTTGTAAGGCGAGCGGATTGTGTTCTTGTGGTTTAAATTTCCTGGCCATGTTGGAGTTGTATAGCGAGATTTGTCCACTGCTGGTAGTCTTGGAGGCTCCCGTTCCAATGGCAATATTGTGGCCATGAGTTCGCAGGTGATCTAGACACAACAGATGGTGTGATAAGATTCGCGCTCTGAGTGATGTTGGTCTTCATGGCTTTCATCTCAGTAGTGTTTGGAAATTTTTTCATAATCTCGAATGCAATTATGTCGGTGTCTATTTGTATTCCGACTTCGAGCATTTGTTCGATAGAGGATTCATCTGAGTAATAATCCTGTAACGTCGGATTCGTCAAAGGTTCTGTAAGTGAAGTCCTCCCAGACTCTAGCTCAATTGGCTGAGTTATGAGAGGCGAAGTATTCAATGATGGCTTCCCATATGCCGAGTACATTGGTGGAGTTTTTGTTGTTGATGACATTGGCTTGTACGGAGGCATCCAGACAAGCGGTTATGATGGTTCGGATAAACAGTTCATTGTCTTCGTTAAGTTCCCCTTTTCCGAGTACAAATACATCTTTGGCCTTAAGGTTTTTGAGGAAGTTGAGGACTCGATGTTTCCAGGCAGTGAAGTTTTCCTGTGTCAAGGTAGGAATAGCTTTTATGGCAGTCTCGAGAGCTATAGCTTTTCGTTTCTCGAGTATGTTGGAGGTTTCAGCCATCTTTGTGAGTTGTCAAGGTGTCTGGTTTGTTTTGTTCGATGGAAGTTGAATTTGTCGATTCGACTGTTAATCGTGATTAATTTCTGTTTGATTACTGTAGAACAAAAACCAGACTAATAACAATAGGGGATCAGAAAGTGAGTATAGTGTTGAAGAAACAATAAGAGAGAGATAGTTGAGATGTTTACCACAAGTTTTTAAGAGTAGATAGAATAGACAACCACTGTATAGTATAGTTTTAGAGTAGGACACAGGAAACTGTAGAGAAAATATAGAGAACTGTAAGTTGAGATAAGGGATTGTGGTAGTGAGTGATTTGTGATTTTCTCATCAAGTTGAGAATGATGCCTCGAGGTGTTAGATGATAGAAGTTAGAAGAGTGGATTAGATGGGGATAGAATGGACAGGAGAAGAAAGGTGATGATAGGTGGACAGTGTCGAGGAGAGTCAAGACGGGTAGTAGATAGATAGATTGGGATAGATGGATAATTGATTAAGAGTAAGAAGGAAGAGGATTTGTAGGAGTGGATAGGAGTGGAGAAGTGGAGGAGAGGTTTTAGGAGTAAGGAAGTGGAGAAGTGTAGGAAGTGAGTCGAGTGGAGTGGATGAGAAAGGGAAGATGGATCATACTCAAGATTCTTGAAGAGGAGGTGAGAGTGAGAGTGTGAACTAGAAAGATGTCACAAGAGGTATCACAGCACTCAGAATTCAACAGAGTGTTATCCTCAATGTTTTCCGTGAGATATATACAAGGATGGAGTTTCCATGACGGTCTAAGACCGACAGAATGTTGTCCGTTGATCTAGATCCATTGATGTTCTTTGGTGCTTTTGCCGTCGGTTCATCCTGCTGTCTTGATCCCACAGCCTCCTGGCTTGCCAACTCATTGAATCCGTCCAATGGAGCTATCTCCGTAGAGCGATCAGATTGTTGCATTCTTCCAGCCAACCCCAGTGATTGATCATGGTCTTGTTGTGTTAGATCGCAAAGCTCTTCTTTGGAGGCTGGTGGTTCATTCTTGATACCTGGAAAAACCGGGCGTTGATAGACGCACGCCAAGCGCCCACGCCAACGCCAACCCACACACCATGTTTTTTTTGGCGTGCGGGGCCTACACGCCAATTTTTTTTGGCGTGTAGGGTCTACACGCCAAAATAAATTGGTGTGTGAGACCCGCACACCAAAAATGGCGTGTGGTTCCCACACACCATTTGTTTTTTGGTGTTGTAGGACTCTTGTGGGACACTAAAATATATTTGGTGAAATATCCGCTGAGGGGGAAATAAATTGCAAATAGGTTGAAAGGCTATTACAACTTACGGGTGGTTTGAAAGACCTGCCCCTCTAAATGGTACTATGCAAATAACTAAGAGTCTTGTAATCAATATTTATAAAGATATGGCTGATTCCAAGATAGATCTTACTTTTATATAGTAATCTCTATCAGACCTAGATACCTCAAATCACTATTCACGTAGATCTGTTACAACTTCTAACAATGATGGATAAAGATAATCCAGCGGGATTAATTCTGTAATATATGAATTGTTACTAATAATGGGTTGTTAATTGAAGGTTGGTAATCATCTCTTCCTTAAGCAATCTCTTGATAAGGCACTTTAATCAATACTAGCGCTCCTGTTACTACTACTACTTGTTACTGTTACTAATACTTATGTGTTACTGTTACTACTGCTGCCACTACTACCACTACCACTAATACTACCACTAACTAAACCACTACCACTAAAATAAAATAACCACTGTGACCAAACCTCTGTAGGCTGATGATAAAAAGGGAAATGAAAAAGGGGGAAAGAGGCCTCCTTATATATTGAAGAGTGAGGGATTTTAGCTCCAGGGGAGCTCCTTGTGAGTGTGCTATGCTGCAAGATTTCGCCCTGGGAGGGAATTAAGCTGCAGGAAACCACACATACACCTTATCTGCCTGCATATGCTGTACCAAATGATATCCTATGTTGCTAAGGGATATAATCTGTTGCACAGCCCTGGATATCCGTACTGCACTGCCTGCCAAACAATGAGGGAATAATGCTGCAGGGACATATCTATACACCTTATCTGCCTGCATATATTGCACAGCATGATATCATGTATTGATATGGGAACCAAACAACATGACACATAATCCACACGCCTGCATGACCAGCTGTTAAACTCCTTCCACCCAGAATATTTGGGGGTCAAAGCCTCTCCTCCCACATTGCTCCTTCCTCCCTTCTTCCTCCTCACCTAATTAACACTACCAGCATAATTGCCTAGGTTGAGTTCATCCCAGTGTTAAACTAGGATGAAAACAACCAATTTAAAGTAGGTTGACCTCAACCAATGAAATATAAACCAAGGGGGTCCCTTGGATTTATATTTCATCAGTTGATTTCAACCAAGTTTAAATTGGTTGAGTGCATCCCAGTTTTAACTAGGATGACTTCATCCTAGGCAATTATTCTGGCAGTGTAATTCCTCCTCCAAATCACGAAATACTGATTCCTCCACCCTTATAATGCCATATACCACCCTTATAAAGGTGGTATAGCCTTATAACTGTCTGTACCAATAACATCCTTCCATCCTTCCTTCCATACCTGGTTGAGACATGATCTCCCACTAATTACCACCTTACCTTCTACCTTCCTGGTTGAGACATGTTCTCCCAAATCCCTTCCACCTCTTCTATTCCCTTCCTTTATACCCCATTCCATCCTATGTACCCCTTGTCCTCCATTCCATTCCCCATAACGCCATTCTGTCTGTAATCCTATTGTCCTGCGTAGAAGTGTATCTTACATTTATTATACTATTCCTCCTCTTGTAATGAATGTTGCTTGTGTGTATGCTATCCCAATGCTTCCACCATGCGCTTTTGGCATTGTCACGCAAATGGAGCACCACAGCGTGTGGGCCCCGCACGCCAAAAAAAATGGCGTGTGGGACCCGCCCACACCCAATTGTTTGGCGTGCGCTCCCACACGCCAATTGTTTGGCATGTGGGAGCGCACGCCAAACAAATGGCGTGCGGGTCCCACACGCTCACGTAATTGAATGGGCCCTCCCATTTGATTATGTGAGCGGGGGATGTGTATATCCCATACACATAATACATACATGTATTATGTGTATGGGGATATACACATCCCCTCGCTCACGTAATCAAATGGGAGGGCCCATTTGATTACGTGAGCGAGCCCGAGTCTGATTCCGGACTGACCGCTTGCCCATTCAATCGAAAAAAAGGAGGTGAGTCTGAAAATCTGAAAAAAAAAACAAATCAAAAAAAAAAAACAAATCAACAAAAAAAAAAAAATCAAAAACAAAAATCTCAAAGAAAAAAATAAAAAAAATTCAAAACAAATTCAACAATTCAAAAAAAAAACAGAAAAAAATCAAAAAGAAAATCAAAAAAATTACAAAAAATGAGAAAATAAAAAATGAGAAAAAAACCCCAAATAAACCAAAAAAAAAAGGGATTTTTTGGGGTTTAATTTTGTGGGAGAAAATAGCACCCACAGGCCCAGGGCCCTCTCCAAGACCCAACTGGCCCAATAGACAGGGCCCAATGGCCTTGAGAAAGGGGCCAGCCTCTGCCCATCACCTCCAGTGGGCCCACAGGTCCACTTTGATGCTCCAAAGGGGCAATAAAACATTCAAAGGGGCCATTCAAACCCCCCAGGCAGCTCAAAGGGCCCCGTATAAGCCCAGACGCACACCATCCCCCCCAAAAGTGGCCCATCTCAAACACATCTCTTCCTATTTCTATTTTTTTTTCACCGTAGATATAGTAACACGTGCTGACAAGCTCCCATTCAAATGCAAACAGATTCCGCACAATTCACCAAATCAGCAGCAAAAGATGTCTCACACCGGTCATTACAACTCCTCAAGCAATCAGCCTCCACGCCCACATGGATTTCATGAGGTCGACCCCAACCATCACCCTCACACCCCACTTGGCAACTTGTATCAAAATCAAATCTCTGCGTATGGAAATTCACACGTGCTTGGCCAACCTGCAGCTCAACTCAACCAATCAGGCCAGCTAGCAACTAACTATGGCTACCCAAGCAACCAATATGGCCAAGCCCCCGCCCCTTACTGTCCCCCCAGCCCACCCAGACAGCTACAGCTTCACAGACACCAACTACAGAGTGGCAATCCAGCCAAACCCTGTCCCCCCAGCTCACCCAGTAACCCAGCCTGTGTTCCGCTCATATGAGGTACAATTGCCTCAATTCACCCACTATCACCATCAACCTCCAGCCTCTACCTATCCGCTTGATCCAGCCCAACCATCCTATCTGGCTCAGCCAGCCCTCTACGCACCACCCCATGTAACTCAAGCCCCACCATCCCATCCGTTTCCACAACCCCATCAAAGCACCACAATCTCAAACTACTGGCAGCCGGGAACCCCAACCATTGTCCCACCCAGCCAACCCATTCACTCTTGGACCCACTCACTTCCAAGGCCCGCCAACCTCTCACAATTTCCCTGTTGGCCAACCATCAGTGCCTGCTCCGCCCCAGACAAATGAAGATATGCAGCCATCTCTTGGGGAAATAACCTCCTCTGCACCATTTAGCCCTCAAATTTGGCCGCCTGCACAACAAAGTCCTCAACAGTTTCCCCGAGGAAACTTCAGCCCTCAAGTCCCACAAACTGTTTCTGAAGGTGAGTCTTCAAATACTTCTCCACTTTGTTTTCATATTACCAAGAACTAATGTTTACCTACTCAATTTCCCAGTCAAATACCCAAGGATCACAGCTACATCTCCTGGCGGGTATCAACCTGCACCACCCAGCCCTCAACTGTTTCCCCGAGCAAATTTCAGCCCTCAAGTCCCTCAAACTGTGGCTGAAGAGTCTTCAAATACTTCTCCACTTTGTTTTCATCTTACCAAGAACTAATTTTTACCTGCACAATCTCCCAGTAAAATACCCAAGTGTCACGGCTACATCTCCGGGCGGGTATCAACCTGCACCACCCAGCCCTAAACCGTTTCCCCCTGCAACTTTCAGCCCTCAAGTCCCTCAAACTGTGGCTGAAGGTGAGTCTTCAAATATTTCTCCACCTTGTTTTCATCTTACCAAGACCTAATGTTTACCTAGTCAATCTTCCAGTATACCCGCTCAATCCTTTAGGACATTCACCGCTGGCCCCCGCAATGTTACCCGCCGCCAATCAACCACATAAAGTGTTGATGAAATCTGAAGATGTACAATCTTATGATTATTCAGTTTGCAGTAAGTTATTCTAGTTTCTTAATTCACCCACTTGAGGCAGACTGGCTGAACTGCTTGTGTTTCCAGATGCAATGGATGCACCACCCAAATTCCTTTTAACATGTGTCACTGATCTCAACACTTTGTCACCACATGGGCCCACGAGCATGGTTACACTCTGAAAGTTTGTGCTTCCAAGCGGGACAAGAACATCTACTTTGCATGCACAGTTGCCGGGGAAGACCAAACCTCAGTTGATGCTATCCGGTTTTGAGAATCTAGGAATAAGCGACTGGGGTGCTGCTTCACAATATCCGGCCACAAACCAACTTCAGTAAAAACTCAAGGATGCACCATGGGAACTCCAATGCCGAAAGACAATTGGGCACAATCATGGTCCAATCGATCTGGAACATGTAGTCATCCACAAGAAGCTCTCTGTCGAAGGCCAAACCAAGGTTGCTTGCTTATCGTCTCTTGGAATGCAACCCCAGGCAATTGCTAGACTCCTTACTAGCAGTGAGGGAAGGTTTGTAACCAACAGGACAATATACAACACAAAGGAGGCACTGAGGGCAGAGAAGAGGGCTGGCAACACCCCAATTGAGTACCTCCTACGTTGCCTCAACAAATCACGAGGACATTTACGACACAGACGGCAAGCTCCTTTACTTGTGGTTTGCGCACCCAGGATTGTTGCTTCTTGCTCGCAGGTTCCACCATGTGGTCAACATTGACTGCACTTACAAGACAAACCTGAACAACTACCCCCTGCTGCATGTGGTTGGCCAAACTGCAACCAATCACAGTTTTTCCATTGGTTTTTGTTTGATGCAAAACAAGAAGAATGAGGCCTACTCATGGGCTCTTGATAAGTTGAAGTGGGTGGTATATTTGACTAATCACCTATTCTCATCAGAAACTGACTGTACTCCGGTGCCTGTGTGATACCCTAGATCTATATGGGACGCTGACCACGCGCCAAAGGTCTTGTGACAGACAGGGAATTGGCACTGCGTAATGCTATCTCAAAGCACTTTTCGAATGCAACCGCAAACTTGTGCATGTGGCACATCAATCGGAACATTGTGACAAACTGCAAGCAAGCCTTTGCTGGCGATGGCAAAGAATGGGCCAAATTCATGAGGCTCTGGCATGAGGTTGCACATGCCCCCAATGAGGACACCTGCAACTCAAAGTGGGCTCAACTGACACGGTACCTAGTCACTCAAACTAACATCTACGAATACCTATACAATAACTTCTGGAGCAAGCGACAGAAGTTCATGAATGCGTGGGCCAGAATGACACCCCATCTTAGGAAATCTGACTTTGTCACGATGTGAATCTGCCCACAGCTGGCTGAAAACCTATGTGACGTCGGCTAGGTGCGACTTTGCAACACTTTTCATTACAATTGCTGCAGCAGTGGACCACAACTTGACACAGCCCACACGAACCTGGCACACGAGTTACAGAAGGGATTAACCGGACTACCAAATGCCTTCAAGTCCCTCAGCTGCAAAATCTCCTGTCATGCGCTCAAGTTGGCCTTGTCTCAGTACACAAGTTCATCAAGATGAAGAAATACAAGCCTGGGGATCACAGCCTTCACTGCAAAGGTAATTTCCAGGCTGGCTTGGGCATTCCGTGTTTGCACACTATTGAATGTTTGGTCCAGGGGAAGGGAGATGTGGAGCCTTCTGATTTCCATGTCCAGTGGCATCTGGCCTATAACCCTGACGGTCCAGTGAGTCCTCCTGATGTATGGCTTGTTCATGTCCCTCCTAGCTAATCTTCATCTATGTTCATTGCAGGCTCTTGATCAACCAGTGTACAACTTTGACAACGATTTCAAGGATTTCAAGCAGGAGATCTTGGCTTCCCACCACCCCTTGGCGTTAGAAGCAACAATGAAAAAATTACGAAGGGTCCATGCAAACACACACGTGGTTCCGCTTGCAGAGCCTGATCCTATCCAAGTGAAACACATACTGGAAAGGCCGTGGAAGAAGAGAAAGGGTAGTGGGCAAGTTCAAAAGCGCAATGACACCCATGCGGAAATTGTGGAAGCCCAAATCCAAAAGGCGCAGGCAAGGAAAGCAAGACAGAAGGCCGGTGTATCAAAAGGAAAAGGGGTAAGCAACAGTCCAAGCGGGCGCAGGCTCCATTGGACACCTCAGCTTCTTCCTCTGGGGACCTGGATGAGCTTCCCAGTGTGGAGACACTCATGTGTAAGCAACTTTATTGCATGTCTTTTTAAGAGGCTGATAACTGATGGACTTACTAAGCAGTCAAGAGAAATCACCCCCCACGAGTTGGCAGCCTCACTATTGGGAAACGGAATCGGGGGTCTTCCAGTTCAGGAACATCACAGCGCGAGGAAACGTGGCAGCCCAAGTATGGTAGTATGCACTGCAAGAAAAACTCAAGCAACTGCCAGCAGTTGACATGCGGCAAGCTTAAATGAAACCTGAGCTCATGCTTTAGTCATGCAATGGTGGTGCTCAGTAAGAAAAGCTGAACTTAGTGTGATACTCTTTACATTAGGTTGAGGCAAAGCTCAACATTGGACACACTTTGCGCAGCTACCCAGCTCTACTGAGAATGGGGGTACTTGATACACACCATGCCCCCTTATCTCGACCCGCCTATTCCTCCTCTACATGCCTCTCCCTCCCCTTGGAGACTTCCTCCCAGCAAACGATACAGGGAAGCCTTGGTCTATATACCCTCCACTAGGGCTCGTCGAGTGGAACCGCGTACCGTCCCACTCGATGGCCAGTTCAGATGGCTCATCGAGTGGAGCACACCCTCTACTTGATGGCTGGCCCAGAACCAGTCATCAAACACCTCCACCCAACGGCCACTACATACAGTCCATTGGGTGGAGCATGGTCCCCTCGATAGCTGGTACAGATCAACATGAATGAAACGCTGATTTGTGAACCTTACAGCATTGGTGGGTTCATCTATTTACTTCTTGGTTGATTGGAGTGTTGGCTAACCAAGTCGTGTGTCTCAGCAAACAATCATTTCGCTTGGTCCGAGAAAGCGCTGGGATGGACGGATCTGGTGAAGCAACCCGTCCAAACTATCACCTGTGCGGTGACTGATTGACAGGAACCACCACATTGCTTCATTCTTTGTTCTTGCGCGTGCCTATTGAAAAATAGAAAATTTACTTCCATTTGACCTGTTTGGAGCGTGGGGGCAACAGAATGAACATCTACCAGCAAATTCAAGCTATTGCAGCAATCACCACAAGTAAGGAAGCTCTTGGTCTTCGCTTTACTGGCTCATGCTGACATTCTTTTCTACTATTGACGCCCAGGCAAGCTATCATCTGGAAGACAGTGAACAATTAGCTATAAGACTAATCGGTATGTCCGCCCGCTTTTAACCCGGAGTCACAGGAATATTCTGAGGCCTACGCAGGACATTGACTGCTTTTGGGTTTCCTGGTTACCAATTACGTACCTTCTCGGTCCTGTCTCGATCCATCGAGTCCCACCAGATAATCTGATTTTGATTGTCCCCGATTGTCCAGCGGTACCAGCCCCACCTTGCCCCACCTTACCTCTCCCCAGACAAATAGGAAAGCCATTATTGCACTCCATCGGTTCCGATCGTGATTGACAACGGTAATCAACTCTCTTCTCGCTTCGACAGCTTCTTCATCCACTAACTCTACTCCTCTGAGGCTGACAGTTATCTTCATCATACTCAGGTTCCTGCTCCATTCGCGCTGGATATGGAACAATGTTGACCCCCTATATCAATACCAATGCATTGTATCACGTTATCGAGATTGGAAGACCTACCCAACAATCATGTTGCCTGGAACCTGCTCCTACGTCAATGCCAACTCTTGTTCAAATGCCAGACGTTTACATGTACAAGGTGTAGTCTGTAATTACAATAGTATGGTGCGTAATTGCACAGTTGGGGTGGGTATCAGTCAAAGAGTGATTTTTACTGCTGGCTACCCAAACCTGTCAACAAGAAAAAGCAAACGGTCAACAACCCATGAGAAGCGGTTCCACTTGATGAGCCTATGTAGCGGCCATCGAGTGGAGAAGGCGCGGTTCCACTCGATGAGCCAATGTGGCGGCCATTGAGTGGAGAAGGTGGAGTTCCACTCAATGGACCTATGTAGTGGCCATCAAGTGGAGAAGTCAGGGTTCCACTTGATGGGCCTATGTAGCGGCCATCAAGTGGAGGTGTGATTCCACTCGATGAGCCGTCTGTACTGTACTGGCTATCGAGGGGGCCATGCTCCACCAAATGGACTGTATGTAGTGGCCATTGGGTGGAGGTGGTTGATGACTGGTTCTGGGCCAGCCATCAAGTGGAGGGTGTGCTCCACTCGATGCCATCAAGTGGGATGGTACGCGGTTCCACTCGATGAGCCCCAGTGGAGGGTGGTATGTAGTGGCTACTGGGTGGAGGTGTTCAGTGACTGGTTTGTACACCCTGGATGGACAAGCTGAGTTGAGTGTTTATCTTAGTCTGCTTGTTGCACAGGCTAATTTGAGTTGTGCAGTTGGCTCAACCTTGCACTACTGAGTACACACCAGAGCTTGGCCAGAGCTTCATTCAAGCTTGAGGTAGAGCATGCCTGGAGCTCCTGCATGTCAACTGCTGGCAGTTGCTTGAGTTTTTCTTGCAGTGATGGATGGTGTAACAGATGAAGATTCTGATTCTGCGGATGCAGTTTCAGATGAAGATTCTGATGCCCCAGATGGGGAATCAGATGAAGAATCTGATGCCCCACATGGGGCATTGGAAGAAGAATCTTATGCCACAGATGGGGAATCAGTTGCAGAATCTGATGCACAAGGTGGGGAATCAGATGAAGAATCTGATCCCCCAGTGGATTCCTCCTCATCTATTGAGATGCAGGTTGAGGAAAAGCTGCTGTCACCTCCAGAAGCCTCAAGAAAAGCCTCAAGCTCTCATGATCAGTTGCAGGGTGAGGCCAGGCTACATTCACCCCCCACAGCCAAGGTAAGTACTATAACTTTGACATTAGATTATCAAGGTCTGATTCCATTGTATGTTTCATAGGACCGGCATGTAGATGCTGAGGTTGCACCCAGACTGGCCGAACGAGACAGGGAAATACAACCCTGATGTTCCAGTGAGTGACTCAAGCTGACACGGACAAGGAGGAATGCACTGACTCTAACTGATAACCGACTTCTCATCATTCTTGTCAGGCGCAGCTTCCACCATGGATCTTAAAATACCTGCATTCCACTTATAACCCTGCAGGTGATGGGAACTGTGGTTATGCATGTGTGGCACATGCATTGGCAGCAGATAGACCAGAGGGTCCCTACGCTAAGGCCAATGGTGGGTACCAAGTGCGAAAGGATGTGTTAGAAGAGATGGAAAAGAACAAGGCACATTGGACAAGATACCTTGGGGGGCCTTCAGAATTTGACCGCGCTTACGGACGTGTTCAGGTGACTGACCCACGTGGATCGGTCCCCATGAACAAATGGATGAGCAAGTTGGATGTGGGACCAACTCTGGCCAATGCGTATAACCAGCCATTTGGTCTTACTCAGCAGAACGGGCGGGAGCACCACATATATTCCCGCCACAGTTCCCCCGGACCCTAAACCGCTGCCAGCCCTCTTCTTATCATTTTTCAATGATAATCATTGGATACGTGTGATAGTCAAGCGCGACCCCCACATTCCCTTTCCTCTCCCTAAAGTCTCCCGGTTATTTCACAAGAGCCCAGCAGCTGCTTGGCTGGACTGGGTTTCCCCTTCCACTACTCTTCACTCTTTGATCCCTAAATGATTAATGTACCAGTTACTGCAAGTAACACTAATTATTATTATCCTTATTAATATTTACCATTCTTATTATTCTTCAATATTATTCCTTTAAGATCTCTAGTGAATATTATTAGTATTATTCATCATTATGACTTTAAGAAGTGATAACATAGTATTATTAAACTACAATCTTTACAATAAATAATATACTTAATTCAAATGTACTTAAATTAATAATACGTTGATTAACTAACACATGAATAATTCAGGTTACTCTGTGATAATAAATAATAGAGTGATAATATAGTATTATTAAACTACAATCAATCTTTACAATAAATAATATACTTAAATTAATAATACATTGATTAACTAACACGTGAATAATTCAGGTTACTCTATGATAATAAATAATACTTATAAGATGTGACAATAACAAATTACACATACACAATGATAAGTTAATATTTTATTAATATTAATAAAAGGGCTTTGAATATAATAAGGGCATTAATAAAAAAAACGGTTTTTCCGCGTTTACACCCAGCTCACTGCGCAGCTGCGGCTGCGCAGTGCACCCGTTTTTCCGCATTTACACCCGGTTTTTTTTAATTGTTAATTTTAAGCAAATAGCACGTGGAGCGCAGCATTTGATGCGCGTGACCTCCCCAATCATCCTCATTCAATATTTTTTGAAACAAATAAAATACACAATTAAAACAAGGAATATAAACAAAACAAAACAAAACAAAAAAAAAAAACAAAACAAATTATGGAGGGCGGCATTTTAAATAAGTAAAAGAAGTAAAATAAACAAATTAAATAATATAAAATTAAATAAATATGAATGAATGAAACAAATAAAATAAATTAATTAATTAAAAGCAAGGGACATAATTGAAAGTTAATCATTTATGAATAACGCAACCTCCCCAATCATCCTCATTCAAAATTTTATTTAAAACAAATAAAATAAATAAGTAAAACAAGTAAAATAACAAAATAAAATAATAGAATAAATGAAATGAATAAAATAAATAAATAAAATAAAAAAAGAGACATAATTGCAAGTTAATAATTTATTAATAAATAATAAATGTAATTAACAACAAAGAGACATTAGTACAGACTAATAATGCACACACAAATAATAAGTATAAGAAAGAGAAATTGTTATCAACACTACTGATAACAGCTAGAAAATGCTTACAAATGGTGAATATACGCCTGAATTACATTCCTGAACTGATATGTAATGGCAAAAAAATAGAAGCCATTGTTTTTTTGGGAAATAAAAAATACCATAAATTTTTACACCCCTGGAAGTATATAAACAATTTTAAAATGTTGAAAAAAAATTAAAATCCGCCCGCAAAAAAAATAAATAAAAAAAACTGGGGTTAAGAGCGGAAAACTGGGTGTGCTGCGCAGCAAATTTGAGGTTGCCGCTGCGTAAAACCGTGTGTAAATGCGGAAAAACCGGGTTTTTTCCTTAATGCCCTATAATAATTATGATACCACTAAGGAATCCCAATAGCCCAATTCTGGATAATCTATAGTTTAATGCTGATATATCATCAAGAATTGGCCACAACCTACCTTCAATAAGGTAGAAACCACAAACCCACATGAGTACTCCTGGATGCCTATTAATAATACTCTGTTTGGGTTATTTCAAAAAACACTTAGGTCTGATGTTTCATTCAAGTGGATGAGCAAGACAGTGGTGGAACTTACAACTCAAGGGCATGTTAATGAGAAATAAAAGGGAAACCAAAGAAAAAACAACCCCCGGTTTTGTCCTTTTTGTTACTCACATTTTCTTTTTTTTTGAATTGGTGGGTGGTGATTGTCGTTTGGTTGATTTCGTGGTTGTTCTGGTTGAAACAACCAGACCAACGGTCTGATTCCTGAAAGGAATCATACTCGGCTCGCTCACGTAATCAAATGGGCCCTCCCATTCGATTACGTGAGCGAGGGGATGTGTATATCCCCATACACACAATACATGTATGATTATGTGTATGGGATATACACATCCCCCCCTCACATAATCAAATGGGAGGGCCCATTCAATTACGTGAGCCTTTGGGAGCGCACGCAAACAATTGGCATGCGGGTCCCACACCAATTTTTTATTTGGCGTGCGGGGCCCACACGCCAAAAAAAATGGTGTGTGGGAACCACACACCATTTCTGGCGTGTGGGTCTCACACGCCAATTTATTTTGGCGTGTAGACCTACACGCCAAAAAAATTGGCGTGTAGGCCCCGCACGCCAAAAAAATTGGCGTGCGGGTTGGCGTTGGCGTGCGTTTATCAACGCCCAAAAACCAGCTTGTCAAATTTCACGCTTTGAATTCTATACACCTTCTTTGTTTCTAGCTTATACACGCGGTAAGAGGAGAAATCGTTCTCATATCTGAGCATTATTCCCCTTTCAGCTGTTGGTAGGAGTTTGAATTTTCTTTGTTCTGGAGGTATGAGCGAGTACGTCGAGCATCCAAATGGTCAAAGAACTTCTAGATTGACTTTCTGACCTGTCCAGGTTGTATACGGTACGCTGAAGTTTCTTGTTGCAGAAGGAGACAGATTGGAAAGGTGGTGTGGCAGTATTGACCGCCTCAGTCCAGAAGGATTTTGGGAGATGTGACTGTACCACGAGACATTGAGCTTTCACCAGAATTGTTTGATTTGTCCTCTTGGCCATGCCATTGTTTTGTGGCGTATATGCAGGAGAGATATGATGCTCCAGACCTCCAAGGTGCAGAATTCTTGAAGGATTCATTAATAAACTCGCCCCTGCTGTCTGTTATAATCATCTTGATTTTGAAGCCGGTTTGTGCTTCAGCTGAGGCTTGAAACTCTAAGAATTTATCAAAGGTTTCGCTCTTTTTGATTTCAGGAATTTTACAGATTTGTACCCACTATGTTGATTGAAAATCGTAAGAAAATACAGGAAGCCAGATGTTTGATTTTGTTGAAAATGGACCAACCAAATCCATATGAACGGCCTCAAGAACCTGATTGACCTCCTTGAATTTTCTTCCAAAAGGTAGAGCTTTCAATTTGCAAAGTTTACATATGTCGCACTCCCTCATGACTGAGTTTGGCACCAGTAGTTTTTTGATATTTTAAATTTGGATGCCCGAGACAACATGCCAGTCGGGAGAGATGGGACTTGAAAGGAAGCACGTGGAAAATGGATTGATTGCAGCAAAATGAGACAAAGAGATTTCTAACAGATTGTGTTTTACAGTACCATCTAACACATAATCTTTGTCGATGACTACCAATACCCTGTCCTCACCAGTCTTCTCAATGCTCAAAATTTTGTCAAACAACCTTGAGACTGAGAGGAGACATTGATTGAGATTTGGGACCAGCAGCACGTTATCAGACAAAGTCTTCTCCCGTCCTGATGACCAGTTCCGCTGTGCCAATAGCCGTGGCTTGCAATAAGTTGTGATAACCACAGTGGATATGTTGATGCTTGTCTTGGTTGACAAAACAAAAATTGTTGGGTCGTTCACCATGTGATGCGTTGCACCTGTGTCAAGAACAATTGGTTTAGCCGCGCCTTCAACAAGAAGAAGAGAGACTTTGGATTCGTGACCGTTGTCGACCTCAACAAGCTGAGTTGCAGGTACCAAATTTGACGGCGCAGTGACCCATGACAACGGTCTTAATTCAGGATGTAATTGAAAACAATGATTGGCATCGTGACTCGTAGCCGAAGGGTTGTGTTGTTCCGGGCTCGCATCGGATCTTGGATGATTCATGCATGAGAGCAGACGCAGTTCCTTCTCGTTGATTTTTGAGGTGATTTTGGTTACTGCCTTGGATTTTCTCGATGAGTCCAGGTGAAACCATCTCTTGCAGCTTTGATAACACGGCCGTCGGATTTTGACAGATTACTTCATTCATGATAATATTATCAACAATGTTGTATAGATCTTCTGACAACTTCGATAGGATGGAAAAACTTAAGATGTTGTCAGGAACACCAAGATTGAGGATTCTAATATTGTTGAGCATCTTTCTCATATCAATGATGAAGTCTGGCAGGTTGTTCCCGTATTTGTAACGCATAAAACGAAGCCACACCCGTCCTTTTTTGTTTACCGAGGCGGACACAAATCTAGATGTAATGCTTTGCCAGATTTCAAAAGGGGATTCTGCAATGTCTGGAGTGATGACCGTTTTGAAGACCATCTTGCTGACATGACTCATGAGTATGTGAGCGACTTCCGCATGTTTCGTGGAAACAGCAGCTGCTACAGCACCCGCTAAGTCAACAGGAGGTTCTCTTGCATATTTGAGGAGCGTTTTGTGTCTGAGATAAGCGGTCATTCGCATCGACCATTGTAGGTAGTTAGACTCCATGAGCAGGGGAATGTTGGTCTTGGAGGGATTCATGTTGTTATTGGCCATAGCAATCCTTTAGATGTTTTGTCGCTGTCGAGACTGTAAATCTAAGAGAATTTGAGGCGAAACTAAAGATTTTATTTCAGTGAACAATAGAGAAAAAGAACATGACAAGATAAAAGATGAAAAGTACCTAAAGGATTGCTAGTTTGATAGACAAGACAATTAAGATAAAGAAAACAAACAAAACAGAAAGCAAGAGGAGGAGACTGTACAAAGACTGATCAGTGACAAGCAGCTATGAGAGAAGAAATGAAGAGACAATTACCACTACTCGTCCAACTTGCAGCTGATGATCTCGCAACAACAAAGAGCAGATGATGTTGATTTATCAAATCTTGTTCTTTGTGTTGAGGTATCCAGGCCAATGCATTTGTCATGTATCCTCTTTTCTCTATTTTCATTTCTCATGTGCTTCCTACCTGTCAAGTACATATCACTACTTGTGACATCTCCATATCTCTCTTTCCTTATAAACTCTGAGTTCACAAGCTGGAAGGGTTTCTCCTCATCCTTCCAAAACAACCATTAACCTCACTGCCTGCTCACTGTGCTTGTTTCTCAGGTTTGTTTTCATTTCCCTTTTTCTCTCTTTGATCTTCTCATTAAAATTCATTCTCATCCTTCCAAAACAACCATCAACCTCACTGCCTGCTCACTGTGCTTGTTTCTCAGGTTGTTGGTCTCAACACGTTGAGTGTTTGAGGAATATGTAGGTTCCAGGCAAGATGAGGAAGGTTCAGTACTGTGTGAGTTGGACTGATTTAAGTTGAACCGTCTGGGAGCACCAAGAGCGCGCGCACCAACTCGAATCTTTCATTATAATTCTGACAGGGCCATTGATCTGGCACTTGGTCAAATCAGTCAAAACGGTTTTTGCACCAAACACATGGATTTGCAATTACACTTCATCCAAGAATTAATCACCAACAAATATATCCAGCTTTGATACATCTCATCGGCCAATAACTACACTGACTTCCTCACCAAACCTATCAGACAGACAAAGATTATTAAGTCCCTCAATTCACATCTACAGGACATCACCAGCATCTCTGCTTCATGCTCCACAGCACAAAGCATTTCAGGCTGTCAGATACCTGATTCCATCACAGCAGGTACATCATCAACAAACTGAGACAATAAAAATATACCCCTACCTCAGATCAACTAACTACCAACCCTACCATTGCCACAGCCAACAACAAGAGGGCTTAGTCTAGTAATTTCAAGCAAATATAGTTAGGTTGATATTCTGTCTTGGAATCTTCATAAAAAGTTTCTCTTTTGTCTCATGATCTTATATCTGTCATGTTTTGAAATCTCAAAACACCAAAGCTGAGCTTGAAACTGAAAAGGCTACAACAACAGATCAAATGGTCTGTTATCTTAAAGATTATCATGTCATACCCATTGTATCCAGGCAAACAAATTCAGGGCACACATAAGTGTGCATACAATTCTATCCCTGAAATCTTAAGCAATAGTGTGGCATCAGAACATAAATTATAAGTGCTGCACGGGAAACTGAGTGGAGAAAAAATTGGTTGCTGTATCAAGGTTTTTTTACAAGCCCAGACAGTAAAAAGCTTCAGGAATTCTTCAATCTTACATATTATATGTTCCCTGAAGTTTCTAGAAATGTGTTGCTATTGGAGATGAGAGATTAGGCGTGTGCAGCAGGTTAGTAGGAAATATCTATCTACATGAATACATTTTTCAGTACATTTCCAAGAAGTCTAATAATTTATTAGGTTTCGGAATTGATTATATACTATTTTAAATTAAACTATGGGTAATGGAATGGAATATGGTGATGAGATATAAGGCGTGTACACTTGTAGGTATTATGTCCACTGCACATCCTCTATATATCATTTTCAAAATAAGGAATATTTTCAAAATATTCAGGGCACATAATTTATACACAATTGAAAATATTTTTAAATTATTAGCCTTCTGGGAAATGTACTGAAAAATTTATTGACTCATCAATATATTTACTACTAAACTGCTGCACACCCTTGATCTCTCATGTCCAATAACAATACATTCCTGTAAAATTCAGGGAACATATAATTTGTAAGATTGAATAATTCCTGAAGTTTTCGCACTGTTTGGGATTGTGAAAAAAAATATTATACACCTACCAATCTTTTCAAAATCAAGTCACCTGCGCAACACTCATAATTCATGTTCTGATGCCACACTATTGCTTAAAATTTCAAGGTTCACACTTTGTGAAAAGTTCTTTTTGCACTAGAATTTTTGTGCTTTTATAACTTCCATTCTTTGTGTATCACATATTTCCACCTGTGGAGATGTGTCAAAATGCCATCCACATGGGCCACAGGGGCCCTAAATTGGGATATGAATTTATTTAGGCCAAAACAACTTGTTAATCAATGATAAAAGTAAAATTATAATAAAATGAAACAAAAAGCAGGCATAAATGTGGAAAACTGGGTATGCAATAAAAAACAGAAAACCCCATTTTTTCTTTTTAATTTTATTAGTGATTTTAATTTACCATAAATCATAATAAAATCAAGAATGTTGTTTTTTTCAAAAAAAAAATAGGCCAATTGGGTAACTAAAATACCTTGAAAATACTGGATATAGTCATGGGTCAGGGGGAAAAATGTACCTGGAAACAGCAGGTATACACATGGAACAATCAGGTACATTCATCAACCCCAACGGTGGGCCGCTACGCTACGCTACGCTATTTCACCGCTAACTGTTAGCGTAGCGGTTTTTTTTTTCCCCAGAAAATCTGTAGCTTTAGCTGAAATTACACTCTGCTACACTAACAGTTAGCGTAGCGACAAATTCCTCAAGCCATATTTTTGTAGTGTTAGCTGGGAAAATTCACCGCTACGCTAACAGGTAGCGTAATTTTTCTTGCGCTAACAGATTTTGAAGTTTCCAGTAGCGTAGCGGCCTCAGATCATTGCTACGCTACACTAAATGTTAGCTGTTAGCTGAATTTTTTCCCACTAAATGTTAGCTGTTAGCTGATTTTTTCCCACTAAATGTTAGCTGTTACCTGAATTTTTTCCTGCTAAATGTTAGCTGTTAGCTTAATTTTTTCCCACTACACTATGCTCAAATAGTGCAAAGTGTTGGCCCACAGCCAGCTGAGTGAACAGTCTGAACATAATTTTTTGGGTGGATTACATCCCTGCTTGTTTCACCAATAGTTGTGGTGATGTGCTTGGGCAAAGAAAATGATGTGGGAACATTGAAAGTTTTTCCCTTGCACAAATTGCCTTTCATTGAGTCTGTGATTATTTTAAATTAATATGTTCATGAATCCTGTTGAAGCATTTCTTTTCCAGCTTTACTTGCTTCCTTTGAGTTAAATAAGCATTTCTTCTCATTCTCTGATGGGCATTCTGATTACTGTTCTGGGCAATTTCCATATGAGCAAGATGTGTTATTCAATTGAAATTTGTCCAGGCAGTAACCATATTTCCCAAAGCAATGAAAGAAATGCATATCCAAACATTGGAAAGAGAAAAAATGGAAAAGAAACAAACAGGTTTTTTGTTGAAAAAAAAAAAAAATAATGATAGAAATTAAAAAATAAATAAATAAATAAGCTGTTTTGATTGATGTAGTTGCACAAGTACAGGAGTTAAAACAGCATTTTGATTGATTTACTTGTGAAAGTTGATATTTTTGATTGCTTGACATGCACGAGTACAGGATCTATAATTGGGCAGAGTGGACCAGCTTTGACCTCAGACAGTGGAATTTATCACTCCTGCTATACTATAATTAACTGCAACATGCCTAATCAGTGTCACCCCCATTGGTGAGTAGGATTTGTAATGAGGGTGACATTGATTAGGTATTTTGCAGTTACATATAATATAGGAGTGATAAATTCCACTGTCTGAGGTCAAAGCTGGTCCACTCTGCCCAATTATAGATCCTGTACTCGTGCATGTCAAGCAATCAAAAATATCAACTTTCACAAGTAAATCAATCAAAATGCTGTTTTAACTCCTGTACTTGTGCAACTACATCAATCAAAACAGCTTATTTATTTATTTATTTTTTAATTTCTATCATTATTTTTTTTTTTTTTCAACAAAAAACCTGTTTGTTTCTTTTCCATTTTTTCTCTTTCCAATGTTTGGATATGCATTTCTTTCATTGCTTTGGGAAATATGGTTACTGCCTGGACAAATTTCAATTGAATAACACATCTTGCTCATATGGAAATTGCCCAGAACAGTAATCAGAATGCCCATCAGAGAATGAGAAGAAATGCTTATTTAACTCAAAGGAAGCGAGTAAAGCTGGAAAAGAAATGCTTCAACAGGATTCATGAAAATATTAATTTGAAAGAATCAATGCCTCAAGAAAAGAAATGATTGCTATACTCCCACAAGTGTAGCACTAAACCAACAGTTACTGTAGCGCTAAACTAACAGTTAATGCACTGCAAAAGGGAACTACGCTAACAGGCAGTGTAGCTGAAAATAATTCTACGCTAACAGTTAGTGTAGCTGAAAAGAGCGCTACGCTAACAGTTAGCGTAGCTGAAAAGAGCGCTATGCTAACAGTTAGCGTTGCTGAAAAGAGCGCTACGCTAACAGTTGGCGTAGCTGACAAGAGCGCTACACTAACAGTTAGCATAGCGTGTGTTCCAGCTAACACCACTACAAATCAGCTAACAGGTAATTCCTGTAGCGTTAACTTTTTTTTTTTGAAGTCGCTAACGCTATGCTACTCCTATTTTTTTTTTTGACAAAATTTTTGTAGCGTTAGCTGAAAAAAAAAACCGCTAACAGTAACTTTGTGTTAGCGTAACAACAAAAGCTAACATCACGCTACGCTACAGCTATTGTTAGCGTAGCGGGCCCACCGTTGTCAACCCTATTGTTTTATGTATTTATTTTAGAACATTAATAAAAAAACCCGGTTTTTCCGCGTTTACACCCGGTTTTACGCAGCGGCAACGTCAAATTTGCTGCACAGCACACCCGGTTTTCCGCTTTGACACCCGGTTTTTTTTAATTCTTTTTTTGCAGGCGGATTTTAATTTTTTTTCAACATTTAAAAATTGTTTAATATACTTCCAGGGGTGTAGAAGTTGATGGTATTTTTTATTTTCCCAAAAAACAACATCTTCTATTTTTTTTGTCCATACACCCGGTTTTTTCAAAAAAAAAACCCACGGCTCAATTTTCAGGATTTCTCAAAATTCTAAATCCTTTTAAAACACTTTAAGGGGTTTAGAATTTAACGTGACAAACAGTTTATTTTTAAATTCACTGGTTTTTGTTTCATGATTTTTGGACAGAATTTATTTCTAAACACCTTCACGCCTGTCTTTCAAGATATTTGGGGAGTTTTTGAATGGATTCATACATTTTAGAGGGTGAATAATTCATTGGAAACAAATACGGATTATAAAATTAACTCGTTATCAGATTTCATGACAAAGAAATGGAAATATAATGATACACAGCGGTATGGTACATTGTATGATGCTTTGGAGTGTTACATGTAAGATAATTATTACACATTACATATTGGTTCAGGAATGTAATTCAGGCGTAGATTCACGATTTGTAAGCATTTTCTAGTTGTTATCAGTAGTGTTTATAACAATTTCTCTTTCTTATACTTATTATTTGTGTGCGCATTCTTAGTCTGTACTAATGTCTCTTTGTTGTTAATTACATTTATTATTTATTAATAAATTATTAACTTGCAATTATGTCTCTTGATTTTTATTTTATTTATTTATTTTATTCATTTTGTTTATTCTATTTATTTTATTTTGTTTATTTTACTTGTTTTACTTATTTATTTTATTTGTTTTAAATGAAATTTTGAATGAGGATGATTGGGGAGGTTGTGTTATTCATAAATGATTAACTTGCAATTATGTCTCTTGCTTTTAATTAATTAATTTAATTTATTCATTTCATTCATTCTTATTTATTTTATTTTATATTATTTAATTTTGTTTATTTTACTTGTTTTACTTATTTAAAATGCCGCCCTCCATAATTTTATTTGGTTTTGTTTTGTTTATTTTCCTTGTTTTCCTTGTTTACTTTATTTGTTTTAAATGAAATATTGAATGAGGATGATTGGGGAGGTCACGCGCATCAAATGCCGCGCTCCACATGCTATTTGCTTAAAAATTAAAAATTAAAAAAAAACCGGGTGTAAATGCGGAAAACCGGGTGCACTGCGCAGCCGCAGCTGCGCAGAAAACCGGGTGTAAACGCGGAAAAACTGGGTTTTTTATTAATGCCCTTATTTTATTTTATTTTATTTTATTTTATTTATTTTATTTTATTTTATTTTTTTATTTTATTTTATTTTATTTTATTTTATTTATTTTATTTTATTTTATTTTATTTTATTTTATTTTATTTTATTTTATTTTATTTATTTATTTTATTTTTAGGTTGAGGTGACCCCAGTCAAACTGGAACATACTTAACCAATTCAAAATGGCTTGATATCCAGCAATTGGAGGAGAAAGGTCTGACATAGTTTCAACTCAAAAGAAAAATCATGACAATAGGGGTAATTCATAAAATTGATGGTCATCACCTGTATGCGTGGTTACTTTTTTAAAGGGTCACACACTAGCAAGAGTTGAAACCTGTCCAGAGATGTTGTTCCACTTTTAATACAAAATTCTTCACCGCGGAGGACCGCCTTCTCCATTGAAGAAAAGTCATGGACATAACATGTACAAACAAAAGAACGAGACCGGATATGAAAGAGCGCCATGACCATACATAGGCGAAACTTGATCTCGACGAGTTTCTTTACGTAATCTTCCATTCCTATAAGATGACGAGTGTTGGCGGAAAAGGAGATGACGATCAACAGGGTATAGTTTATAGTAAAAAGCAGCAGATCTCAACTAACCCTCCTGATGAATAGAACGTGATGTAAGAAATCCCGCAACTGTTTGTTCGAGTTGGCAAACAATATCTTCATTGTTGACAGAACGGTATTGCTAATTGGTCAAATGAGGAATTCCAGATTATTGAGAGAAGGGTACGAAGAGGATTATTTCGTCAAACGATGTTGATTCCCGGGTCCATGTCGTTTCTTTTTGGTGAAATGATTTGATGATTTAATGACATCCAAATTAATAGTGATCGAGCAAGTAGGGTGAGAAATGCTGGGTGTCGAAGGCTAGATAGAGAGTTAGGTGGTAGGCAGTAAATTCTTGGGCCTGAAGTTTCTTGCCCCAGTAGTTTACAGAGTCAATTGAGATAGTGAATCTTCTATCGGAATCGATTTTTCATCAATACTACTTGAATCACTGTTTTCGTCTTCTTCTTCTGATTCGTAATCTTCAAAATCAAGCTAGACGTACATCGAAATCAGGAGGGATAGTTTAAAATCCCCCAGTTAGAGTTCGAATATCATCATGCGTCGTCAAGAGGGAGCAGGTAGGAGTGAACTAACCATGTCGTAGACCACTCGGACGATTAGACTACAACTCGGACAGGTAGCGATGTCGACTCCTTTGGAGAGCTGGGATTTGGTGATCTCAAATCGGTCTCCACATGGACATGGTGTGTGATAAACTTTGGCCTTCTCATCCCAGGTGAAATCTTCGATTTCTATCTCGTCATCTGAAACAAAATTGAAGGAATGATGAGAGGTGAAGAATTGTAAAACCGAAATCAAAGATGAAGAGAGCTGGATGTTCCAACTGCCTGATTCTTCTTCTTTTTCTTTGGAAGGAAAATAATACTTACAGTAGGACACCATGATCTTTGTTTCGCCTGCAAGTTCCTGGTTATTGATTTTCTTGGCAATGTGAGATGGTTGCGAAGCCAAGTTCACCCCTCCGGAGTGGCTGGGGGGTGGGGCTATGTTGTAATATTGAATATATTCAAAGTAGCCGTCTCTCCTGGTGGCTCCGAGTCCTAGATTACATAATCAGTTGACCCCCACCGAGGGAGATGCCTCGGGCGGTAATTTTGAGGGAAGTTGAGAAAGAAAACGAAAATAAATAAAAAACAGAAATTGGTCAAGAAATGTTGAGAAGCTACTCAATCGGGAAATCTTCAGTAGCATTCTCTCGACTCAAACTATCACCATCCAGCCCAATCAACACCCTCCACCCACTGAGGACCATCACATCATCAGCTCAGTGGACGAAGCAGGATGGAGAACCTCGACCCGGCTCAGCCCCACGGCACCGGCATCTCCTGGTCTCAGTATTATCAGTCAGGTCTTACTCCGCAACAGTCGCTGCAGCCAAAAAACCATCAACGGTAACACTGGACCAACAGGAAGAAACTCAAGGACCATTGACAGCACCGGATCTCAAGAGGCTATCAACTATGCGAAACGTAGGAATCTCAGCACACATAGACTCTGGAAAGACAACACTAACCGAACGAGTATTGTACTACACTGGAAGGATCAAATCAATTCATGAAGTCAGGGGAAGAGATCAAGTAGGGGCCAAGATGGACCATATGGAACTCGAACGAGAGAAGGGAATTACCATCCAATCGGCGGCCACCTTCTGCGATTGGAAGGTCAACGAGACTCCGGCTAGATCGGTCGGAAGCAGCCATGCAATCAACATCATCGACACCCCCGGACACGTCGATTTTACGATCGAGGTCGAGCGCGCATTGAGGGTCCTTGACGGCGCCGTCCTGGTCCTCTGTGCGGTCTCCGGCGTCCAGAGTCAGACGATCACCGTCGATCGACAGATGAGACGCTATAACGTACCTAGGGTATGCTTCATCAACAAGATGGATCGGCAGGGATCGAACCCATGGAGGGTCATCGACCAACTCAAATCCAAACTCAAGTTGAACTGTGCCGCCGTCCAATATCCAATCGGATCAGAAGACGCCTACGAAGGTGTCGTCGACTTGGTCCGGCTCAAATCGATCAGACATCAGGGTGATAAGGGGGTCGAGATCGTCGAATCAGAAGAAATCCCTAACGAGATCATGGCTCAAGTCACTCAGAAACGACAACAGCTGATCGAAACCTTGGCCGATTGTGATGATATTCTGGCCGATCTATTTCTAGAAGAGAAAGAGATTACAAATAGTGATATTGCAGACGCCATCAGACGAGCGACCATCGATCTCAAATTCACGCCGGTCTTTATGGGTACCGCTTTAGCCAACAAGGGGGTCCAACCCCTACTCGACGGTGTGTGTAATTACCTACCTAATCCATCCCAAGTACCCTCGGTGGCACTCGACGTCTCCACTAGCACGACTGAACCTACATCAGTCCAAATTCATCCTACCGCCATTGCCCCGCTTGTGGGTCTGGCCTTCAAGCTAGAAGAAGGTCGATTTGGACAACTAACCTATCTAAGAGTTTACCAAGGTACGTTGAAACGCGGCAACCAGATCGTTAATGTTCGAACCGGCAAACGAGTAAAAGTGCCCAGACTGGTCCGGATGCATAGTGATGAAATGGAAGATGTTGATGAGATCAAGGCCGGTGAAATCTGCGCCATGTTCGGCGTTGAATGCTCATCTGGTGATACTTTTACGGATGGCTCAGTGCAACTCTCAATGGTCAGCTTTTTTTTCTTCTTTGTAGTTTTGTATCGAGCTTGAACTCCTGAATGATCATCAAATTACACACGAGTGAAGTTTGACTAAGAATTGTCATTACAAATTGTTCAAGAACTGCGAACATTCCACATAGAGCTTCTACCACAACTGACGCCATACTTTTTTTCTTGATAGACATCGATGTTTGTACCCGATCCAGTGATTTCACTCTCAATCCGTCCCAAAGGACAAGAAACACCACATTTCTCACGGGCCCTCCAACGATTTCAAAAAGAAGATCCAACGTTCAGAGTCCACGTCGATTCCGAATCATCAGAGACGATCATCAGTGGAATGGGTGAATTGCACTTGGATATCTACGTGGAACGAATCAAGCGAGAGTATGGAGTTGAAGTAGTGACTGGGAAGCCAAGAGTAGCGTTCAAGGAAACTATTACCAGCGAAAGTTCGTTCAATTATGTGCACAAGAAACAGACTGGGGGGGCAGGACAGTACGCGAAAGTGGTCGGACGTATTCTACCGATGGAGCGAGATGAAGAGACAGGAGAGGAGACGATGTATGAAAGTCGTATCACCGGTGGGACGATTCCAGCCTCGTTCATCCCAGCGGTTGAGAAGGGCTTCAACGACGCTCTACAGCGCGGAATCCTGACGGGCAACCGGGTGACCGGCTGTCAGTTTATACTCGAAGACGGCGCCCATCACATCGTCGACTCCTCAGAACTCGCCTTCAGACTCGCCGCCCAGGGCGCGTTCAGAGAAGCCTTCAAAAACGCTAACCCCGTCATCCTTGAACCTATCATGAAGGTCGAAATCACCGTTCCTATCGAGTTCCAAGGCAATGTCATCGGCGCGATCAATCAGCGTAGAGGTACTATCATCGATACTGATGTGGGCGTAGATGAAGTCGTCTTGGTTGCTGAAGTTTCATTAAACGAAATGTTTGGATGTTCGTACATTTCTTCTTAGCATTTTTGTTTTGAAAACTCTGTTCGATCATTGACAATTTTTGTTCTTCTCCTTCTCAATCTATCAATATTAGATGCCTCTCAACTACGTGGAATGACTCAAGGCAAGGGTGAATTCACGATGGAATACTTGAAGCATTCTCCCGTCTTACCCAATATCCAAAAAGAAATGATCGACCAATATAAGCATTTTCGGTCCTAAAACGTTTTCCTCTCTCTTCTCTTATCCCTCTCTTATCTAACCTCATCTCATCTCGTCTTGTCCTGTCTTGTTGCATTGTTGTTAGAGATTCTGTTTCACTATTCAAACCCCAATCCACAGCCAGTATTCTATCTTCCTTGTTCAATGTTCTCCTCTCTTCGATTGATGTCAGTATATACATAGATAGATAGATTTGCGTATACCCTTTACACGATTTTTACTTGCCAGAATGGAAAATCAACTCTTACTCTTTTAATAAATAATTTTTGGTATCCATGTATCTATCCTACTCAACCTGAGGATCATGTTTCGATGTGACGATCCGCATAGATGTTGAATCCACTTAACATTGATGCATAGGTAAAGCTAATTGTTCTGCCTCAGGCTCTTCCTTCTACCTTCCCAAAAGCACACCAAACAATTTCCGATTTATTCTGTACAAATGATCATTTGGACATCTACAGGGAATACGATTAGGTACTGGCATGAAGAGAAGAAGCAGGTGAGTAAAGGGACAAGAAGCATGGAAAGTGTCTAGCGGCGAGAGATTTTAACAAGTTAGGTTGAAGCGCAGTGCAGAACGCTGCTTCGCAATTCCGTCAAACACTTCTCCGACGTGATACTTATTTTGCTGTTCCCAGGCACGTATTAAAATTGAAGTTTTTTTTTGTAGGGTTCAGTGTATCTACAAGATCACTGTACAGATTATGAAGTTGCAATCATCGAAATCTTTATCTGGCTGGCAATTTACTTCTAACTATGTCATGGCCGGTCGATCGGGATTCCTGATTTTCCGAGATCGATTGTAATCTCAAGACCTTTCAATTTCTCTGGAGGGAGGCAGAAGCGTTGTTGTGTAAGGACTTGGCAAGTTTCATTGAAGCGTCATTGGACCTTCAAAGGAGGACGGTCGTCATAGCAGGCACGTTGTATGTCCATGACGTGTGCGATGGTGCTGGTAATGGAGGCCATGGGGGAAATCTTATGGAGTTTCATTGGAGTATCTCAACAAAGAAAAACAGAATGGGATCGATCAAACTCAGATCCACACGAACATTGGCTCTCAACCCCAAGATCCCCTGCTTGAGCTGGCTCTGCTCTGTCTCATCTCGTTCCAGACATTGGCCTGTCTCTCTGGTAACCAACGTGCACTGGTGGCTCTTTTCTCAGCTCTCCTCTAGCGTAAACGGCACCCTGTCACCAGGGTGGGTGGAGGCTGTCCGATGTGCACGTCTTGGATGAGACAAAAGAATGCATTTATAGGGGTAAGTCGGAGTTTTCGTGTACATCAGGCTCCTTAAGTGCTATGTACTGTTGGAAGAGAGCCATTGTACAGGTAGAATTACCAAATACCTGGGGTTGTCCAGCCATTCTTCTTGTGTCTCCCAACTTCAATAGCCCTACTTTTAGTCCATCTCGGCCTTCTTGACTACCCGCACAAACAGCACACAGGCTACCACGATCAGTTAAAACTCATACATACATAGTCACCATCCAAGCGACAAGAGCACCTGACAGTCTGCTGCTATCATCGCTCGATTGGACCATTCCCTGTTTCATCATGTCAGTGTGAAACCGCTCAATCAACAGGTCTAATACGCACAAGCTGACAGATTTAAAGGGTTTTACCGGCTGTCCTTGGTCGGCTGCCCTTGCTTCCCTTTTAGGATTTTGGAAAGCCTGCTAAACCTAGTCCTGTGAGTTTAATTTGATATGAAACCGATCCTGTTCATACCCTTCAAAGATTGTCCATTATCTCCCACCCTTACTCACATGTACATATTCCCTTCATTCCCTTCATAAACTGTTGACGTCCGTCTTGGCCCGACTCCGCTCAGCTGAACCGACACATAACATATGAAGTCACTTCTGGTGCTCTTGTGAACCCCGAAGGACGAATGAAAAATCAAGCGCCTGGCTTTCTGTCTGTTGAAAATTACATTCACACCATTCCTGGCGCCGAACAAATTAGATTTCTAATTGGATCACCCGGCGCTCAGGTGACTGATTCCTTACCGCCGGTGCTTTGTGCCTACCGGCATCGCCTCCGTGAATTGAATGACCGGAGAAGACTTCTCCGACTCATCCGGCTTCCTCTGGATTCATCATCTCATCATCCGACATGGGTCTCCGCCTGTTGGCTTTCCTGTTTAGCTCCATACCTAACGCTTCTAAGAGCAAGGGTGACGAAGATCAAGATGAATCACCCGATGAAAATCTTGACCTGCAGAATTCGACACGTCTTGCTCCGCTGATTCCTGCTTTGGGATGCCCCCTATCTTCTCTATTGGAAATTCCAGTGCTTACAGAACACTCTTGGGCGTGAGTCAAATCATTCATTGAAAAGCTAACCGCATCTTTTTTCTCATCATGCTGACACACCACACCTTGAACATTTCTCGATTCTTCCCCAAATTCAGTGGTTCTCTCATTTCACCTCTCCTGTTTGCGGGGCTAGTTGTCTCGGTTGTCTCGGTAAGTTTTTACCATTCAAGGCGATTTTCAAGCGTCATTTCAACGCTCAGGGCATGGTTTATCTGACTCGACTGCCATCTTCTAATTCCTAGGGTTTCGTAGCGAACATATCCCTCATATGCCGCTATTTTGAATATCGTCCGCAGCTCAGTACTTTAGCTGCAATTGGTAGCTTGACTATTCACGATTCTGTCAATTTGGGTATCCTGGTAAAAGTTGCAACAGGAAGCCAAAGGTCTGCTTCCCATCCCATTCATCTCATCCTGTCTGTTCCAAGGATGACTCAGTCATTGATATATTTTACATTTCGGACGACTTGAATACTCAAAGTCCTTCTCACCATCCTTCCGGCACTTTTTGGATGCTAGTGGCTAGGTAAGACCCACTTGAGCTGTTTAATCTGACGCATTGACGTATGTTTCCCCCGAACTGTTTCCTAACTTTGGCTGCTGTTAACTTCTGCCCAGCTCGCTTGTTTCAGTCTTTTGCAACTTGACCCTTATTATAGACTATGTGCGAGTGGATAACTTCAGGGCGAAAGGTCAGTCTGATTTAAATTCTTTGTAAGCCTTTTCAGTGGTCCTGAACATTTGAATCAGGTTCCGGATTGACTACCAAACAAAGGACATTAGCCATCGTGGTCATGAGCCTCCTCCTTTACATTGGGATTGGGGCAGTCATTTTTGCATTGCTTGAGTCCCATCAAGTAACTTTCAGTGATGCGCTCTACTTCTCTGTTTGCACAGTGTACGTGGATACATTGCAGGCCTTCTGAGCTCCGAAAATCTAAAATGTTGAACACCAATCTCTGACATCTCACTAATACAGAACCACTGTGGGCTTTGGCGATATAACACCCACTCGCCCGATCACGCGAACCTTCAATTTCTTCTACGCTATCGTCGGAGTCGTTCTCTTGGCTCTGACCGTCTCCACGGCCCGGGATACGATCATTGAGGCGTTTGAATCTTTGGTTCGCGCTCGGCGTCGTGCAATTGCACACCAGGGGAAACGACTATACAAAGCAGCTACCAAACATCGATCCCAGGACGAGTATGACCAAATTCAAACAGAAAGCAAACCGAACAGTGACGCCTCTCGCAACCTCAATCGGACTTGGAGATTTTTATTTTGGAAGTCCAAAACAAAGATGGCTCATGCACCTAACATGCCATCACGCGCAGACAGCGGAGAACTTAAAGTTTCCTTTCAAGATTTCCAGCACCGCCTACTCAGAGATGAGAAAAAAGAGTTACAGATCAGACTGTGTATAGCCACATTCATATTCTCATGTTTTTGGCTTCTGGGAGGTGCCGTCTGTTAGTATGTCATCTGATGAAGCAGCTTCATGGTAGCATAAGTCCTTTCAAACTAATTCTGTGGGCCTTTAATGTCTGTTGCTTTGTTTATCAGTCAAATTTACAGAGGGTGAGCTCAACGAAATCCGCATCATCGATTATCTGTATTAGCCCGGACTAGCACTAGCTGAATGTTTACAATTTGTTCAGGATGGTCTTACGGACAGGCATTATATTTTGGATACGTGGCGTTTTTAACTTTGGGTGAGTCCCCATGAATCGTACAATATTCGAGTTAAGCCTGACCTCGAACTTGAACAAGGTTACGGTGACTTCACGGTTCGATCCTCTGGTGGACGTGCATTTTTTATTGCTTGGTCGTTGCTGGGGATTGGTAACATGACCCTCTTGTTAGCAGGTACGTTACCAACCACTAGGTGTGGGTTGATTCGTGTTGAAACGTGAGCTCTGTGACTGATGTGCTTGTATCCATTTCAGTTCTCACTCAAGCTTGGGAAATGAGGTACAAACGAGCCATTAGTAAGAGTCGACACCGAAAACTGGCGTTGACACGGCAAGCGACAGCTCAACATGCTAGCGTCGATGAAGTAGTCCATCCCTTTAAATACTCAGTCGAAGAATCTCAAAGCACAGACGTCAATCAGACTCTGGATCAGTTGATTGAGACAGCCGAAGAGTTTTTGAAGCATGCTCAGTTTTGGATGAATGGGAAAACAGGAGAGGCACCTCCTCGGTTGACGCAAATGATGCAAGATGCTGAAAAGGTCGAAGGCTTGGAACAGGCTGTGACAAAAGGTGGCTTGATTGACAAAGTAACTTCAGACCAACGACGTAGAGTTTTGTTCCTGATGTCTTTTGCTAGTAAGTGGCCTCTTCACATCACAATGATTCAGCAAACCCGATCTTAACTACTTTAATACCTGTTGCCACCGCTTAGAATCTTTCGAAATTCTTACCCAGCAAGTCTGCCAGGCCAAAGCCATCGTTCAAGCAAACGCTGAACAACTTGAATCTCTCCAGAACTTTATTAAATCCCAAGAGTGTGCCGGCTCAGCCTCATCCCCTGTCTATCATTCAGTTTCAACTGAACAGGCACACAATTCCTCAGCTCATACAAACTCATCCCTCGCGGGTCCATCACATACAAGGCCTACCCAAGTCATCCAAGTTGATACCTTAGCTTTAGGTCAGCCCTATCCCAAATCGGGAATGTCGGCATTTCCAACCACTTCGAATGCAATCTTGATGGATACGTCCTCAGACCAATCCACAATATCCATTCAAGTTCGCCGTCCTTTAACATTCAGCCCCTTCCAGTCGGACACAGCTGTAGCATTTTCGACCCCTGATAAACATATTCAAATGAGCGCGAGTGTAGGCGTGCTCAAATTACCTGAACCCTGCAGAACTTCATTCGACGGCTCCATTCCTCGCACGCAACCCTCGATTGATCTATCATTTCAACCACAGATTTTTGCGCCCTCATTCGAAACGCAAGCTTCCTCTCAGCACACAATTACGCACTCCTTTCCAGTTCCCCCTCCCCTTAAGAACAATGATAAAGCTGATATCAGAAGGACCTGATCAATCGGGCTTGATCAATTAACACATTACAGAAACAAAACTTCGTTTTCATGGATAGCCGTACCACATGTAGAAATAACTTGTCCTTTTAGCTTGCAAAATTAATGGCAAAAAAATTGAGTGGTTGGAATCATACTACTCATACCCTTCTACCTTGTAAATTTCGGTCGTTTTCTTCCCCTTGTTTTTCTTGAGACTTGGCGGTGCTTGGCTTTACCCACTCATATCACAAGGAATTTGTACATATTCTTGGAAAGAAAAAATGTCTCCTTCCACTCATCCCCACATTTTTAATGAATGATTCGACGACTACACAAAGGTGCAATGAGGTGCCTAAATGCTTAATTGTTGTTTTAGTCAGAGAACCATGATCCTGAACTCGAACAATACTAGTCTGAGTAAATGCGTATGCCCCTTGAGCGTATAACAAGCCTGCTCACCGCAAGGAGGCGTGAGGTGTGAGGGAGATTTATCTACACTAACAATGACAAGCTCGTGTGAGAGAACCTCTGGAATAACTGGAGTGTTTCTTTCCCTCCAATTGTAGAAAAGCCTATCCACCCTATATCTCAGCTGAACTGTGACCTGTTGTCTCCAATCCTAATTCTCACCGATATGTTTTGTAATTTTTTTGTCTTTTTTAAAAAAAAAACTGTAATATAATGAAATCATGTTGGGCTTTCAGTTTAATTTTAAGTTTTTTTTTGTACCTGAGATTTGTCAAGGTTTGGCTGGTAAATAGCCAAGAAAAAAATCATCAAATCCATACTTTGATTGGGCACAAGAGAGAAGCAAATAAACAAATAAAAAACTGAGATCACAGGACTCACAGGAAAATCCTTAAGTTGGAAAAATGAGGGGGAAAAATGAACTAGTTTGACAAAACTGATGGTATGGAGGGATGACATCCTCCACCATGAAAAATTGACCCTCTCATGCCAACATGCTACCATGATTGATATGGTCTCTGCTTGCAGGGAAGATGTTGATGCTATGAATCTTGACCAGAGACTAATGCAGCACTAGCAGGGAAAACAAGGGATTTGACAAGTTTGTATGGTGCTAAATTTGTGACTCTCCCCTAAGCCTATATACTATTTGATCTCCCACTTCCAACTAGATGTTTTTTTAGTATTTTTTCAAAACACAAGAGTAAGTCTTCATTGGCACTACTGTAACTATTGATCCTACAATCTAATTTCCTTTGATTGAAAACTGATCTTCCTTTGCTTCACATCTCCCTCCTCCCTAAAACTCCCCATTTTCCTCTCTATAATCACCTCAACTATATGGGCATTGATAAACGCACACAAAGGCGCACACCAATGCCCACCCACACACCAATTTTTTTTGGTGTGTAGGCCCCGCACACCAAATATTTTTGGCATACAGGTCACACGGTGCATGGTGTATCACGTAATCAAACAGGTGGGCTGGTTTGATTAGGTGAGCCAGTCATTGGCCAGGAGGATTTCCTCCTGGCTGACAAGGTTATACAACCTCATTGGCCAGAAGGAGTTCCTCCCAGCCAACAAGGTTATATAACCTTGTTGGCTGGGAGGAACTCCTCCTGGCTGACAAGGTTATACAACCTCATCAGCCGGGAGGAGTTCCTCCTGGCTGACAAGGTTGTATAACCTTGTTGGCTGGGAGGAACTCCTCCTGGCCGACAAGGTTACACAACCTTGTCAGCTGGGAAGAGTTTTGGCTGGGAGGAACTCCTCCTGGCCAATGAGGTTATACCCTGGCCAACAAGGTCATACAACATTTTCAGCCAGGAGGAACTCATCCCAGCCAATGAGGTTATACAACCTTGTTGGCCAGGAGGAGTTCCTCCCAGCCAAGTTATACAAATTCTGTATGTTTTTTTCAGAAACAATCTGTGGCTGCAAGCAGAAACACCAAATCAGTAAATAATTTCTATGAAAAAAAATTAGGAAAATCTTGACTCATGGAATTTCAGCTGGCCAAGGGCTCATCCCATGAGAAAAGGGGGAAAGCTACAGTTAAAGGTTCAGTTTTTGTTTTGTTGGAAGGTGATAAATGGTACACAGGAACTTTAATTTTTCAAGTATTAACTTAGATCCCAATGAAATATTGTTGCTTAAACTTTCTTCTCAGCTCACAGATAGAGTAGCAGCCCACCCCCACCTTCTGCTTACCTTAACCAGACCAATCAATCAAATCAACCGGTGTGGCATGATAAATGTGTTCAAGTATCAAAAATACATAAAATCATAGTTTTATATTAAGAAGGAGTGATATTATTAGTTGTTTCATGGAAAAATTGGATTCTAAAGGTTATTTAACCCATAGTCACTCTCTGAAACCACAGGGCCAGCTGCACTCAGACAAAATATATCCAGAATAATTCATTTTGTTAAGTATAAGTACATAGTAGAGGCTTAATGTATAGTCACATGTATAATCACATGCAGAGTCACATGTATAGTCACATGTATAGTCACATGTATTGACACAGTGTTCATCACATGCTTTTTCTGGGACTCACTAGCTAAAATGCCTCATATTTTACTATATAAAGGGGAGGTTGTTTCCTCTCAGAAATAAAATTACCTTGTTATTACCTCCCACCCGCTTCTACCATCCCATGTGGGGAGTAGTACCATATTTGTGCAAGGTGCAGGATGCAAGTTCAAGGGCCTCAATCTCTTCAATACTATTTCACTTGTACAACACCAGTTCTAAAACTGGCAGAATTGAGAAGCTAACCAAAAAAAAATAACATCCAACCAAAATATAACATATCACTTCCCTTAACCAACTGTAAAGCATACTAAAAGCCATGCTCATTCCACATTACCACTCACCATAAGGTCTAAGAAAATTCAGGAGGAGCATCAAGACAAATCAAGTCAAGGTACTTGATTTATAACTTTTATTACTCTTTCTTTTTCATTCTTATCAATTGATTATTGAATCATTACTCATCAGCTTCTTCTTGATGATTCTTCTTCAGGCTTTTTTTTGTCTCACTATTCTTCTATAAAAATCTTCTTATTAGACTTGATTGAGTTCTAGTAACGTTTAGACTGTAAGAAGATTTTTAATAAATTCTCTCATTTATATATATTGAATTATCATCTATTTCATGTTTCTAATCCCTTTTATTTTCTCTCTCACAAATTCTGTTTGCTACTGTTAGTATTTATAGTAGTTGCTGCAAAAAAGTGTTAGACATAAAATTATCACATCATACTAGTCTTTTCTTCAATTTTGGATTGATATAAACATGTGCAGACAAGAAAATTTTGGTTGAGGTTTTGTTTGATGACAGAAGATATTTGAGTTAGGTTCATCGGGCAACATTCAAGGGCAGTAGCAGTCAGGTGGTGGGAAGAAACTGGATTAATCAATTCAGTTTCTTCACGTCACCTGACTACCAAATTTTGCCTGGTTAGGGCTAGGGATGGTGGTGTTTTTTTTTTCTTCTTCCAGATGCAAGTACAAAATTGGAACTTTTTGCTCCATATTCATCATGTGATGTGGGCTTGGAGGTGTGAATATCTTCACATGTGGCCAGGGGCGGGCTCCCCAAAAGACTGTAACCCAGCCAGTGAGGTGTTACATGCACATCATGGAGACACAAGTGATGCCAAACCTGTCACAGTACATATATGGATTACTTAGAGCATCTCCACCACGGGCCCTATCCGGGGCCCTATACCACCACATAGGGCCTGCAAGTCCCCAAAATGCAGCCACCGCAGCCCCTATGTGGGGCCCTATAATAGGGACAACAGTCAAAAGTCCCTACCAAGCTGTATATATATGACTCAACTGGGACCAACCCTATTTCCCTTTCCCCTGTGAAACCTTCCAACCTTGGAAGGTTTCACGGGCACCTTCACTGCCAGCATATTTACCTAGGATGAAGTCATCCCAGTTAAACCGGGATGCACTCAACCAATTTAAACTTGGTTGATATCAACTGACGAAATATAAACCCAAGGGACCCCGCTTGGTTTTATATTTCATTGGTTGAGGTCAACCTACTTTAAATTGGTTGGTTGCATCCTAGTTTAACTGGGATGAACTCAACCTAGGCAATTATGCTGGCAGTGCTTCATTCCCGGTCTTCCCTATATTCCCCCAGAGTATGCCAATATACCAAGACCAACAAATACCATGGTTGCCTTTGACCCCATCCTCCTTTCTCTCTCCAATGGCAAACTTCCACCCCTGACAAACACCAATTCCCCATGCACAAAAAACACCAAATTTTTTGATGAAATAGGCAATATCTCCAACCCAACTGGTAGGTTTTTTGTCTCATTGATTTTGTGCAGTATTATTTTGTTTATTTTCCACTCTTTGGATCCATGTCTTTTCAGATCAAGCCCCAGCCCCAGCCCCATCTGCAAACTGTACCAGCAAGAAAACTCCAAAAAAGAAAAGAAATCAACCAAGCAATGGAGCAGAAGAGGATGAACCCAAGAACAAGCGTACAAAATTGAGTCACTACCAGGAGCACGAGGACTTGGAGTTGTGCAAGGCCTGGATAACTATAACTGAAGATCCACAAATTGGTACCAATCAAAGTGCTACAAAGTTTTGGGGTCGAGTCCTATATCAAAGCAATCCCCCTTCCACCACAACCTCCAAAGGGCTTGAAGAACAGATGGGGAGTACTTCAGCAACATATCAACAAGTTTTGAGGATGTGTGGTCCAAGTTGAGAACTTGAATCCAAGTGGAGCCTCCGTGGAAGACCACTTGAACATGGCTCTCCAGCTTTACTCCAAGGATCAAGGCACATCTTTTTGTCACCTTTGATGCTACAACCTACTTTTCAAGTTTGCCAAATGGAAAAACTACTTTTGCCAAAAGACATCAAAGCCACAAACAAACTCCAAAAACCAAGCTGCAAGCATTGAAGCACCTCAATAACTACCAAGGTCCAACCCAGCTGGAACAGCCCCAGAAAATGAATTGGTCTCTACTAAAACACAGGGAAATTCTTTGGTCATTTTAGGTTCTGATTGCCCAATGGGAAAAAAAATGCCAAAGCCCTTCACCATTCAAAAGCCAAAGGCACCAATGACTGGAAAGATGATGTTGGAGCAGCTCAGAGGGAAATAGCGGCACAATTGCAGAGACAGAACAATATCTTGGAACTGGAGGTGCAATTAGCAATTATGACAAAGGATTTGGACAACTGTAATCCTACTGTCCATAGATTTTTTGATTTGAAAACAAAAAAAAATCCTTGATACTCTTGAATCCAACATGAGCACCAGCTAGATTTATTAATCACCCATATCTCTTGGCTCTAGTCAATTTTACCCCACCTACTTCTTTGCTCTGTCATCTGTCAATCACAGCTTGCTTATTTCATTGATTCATTGCTGGTAGTTACTTCTGCATTCCTAAGTGCTTGAATTGTAAGAAAAAAAAATCATTTATATTTAGCATTGTGGAAGCAAGAAGAATACAAGTGTGAATGAGCTGAGAGGAAGGAGAGACATATAAAGTTAACATATTTAAACAAGATAGAAAAAACACAGCCAAGTAGCCAAGGTTCATTGAGGAGAGCGGCCGAGAGCCCAGAGGTGTTTGATCAAATTGTTGCAAATCTGGAAATGGGTTTCTGAGTTGCAAATTGCTTGATAGTTTGACAAAAACAGGTCAAAATCAAGCTGAGAAGGAGAGGTCCTGTCAGATGGACGTGCACGCTAACAGTTGTGATCATTGCGTTTTGATCTCCCTCAAATTCAGAGTTGGAGTCGGGGTTGAGGTTGAGGTTGAAGTTGTATTTCTCTTCTTGTTCATCCTCCACAATCATGTTGTGGAGAATAACACACGTCTTCATGATGTTCACAAGATTGTGATGGCTCCACCCCCAATCTGGCCAAGAAACAACTACAAACCAAGCTTGTAAGACTCTAAAGGTCCTCTCAATGTCTTTGCAATAGGCTTCTTGTTTCTTGGCATAATTCTTCTGATCAAGTCATTGCGGTTGGGTCAGTGTCTTGACCATTGTAGCCCAGTCAGGTTAGATTGAATCAGTCAGGTAATAACCCATCTTACCAAAGAAAGCATGCCAGATCCACATATCCGCCAACGCAACCGCTTCAAGAACAACTGTTGGTACCTTGAAAATACAAAATGAAAAAGATGTTAACATAATATTGTGTGTACAATACAATAAACAAGATCACAAAGAAAAAAATGCACCTTCTCCTTCCCTTGGAACTGTACTTTCCATCCAGATGGGCAGTTCTTCCACTCCCAGTGCATGCAATCTAGGGATCCAAGCATTCCTGGAAACCCTCTATTCTTCCCAATAATCAATAGCCGTTCTAAATCATCAACTGTTGGATGTTGAAGGTATTCACTTTCATAAATCAAAACAACCAAGTTGCAAAACCTATCCATGCTCTCCATGGAAGTGGTATCCAATAGCTGTAAGTATTCATTGTTACAGTCGGCAGCACATCCGTAAGCTAGCATTTGCAAAGCGCTGGTGATATTGAGTAGAGGATGTAATCCCAGCTTCCCTAGTGCATTGTGTTTTTGAACAAGATATTCATTGTGTTCTTCCACATGTGAAGCAATATTCAAAAAGAGGTTGTGGCTCATTCAAAACCGTAAAAAAAAGAAGATTTCCGAGTAAAGGGGATCTTCAGCAAAGTAGTGTGCTACAAGCCTTTGGAAGGCACCATCAAAATCACATGGTCAATTTGGTTTCTTTCCCAGCCTAAATCCACCGTGAACTGGTTCTTCTTCTTCTTTGTTGAGCAGTACGTTGGTTGCCTGGATGACCGCGTGTGTTATTGTATTTGAGCTTGAAATCAATTGCCATCTCCAATGGAGGATTTGACAGTCCATATTTTCTGTTTTCAAGCGTTCTGATTTTTAAGTTTGAGGTAGTCAATCAAGAGTGGTCGTGATTTGAGGGAAGTGTGATGGTTATTTGAGGGCAGTTGATCAAGAGCGTGGTGAGTGGAGGATACACCGAGGACGCAAAAGTACAAATTCATTTCAAAAGATCATCAAAATGACTTTGAATACCCTGCCTGCAGGGGGAGACGTTGTGGACCTTGGTTGTCAGCTTTTTCAAATTATATTTGAAGGGGTTCTTTGAAATGGCTTCAAGAAAATTTTGGAGTCAATTCAAAGTTAGGCCACTTTGAAATGACTTCAAACCTGAAGATTGAAGGGAATTTTATTATAGTTCAAAGTAGATTTGAATTCATGCGGCTTCAAAATGATTTTGAATGCATATTTCAAAACTACTTCAAATTAAAACTGAATTCCCTTTGATTATTCCTTGAGGTTGCTTCAAACATACCACAAGTTTAGCTCAGATTTATGTTTGAATAATAATCAAAAAAAAATTCTTCTCCGCACTTCAATTATTAATTGAATTTTTTTTCTTCTCCCCACTTCAATTATTAATTGAATTTACTTTCCATTGCACTTCAAATGATTATTCATTTTTTTTTCTCAAGCTCACTTTGAATATTTTTTTTGAATGCGGCTTAATTGCATTGAATTTCAAAGGGGCTTTGATAAACGCACGCCAACGCCAACGGCGCACGCCAACGCCAACCCGCACGCCAATGTTTTTTGGCGTGCGGGGCCTACACGCCATTTTTTTTTGGCGTGTAGGGTCAACACACAAAAAAAAAGGGTGTGTGAGACCTGCACGCCAAAAATGGTGTGTGGTTCCCACACACCATTTTTTTTTGGCGTGTGGGCCCCGCACGCCAAATAAAATTGGTGTGTAGGGCCCGCACACCAATTGTTTGGCGTGCGCTCCCACACGCCAATTGTTTGGCGTGTGGGAGCGCACACCAAACAATTGGCGTGCAGGTCCCCCCTTGCTCACATAATCAAATGGGAGGGCCAATTCAATTACGTGAGCGAGGGGAGGACTTCCTCCCGGCACGAGGCTGTATAACCTTGTCAGCCGGGAGGACTTCCTCCCAGCTGACGAGGTTATACAACCTCATCAGCCAGGAGCAAGTTCTCCTGGCCGACGAGGTTGTATAGCCTAGCCAGCCGGGAGGACTTCCTCCTGGCCGACGAGGTTGTATAACCTCGTTGGCCGGGAGGACTTCCTCCTGGCCGACGAGGCTATAAATCCTCGTCGGCCAGGAGGAAGTCCTCCCGGCCGGCGAGGCTATACAACCTCGTCGGCCAGGAGGACTTCCTCCTGGCTGAAGAGGTTGTATAACCTCATCAGCCGGGAGGAAGTCTTCCTGGCTGACGAGGTTGTATAGCCTTGCCGGCCGGGAGGACTTCCTCCTGGCCAACGAGGTTGTATAGCCTCGCCGGCCGACAAGGTTGTATAACCTTGTCAGCTGGGAGGAAGTCCTCCCGGCCGACGAGGTTATACAACCTCGTCAGCCAGGAGGAAGTCCTCCTGGACGACGAGGTTGTGTAGCCTTGTCGGCCGGGAGGACTTCCTCCTGGCCAACAAGGTTATACAACCTCATCGGCGAGGAGGAAGTCCTCCCGGCCGGCGAGGCTATACCCTGGCTGAGGAGGTTGTATAACCTCGTCAGCCGGGAGGGGGCTCGCTCTTGTAATCAAATGGGCCCTCCCATTCGATTATGTGAGCAAGGGGGGACCCGCACGCCAATTATATTTGGCGTGCGGGGCCCACACGGCAAAAAAAAATGGCGTGTGGGAACCACACGCCATTTTTGGCGTGCGGGTCTCACACACCATTTTTTTTTGGCGTGTAGACCCTACATGCCAAAAAAAATTGGCGTGTAGGCCCTGCACGCCAAAAAAAATTGGCGTGCGGGTTGGCATTGGCGTACGCTGTTGGCGTGCGTCTATCAACACCCCTTTCAAAGCCAGCTATCGTAGTAGGTAGTAATATACAATCAGACAGATAGAGCAAGAGAGCCACTGAGAGAGAGAGATGAGAGAGAGAGAGACACCAAGAGAGATGAGAGAGAGAGAGAGAGACCAAGAGAGAGAGATGAGAGAGAGACAAGAGAGAGAGAGCAAGAGTGTCAACCATGCTACTAACAAGGGAGGGAATGTCCTCTTCAGAGGGTGGTAATTGGTTGGCCTCCTGAACGTCTTGGATTGTCTTGTGGCTGTCCCAATTCTGGACCTCCTTTTGGTAGACAGCCTTGAAGTAGGCAAAGCCGTACACCCTCGGCTTCTTCCTCAATATCCCAAGCTGTTTGTCAATGTTGTCCCACAACGACGCCTGCTTGTAAGTGGGTTGTCTAGGGCTTTGGATGCAATTAAAATTTGCCATGAACCACAGGACGCCAAGTCAAATCTTGATCCCTTGGGTGATGCGCGAGTTGGAGTGAATTTGGTCTGCGCTGAGTCATTTGAACATAGGATGAAAAGCGGAGAAGATGGTGGTGACAAGATTGCGGAGGCTAGGAACCGGGTCAAGTGGGTCCTGGCCATTCAAACCCGCCTTGAGGAGATTGAGAGAACGGCTTTCTCGCCCTTGATTTTTTCAAGGACGAGCTTCTCAAAGTGGGCCTTGGCCCAGCCCTTGTCGTAGTTGGTAGGCAAATGTGTTGTCTGAAACAACTCCGGTTTTTTGGCAATGCACTCCTGAGTTAATATAGTTGAATGTCAGTATGATACGTCCCAGTTGATGTGAATCAGCTGGGATTTGGGATCCTTACCTTGAACCAAGAGAACAACGTCTTGGAGACTTGCAATCAACATGCAGCGCGGCTACCATACGATTCAAGATTTTCCTCGAGGAGGATCTGATGGATTGTTTGGCGGAGCCAGGATTTGAAGCCAGAGGAGTAGTCGTGGGGTTGGTAAGATTGGTCTTGCACTGGGGGCGGGTCGTTTGAGTACATCAAACTGGGGCCGGTTTGGTTTGCCGGCAGTCCTAGGCCATTGTGGAGGGCCAGCAGAAGCACAGCTGTGTTTCTGCTTTCTTGGCTCATCTGAATACAAAAAAGTTAGCTTGTGAAAGAGAATGAATAAGAAAATCAGATCATTGGACTCACCTGGAAAAGGGGCTGGTACCGTTGGAGAAGATCATTGGTGAGTTGGAATGTTGCCTGGATGGCCTGAAGAGTAGCTTGTAAGCTATTCACATCTGGCGCAGTAGTCAAGTTCTGGGTGATCCCAGACAATTGAGACGTTTGAGATCCACTCATCATTATATCCGAGCCCTCCGGGCTCAATTTGGCAAGCGTAGGGGGAGGAAGGCAGGCGGATTCGGGATAGTACCGGAGTTTGCAGCGGGCCGCCTTGGCTTGGACTGTGGGGATAACTGGTGTGATTGACTGGTGGGGGCATTGAGGGTTGCGTTCCAAGGGGGATACTCATATGCTGGGAAAGCATCAACGATTGATCGGGTCCAAGGGGGTTGTAGTTGGACTCAAGCTGCTCCCATCCGGCGGCTGGATTGATTGGCTGTGACATCTTTCCTGTGTTTGACAGAAGAGAAAGGTTTGTTAGTTTTTTTTTTTCCTTGTATTTAAAAGAAGAAAAAAAACGACTTACGATGTTGCTGAGGTGGGTTGTCTTGATTGGGGGGAGAGGTGTGTTGAGTTTGATTGGGGGGGGGGGTTGACTTGAGTGGGAGGAAGAGTCAGAGGAAGAAAGCCAACTCGGAGTTTGATGGGGGGGGTTGACTTGAGTGGGAGGAAGATGTGTCCAGCCAAGTCAGAGGAAGAACGCCAACTCGGCAAAACGGCAGAAACAGCTGCGGGCAGTTGCGTTGTGTGTTGCACGTTTGTCTGCGGGCTGTATGTTGCATGTTGCGGGGCGTTTCAAGCCCCAGTGAACAGTGCTTTTGGGGCCTGGTGCACATAAAATTGACAGACCAAATCATGATTTGAAAGTATGAAAGTTCATCATCATTAGCTGCTCATTTTATCTTACCTACCCTGGTGTTTTGTGTGTCAATTCAAAATAAATATAACATCAAGTTTGAATTTTACTCTTTTACTTAAATAAATCATCAAATAAATATAAAATTATAAAATTATACATGAAAATAAATGAATAAATTTGACAAATAAATAAAAAAATTAACATATAAAATACATAAAGCAAATAGCTAAATAGGTAAACGAATAAATAGTTAAACAAATCAATAAAAAATAAGCAAATATTGAAATAACAATTTCAACAAATAAATAAATAAATCATTAAACAAATAAATAAATGAATAACAACTAAATAAATTTTCAAATGGATAAATAGGCAAATAGATAAATAAATAAATAAGTATTTATCATTTAATTATTTTTGGTTGATCTTATTCGTTTACCATGTTCTCTCAGGCCTCTCAGGACCACTCCAATATGGGGTGCATGCCGCCAAAGAGTCATGCTGGTAAGAATTTCATTTTTGCTTCTGAGATGGGGTTTTTGGGGGAGTACTGATGTTTGGGGCGTTGATGAACGCACGCCAACGCCAACCCGCACACCAATTTTTTTTGGCATGCGGGGCCTACACGCCATTTTTTTTTGGCGTGTAGGGTCTACACGCCAACAACAAATGGCGTGTGAGACCCGCACGCCAAAAATGGCGTCATTTTTTTTGGCGTGTGGGCCCCGCACGCCAAATAAAATTGGCATGTAGGGCCTGCACGCCAATTCTTTGGCGTGCGCTCCCACACACCAATTGTTTGGCGTGTGGGAGCGCACGCCAAACAATTGGCGTGCGCGTCCCCCCTTGCTCACATAATCGAATGGGAGGGCCAATTCAATTACGTGAGTGAGGGGAGGACTTCCTCCCGGCACGAGGCTGTATAACCTCGTCAGCCAGGAGGACTTCCTCCCAGCTGACGAGTTTATACAACCTTGTCAGCCAGGAGGAAGTCCTCCTGGCCGACAAGGTTGTATAGCCTTGCCAGCCGGGAGGACTTCCTCCTGGCCAACGAGGTTGTATAACCTTGTAGGCCGGGAGGACTTCCTCCTGCGTCAGCCAGGAGGAAGTCCTCCTGGCCAACGAGGTTGTATAGCCTTGTTGGCCGGGAGGACTTCCTCCTGGCCGACGAGGTTATACAACCTTGTCGGCCCGGAGGAAGTACTCCCGGCCGGCGAGGCTATACCCTGGCTGACAAGGTTGTATAACCTCGTCAGCCGGGAGGGGGCTTGCTCACGTAATTGAATGGGCCCTCCCATTCGATTATGTGAGCGAGGGGGGACCCGCACGCCAAACAATTGGCGTGCGGGCCCTACACGCCAATTTTATTTGGCGTGGGGGGCCCACACGCCAAAAAAAATGGCGTGTGGGAACCACACGCCATTTTTGGCGTGCGGGTCTCACACGCCCTTTTTTTTTGGCGTGTAGACCCTACACGCCAAAAAAAATTGGCGTGTAGGCCCCGCACGCCAAAAGAAATTGGTGTGCGGGTTGGCGTTGGCGTGCGTCTATCAACGCCCTGATGTTTGATACATTGGTCTAATGCTTCAGGATTTGAATCTGTGACCTATTGTGATGGTACATACAGATATAGATGCACCTTGTGCAAATCTAAATGGGCCTTGGGAGGACAATGTTGCCAAACATCTCCAATGTCACACACATATTGACAACATGAATGAACTGAAAGAATTTCAACGGCAGATGGCACATTCTATCCAACATTCTCAAAGGGTAGGATCACTGCCTCATGTTTGGAACCAAGATCCCTTGGAGGCCCAGATGGGAACTGTTGCTGAAGATACACCAATGCTATACCATGCTTCAGATACCCCAGGGCCCTCTCAACATGTTTACAGTGCTGCTGATTTTGATGCCAATGACTTACTTGGATTTGGAATGGGGTCTCAATCCATTGGGGTAGAATATTCTGGTGAAGATGGCATGGAAAAGTGGATGTCAACAGCACTGGTAGCTGGAATGATGGATGTGGAAGTGTCAATCTCTGGGGAGGATGCTCATGGTGAAAATGATGCATTGAGAGATGAAGATAGCTCTTCTCAATGGTTTCCATTCAGAAATAAAGATGTAAGCTGATTATTTCTGAATGATTTGATTATTGTGGTAGAGCTTTTGATTATCCATTGATTATACTTACCTCTCAGTATCTCATGGCTGCCCTGATGCTAGGCCACCTTCACAACATATTGTCCCAAACAATGTATCACCAGCTACGTATGGTCTTGACCCTCAGCAACATTAAGCTTCCCCATTGGGATAGTATCAAGAGAAACCGGGACTCAATTAAAAAGCTTTTAGACATCAAGATAAACAAGAATTTGACAGTATTAAATAACACATGCTATTCTCTGAGTCTCAGAGACATAATTGGTCATGTGAGTGTGGTTATGCATTTCCACTTTTATTTATATTCCACAAACACAATGGTACATGAGAATAAAAATGTTCAACTGTTATTTTGCCTTTGTCCTCCTGTCTAGGAATTGGCTACCCCAGTAGTCCACCCACATTTACAGTTCCATCCACATGATACCAAAGGGAAAAACATTAATGCTCTTTACCAAAGTGCAAAATGGTGTGAAAATCTTGAACCAGAACACCGTGTCCAAATGGCTGAAATGCATGGTAAACACTACTACATATTTGAGCCTGTCACACTCACAGATGGGCCTATTGTGGTGCCAATATTCTTCTACCAGAATGAAAATGGATTACATGGAAAGTGTACTGTAGGCAAATTTACTGCATCAGATCAATACATGAATTTGTTTTTCTATATAAGACCCAATATCAAATACAATGACACTGATTTACTGGAGTTTCCACTTACACAATTCAACAAGATATACTCAGAAATAATTTGGAGTGATGGGTCCTTAATGATGTCACATGGTGACTACAAGATATGGGGTGAGATTTATTTGTCTGAATACCCGAAATCAAGTTCAACAATGGATGTATACTAATTGATAGCAATGACAGAATTTGGATCATCTGTGCCAATCCCAGTTCTGAATACTTGGAGGAAGAAGGCAGGGAACAGGATCATCCGCCATGTGCCTATCACACTATATTCTGATGACACTTCAGGTAACCAGTCCAAAAGGTGGAACAAACATGTTTCATACTACTTCACATTAGGTGGCCTCCCCACAGAAATGACAAACATGGAATATAATTGTCATTTCATTTCAACATCTAATGTGGCATCTTCATTGGAGATAGGGGAACCTATTGTTGCTGAGATAAAGTGAGCCTCACATACCTTATGATTTGTTGATTATATTATGGAAGCTGAACTTTCATTAAATTTAGCCAATTGGCCAATGAAGGTGCTATTGCACATGATGCAGGATTGAGACAAGAAGTTCTCTTTATGATTATCCCCCTTGCATTCTTGGCTGACTCACCCATGGCAGCTGAAATCACACAAGTACCCCAAATCCAGGGCTGGCCAACAATCCATGCCGAATATGTCATCTGCATGCCAAATCCAAAGAACACCGGTGCTCATTAGAATTCCTCAGGTCATTCTTTGGGCTTCCTCACTTACCACCAGGCCGACAATGGGAAGAAACAAAGATAAAATCCCATGACCTTTGGGATATATATAATGAACAGAGCAAGAATTATTTCAATTTGAAAACTGCAGAGTATGGGTTGAAGGACCAAATAACCCACAGACTGATTGAATTGCAATCTAAACATGTACACAAAAGAATATGCATAGCTTAACTGGCAAGAACTTCTCATTCAAGAATATTCAACTCATTCTTGGAACTAGCATCATTTGATAGGTGTAATGACACCCCAGTGGAGATATTACATGTAATATTACTGGGTTCTGTGAAGTATTTATTGGGAGACCTTATGAAAAACCGCATACCAAAGAACAAGCTCATTCAAGTTGAGGCCCAATTAAAATCCTTCAATATACAGGGCCTAAACATACCTCCCATTCAAGCAAGTTATATGATGTGCCATCATGCCTCATTTATTGGTAAAGATTTCCGGACCATATTGCAGGTAGCCCCATTTGTCTTCTTTCCTTTCATGACAGAAGAAATGAAGGCCCTCTGGTTTTCACTATGCTACTTATCCAGTGTGGCATTTCAGACCTGCATTCCAGACATGGAGACATACATACAAGGACTGGAATTAATTATCAGAGAGTTTATGTATCACATAAGTAAAATGTCTGGCCAATGGTCAAATAAACCCAAGGTCCATATGCTTCTACACCTACCCCAATCCATCAGAAAATTTGGACCTGCTAGCAACGGGGGGCCGCTCCGCTACGCTACACTATTTGACCGCTAAGTGTTAGCGTAGCGGTTTTTTTTTTCCCAGAAAATTTTTAGCGTTAGCTGAAATTTCACTCCGCTACACTAACAGTTAGCGTAGCGACAAATTTTTCTACCCATTTTTTTGTAGCGTTAGCGGGGAAAATGCACCGCTACGCTAACAAGTAGCGTAATGTTTCTGGTGCTAACAGATTTTGAAGTTCTCAGTAGTGTCAGCCTCAGTGATGCCAAAGACTGGAATCTTTCTAGCTACACTGGGTGCAAGTAAAAAACAGGTGGTGACACAAGGGTATGTGTCAAGGGGAAATGGGTAATGGTTGATTTAAAAGAAAAGGTTTTAATAAAAACAATAAAGTTTTTATTAAGGGAGGGGCCTGAGTTACAGGTGTGGTTTATTGTGCCCTCCAAGGTTCTGGTCTTTTTGGTAAAAGAGTATGCCCAGACAGTAGTATACTACTGAAGTATATAAGGAAATAACACTCACTAGTTTATTTCCAAGAAAGATAACTTCAGGAGGAGTATGACTGGTCTTGAGGCGCTCAAATAACTGGGTAACAGGTTGGTGATGAGTGCTGATAAAGGTGAAAGGTTGTTGGATGAACTTCAAGTATAAAACAAGCAAAAACTGGACTATATAACAGGCTATAAGACTGGTTGATATGGTGGGTAAAAGCTGGTAAATGTAAGTGAAGATGGGGATATCATTTCGTGGGAAGGAAGGGCTGTTTATATATCCATTCTGGGCTCTTGGAGGCGAAGCAGAAGCTCAGTTTTGCCTGGTCTAGTCTCCTACTAAGCCCTAGTTACCTGTATAACTGGTTTGGTTACGGTAGGGCTTAGTTACATGTTTCAAAAGGCCCAAAGTGGTTTAATGTTCCCAGTAAGGTAAGTACTTTCGTGTCTTCCTTCCTTTTGGACCAGTACTCTATTTACAACCAACCAATTGGGCTATCTTGGCCTTAGTAGAAAAAGTATTGCCGCGGCATTGGTTGTGGCTTCTATTACAGGTGCAAGGTACATGTAACTATGGAAATGATGATGTAAACCTTATTTATGCATCATACCCGAGCTCTATTAACCTTAATTACATAGTCTACTAGCATATATTCAAGGTTATGTAGATCTTTAAGTCATATAAAACCTTGAAGGCCTTGTGAAGGGATATGAAGGAGTAATAATTAAGGGGTACTTTTGCTGAGCTACCCTAGGTTAATTTACGTGTAGATTCAGAATATGAAATAATATTCTAAGTTTTCTTTATACTTTAGAAGTTATAACTAGATTCTGTGTTATATGTTTTGTTTTTAATTATTTCTTTCGAAACAAAAGACGTAAGGTGTGCATTCTTTTGAGACTAAGAATGTAAGTTGTATATTGATATAATTTGCTATGGTCAGGTTGTCTCTGAATTAGTAGCAGGCTGACATGATATTTTTTCCGCTAATTAGCTTTTTGGATTACACGCTAACACTGAAGATTGACAGCTAACAAGACAACTGTTAGCTGTGTAATTCAAATTATATCTCTTGTGAGAATTGATCCCGTGCTCAAAAGGAAGAGGGAGGTTAGCCATGGCGTAGTGGTCAATCTTGACCACTACACCACGGCTACCCTGAGAGTTGGAGGGATTGGTGGGAGTACATCCCATCCATGTAGCTCAGGTTCCAATTTTTTTTTTGTTTTCAAATCCTGGTTGAATTCTCATTTTATTATCAATTCCAGTCTCCTTTGAAAATTTGTCACCTGATTTTTTTTTTTTCAATCTTTTGTCTTCGGTGATAACTTCTTGAATCCTCAATATTTAATTATTTTTTGAGATTTTTTTGAGATTTTTTCTTTTTGAGATAAGTTCTTGATTCTCAACCGGCACTCTCACTCAGCTCCTCCAATAGCTTCAAGTTCAACCTCCCAAATCCCTCCCACCAGGCTCAACCTAGCTCTCAGGATCACCCCCTTCCCTCTTGGTAAGTCCCCTCCCCTTCTCCTCCACCCACCATTACTTACCACCTTGCTACCCTACCCTGCCACTATCTGCCCAGCTACCCACAACCACTGCTACCCTGGGGCCACCTGCCTTTTAAGTCCCCTCCACCCTCACCTCTGCTACCCTACCGCCACCAGATACCAGCTACTCTACCACGCTCGCTACCGTTTTCGTTACCCTGGGGCACCCACACATGTAAGTCCCCTCTTTCTCTATCCCCCTCCCTCATGTTGATTGTTCAACGTTTGAACAATCAACCGATCGATCAAACAAAACACTAACACCTGCCCAGCCTACCCTGCCCTGCCCAGCCTGCCCAGCCTACCCTAGCCTACCCTGCCCTGCCCAGCCTACCCTGCCCAGCCCAGCCTACCCTAGCCTACCCTGCCCTGCCCAGCCTACCCTGCCCTGCCCAGCCTACCCTACCCTGCCCAGCCTACCCTGCCCTGCCCAGCCCAGCCTGCCCTTCCCTGCCCTTCCCTTCCCAGCCCACCCTGCCCTGCCCTGCCCAGCCCAGCCTCCTGCCCTGCCCAGCCCAGCCTACCCTGCCCTGCCCTGCCCAGCCCAGCCTACCCTGCCCTGCCCTGCCCAGCCCACCCTGCCCTGCCCTGCCCTGCCCAGCCCAGCCTACCCTGCCCAGCCAAGCCTACCCTGCCCTGCCCTGCTACCCTTCTCAAGCCTCTGTAAGTCCCCTAACCCCCCCATTTACTATCCCTGGCCAATTGATCAGCTTGCTCTGATCAATTGGCCTTTTTTTTTGGAACCCCCACCTCAGAATCATCAGCTTACCTTATTTTCAACTCCTGCAGGCCTACCACGTCTCATATCTGCCATGGGGAAAAGAGAACTGTGTGCATTTCATTATATTGATTGTGATATAAATACTAATCATTGTTTTCTTTTCCCTTGTCCAATTCTTTTTGTTTTGATCCCTGAATGCCTTAACTACCCTTATTGGATTGTCTTTCTTGTTAAATGATGGATCTCGGGACAATACTGTTCTGGAATCCTTATTGAATCATCAAAGACATAATAATAAGACTATTAAGGCAACCAAGCATCAAAACAAGATGAAGTGTCAAAGGGAAAAGCATTTGTTATGTAGGGAGGGTTTAGGAATCAAGGATGGATCCATATCATGGCACACTGTCAAATTAACTCCTCACAATCTCTATCCAACCATCCCTATGAAGAATAAAAAACCAGGCGTTGATAAACGCACGCCAAGCGCGCACGCCAACGCCAACCCGCACGCCAATTTTTTTTGGCGTGCGGGGCCTACATGCCATTTTTTTTTGGCGTGTAGGGTCTACACGCCAAAAAAAAAAGGGCGTGTGAGACCCACACGCCAGAAATGGTGTGTGGTTCCCACACGCCAGAAATGGTGTGTGGTTCCCACACGCCAGAAATGGCGTGTGGTTCCCACACGCCATTTTTTTTGTGGCGTGTGGGCCCCGCACGCCAGATAAAATTGGCGTGTGGGCCCCGCACGCCAATTTTTTGGCGTGCGGGTCCCCCCTTGCTCACGTAATCGAATGGGAGGGCCCATACGATTACGTGAGCGAGCCCTCCCGGCACGAGGCTGTATAACCTCGTCAGCCGGGAGGACTTCCTCCCGGCTGACGAGGTGATACAACCTCGTCAGCCAGGAGGAAGTCCTCCCGGCTGACGAGGTTGTATAACCTTGTCGGCCGGGAGGACTTCCTCCTGGCTGACGAGGTTATAAAACCTCGTCAGCCAGGAGGACTTCCTCCTGGCCGACGAGGTTGTATCACCTCGTCAGCCGGGAGGAAGTCCTCCTGGCTGACGAGGTTATACAACCTCGTCAGCCAGGAGGAAGTCCTCCTGGCCGACGAGGCTGTATAGCCTTGTCGGGCGGGAGGACTTCCTCCCGGCTGACCGCAGCCTGTCCCCGACTACTATACCCCGTTGACCCCCGCAGCCGTCTGTCGCTTCCCCTGCGCACGACCCCGCTTCTTCTGCCCCCGCTCCGCTTGCGGCCTGGCGCCCCGAACCCCGTGGTTCCGCCCGGTCCATTACGTTGCGCATACTGAAGCGGCCTTCGTCCGCTCGACCGATCGCCCGCGCCAACTATAGAATGTCACATGCTGCTCCCGGTGCTTTTCCCCGCGGAATGTCCGATGACATTTGGTAGGTACCCCCCCTTACCTCAGCCTCAGTCTGCCGCTGAGCCCGCGGCTGCGGGCTCAGCTTCAGTGCTGCACCTCTGGTATATAAGTTCTCCCACACCGGAGGGATTCCCTCCCGGTCGAGGAGGTTTTACACCCTCCTCGACCGGGAGGGAATCCCTCCAGTCGAGGAGGCTGTATACCCTCCTTGACCGGAGGGAATCCCTCCCGGTCGAGGAGGGTATACAGCCTCCTTGACCGGAGGGATCCCTCCGGTCGAGGAGGCTGTACAACCTCCTTGACCGGGAGGGATTCCCTCCAGTTGAGGAGGTTGTACAACCTCCTTGGCCGGAGGGATTCCCTCCCTGAGAGAATTTGAGAAGTGAGAATGGGGAGAAAGTGATTTGAACAGACTCAAGGGGACTCAATAATGGGGACCGGATTAATTATGAGGAGAACTGATAATTTCTTATTTGCTTGGACTAGGCTATGTATTTATAGACTAGATACAAGTGTTCAATTTGTGGTTCAGAAAAAACAACAATAATGAATAAGAGAAATTGAATAAAATTTAAGAGACAGAAAAAATAAGTTCTTGTAAGTAATTGACTAGACAGGCGTCTCAGTCTCTTTTAGTCAAGCTAGACAAATTAATCAAGACAAAATATTTTTATAGGTCACAAATAGTATGAGGCGTTAATTCAACTAATTAAATTTTAATATCAGAAATTGAATCAAGAAAAAAGACAATCAAACAATTAGTGCTAGGAGTTTGTAAATACAATAAAACCTAGTAAATAAAAGCAGTGTTCTAGTTTGATCAAGTTGATATAAGAAAAGGGTAAAGAATGGGATTTTTGAGAGGAACAGAAGAAGAAAAACTCAACACTCCCGGTCGAGGGTTTGTACAACCTCCTGGACCGGGAGGGAATCCCTCCGGCCGAGGAGGTTGTACAACCTCCTCGACTGGAGGGATCCCTCCGGTCGAGGAGGCTGTACAACCTCCTCGACCGGAGGGATTCCCTCCCGGTCGAGGAGGTTGTACAACCTCCTTGACCGGGAGGGATCCCTCCCGGTTGAGGAGGGTATACAGCCTCCTTGACCGGGAGGGATTCCCTCCCGGTCGAGGAGGGTAAACAGCCTCCTCGACCGGGAGGGAATCCCTCCGGTGTGGGAGAACTTAGATACCAGAGGTGCAGCACTGAAGCTGAGCCCGCAGCCGCGGGCTCAGCGGCAGACTGAGGCTGAGGTAAGGGGGTACCTACCAAATGTCATCGGACATTCCGCGGGGAAAAGCACGGGGCGCAGCATGTGACATTCTATAGTTGGCGCAGGCGATTGGTCAAGCGGACGAAGGCCGCTTCAGTATGCGCGACGTAATGGACCGGGCAGAACCACGGGGCTCGGGGCGCCAGGCTGCAAGCGGAGCGGGGGCAGAAGAAGCGGGGTCGTGCGCAGGGGAAGCGACAGACGGCTGCGGGGGTCAACGGGGTATAGTAGTCGGGGACAGGCTGCGGTGTGATGCGGGATCAAGGAGACAGGCAAGTAGGGCTCCAGGGACAGTACCGGGGAATGCGGGACATGATCAGGGGGACTGTTGTATAAATAGAGGGTTGTACCAGGGCTGCGGGTCTTATCTTATCTTATCATCTTAGTAGATAGCTATCAACTACAGCGTACATAAGAAAAACCTCATTGTTTAGGGTTCTCTCAGCAATTATTCAGCGTGTGCGGACAAGTGGAACTGCGTAGGGCATCATCAGGCAACGAACGCAAGAGGAACGGTCCCCTTGCTGAGTATAAATGTGTTGCAGGGAAACCAGTTGACTTTCCGCTGACAGTGTTTATCCTGCAGAGCAAATCAAAGAACCACCGGAACCAACCAGGAAGAAGGGCAACCTACCATTTCTGTTACCGAGGTCGCCATTATTTCCACATATTGGGGGTCTGGCCGGGAACTTCTTTCTGTTTCCAACCTGCGGACGGTTCAAGACATTTGTCTTTTTCTTTATTTTTTATATATCATTTATCATTGTTCGAGGATGAGTGGTTCTGACACTTATCTTCCTACGACTGCGTCGGGCGGAGCGTCCTCCTCCAAGTTCACCCTCCCTCCCGCCAAGTTCGTCCCTCCCCCTCCGAAGGGGGGAGGTCTGGGTACCTACGGCATCACGTCGGAGGTCAACATGGACAACGGAACGGAGGAGAATTGGAAGGGGAAGCAGGCGGCTGGTGAAGCGCCGGTAGGGGTGAGGAGGCGAGGGTTGGTGTCGGACCCACCGACGGGTGTCAAGATTTGGCCGCGGGATTTTCCCGCAGTCCGATTCAGTATCGATGCGGTTGATCGATTTTTGAGTTGTTTCGAATTGGCGGCGGAAACCGAAGGGGCGTCCGACGGCGACAAGGTTCGTCAAATCGTCAACTTCATTCAGTCCGAAGAAGAGTTGCGCGATGTGGAGGAAATGGAGGGGTACGAGGCGAAGACCTGGGAGCGTCTGAGGGAGGAGATGTTGGAGAAGTGGGGTCCGCATCAGCAACGGTATCGGGAGGCGGATTTGGAGAATCTTGCGTCGAGCAAGGCGGCATTGGGTGGGGTCAACGATCGAAGGGCGTTCGATGAGTACGTCACTTCCTTTGATCGCATCGTGAAGTACCTTAACTGCAATGAGGTGATCATTGGGGAGCCGGCATCGGTCAAGCGGAGCTTCCTCAAGGGGCTCGTCACGCCGGTTCAGGAGCGGGTGCAGCGGAGGCTGTACAATCAGAACCTCATTCGGCGGTCGAGGGATGGAGGGACCCTGTTGCCCGACTTGGCGTCGCTTAGGGGAGCGGTCCGGGCGGAGTTCAACATGATGGAGTTGGTGGCCGAGAATTCGGGAGTGGCGATCTCGAGCGGAATCGGGCCGGTGATCTCTTCCCGGAACACGGCGCCGGTGGCGCCCACTGAAGTGGCGGAGTTGGCTGACACCTTGAAGGAGCTTCGTTTGTTCATGCAGAAGACGGTTCAACGGTAGTCGCAGCCTCAAGCGTCGGCACCGGCCGACGGTCAGCGGAGCGGTCCTCCGGGGCTTCATTGCACTTATTGCGGGTCGAATACCCATTATAAGTCTTGATGTCAAGAGTTGACGGACGACTTAAACGGTAGGCGGGTGAGGATCTATAACGGTGATTATTTCCTCCCTAGATCGCGTGAACCGATCGAGGCGGCCGTGCCGCGCGACGTGGTTCGTGCAGCGGCGGCAGGGCAGGGGGAGATGGCGGAAGGCCCGAAGGCGGAGGTCAAATCCTCGATGGGTATAGTTGTCGGGACGTCTGGATGGACTCCCCCGGCTGTCCAATCAGAGGTGTGGGCCATCCAATCCGATGAGGTGACGGCCCGCTACGGCGGGTACGACCGCATGGATGTGGATCCTCCAAAGAAGGGCAAGGCGAAGGAAGTTTTGCAGCCTGGAGGAGTGGCAGTGCCCACCGGGAAAAAGAAGGCGGCGGAGTTGGCCAAGCACGCTCTGAATGGGGATGGCCCGCTGACTCTTTCCATCAAGGAATTGGCGTCGGTTTCCCCTCTAATGGCGGAAGAGCTCATAGTGTCTCTTAAGGAGAGTGCGGGCCTCAAGGCGGAAGGTAATCGGGTGGCCTTCGACGTGAGTTCAGCGGAGGCCGAACATTTGTGCCAACACCATCCGGAGGAGTTCCCGTCGGACTCCATTTCCTGCCCCCTTGGTTATGTTCAGATGACCATCGGGGACCAGCAAGTATGGGTGATGATCAACAGCGGGTCGATGGTCAACCTTTTGCCGGCGGAGGTGGCGCAAGACTCGGATCTCGTTACCCGACAAGCCAACATCAGCTTGCGAGGAATCAGCGGCCATGAGTGCGAGGTGGCGGGTGTGGTGGAGGTGGCGAAGACCAGGCGGAGGGTCTCATTCTTGGTGGTGAGGTCCTCCGAAGTCATCCTTGGACGGCCGTTCTTGTTCGCCTTCCAAGCCGGTCTTTGGTTTGATTCGGTCTGCAAGGAGGAGGTCCTTTCGGTGGCGGACTCCCAAGGGCAACGGTTCGCGACGACGATCTGTCGGCCATCGAGCTGCCGATGGGAGACCCGGCTGGGGCCGGAGGTGGGGGAGGAGGAGTGCCGAGGGAGGGAGAAGCAGGAGGCTTCCCCCTTGGCACGGGGTTTTTAGGTGTCGGCCAGTCAATCCGCACGATGTCTGCTCTAGCATCGCGCGGACGTTTGACTCCTAAAGAGCGGGAAGGAATAGGGGATGATGGGGCGGAGGCAAAAGACCCAAAAGTAAGTCCTCCCAATTGTGCACCTCCGAGGGTATCTACTACCATTCGTAAAACCCTACCGAGTGCCACGTACGTGAGCGAATTCCTTTCGTCTGGTCATAGGCGGAAATCCTGGGAAGTTGGTCCGCTGTGGTAATCCATACCTTTTCACATACAATCATCAACAACTTACATTTCCTCTCACATATACTTCATTATTATTACATGATCAGATTCTACATACAAAACTACCCCTAGTCACTCACTCAAAGTACCCCTGATTTCCCTTTGGTTCAGAAGTTATTAGCATTCTTAGAATATTACCACTTATAACCACATAACTTTACCAATACTAGAACCCCATAGGATATTATACAAGGTATTGATTTATAAATATACAGTACATAGATAAAACACAGATATTACATACTTTTCTTTAGTTTATATCTTCTTTGGTATTAAGTTGTACAGCACAGTCATTCATATTACATAGTTACATCTTCTGCCTTTACATCCTCTTTGGTTACTAGTCACATTACATTCCTTATATACATAGTTACTAGCTACATTGGCTCATCTTTCTTACACCATCACTACTCTCTTTTGGTTGTATACCTCTGAACACATTTCTCCTTTCTCTTTACTTCCAGGATCAGCCGTCTTGTGCCCTTTTGTATAAGTAGAACTCCCCTTAGTTCTATGGATGGGGCATGCACCCCCCCCTTTACCAAAGTACAGTTTACATTTACATTTACCTTTAAACCTTTTACATTTACTGTTGCATCAACCTTCACACAAATAACAATCATAACACATACCCCCTACTCTTTCTCAGTGCTTTTCTCACTCCTCTCAAGGTCCCTGCCTCAGATTGATTAAACAAACTAAGTTCCCATTAGTAGCAGCAGTCTAAGGATTAGTAGAAATATAGCCACACCTCTTTTCTTTCTTTTTCTTAGTGAAACCCTTTCCCCTCAGCATTAGTCAAGAAGGGCAGCCTCATCAGCACCTGTAGCTTCAACATCTTCTACTTACTAGATTTGTTGTCTATTTCCCCTTCAAGCTCTTTCCTGATCCTTTAGGAGTTCCACACCGCACTCGGAACCGGAGGTCTGGAGAGAGGGAATGGAGGAGGAAAGCGATGGAGCGGGGGCAACCAGTCTAGAAGTAAGTCCTCCCAATTGTGCACCGCCAAGGGTTTCTACTACCTTTCGAAAAACCCTACCGAGTGCCACGTACGTGAGCAATTCCGTTTTGTCAGGCCATAGGCGGAGTTATCGGGAAGTCGGTCCGCAAGATGAAGTGGAGGTGTGGAGTGAGGGGATGGAGGAGGAACACGATGGAGCGGAGGCAAAAGGTGTAGAAGTAAGTCCTCCCAATTGTGCACCATCAAGGGTTTCTACTACCTTTCGAAAAACCCTACCGAGTGCCACATACGTGAGCGATCCTTTTCCGCCCGATCATAGGTGGGAATCTTGGGAGTTCGGTCCGCATCAGGCAACGGAGGTTTGGGAGGAGGATGGGGAGGTTTCAGAGAAGGGAAGGGGGGAAGGTTCTTTTTGGGCGGGGGCAAATAGTGCAGAAGTAAGTCCTCCCAATTGTGCACCGCCAAGGGTATCTACTACGTTTCGAGAAACCCTACCTTGTGCCACGTTCGTGAGCAAATCGAGAGTCTTTGGTTTCCCAGTCCGCAGGATCTCAGCGGAAGAAGGCGTCGTTCTACGGAGGGTGGAATCGGACGGGGCAAAGTTTAAGCCAGTGGCGCGGAAGGTTAGGCCGCGGAATGAGCCAATGCCGCAAAGCTTGAACTCACCGTTGAAGCCCATCCAGTGGGGGAGAGACCCCTATCTTACCCCACTTTCGGTGCGGCCTCCGGAATTCGTGCCGACAGAGCGTATCAAGGATGAACGGATGGCGAGTCTCAACTTTGGACCTCCGGGGTGGGTGAGCCAGGAGGAGTGGAAGCTCTTAGCCCAGGTCGTCACCTTGCGGGCGAAGGCTTTGGCGTTTTCTCCTGAAGAGCGCGGGCTGTTGGACAGGGGAATAGGGGAGCCTTATCGGATTCCGGTGATACCCCATGAACCGTGGCAGATCAAGACAATTCCGGTTCCGGCGACCATTCGCGATACCTTCACGGAGCTGGTACGGGAGCGGGTGCGGACGGGGTTGTATGAGCAGTCTTGCTCAAGCTACTCCAGCCCAATTGTTCCGGTGCTGAAACAGGATGGGACGAGTTTGAGGATTGTTCATGATCTTCAGAGACTGAATTCCGTTACCATTCTGGATGCAGGGCTTCCTCCGCGTGTCGATGAGTTCGTGGAGTCCATGGCAGGGCGGGTTTGCTATGGGTTGGTTGATGTCATGGGCGGGTACAATCAGCGGGAATTGCACCCCGAGTCGCGGCCACTCACGGCTTTTGAGACTCGGTTGGGGCGTATGCAGCTGACTCGTCTTCCGCAGGGAGCCACCAACTCGGTAGCGGTGTACCAAGCGCAGATGGCGTGGATCCTCCAGGACGACTTGCCTCATCTTGTCCAGATCTTCATTGATGACGCGGGGATCAAGGGACCGAAGTCGGATTACGGCAGAACGGTCTTGGTGGACAACCCGGGCATCAGGCGTTTCATTTGGGAGTATGCGGTCACCTTGGAGCGGATCTTGTTCCGGATCGAAACCGCGGGCCTTACGGTTTCAGGGAAGAAGTTTGCGGTCTGCGTTCCGGCTTTGGAGGTCCTCGGTCATGAATTCTCAGTTCGCGGGAGGAGCATCACTCGGGCTAAGTTGAACAAAGTCTTGGAGTGGCCAGTTCCAAAAACCGTAACTCACATCCTTCAGTTTTTAGGGTTGTGTAGTTATGTGCGGATGTTCATCGAGCGGTTTGCGGAGATCGCAAGCCCGATGAGGCGGCTCACTCGTAAGGGGACTGAGTGGAAGTGGACCGAGGAATGCAATCGCGCGTTCACCCGGCTGAAGGAGATCGTCGGTAGGGAGATCACGCTCAAGGATCTCAATTACGGGAAGGAGGGAATTCGGTTGGCGGTTGACTCCAGTGAATTCAGTGCGGGAGGCGTGCTGAAGCAAGAGGAGGACGGGAAAGATCGGCCGGTTCTTTACGAGTCAATCACTTTCACGGAAACCGAGTCGCAATAATCCCAGCCGAAGCTTGAGCTGTGCGGGGTCACCAAGGTGGTGCGGAAGCTGCAACACGTGTTGTGGGGGGTGTTCTTCGAACTCCTAGTTGATGCGGAAGCGCTGGCGAGGATGATCAACTCTCCTACTCTCCCTAATGCTCCAATGACTCGATGGGTGGCTTACCTTCAATTGTTTTCTTTCAAAGTGGTCCATGTTCCGGGGAAGGCGTTCACAATGCCTGATGCATTGTCGAGAGTGGCGGAAGAGGAGGGAGCGGAGCGGTTCCGCTCAGCAGAGGCGTTGGACGTGGAAGAACGGCTGATGAAAGCGGGCGCGACGACAGTCGGCATCAAACTTCCCCTTCGCCAGAGCGGGAAGTACGAGCTGATGGAGACCTACCTGAGTACCCTCAATTTCCCTGATGATACTTCAACCGAACTGAAAGCGTGGGTTCCCCGGAATAGCGTCAACTTCTTCGTGCGGGAAGGTCAACTGTGGCGTAGGCGGTCTCCCATACCGCTGGTGGTGGCGACTTGTCGAGCGAGCCAGGAAGTCATCCTTCGGAGCCTCCACGAGGAGTTGGGGCATCGGGGCGAGGTGGAGACGCGTGCCCGCGTTTGGCAGCGTTTCTGGTGGCCTGGTATGGTGAAGTCGGTCCGTGACTGGGTCCGGAGCTGTGAGGCGTGTCAGCGTTGGAGCTCGGCGCTCCCCAAGGAGGTGGGAATCCCGACAGGGGAGGATTCGTTGTTCAGTCGGATTTCCTTGGATGTTGTCCACATCAAGGCGGGTAAGTACGCCTGGGCGTTGATAAACGCACGCCAAGCGCGCACGCCAACGCCAACCCGCACGCCAATTTTTTTTGGCGTGCGGGGCCTACACGCCATTTGTTGTTGGCGTGTAGGGTCTACACGCCAAAATAAATTGGCGTGTGAGACCTGCACGCCAAAAATGGCGTGTGGTTCCCACACGCCATTTTTTTTTGGCGTGTGGGCCCCGCACGCCAATTGTTTGGCGTGCGCTCTCACACGCCAAAGTCCTCCCGGCTGACGAGGTTATACAACCTCGTCAGCCAGGAGGACTTCCTCCTGGCCGACGAGGTTGTATAGCCTCGCTGGCCGGGAGGAAGTCCTCCCGGCTGACGAGGTTGTACAACCTCGTCAGCCGGCCTCGCTCACGTAATCGAGTGGCCCCTCCCACTCGATTATGTGAGCGAGGGGGGACCCGCACGCCAAACAATTGGCGTGCGGGGCCCACACGCCAATTGTTTGGCGTGCGGGTCCCCCCTCGCTCACATAATCGAGTGGGAGGGGCCACTCGATTACGTGAGCGAGGCCGGCTGACGAGGTTGTACAACCTCGTCAGCCGGGAGGACTTCCTCCCGGCCAGCGAGGCTATACAACCTCGTCGGCCAGGAGGAAGTCCTCCTGGCTGACGAGGTTGTATAACCTCGTCAGCCGGGAGGACTTCCTCCCGGCTGACGAGGTTATACAACCTCGTCAGCCAGGAGGAAGTCCTCCTGGCCGACGAGGTTGTATAGCCTCGTCGGCCGGGAGGACTTCCTCCTGGCCGACGAGGTTGTATAACCTCGTCGGCCAGGAGGTTCCTCCCGGCCGGCGAGGCTATACAACCTCGTCGGCCAGGAGGAAGTCCTCCTGGCTGACGAGGTTGTATAACCTCGTCAGCCGGGAGGACTTCCTCCCGGCTGACGAGGTTATACAACCTCGTCAGCCAGGAGGAAGTCCTCCTGGCCGACAAGGTTGTATAGCCTCGTCGGCCGGGAGGACTTCCTCCTGGCCGACGAGGTTATACAACCTCGTCGGCCAGGAGGAAGGCCTCCTGGCTGACGAGGCTGTATAGCCTCGTCGGCCGGGAGGACTTCCTCCCGGCCGACGAGGCTATACAACCTCGTCGGCCAGGAGGAAGTCCTCCTGGCTGACGAGGTTGTATAACCTCGTCGGCCAGGAGGAAGTCCTCCCGGCCGGCGAGGCTATACAACCTCGTCGGCCAGGAGGAAGTCCTCCTGGCTGACGAGGTTGTATAACCTCGTCAGCCGGGAGGAAGTCCTCCCGGCCGACGAGGCTATACAACCTCGTCGGCCAGGAGGACTTCCTCCTGGCTGACGAGGTTGTATAACCTCGTCAGCCGGGAGGACTTCCTCCCGGCTGACGAGGTTATACAACCTCGTCAGCCAGGAGGACTTCCTCCTGGCCGACGAGGTTGTATAGCCTCGCCGGCCGGGAGGAAGTCCTCCCGGCTGACGAGGTTGTACAACCTCGTCAGCCGGCCTCGCTCACGTAATCGAGTGGCCCCTCCCACTCGATTATGTGAGCGAGGGGGGACCCGCACGCCAAACAATTGGCGTGCGGGGCCCACACGCCAATTTTATTTGGCGTGCGGGGCCCACACGCCAAAAAAAAATGGCGTGTGGGAACCACACGCCATTTTTGGCGTGTGGGTCTCACACGCCCTTTTTTTTTGGCGTGTAAACCCTACACGCCAAAAAAAAATGGCGTGTAGGGCCCGCACGCCAAAAAAAATTGGCGTGCGGGTTGGCGTTGGCGTGCGCCGTTGGCGTGCGTTTATCAACGCCCAGTACGCCTACTTACTCGTTGCGAGGGATGATCTGTTGGGGTGGGTCGAGGCCATCACTTTGGTCAAGCTGTCGGCGGAGAAGGTCGGCCAATTCCTGGAGGAGTTCTGGTTCTTGCGGTTCGGATGTGTGCGGCTGGTCACGGTGGATGGGGGTGCGGAATTCCGAGGAAGTCTGATGAAGCTGGTTCAGTCATGCGGGGCGAAGTTCGGTAGGGTCACGGAGTATTATCCGGAAGGCGCCGGGATGATTGAGCGGGGACATCAGCCAATCAAGAACACGCTGGTCAAGATGTGCGGGGAAGACGGCCGGAAGTGGCATCAATTCCTTCCGGCAGTCCTTTTCGCGGATCGGATCTCAACCAAGCGGGGCACCGGTTATTCAGCGTACGAACTCCTGTATGGGCGACAGCCTGTGTTGCCGGTCGATATTGAGATGCTCACTTATCTCGCTATCGACTGGTGGAAGGTGAAAACTTCAGAAGAACTGTTGGAAGCGAGGGCGGAACAACTTCTTCAACGAGAGGAAGTTGTTGAGAAGGCGGCGAAGCGATTGCGGGAATCTCGGGGGAAGTCGGTCCGCTATTGGGACGAGCGTTGCGCTCACCGGTTGCGGGACCCTTTACGGAAGGGCGATCTTGTCCTTCTGTACAATCAGAGCTTGGAAACCCAGTGGGGAAAGTTGTTTGCTAACCGATGGAACGGACCTTATCGTGTAGTCAGCAAATTTCCGGGGGGAAGGTATCAGTTGGAAGAATTGGACGGAACCCCGTTGAAGCGGAAGGCGGCGGCCTCCCACGTGAAGCGGTTCTATGCTCGGGGATCGATGTCGTTCAACAAAACCCTCGTTTCAGGATCTGAGGACGAAAATGATGAAGACTCGGATTTGGAGCCAACTCCTTCGGAGCCTCCCGCCAATGAGGCGGGTCGATCGGATTCTCCCGGCGCCGATGAAGAGGTGGCCGGTGAGCGTTCCTTGCGGCGAAGCGCGAGGAACAAACCGCTGAGGACAGCGGCCAAAAGCGGGGGGAGGATGGGGGCCATAGGCCAAGCCTTAATTGGTGAGGGGGTGCGCTAGCTGGTCCACAGCCGGGTAAACTAGCCACCCCAGGATGTCAGTCACCCTAAAGCGGGATGTATTTGTGTTTTGTGAATGGGTTTACTGGTTTTCTTTGTTATATATTCAGGATGGCGAGGGGTACGGGGAATTGTGAGGAAATTCCATCTGGGGCGGTCCAGGTACCTCGGCGGGCGGGTTGGGTTTTTCGTTTCAGGATTTTATAGATTGCGGGCGTGGTTTCTTTCTCTCAGGATTGCGGGCGTGGTATTTTCTCTCAGGTTATCAATTTCCTCAAGTTATCAGTTTCCTCAAGTCATCAGTTTCCTCAAGTTATCAGTTTCCGCAAGTCATCAGTTTCATCAAGTTATCAGTTTCTTCAAGTTTTCTCAAAGTTTCAATCTCAGGTTCAGGATTCAGTATCATAATTTGCAAAAAAAAAAAAAAAAAAAAAAAAAAAAAAAAATGGAAGTGCGGGGACTAAGTGGTTCTCAATCCGGGGCGGTCCGGGCACTCGTAACTTATTTTTTGTTTTGTTTCTCTCAAGTACCTCACTTTGGCACAGGTGTTTGTCTCAGGTTAGCGGGGGCAAGCATATGGCGCATAGTATTTCAGCATAGGGGAATACAAGAGGGGAAAGGGATACAATGTATAGAGTAAGTGAAAGGGAAGTCTGAAGCGCTCAGTCCAAGAACACAGCGGGTCGGAGGCGGGCGCGCAGCGCGGCGGAAGACCGGTGGAATTCTCGGAGCATTTCTTGGCGGGTTTCGGCGGGGATCGTCACCGCTTTCTTCAACAATCCTTTGACCAGCGAGGTCTGACCTTCCAGGAACGGGAGGAGGTCCGCTTCAGGGACACCGGACTCGTATTTGTGGTCGGGGATTGCGGCCCGGTATGGCGACTCGAGGAATCCGGGTGCGGGAGCAGCGCCAAGAGGTTGGGGTGAAGAGGGAGTGGGAGCCGGAGAAGGAGTGCGGAGAGGGGGAGGGGAAGCGGGACGGGGTGGTAGGAGGGAGGTCATAGATGGGGGGGAGGGGGTAGGTGAAGGGCGAGGGGGTAAGGGAGTGGAAGGAGGGGGGGGTGGTGGAGTTGGTGGAGGTGGGGTTGGTCGGGTAGGGGAAGGGGTTGCAGGACGGACTGGGGTGGGGGGGACGAAGAGGGTGGTTTGGGGGGGTGGTGGAGGTGGGGTGGAAGGTAGAGGAGGGGTGGATGAGGAGGAGGAGGGGGAGCATGGAAGGGAGTCTGGGCTCGGCGGCGCGGGAAGGGAACCGGGGATGGGCGCGGCGGAGGGATCGGAGAGCGGCGAGGAGCGTTTGGGTCCATTCCGGCACCAACGTTGACGCGGTGGCGAGTCGCCCAGGCTTGGAGGGCGGCGGCCCAGGTCGGTCCATCAGGGAAGTTCCTCCGTTCAGGTTTTGGAGTCATTCGATCAGTTCCGACGGGAGTTCTCACTCGATCGGAGCGATGGCGGCGTCGAGGAGGGGAAGGGGTGGAAGAAGGGATGGAAAAGTGGTCCGGAGTCTCGGAGGAATCTTCGCGGCGGCGCCGTTTCTGACAGGATTGAGTTCCGGAATGAGAACGAGGCTGGGGACGAGGACCGTTTCTGCGGGACAGGGAGCATTGGCAATGGGACCGAGCGCAGGCCGTGCAGGCAGCTCCAGGCGCGGGTTGGGAGCAGGGAGAAGAGAGGGAAGCATGGCTGGACCGTGCGGCGCAACGATCACAGGGGGGTCGGGGATGGGGCATGGTGGGTATGGGATAGGGAGGTGGGTATGGTGGGTGTATGATCGAAGGTATGGGAAGGTGGCGGGTAGTGTGGGAATCGCTGAGGACAGGATTCAAAAGCGAGGGGGATGTGGGAGAACTTATATACCAGAGGTGCAGCACTGAAGCTGAGCCCGCAGCCGCGGGCTCAGCGGCAGACTGAGGCTGAGGTAAGGGGGTACCTACCAAATGTCATCGGACATTCCGCGGGGGAAAAGCACGGGGCGCAGCATGTGACATTCTATAGTTGGCGCAGGCGATTGGTCGAGCGGACGAAGGCCGCTTCAGTATGCGCGACGTAATGGACCGGGCGGAACCACGGGGTTCGGGGCGCCAGGCTGCAAGCGGAGCGGGGGCAGAAGAAGCGGGGTCGTGCGCAGGGGAAGCGACAGACGGCTGCGGGGGTCAACGGGGTATAGTAGTCGGGGACAGGCTGCGGTGTGATGCGGGATCAAGGAGACAGGCAAGTAGGGCTCCAGGGACAGTACCGGGGAATGCGGGACATGATCAGGGGGACTGTTGTATAAATAGAGGGTTGTACCAGGGCTGCGGGTCTTATCTTATCTTCTCATCTTAGTAGATAGCTATCAACTACAGCGTACATGAGAAAAACCTCATTGTTTAGGGTTCTCTCAGCAATTATTCAGCGTGTGCGGACAAGCGGAACTGCGTAGGGCATCATCAGGACGACGAACGCAAGAGGAACGGTCCCCTTGCTGAGTATAAAGGTGTTGCAGGGAAACCAGTTGACTTTCCGCTGACAGTGTTTATCCCGCAGAGGAAATCAAAGAACCACCGGAACCAACCAGGAAGAAGGGCAACCTACCATTTCTGTTACCGAGGTCGCCATTATTTCCACACCGGCCGAGGAGGTTGTACAACCTCCTCGACTAGAGGGATCCCTCCAGTCGAGGAGGCTGTACAACCTCCTCGACCGGAGGGATTCCCTCCCGGTCAAGGAGGTTGTACAACCTCCTTGACCGGGAGGGATCCCTCCCGGTTGAGGAGGCTGTATTCCTCGACCGCAGCTGATGTCATGCGTACATTCTTGTGTACGCATGACATCAGCATGTATATAGGCAGGGGCGTGCCCCTACCTATATACATAGAATCGGCGTGCAAGCCCGCACACTGATTCTATGTATATAGGTAGGGGCACGCCCCTGCCTATATACGTAGGAAGGGCAGGGCGTGCGACCGCACGCCTGAAGTGTCGCACGCCAATGGGCGTGCAGCCCGCACGCCGATAAAACAAAGGCGTGCGATGGGCGTGGGCGTGCGCCCATCGGCGTGCGTTTATCAACGCCCCTGATTCGGGATCAAATAACAACACAATGGCCAAAACAATGCACTCCAAACTCGTTGCCCTTCCCCAAACCACAGATTTGGATTGGAACTCCAAGACAATGCATATCAAGTGCTTTTGTCATAAAATGGCGCTTGTTGTCAATGCTGGATTGAAATAATTGGGCCTTGAAGCTCCTCCTCCACCAAAGCTCAAAAAGTAATTCCTTGGAATTTTCCCTTTTTCCAACACAATGGACCCAATAATTGAAGAGGACAAAGAAGAGCAATCCATAGAATTATCGGTTGAAGACAGGGTGGAAGATGAGATGGATGTTGATGAGGATGAGCCAGATCTTGAAACTGACAATGACGACAATGATGAGGGGACTGAATCTGGATAAAAAGACTATGATCAAATCACCTCAATGAATAAAAATAATCAGAAATCATCTGCAAATAGAAATGATTCTAATGATTTGAATGAGTTAACCAAAGCGGTCAGTTGGATATTTTGTATATTTTTTATTTTACTAGCAATCAATTACTGAATCTTTCCTTCTTTTTTTTTTGATATATAGCTGGACTTTGTAGTACAAAAGATTACCTCATCAAGTGTATGGAGAGCTGAATGTGACCGCCGTGCGGAGGATTACCAGAAGCAAAAAGGGGGAACAAAAGTGAATGGTCTGATTGCTGGTTATGGAATCCGCTGGAACATCAAATATCAAAGCCAAGAGCGGGCCTACAGGGAAAGAGAGGTATTTCATTAAGCTTCACCTCCAAATAATGTGATGGTACTGATAGACATATTGGTCAACTCAGGTTATTGATGCAATGCTCCGTGATGAGTATAGTAAATTCCAAGATCAAATTGTTTGGTCCAGTCGCAAAGAAAATCACAAAAAGTTTGGCTACTTCAAAGAAATTCAGTTTACCAGCAAGGAATGGATAATAATCAATGAATTGAATCAGGAGTTAGAAGTAAGCTATATTCATTCCACAGATCCACTTATATATTTCATACATAATGCTCATTTTTTTTGATAGCCGTTTAACCGTTTGACCAACGAGATGGAGGGAAATGGTCCTACAGGTGCTTTTGTATTGCCAAACTACTATCAAACCATTTCTGATTTAAAGAAGAAAGAGGCAGGATGCAATTGAGGGCATCCATTACATCCAATGTATGTGAAAATGATACAAAAGCTTGAGGTCTACCAAGAAAGGGGCTTGAATGTGAAACACTTGTAATGGCCACCGTTCTTCAGCCAACGTTTCACATCAAAATCTTCTCTCATTGCTGGCCTGAAAAAGCAGAGGAAGCCAAAGAAACTTTGGACCGCCTTTTTGCTAAACAAAGGGATTTGTTGAACAAGAAGAAAAAATCAAACATTAACATCTTGGACGAGAATACTTCAAATGTTGAAAAGGATAATATATTTGATTTGTTCAACACTCCCGAAACATCGGATGAAAGCAAAGAGCTAGAAGTATATGTCAAGAACATGGATTGCTTAACCAATCCAGATGGAAAGGATCCCAATAGTATTTTGAGGTGGTGGAAGGTATAGCTTCTATTTGTTCTCAGGTTTGTCCACTTGTGTTTGTTAGCTCATATTGATTTTAACAATGCTACTTAAACTTTCCAGGTTCATTCATCAACATATCCAGTTCTTTCATCATTAGCCAGGGACTACTTGGCCAGCTCAGCATCATCTTGTGCTGCAGAGCGTACATTTTCTTCTGCTGCCAATGTTTGCTCAAGTGGCCGAGGACACTTGAACCCACGGACAATTGAGAGGTGTGTTAGTAGTCACATGTAAAGACGGTATACAGGTGGCTGGAAAGTTTGCACAAGCTCAAGGCATTGTTAACAACTATACAAATTTTTCCCAAAAAAATAATGAAAATAAATAAATAAATAAAATTCTTATTGCTCTTGTTCATTGGTCTCAATATTTCTTCCTTGTTTCATGGATTAAAGAAAAAAAAAATGTATATAAAAATAGTTTGCGCAATAATTGCTATCTGACCGCCTTCATATTATTATTATCCTTATTCCCTAGTTTTTTTTTTTTTTAATATTGATTTATGAGAGCCTCTTCTGGTTCACTATGGGTGAGTGGTATAGCTGAGCAGGGCGCTAGGCTAACATGTAGCATAGCTGAAAAGAGCGCTACGCTAACAGTTAGCGTAGCTGACAAGAGCGCTACGCTAACAGTTAGCATAGTGTTTGTTCCAGCTAACACCGCTACAAATCAGTTAACAGGTAATTCCTGTGGCGTTAACTTTTTTTTTTTGAAGTTGCTAACGCTACACGACAGCTTTTTTTTTTGGACAAAATTTTTGTAGCATTAGCTGAAAAAAAAACCGCTAACAGTAACTTTGTGTTAGAGTAGCAACAAAAGCTAACATTACGCTACACTACAGCCATTGTTAGCGTAGCGGGCCCACCGTTGCTGCTAGCCTTTTTGCCACAGAGAAATTTGAGAGCTACAATGGGATAGTGCACACAGCATCAATTCACTCAAATCAACAAGCACCAAGCCGTGATTTGGCCCACTCATTTGCTAACTATCAAATAGAGAGGCTAGTGTTTTCTGGTGCATATTTGTATGATGTTAAATCAAGGGGATACTTTCAAGCATCTTCACATGTTACCAATATATTTCATCAAAATTTACTAATTCAAAAGTAATTTGGTTACAACTCCACATTGATCAAAGGCAGGATTGTATATCCATACAAACACAAAAAAAAAGTGAACCAAGCTGATATTGAACAGATACCTGAAATACTCAGGGACAGATTCCCCACCCACAAAATCAGGCAAGTGGCAGCAATCAAATTGAATTCCAAGGAAATAATTCATAAGGGGATGTTTTATCTGGTGAGTCAAAATCTGCAAGATTGAATATGCACTTTCAGATTCAGATTGTGCAATAAGCATCCAAGCATCATGATATGATTAAATTGTGACATGAAAATAGGAGCATGGATAGCAAAATAGAGCAAATGCAATTGCATGTGTGCAATCAATCTGGGAGGTGTCACCAGGAAATGAAATTTATTTGAGGCAAGTGGAATGTTGGCGTGGGCGCATAAACAGCCATACTAACATGGCTACCTTGGCAAAAAGGACCACCTCAACTCTTGTACCTGTTTGTGTAAGTCATTCCTACTATCAAAAGGTTTCCCAAAATACACATCACTGAGAACAGACATGTGTCTTATTTGCATAGTTCCATGGCGGACTTAGTTAATCAAATGTTTATAAGCTGGAACAGCAGCCAGTGGGGAATGAGTGTGTGGAAGGATTAGATTCATTGCATCAGTGATGAAGATAGAGACTGAGATGTGAAAGAAGAACAACAAAGAAGAGAAGAAGAAAAGAGAAAAGAAGACAAAGAAAAACATACCTGGAACAGCAGCCAGTGGGGAATGAGTGTGTGGAAGGATGAGGAAAAAGTTCTTCCACACACTGACTGCTGTCCTGGGTATGCTAGACAACTAGTGACATGTATGTGAAATGAGTAGTGAAACTGTGACTGAAGGTAATGTAGCACACTACAGATGAAACAAAGTGAATAAACCCAACACCCCCCCTTGCTGCAGACCTGAAAGAAACAACAAAGGAAAAGAGGAGAGAGAGAGAAAAGAGGAAAAGAAAGAAAGAGAAAAAAAAATGTGAGGAACAGGACAAAAGAGAAAAGAGGGGAAAGAGAGAGACAGAAAGGGAAGGAAGTTATGGGACAAGGCCAAACATGAGCCGGTGTTTTTCAAGCGCAACTCGTGGCAAAGGTTTTGTGAGCATATCGACCAACATGTCTTTGGTGGACACGTGAAGGAGCTCGATGTCGCCGTCTTGAACACAATCTCTGATGAAGTGATAGCGTGCGTGGATGTGTTTGGTACGAGCGTGGTGTTCCGGGTTTTTTGCAAGCGCTTCGGCCCCTTCATTGTCAACATGTAGGGGTATAGCGGTATCGGGGCGGAGTCGTAGTTCGGTAAGAAGATGTTGTAACCATAAGCCCTCTTTGCATGAGTCGGAGAGAGCTTTGTACTCGGCCTCTGTACTGGATAGGGAGACCGTGGCTTGTTTACGAGATTTCCAGGATATGGCTCCGTCGCCCACACGATAGGTGTATGCCGACGTGGAGCGCCTGTCGTCACGATCTTCGGCCCAGTCCGAGTCTGAGTAGCCAGATAACGTGAGAGACCCACCTAGTCGCAGTTTGAGTTCTTTAGTTGAGGCAAGATAGTTGAGGACTCGAAGGCCGGCGTGCCAGTGAGCCGCCGAGGGATCCCGCAGATGTTGTGACAGCCTGTTTACCGCAAACGAGATGTCTGGACGGGTGCATTGAGACACCCATAGGAGAGACCCAATGAGTTGGGGGTAGGGACCAGGCGACGGGGAATCTGCCGGAGTCCGATGTCGGAGGTTTTTGAAGTTGGTGTCGGTGGGCGTGGTCACACGGGTGTGTTGATCTTGTAGGAACCGAGTGCAGAGTTCCGAGATATAGTGGGATTGATTTAGGAAGACCGTCCTCTTTGAGAGATCGCGGCTGATTTTCAAGGAGAGAAAATGGTTTAATTCCTCATCTGCCCCAATTTTAAAGCGTTTACCTATATTCAAGATGAAGGAATCAACAAATCCTGGCTTGCCTACGATTGCCAGGTCGTCAACATGAGTTGTCAGCGCGCCAACGAGCTGGCCTGAACAGATTTTGAAGTAGAGTGTAGGATCATACTTTGAGTTCTTCAGACCCAATTCTAGGAGGGCTTTGTGGAGTTCGATATTCCATTGACGAGGGGATTGCTTCAGTCTGTAAAGAGATCGGCTGACTTCACAAACCCAGTCGGGATGTTGTGGATCTTCAAATCCAGGAGGTTGTTCCATAAAGACTGGCTGATCGAGGTGACCGTTGAGGAATGCAGTCTTAAAATCAACTTGGCGACCCTTCCAGTTGTTGTTGGCCAGAAGAGAGAAGATAAGACGCAGAGTTTCCAAGCGCAGAGTCGGCGAGAAGACTTGGTCGTAGTCTAGACCTTGAACCTGACTATATCCCATGGCGACGAGGCGAGCTTTTAGCTTTTGGATCGAGTGATCAGGGCGGCGCTTCACCTTGAAGACCCACTTGGATTTTTTATTATTTTCTCTTCTCCGGTCTCGGGACCAGGCGCCAGGTTTGCATTCCCAGGAGGGAAGCAAATTCCTCGTCGGCCGCCTTGAGCCATTGATGTCTGTTGGGAGATTTGAGAAGTTGTCGCCACGTTTTAGGAGTGTCAACCTCTGAATCAGCATTGACGGCCTTGGACCATTGACCGTAACGATCTGGGGCCTTTCTTTCCCGGCCACTGCGGCGAGGGTGAGGAGACGAAGCTGGCTTTGGAGGTATTCGAGAAGCTGGGGGCGGCGCGATTTCTGGGATAGGCGGATCTGGGGAAGTAGGTGAAGGAGGGGGAGGGGGAAAGGCAGGAGCTGAAGACGGGATACGAGGAGGGAGAGGGGGGAGAGTGATGATTGAGAGATCAGGCGATTGGCGACCACTGGGAGAGGAGGATTGAGGGGAATGAGAGTGCTCAGAGTCAAACGTGTCTGACCCTGAGGAGATTTCCTGTGGTTGGCGAGGCGCATTCCCGGGTGCATGGATTGAGGCCGTCAAGCGCCGATCAAAGCGAGGTTGTAGAGGAATGTTCAGGGGAGGGGAGAGCGTAAGCGTAGAGGGGAGGGGAGGCAAGTCGGGAGTTGAAGGCAGGTGTTGAGTCGAAATTGCAGGAGGTGAGGGGAGATTGATTTCTTGAGAAACGGCACCCTGAGTATGATTGGGTTGTAATTGAGACCAGTCAATTTCCGCTGTGACAGGGGAAGGAGACGGTTCGAGCTTGGATCCGTAAGGGAAAGTGAAATTGTCAAAGATAACGTCTCTGGATTTCAATACTGACCGACGCTCCAAATCCCACAGTCGGTATCCGTTTCCGTCCGAGAGATAGGAAAGTAGGACGGAAGCACGAGCTTTCTTGTCCAGCTTCTTACGATCCGCTTCGGGTACCTTATACCAGGCTAGACACCCGAACGGATGGACGTAGTTGATGTCAATAGATTGGTCGCCAAGGATAGACACGGGAGTTTTGAAGCCTTGGGGAGTATGGCAGGGAAGGGAGTTGTATACAAACAGGAAGTGCCTGATTGCGTCCGCCCAGAAGGATTTGGGGAGATTTGCAGTTAGCAAAGATGATCTGACAAAATTACTTATTGTCCTGTTGGTTCGCTCGGCTACTCCATTTAGCTCAGGGGAGTGGGGGGACCCCGGTTTGTGTTTGATACCGGCCACAGACAAGTAGGTGTTGAACTCATTTGAAAGGTATTCCCCGCCGTTATCTGTTCTTAGGGAGAGAATTTTGTGGGATCCGTTTTTCTCAAAGAGAGTGCGGAAAAGTTTGAAGCATGTGAAAGAATCCAATTTTGATTTCATGGGGTAGATGGATAGGAATTTGGAACATTCATCAACAAATGTAATGTAATATTTATAGCCTTCCCTCAAGATTACCTTGTAGGAGCCAACATCCGAGTGGATTATTTGACCAGGAATTGAGGATCGGTAGGAGGAACGGGACTTGAATGCTTTCCGGGGCATTTTGGCTTGCACACAGATCGAGCATTGTTGAACGTCAATTTCATTCATAACTGTCGGGGTAATTCCATGGAGTTTCAGCAAAGATTTGAGCGGTTTCAGACCAATGTGAGAGAATCGCAGGTGGTATGCCATCAACGAGTTGTCTAAAGGTTTTTCTGAGAGGGTTAGGGAAGAATTCAAGCTTACGGGCTCCGTGGGTAGGTAGTAGAGATTGCCTTGCCTGTAGCCTTGCCCTGCAAGTTGTCCAGTGATGTGAGCCGACAAGGAGTTTAAGAAGTCGCATGAAGTTTTTGTGAACACGATTGTCAGGCCCTCGTCGCACATAGCTGCCACCGAGAGAAGGGGTTCATGACGAGCTGGAACTACAAGGGACCAAACCGTTCTGTCACCTGCGAGGGGGAGTAGAAGTTGGCCTTTATGAGTGGCCTCAACAGTGGAGTGGTCGGCCAGTCTGACTGGAGTATTGTCAGGCTTCGCAAGATTTACTTCTGAGATATCTGGCGTCATCGACATTGAGCAACCAGAGTCAATATTGAGGTCTCCTCCTCGCGGAGCGTCGGAGGGGATTGAAAGGGAAACTACTGCATTGCCTGCCGTCACCTCGACCTCGGAACCAGAGTATTCTGAATCATTGTCCTCTTCGTACTTGCGGGAGGATTGACCCAAGGTCGCAGCTGACGTCCTGCCCGCCCTAGCAGCAGGCTTGGTGAATGGAGGGGAATTTTCTTGTTGATTCGCTTCCCAGCGTGCCTTTTGAGCGGCTTTATGCTCCGCAATCAGTTTTCTGGTGTTGTTGCAGGAGTTAAGATCATGGGAGTCGCTGTTGCACAGCGGGCATCGGCGCGGTTTCTTCGTAGAGTCCCCCTTAGCTGATTTGGAAGTGTTGGCCGAGGGGTTTGATTTTGACAAGTTTGTGTTGGTGGAAGAGACTGAGATGATATCACCATGAGATTCACGACGTACGGCTTTGTTTCTGAGGGCCAACACTATAGATTCTGTCTTTACACCCTCCTGGTTCATGAGAGCCAAGACACAGTGGAGCCAATTGGGAGAAATCGAGCTCAACAATGCGGTGTTGTGGACGTCTGCCGGGGTAAGTGGTTTTTCAGGGGTGACGAGAGAGTTTAGGCGTTCGTGATAGTTGGCTAGCAGCTCGATGTGGGCGTTAATGTCGCTGCCTTCCATACGAGCGTTGACGAGCTTCCTGATCCAGTAGACACGACCTCCGGTCGAAGAGTCCTGATGTGCGCGAGACAAGTCGTCCCATATTTTCGAGGCGTTGTCTTCGTCGGCAAGGTGACGGAGATTGGCTTCATCGACAATCTGAACCAAGACCGCACATACAAGGTCATTGTCCTCCTCCCAGGTGGGAGGTCGGAGACTGGCATCGACGGAAGTGAGAACGTGGTGGACCTTTGCTGATTTGAACACTCGGAGAACGACCTTCTTCCAATTGAGGAAGTTGGAGTCGGCGCCCGGTGCTTTGAGGATTGGTAGTCTGGCCGTAGAGATCTTCGAGGTAGAGGCCGACGTTGAGGATTGGAGAGCGACGCTGGTATGCGTGAGTGGATTCTCTTTGGTGTCGTTTGACATCATCATGGGTGAGAACAATAGAGTTGATCCTTTTTGGGATCCACACGTGTAATTGCTGGTATTCTAAGTGCTTGATGAGTGCGTTCGTAGCTGGAGGCTAGATGGTGCTCATAACCTGATAAGCTGGAACAGCAGCCAGTGGGGAATGAGTGTGTGGAAGGATTAGATTCATTGCATCAGTGATGAAGATAGAGACTGAGATGTGAAAGAAGAACAACAAAGAAGAGAAGAAGAAAAGAGAAAAGAAGACAAAGAAAAACATACCTGGAACAGCAGCCAGTGGGGAATGAGTGTGTGGAAGGATGAGGAAAAAGTTCTTCCACACACTGACTGCTGTCCTGGGTATGCTAGACAACTAGTGACATGTATGTGAAATGAGTAGTGAAACTGTGACTGAAGGTAATGTAGCACACTACAGATGAAACAAAGTGAATAAACCCAACAAATGTTGCCTGAATGTCCAGCACAACTGTTTTGAAGGAGGTTGTACTGCAGTGGAAGCACCTGTCCCTGTCAACAAGAGGCATGAGGGAACATCCACGTTTCATCACATACAGCACACCAATCACAACAGTTATCTTTTGAATGCTTTTTCACATCATGAAGCTGAAAATCACCACGATGACTCTGGCTTGCAGCCTAAGGTGATTCCTGAGGGGCAAATGATGCAAGCTTTACATGAAGGCCTTCAGAAATGGCGGAAGAAACAAAATGATGGTCATCACAGTGATTAAAAGGAAGCATTTGTATTTAATTATATCTCTTTGAACAAATGTCTACTAGTGTCCACAGTTGATTGACACATTTCAGCAAGAAAGATGGAGTGGAGGGTAACTTACTGAAATTCCCTTGGAAATATAAATATCAAGAGGTATTGCAATACATCTTGGAATATAAATAAAACAATGAAAAAAATCATAGTAAATTGGTTATATCTTAGGAGAAACTCCCTTGTAAATACATATAGCTCATGGCCAATTGGAATCCCTCTTGACAGAAAAAAAAACATGCAAAAAAATCACAAAAATTTGTATATATCTCAGATGAATTTCCCTTTTCAGTATACATCATGCAAGAAAATCACAACAGTTTGTATATATCTCAGATGAATTTCCCTTTTCAATATACATATCACACCAGGAAAAAACTATTGTCACTTGTCTACAAGTGATGTATCAAAGTACAAAGGTCCCTTTGTACTTTTTGACATTACTTGTAGACAAGTGACAATAGATTTGTCCTGGTGTCATGGCCAATTGGATCACATCTAAGGATGCAAAAAAAAACATAGTAATTTGGTTATATCTTAGAGGAAAAAAGCATGCAAAAAATCACAACAGTTTGTATGTATCTCAGATGAATTTTCCTTTATATCTTAGATCAAAAAAGCATGCAAGAAATTGCAACAGTTTTTATATATCTCAGATGAATTTCCCTTTATATCTTAGAAGAAATAAGCATGCAAAAAAATCACAACAGTTTGTATATATCTCAGATGAATTTCCCTTTTCAATATACATATCATGGCCAATTGGATCACATCTTAATAGAAGAATAAAAGGATGAAAAACAATTGAGATAGGGCAACATTTAGAGTAGACAAGTGATAATTCCAGAGGCAAAAGGGAGGCAGATATCCTAGGTTTTTATTTATGATGAAGGCCATGGGAAATCACTAATACCAGAATCTGTAGTGCTGCTTCGGGAGATGTCCTATAAAAAAACAGCTAAAAAGTCAAATGTCCAGAAATATAATCAAACAACAAACCCCCTCATGAGTTTGTGACTCTATATTTTTCGAAGAAAAATCCAGGCCCAGAGAAGCCACAGCATCTCTCTGAGTTGGTAATTGCTGCAAGAGGTTGCAGAATTGCCTGTACTTTGAAGGAAGAGGGTAGAGGTCAAAGTCATCCCCCCTTTGGATGCGTCCAGTCCAACTGATATGGCCAACAGAATCTTCACACTTGAGGAGTCCCCCAAATTTCCGATCAGACTGCACAGAATTGAGATGGTTGAAAATCTTGGCCTTGAAACGGACAAACCTCATGGATATAGACTGTACAGGCATAGAGGTGGTGGAGATTGGGGTGTGATCACTAGGAAGCATTTGTGGGCAGAGGAGGCTGATGATGTTGTTACACAGAGCAGGATCATAGATGATGACAAGCTGGGATGAAGACATGATATGGAGGTTGTTTATTGTATGTAAGGAGGATGTATGTGGGACCTTCTATGGATGTAACAAGGGGATGTAGTATGGGAAGTAGTATGGGAAGGGTGACTGGTGGGGATTGGGATGAAAGGACTGCACCTCAGCAGTCCTTTTATGCCTCACCCCTCCAGCTGGTCACACCTCTGATCAGCTGGAAGGGTGACTGATCCCCCTTCCAGCTGATCCCCCTTCCAGCTGATCACCCAACAGCTGATCACGCCTCTGATCAGCTGGAAGGGTGACTGATCACCCCTTCAGCTGATCATCCTTTCAGTGGTGATCAGTCACCCCTGCAGTGGTGATCAGTCACCACTGGAGGGGATCAGTCACCCCTCCAGCAAGGTGACTGATCACCTTGCCTGTCCTCCTGCACACTTCACACATGGAGGAGCCATGTTGAAGTGTGCAGGCCTTGCTGATAATCTCAACTCCGGTCTCATGTAGCCTATCTTTGAAATGACTTTGGATGTCATTCAAAGTACATTTGAATTAGAATTTCAACTTTGAAGTACATTCAAATCCAATTTTTGACTTCAAACTACATTCAAATTCAAAAATTGGATTTGAATGTACTTTGAAGTCAAAAATCTAGGCCCTGTTTGGCAGCCATGATGTTATATCATGTTGAGGAATTACATAATGTGATACACATCACTCCAAAATTTGACTTTCCTAATTATGACTGGCGTGTTTGGCTACCAGTCATGTGATATGTAAATATGTAATATGAGATGCTTCTGTTCAACCAAAGCTGAACAGATTTGTGTTGCTGAACCTCATCAACAATCAGATATTTCTTACTGTTGATGAGATTGTAGCACACAGTCTCATTGACCAAGAGACATTCTTTCCGGCCACAGTCTTGTTGAACAAAAGCAATTTGCCTTGACCAACAAGGTTGTGCTTTCTCAGCCAGGAGAAGTTCATCCCAATTATTGATGAGACTATAGATTTTTGAACTTGTCATCATTTTGTCAAAGTGAGATTGGGTTGGGCTGCAATGCTACAAATGTGTGGGAGGTGTGTTGGGTGAGGGTGCCAATATGACTCCATATACACCCCCAGGGGTACTATATGGGAAATGGCTGGGATGATGAGGAGTGATGAGGAAAGTCGTGATGACCCTCATAACTTTCCAAATCTGCCAAACACGCAAGTGATACAATATGGGCTTTGGTGAGGCCCGGTTATACAAAAGCGGTGTTTATCACATAACATCACTGCTGCCAAACAGGGCCCTAATTCAAATGTACTTTGAATTGGTTCCCTCATCCGCGCAAATCCAGGCATTGCACGGATATTCTGATGCTCCAGGTGGAATCTTTGATTGCTCTTTGAAGATTCCACCTGTCCTTTGATTTATCTTCAAATCGACTTCGAACCCACTGGTAAAAAAAAAAATTACTTAAAAATTACTTCGAACTCAATCCAGAAAAGTGCGTCAGTGGTGTAGCAATGGATTAAATAGGGGGGATTCGGGGATGGGGTTTCATGGAAATTTGAGCCCGGATAGCGACTCGCGGTGGAGAAAGAGGATCTGCGCCGGCCCTATGTCTTTTTTGCGGGCCCTATTTGAGCAATATAGGGCCCCAAATATCGGGCCCGCGATGGAGTTGCTCTTAACTTACGCCCTTCATGATTTGACTCGCAGAAACCCACAAGTGGACACACAAACACCAACTTGGCCAGAATAACCAACCAACCAACCAACGAATGATGGCATCCGCTCAGAATACCCAGGACCAGAATCAATCGAAGGGAAAGATGAAATCGGAGGAAGCCGAGCTGAACAACGACAAGCTACCGGTTTGCATCATCTGTATCGGGATGGCTGGGAGTGGCAAGACTACGTTTGTCCAAGTTGAGTTGATTGTTAACATAGAGACTGGTGGCATTACTAACCACAGTTTCCTTTGTTTTGTAGAGGTTAAACTCATATCTTCACTCGATCAAAAAACCTCCGTATATCTTGAACCTCGATCCAGCTGTGAGTAGCCTACCATTCCAGCCAAATATCGACATCCGAGATACGGTGAATTACAAACAGGTTATGAAACAGTTTGGTTGATTTATCTTTCTCTCTCTTTCTCTCTGCCCACTTGTTGATCATACTCATTGTAAATGTTTTTTTTTGGCATACAAGGTATAACCTTGGTCCGAATGGTGGGATCTTGACTGCATTGAATTTGTTTACGACCAAGTTTGATCAAGTTTTGAATTATGTTGAAAAGCGATCGAAATCGACCGAGTAAGGCTCCTAGATTAAAATCTGATTAAAATCTAGTGATTCCATCAAAAAACACATCCTTGTTGATTTATCTCTGCAAAAAATCAATATTTGTATAGTTTTGTTCTCATCGATACACCCGGTCAAATCGAAATATTCACTTGGTCGGCCTCAGGCGCCATCATCACCGATGCGGTCGCTTCATCTCTACCAACTGTGGTAGCTTATATCATAGATACCCCAAGGACGACTGCCCCTGCGACGTTTATGAGTAACATGTTATACGCCTGCTCGTGCGTTGTACCCCTCCTCTGAGAGAATATATCTTGTTTTGACCCCCCCTCTCTGCTGGTTTTCGTTTTCAAGAATCTTGTACAAAACTAGACTTCCATTTCTATTGGTCTTCAATAAGACCGATGTCCAACCTCACGAGTTCGCACTGGAGTGGATGCAAGATTTTGAATGTTTCCAGCAAGCTCTGGTCTCCCAAAACCAGTCGAACGAGAGTGAGGGCGGGAGTGGGTATATGAGCAGTCTAATGAATAGTATGAGTCTTGTGCTCGATGAGTTTTACAAAAACCTCCGAGTTGGGTCCTTTCTTCTACACCCTTGATTCGAAGGATGGTCTCTCAACTTTTCTCTTCTTACCCTCAGGCCGTTGGATGTTCTGCTATGACTGGTTTTGGAATGAAGGAGTTTTTTGAGGCGGTTGATGAAGCAAGACAAGAATACGAAACGTAGCCATTAATTCGCCCATCCTCTCTCTCTTTCTCTGCCTGTCTTCTTCTAATGTTTCCTCTGCCTATCTCTGTAGTGATTATCGACCGGAACTACTTCGACGACAGGAGGAAAGAGATCGACTGAAGGAGGAGAAGAAGAACGAGAGCTTAGAGAAGCTGGCCAAAGATCTGAAGCTTACCTCTGTCTCATCTACTACCGCTTCGAAGTCTAAAAATCCAACCGATCCCACCGAGATCCGGGCTGATGAAATTAGTGAATGGGAAGAACCTGATGGTCGAACTCTAGATAAACGTGAGCAATGGGTCAATTTAATCACCGATATTTTGGAATCTGTACTGAGTCGGTCTGGCGCCTCAGAGGATGTTGCTGAGGCTCCTATGCCCACGCTCAAGAGGGCAAACAAGATGGGTCTTGAAAATGATGCTGCAGGTGGACAGTGGCCGACTCCCCGGTGAGGTTGTTGGCATTATTTTGCTTTTGCCCTTTTTTTGGAATGAACCTGTTTTTCAGTTGGGGGTGTTGGTGGGGGGGAGGGTTCATTAATAAGTGACTTTGAAGGTTCCTCTGAAGGTTCACAAGTTAGCTTATCAAGCTTGATAGAGGTCCCTAAATTTACGGACCTCTATCAAGAATCCTAGATATTCAATTGTTATTGTGTTCTATAGAGCACATGAGTGGAGCATTGTCTTGATAAGGTTGGCTTATTGAGCCACTTCATCTGGACAACTGTGGATGCTTGAAGTACACATTGCCTGTGTTGAATAAATTTGATATGTATGCTTGTGTGATCACCACTGACCTATCACCTATCCAAACAGTGAATAAACAGGGTAGCCAAGGTGATCTGATAGGCAACTATCAACTGTTGCTGGCTGTCCTGGAGAGTTTGAAACTGCCCCTGTTTTACATATCAACAGTCCAAACTCTGGGGCCTGTGCATGCAGCCGCATCACCAAAGACTCCATTTTTGTGAGTTTTCAAATTCCCGGTGAAGGACTCTTGTGGGACACTAAATATATATGTGGTGAAATATCCGCTGAGGGGGAAATAAATTGCAAATAGGTTGAAAGGCTATTACAACTTACAGGTGGTTTGAAAGACCTGCCCCTCTAAATGGTACTATGCAAATAACTAAGAGCCTTGTAATCAATATTTATAAACATATGGCTGATTCCATGATAGATCTTACTTTTATATAGTAATCTCTATCAGACCTAGATACCTCAAATCACTATTTGCGTAGATCTGTTACAACTTCTAAAAATGTTGGAGAAATAATAATTCAGTGGTATTAATTATGTAAGATATAAAATGTTACTGATAATGGGTTGTTAATTGAAGGTTGGTAATGATCTCTTCCATAAACAATCTCTTGATATGTTGGAGTTATCAGCAACTGCACCACAGAATATTTCTCAACTGAAGCACGTCCTGAGCGCAAGATGAGTAGAATGTAGTGTTCTGAGTGTGAACACTCCAATTGAAGATTTAAGTTCTGAAATTATTCATCCCATTGGAAATGAATCACATAAAGAAGAACCAACTTGAACCAACAACATCAACAACTCAATGAAACCACACACTACGACAACTCCCCTCCAATAAACTCTCAATTCAAGGCCATCAATTCTTGGATCTCCAAATATTATTGAAGAATCACAGTAGTGTAATTATTAAGGTATCAATCTTACTTTAATCAAGAACTCTACTTTGTTATTCATAATATTGACTCCCTTTTTTGTAATTATTAAGTTGTTTCAATCCGTGTTACAGAGTGCAATTCAATCTTTCATCAGTTCTATCTAAATAAGGAGGACACAACACCTAAAATTCTCACATGATAAGGCACTTTAATCAATACTAGAGCTTCTGTTACTACTATTACTTGTTACTGTTAATAATACTATTTGTTACTGTTACTACTACTACCACTACTATCACAACCACAACCACAACCACTACCACTACCATTAACTAAAAACTACCACTAAATAAATGACCACTGTGACCAAACCTCTGTAGGCTGATGATAAAAAAAGGAACTGAAAAGGGAAAAGATGCCTCCTTATATATTGAAGAGTGAGGAATTTGTTCTCCAGGGGAGCTCCTTGTGAGTGTGCTATGCTGCAGGATTTTGCCCTGGGAGGAAATTAAGCTGCAGGAAACCACATATACACCTTATCTGCCTGCATATGCTGCACCACATGATATCCTATTTTGCTAAGGGATATACTCAGTTGCACAGCACCTAGATATACGTATTGCACTGCCTGCCAAAACATGAGGGAATAATGCTGCAGGAACATATCTATACACCTTATCTGCCTGCATATATTTCACAGCATCTGGATATATGTACTGCACTGCCTGCCAAACAATGAGGGAATAATGCTGCAGGGGCATATCTATACACCTTATCTGCCTGCATATATTGCACAGCATGATATCATGTGTTGATAAGGGAACCAAACAACATGACACATAATCCACATGCCTGCATGACCAGCTGTTAACTCCTTCCACCCAGAATATTGGGGGTCAAAGCCTCTCCTCACAAATTGCTCCTTCTTCCCTTCTTCCTCCTCACCTAATTAATTCCCCCCTCCAAATCCCAAAATACTGATTCCTCCCCCCTTATAATTCCATATAACACCCTTATAAAGGTGGTATACCATTATAACTGTCTGTACCAATAACCACCTTCCATCCTCCCTTCCATACCTGGTTGAGACATGATCTCCCACTACTTACCACCTTACCTTCTACCTTCCTGGTTGAGAAATGTTCTCCCAATCCCTTCCACCTCTTCTATTCCCTTCCTTTATACCCTATTCCATCCTATGTACCCCTTTTCCTCCATTCCATTCCCCATACCACCATTGATGTCTGTAATCCTATCGTCCTGTGTAGAAATTTATCTTACATTTATTATAATATTCCTCCCCTTGTAATGAATGTTTGTGTATATGCTATCCCAATGCTTCAACCATGTGCTTTTGGAATTGTCACACAAATGGAGAACCACACCGGTTCTCTAATACCCTCTCTACACTAGACCCACTCCCCTCACCACTCTCCCCCCAACTCAATTCATGCTAAAATCTCCACAATTGGCCAGAAAAAATGGAACATAGGAACCAAGCTCTACAGGATGATTTGGAAATCAAGTGCTATACCTCTTCCAGAAGGTCTGCACAGTCAACTTTCAATTGACCATCTACATTGGAACTACCAACAGGAGCTTTCCTGCATCATCAGATAACGGAAAATAGCTGTCCAGTATGGCATGATTGCTCCTCAACCTTGGCCTGCTTCCTCTCTCAGGACCTCAATCTAACCTTTTGGCCATTATAATCAAACCCATCATTTCCAGAAAACCCCCTCCCCAAGCCGTCTCAGGTGGCAATAGATCACACTATATATCACTGGTGTCAGCCACCAAGATATTACATATAACATGTAACACTTGAAACTGCAAGCTGAATAAAATAATAATATTTAATTGTATTATTATTTATTTGATTTTATTTTATGTATTTATTTTTTACTTGACTTTCTGATTGAAACAGAAATTAGACTTGAATGTTATAGCAATTTGTTATAATACACCACCCGCAAACGAGTGAGGTTTCCTCCGCAGCCGCGCCCTGAGGTTTTCCCGGGGAGCTCGCGCGGGAGCCAGAAACCTCAGATGATGTATTCACAGGTTTGCCACACCAACTCGACTTCAACAACAACAATCCCTTTCCCATCCCATGTGAGTTCTCTTCTCTCCCATCAGACTATCTCATCTGCCACTGTAATTATTCACCCGGCTAATTTTTTTTAGACATGGACGCATCAAATGGAAAACTTCTCTGCACTTGTCCAAAGTGCAGTCAAAACACCTTTGTCAAAGATGGTATCACCTACCAAGGACTATATCTCCATCCACGCAACCGCCAAAAACATCTTTTGGAAGCCAGCAAGAATTCAGATAAGAACCTTGAAAGATCACTCGCCCAACTTTCCTTGAGGGATTTCCTGGACCTTGTCAAAGTCAAACAAAAACCCTCAAAATCACGTACCAAACGGGATGTCAAGCTCACCTCTTACAACCTGACTGATTCAAGCGATGAGGAATACAAGCCACTCAGCATAACTTAATGTATGTGCTCATTTCCCTCATCCACATGTTCAATCACAAAGCTGATCAAGTTTTTGATTTTACAGTTTACGTTATGTACTTTATTGCCTGGCTCTACCTATTTTGCGGACTCAGTCAAGAAAAGTGCCGTGAAGGGGTCATATATATCTTGTATCTTATCAAACAAAGCTGAGAACTGCCACCTAACATTGAAATGGAAACTAAAGTCCCAAAAGATGTCCGCACAATAACGAAGCGCCTCAAAATTGACCCAACTCTTGACTCATATGTCTGCTGTCAACGCTGTTACTCTCTGTACGAACCAGAAGCTTCCCCACCAAATTGTTCCTTCAAGGCTACCAAGGATTCATCCATATGCAGCCACAAACTTTTTGATGGAGCTCGCTTTCTGTCTCTCAATAGAATACCGCGGGCTTCTAACGATCGATTCAAATCTAAAAGAAAGCGCAACCACCTGACCAACCCATCAAGTATCTTCATTACCCAGACTTTGGAGAACTGGTTGGAGTGGTTCTTGTCAGTCCCCGATGTTGAAACGTGGATTGAACAATTTTCAAGCCCAATACTAGGTCCAGCATCACCGTCGATTACCTCCAGTCAGCAGCTTTCAAGAGACTAGCCTCCTTTGACCAACACTCGACAAGAGTAACATCACCACTAAGTCTCGTTGTTACCTTATTTGTCGACTGGTTCAACCCACTTGGAAATAAGATGGCAGGGAAGCAAGTCTCCCTTGGAGTTCTAGCGCTAACCTGTCTAAATATGCCTCCACATTTGCGCTACCAACCACAATACACATACATAGCCGGCCTTATCCCGGCTCCAAACCAGCCAGATATGGTTACTATAAACAACGTGCTACGACCACTGGTCAACGACTTCATCAAGCTGAACGAATATACAACAATAAAGACCACCAAGTTCCCACAGGGCCAACCTGTCACAGCCAAACTGGGTGCATTGCTTGGCGACGTTGTGGCCACTCACAAAGTGGCAGGATTTTTGTCTCACTCTGGAACTCGACCATGCTCCTGGTGCAAGATCTGCAAGACTGAGCTTTCCGATATGAAGATTGGTCAACTCCGGGATCGGATTGGGAGTTTAGCTGCTTCAAGGCGTTGGCACGATGCTAATGAAAAGGAGTGTCTCTCTTTAGCTAAAGAAAGCGGGGTGCAATCATCCAAACTTAATCGCCTACCTTACTGGGACCCCATAAATGATGTTGTGCTTGGATTAATGCACAATTGGTTTGAGGGCGTATTGCAGCATCATTTCCGATATGGCTGGGGCTTCAATGGAACGCCGGACAATGTCTCAACTGATCTTGAAGAGACCGAGTATTATACAACAGAAAATGACAAGGAGGGAAACGAGGAACCGGTAGCTATCTTCTGGAGTGATAGAATGAAGAAAAAACTGTTAAACGCAGTTCTGGACGTGGTGGTGCCGACTGGGGTGATGCGGATGCCTAGGCGATTTGGTACAGCAAAGAATGGTAAACTGAAAGCCAGTGAATGGCATACCCTATTTGCAATTCACTTACCCTTGGCAGCGCTCGACATGTTTATTGGGCAAGATATAGAGGAAAGCTTGATTAGAAATCAAGATGCGATCAGCAGCATCTGTGCCCTGGTCCGATGCACCAACATTGTCAGCTCCAAGAAAATCACGGATGACGATTGCACCACCTTTGCCAAGGAATATGAACTCTACACAACCACTTCAAAGCACGTCTTCTCCGGCCCAAACATATTGCCAAATCACCACTACGCTCTACACATCCCTCAGCAACTAAAGTGGTGGGGCCCTCTCATGACCGTTTCCGAATTCCCTGGCGAGAGGCTTATTGGAGTACTTCAGAAATGTAAAACAAACTCGAATCCAAGTAAGCTAATCATTTATGGCATCTGGGTAATCTGACTGTACTGGTATAGAACACACCGGTGTGACAATGATGAATAGGTTTTGCCAGCTACAGCGGCTAAGAGCACAACGAGGGCTGGACTGTGCACTCGAAACAGAGGAGAAGATGGTCCGTGGAGTGAAATTTGAGATGGATGAGAGAGTATACGGAGAAATTCTCTTGTTTTGTAGGCAGACTGTACCGGAGCTCCACTCATTCTTTGACGTTCCACACCCTTTGGATGCAAAGATCCTATGGAATTATGCAACAGAAATCACCAGTGTGGTGTGTGAGGGGGGGAAGCGGATCTTGAAGCACACACCAAACAATATGGTTCAATACACCTCTGGCAACCAGACAATGTACGGCCAAGTATGCGAGATTGTCGAATTGATGGGAGGGGTCAAGTCTGTTCTAGTGAAGCTCCTTCGGGCTCAAGAAGTCATCCGGAGTGATCAACTAACTAATCATTTTTTGAAAATGAATGTTTTGCAAGTTCAACTTTGCCAAGCGGACTACATCGATCTTTCGCAAGTGCTGATGCCAGTGGCTTACCGAAGGTTACCTGCATGGAGCTTTGGCATCATCAACCCCAGTTACCTCATTGGACCCCTTGGAGGCCTCTCTGAAGCTCAATGGCCAGGAGTCGATAGCATGGACCTTGATGACTGAATTGATCCCTTATATCCCCTTTTTTCTCTTCATATATTTTAAATACTTGTAAGACGCTTTTATTTCCCTTTTTTTTTCTTTTAATACAATTTAAATACTCGTAAGACGAGGAATTTTGTGCGGCCTGAGTACTCCACGCGTGATTCATGCAAATCCTAGCTGAAATTCAAACCAACAATACTACATATATATATTTCCATTGCCCCTCAATGGAAATCCTCTTGTTTGGCCACAATCAAGAATAAAGAAAAAGGATTGAGCCAGGACAAGATTACATGTTCATAGAAGAGAAGAATAAAGAATAAAGAAAAACAATCGAGCCAGGACAAGATTACATGTTCATAGAAGAGAAGAAATAAGATGAGCTCAGAAGGCTTTCAACTGTTTCAAGCAACTAAAAGAAATCACATCTCATATACTGTTTAAAAATATATATGCCAGCAGGTAGACCTCCCCTAGCTACTGCCAGGCATTCCACTCGTTATCAGCAAGTCCTCCAGTCAAGGTGCCCTTTCCAAAATTCTCAATGTCCATTTCTTTGTCGTCATTGTCATACTCCTCATAGTTTTCATCAACCTCTCGGGCACCACTCCCCCCAGCTTGCATCACTTCATCCTTGCTCTCCTCCTCCTCCTCCTCTTCACCATTGGTGTTGTCCAAATCAATGCTGCCACCGTAATCGCTATTGTCTTCGTCTTCAGATGGCGAATCTGGCTCCGTTTGCACCACAAAATCCAGATTGTACTTCTTGGCTGCCCGATCCCAGTGAGCCTCAGCAAATTTTTTGTTCTTGAAGTTCTCGCTGGGGTCCTTGAAACGAAGTGAGTCAAGTGGATTCGGGAGAAAGGCAACCACATCCATATTGGCAATTGCTTGGCACTGAGCAGGGAGCTTCTCGTTGAACCAAGCAACATCATAGAAGTCAATTGGCAACCCTGTTGGGGCTTTTGGAAAGATTGAATCTGGGGGGTTCTTGACTTGGACACGGCGCCTAGTTGGAGCTCTTTTTCCATCTTCCTTCTCAGTAGCTTTCATGACTTCGTCCAATCAACAAAAGAAGATATTGGCTGACTCAGATCGAAAGCAAAGCTTCTTGATGACATAAACTTCTTTTTGAGGGAAGTACTCGTCATCGCTGTGTGCCTGAATTGGTGTGATTATATCAATGTATTGCTTTGGGAACTTGTTTTTGATTGCAAATCTGTAGCGCTTTTCTCGGAGCTTTTTTTTGGAGGTCCTTGTTAGTATCAGTTTTTTAAGTTGTCAAGCACAAAATAGCTTACTCGTTCACGGGCTGTCTGGAGCACTTTCCGTTCTTCATCCCGGATGTGCTTTCCATTTTATTTTTTCTCCTTATTAAAAATCATAACCCACGTATAGTGTACATAATGTTCATAAGCTGCCTTCAAGAGTCCAATGTCGTTGGCATAGGTTGCATTAACATTCATAAATGTATAAGCACCACCAGACACACATTCGCGGAACATTTTGATTTCCGCAATTTGATGTGCCATGTTGTACAAGGAGTCGGCCTGCTCATCAAGATTAGGAATCCAAGCAACAAGTCCAAGTCTGGACAAGGACGAGTGGATATACCGGATGTTGAATTCAGACATGTGTAACATGTGCTTTCCAACTTTTGACCGGCTCTCTTGCGCTTTTTTGAGAGTTTCAATCATGTCAAAAGCAAGCAGTGACGGACCTCCGACAATGGCCGACTCGATTTTGGTGGTAGATCCAAACCGCTGATAAAATGCACACAATTGCGCATCCAAAGGAGGCACTGGGATTGATCCTTTAACAATCAAACCCCACAAGAGCTTGATGTGAACGTAGAAAGCGTCCTGGAAGAACGTTTTGGTCTTAGATCAGCTAAAATCCAAGTTTCTTTTGAAAAAAAAAAGAAACACTTACCTTGGTATGCTCAAAGCCCGCTGGATGGTCTTTCTTAGTCATCTGGAGGGGGCTTTTTTTTGCAGAGACTGGTGTTTCTGAGCGGGCACACTGCTTGATCGGAGTTTTCTTGTTTGAAGATTCCAGAGTTTTTTTGTTGGAAGATGCGGTAATTGGATTCTTTCGAGTTGGTGGGGTGGCAATAAATTGTGGAGCTGCTTGAACCTTTGAAGCATTCTTCTTTCCCGCAGAACCCTTAGAAGTAGAGCCTTTGGTCGATTTACTAGATTTCTTAGACTTTAGTTCCATGGCTTCGACTCGTTCCATGAGCTTGCTAATTATTTCGTCACGCTGGGCTAGACCGGCTTGAAGTTCAGAAACCATTTGTTCATTCATGGTGAGAGATGGGTTTAAGGAAGCGGGAAAACTAGATCAGACAGACTAGATTCCAGTATGGTGTTGAAGTTAGTGATTATCTGGCTTCAGATGCGTGATTCTTTTATGTCTGTCAGCAGCTCTGACCAACAAATGCCAACTCACTAAAAAAACTATGAGCGGTGGATGACTCAAGTGACCTAATCAAGCTTTGGTTGCTCATGTGACCTAATCAAACTGTGCATGTACTCATTTCTATGCACCAGTTGACAGTTGATTGCTGACTTGAGATGATAACTCGCTTAGTTATGCATGTATTAATTTGTTGATGGCTATGCATGTGAAAGGGACCCACAGCTGAGGTTTCTGGCTCCCGCGCGAGTTCCACGGGAAAACCTCAGGGCGCGGCTGCGGAGGAAACCTCACTCGTTTGCGGGTGGTGATAGTCTAACAGTTAAGAACAGGCTTATGAATAACTTACCAAAACATAAGGCTCTGTGTTCAAGCCACACTCATGACCACCATCAGAAAATAGTAATAACAATTATATTTATTTTGATCAAAAATAAAAGGAAGTTTAATTAAAGAAAATCCTTGGCAATTCAATTTTCAAACACACAATAAATGGATAAAGAGCCATTTATTGGTATAGCTTTTTCCATGAAAATCCTGGAAAATCCCAGCATAACCCATACTAATATATACTATAAGATTACATATATATTTAAGTAAATAGTTTATGTATTATGTTATATACATAGTACATGTGAGTTCAAATCAATAATCCTTCAGGGCAAGCACTTTTTCAACCTCTGGTACCTAGATAATTTATTCACAAGTATTTCTTAGTGAAATAAATAATTATTGCTGAAATAAATATTTACTACTAAATATAGTTAATGTGAAATATTCATGGGGTCATTTCAAATAGAAATGACACCATATTTAACATCTGATCACAAACAGGGTGATCACTTCCCCCTGGTGATCTTACTCTGATCACTGCTTCCAACAAGCATGTGAAAGAATAATTATTTTATTATTTAAGAGGAGGTTGTCTTCACTAAATTGAAGATAACTCCCCATCAATTTTAACCCCAACTTAGATAACTCATTATAAGCTACCAAGGTGCTCACCCTCCCCTGTAAGTAAGGAGGACTGGCCTTTTCTCCCTTATAACTATCTTATTAGTTAAAATTCCTCAACAAACTCCCCCCAATGAATTAATATTAATTAATTCTATTGGAAGAACCGTGTCATATTCTGGTTAACCCTTCTGTGGAACATTCTTTCCACCAGAAGTCTGGTAGCAGGCATTTAGAACCTGTTTATTTGTTACTTGAATGTTTTTACACTATAGTAAATATTTTATAAAGCTTACAATACTTTAATTACACTGTGAAAGTGGGGCGTTGATAAACGCACGCCAACGGTTTAGAGACTGTAAAATGGAGATGTGTCTGGTGATATTCGAACTCACGACCTCAGCTAAGCTGAGACACATGCTAGAGTGCTGCCTTTACCAACTAGGCTACAGACGCTTGTGACTGCCAGGGTGTTGGTTGGTAGTGCTCATGGTCCAGCTGGTGATACATCATGGTAGCAGACTAACAGGCAACTCAACAAAAGGCGCACGCCAACGCCAACCCGCATGCCAATTTTTTTTGGCGTGCGGGGCCAACACGCCATTTTTTTTTGCGTGTAGGGTCTACACGCCAAAAAAAAAGGGCATGTGAGACCCACACGCCAAAAATGGCGTGTGGGCACCGCACGCCAAATAAAATTGGCGTGTGGGCCCCGCACGCCAATTGTTTGGCGTGCGGGTCCCCCCTTGCTCACATAATCAAATGGGAGGGCCCATTCGATTACGTGAGCGGGGCCCCTCCCGGCTGACAAGGTTATACAACCTTGTCAGCCGGGAGGACTTCCTCCCGGCACGAGGCTGTATAACCTTGTCAGCCAGGAGGAAGTCCTCCTGGCCGACGAGGTTGTATAACCTCGTCGGCCGGGAGGACTTCCTCCCCGCTGACAAGGTTATACAACCTCGTCAGCCAGGAGGAAGTCCTCCCGGCTGACGAGGTTATACAGCCTCGTGCCGGGAGGAAGTCCTCCCGGCTGACGAGGTTGTATAACCTCGTCGGCCAGGAGGAAGTCCTCCTGGCCGGCGAGGCTGTACAACCTCGTCGGCCAGGAGGACTTCCTCCTGGCTGAAGAGGTTGTATAACCTCGTCAGCCGGGAGGAAGTCCTCCCGGCCAATGAGGCTATACAACCTCGTCGGCCAGGAGGACTTCCTCCTGGCTGACGAGGTTGTATAACCTTGTCAGCCGGGAGGAAGTCCTCCCGGCTGACGAGGTTATACAACCTCATCAGCCAGGAGGACTTCCTCCTGGCCGACGAGGTTGTATAGCCTCACCGGCCGGGAGGACTTCCTCCTGGCCAACGAGGTTGTATAACCTCGTCGGCCGGGAGGAAGTCCTCCTGGCCGACGAGGTTATACAACCTTGTCGGCCAGGAGGACTTCCTCCTGGCTGATGAGGTTATACAGCCTTGTGCTGGGAGGAAGTCCTCCCGGCTGACAAGGTTGTATAACCTCGTCAGCCGGGAGGGGCCCCGCTCACGTAATAGAATGGGCCCTCCCATTCTATAACCTCATCAGCCAGGAGGACTTCCTCCTGGCTGATGAGGTTATACAGCCTCGTGCTGGGAGGAAGTCCTCCCGGCTGACGAGGTTGTATAACCTCGTCAGCCGGGAGGGGCCCCGCTCACGTAATAGAATGGGCCCTCCCGTTTGATTATGTGAGCGAGGGGGGACCCGCACGCCAATCAATTGGTGTGTGGGACCCGCATGCCAATTGTTTGGCCTGCGCTCCCACACGCCAATTGTTTGGCGTGTGGGAGCGCACGCCAATCAATTGGCGTGCGGGGCCCACACGCCATTTTTGGCGTGTGGGTCTCACACCCCCTTGTTTTTGGCGTGTAGACCCTACACGCCACAAAAAATGGCGTGTTGGCCCCGCACGCCAAAAAAAATTGGCGTGCGGGTTGGCGTTGGCGTGCGCGCTTGGCGTGCGTTTATCAACGCCCGTGAAAGTGTATCATCTTCTTTTATTCCTCCTTGTACACTCCACAATCAGTGGAATAGAGTAAAGGAAGTTGAACACTGGCTTTGTATGTATGCTGAAGAACAACAAAAATGGGCCGGCAAATGGGCCAACATTGAAAAACAAGCCACAGAAATGTACCTCTGGTGCCAGAAATACACCAAGAACTGGACTACCCTTGATTCACTGTCAGCCAATGTTCCATTTTTCTGCCACTGTCCTCAGAGTTATCTCAAGACTTGGAAAGTGGACTTGACTGGTATCTTGGCTAAGCCTATTATCAAATTTGAAACACATTAATTGGTTTCTGAATGAAGTTCTACTTCCCTCCCAGACCATCATCCACTTGATCCAATCACTTTCTGCAATTGTATATCTGATTTGATTTGCATAATGTACCACAGGTACATTCCCAGTTTGGCCAAAGAATTGCAGACCACATTCTTCATACCACTTTTTAACTCCACAACCACATTTGACAAACATCAACTATTTCAGCCTCAGAATTTACAAACACATTGATGGACTTCCTAGATAGCCAACAAAAGAATCCCCTTCTAGCTTGTGGATCTAGTAAAAGATGGGAGCTTTGAATCCTGTTCTCATACATCTCTGAACTTGTCACTTGCATTCAAATGCTGGAAGACACCTCATTACAAGATGGACTGGCTTTAACAGTGGAAGACAAGTGGGCAGCCAAGTGCCCTCAATGTTTCGGCCCCAGGGGAAAAAAAAACCATAAACACAATCCCAATGAGCCAAAATTCATCACTTCCTTCAATGCATGGGAACTATCAACAACAACACTACACCTGAATATGCAAGGAATCTCCTATCCACAGCCAATACCTACCAATATTATTTCCCCAATAAAAAATAACCCTCATTTCACTGCAGTAGAAGAAACAGACAAATTCATCACTTCCTTCAATGCATGGGAACTATCAACAACAACACTACACCTGAATATGCAAGGAATCTCCTATCCACAGCCAATACCTACCAATATTATTTCCCCAATAAAAAATAACCCTCATTTCACTGCAGTAGAAGAAACAGAAGAGAATGTGACCAATATTGAAGTAAGTACCAGAACTATCAGAAAATTCTACATAACCCAGCTGACAGGTCAATTATTCAATAAATTATATCAGGATCCATTTGCCAAATCAGAAAAAATTGCCAATGACAAGTGGGACAGAAAAACCTGGGGAAAGTTTCATGATGGTGAGCTCTTTGATTGGGGCATTGATAAATCCACGCCCACGCCCAACGCACGCCGATATAAAAAAAGGTGTGCTGCCCGCACGCCTTCGTTTTTACTGGTGTGCGGGCTGCACGCCCATCCCTGGGCGTCAGCACGCCCATCTCTGGGCGTCAGCACGCCCATCCCTGGGCGTCAGCACGCCCATCCCTGGGCGTCAGCACGCCCATCCCTGGGCGTCAGCACGCCCATCCCTGGGCGTCAGCACGCCTGTAGATGGGCGTGCAGGCTGCACGCCCATCTACAGGCGTGCAGTTGCACGCCCATCTACAGGCGTGCAGTTGCACACCCTTTTTATGTGTATAGGCAGGGGCGTGCCCCTGCCTATACACATAGATTGGCACACTGCTGACCTATGTATATAGGCAGGTGTGCCCCTGCCTGTATACATGCTGATGTCATACGTACACAGGAATGTACGCATGACATCAGCCTACTAGCCCCACCCCCACCCCCCCCTCCCCCCAAGCCAATTTCAACCGCAACCACCACCTCACTCTAATAAATTGATCACTTCCCCCTCCTCACAGCCAATTCCCTCCCTCCACACCAACCCCCCAGCCAAGCCAAGCCAACCCACCCAACCCAATCCAAGCAAGCCAAGCCACCCAACCTGACACGGAACAACCGGACCCACCCAAATGTGGGTGTTTTTTTTTTTATCCTGCCTGAGCCCCCCTGAGCCCCCGTGCCCCCTGAGCCCCCCGTGCCCCCTGAGCCCCCCCGTGCCCCCCGTGCCCCTGTCAGATGGGTGTTGATAAACGCATGCCCATCGGCGCACGCCCACGCCGAACGCACGCCCATCCTTGGGCGTGGGCACGCCTGTAGATGGGCGTGCGTGCTGCACGCCCATCTACAGGCGTGCGACACTGCAGGCGTGCAGTCGCACGCCCTCTTCAGAAAAAGGCGTGCGGCTCGCCCGCCCCTTCAGAAAAGGGCTTTGTGGAACTCCTAAAGGATCAGGAAAGAGCTTGAAGGGGAAATAGACAACAAATCCAGTAAATAGAAGATGTTGAAGCTACAGGTGCTGATGAGGCTGCCCTTCTTGACTAATGCTGAGGGGAAAGGGTTTCACTAAGAAAAAGAAAGAAAAAGAGGTGTGGCTATATTTCTACTAGTCCTTAGACTGCTGCTACTAATGGGAACTTAGGTTGTTTAATCAATCTGAGGCAGGGACCTTAAGAGGAGTGAGAAAAGCACTGAGAAAGAGTATGGGGTATGTGTTATGATTGTTATTTGGGTAAAGGTTGATGCAAAAGTAAATGTAAAAGGTTTAAAGGTGAATGTAAATGTAAACTGTACTTTTAATAAAAGGGGAGTGCATGATTTATCCATAGAACTAAGGGGAGTTCTACTTATACAAAAGGGCACAAGATGGCTGATCCTGGCAGTAAAGAGAAAGGGGAAATGTGTTCAGAGGTATACAACCAAAAGAGAGTAGTGATAGTGTAAGAAAGATGAGCCAATGTAGCTAGTAACTATGTATATAAGGAATGTAATGTGACTAGTAACCAAAGAGGATGATAAAGGCAGAAGATGTAACTATGTAATATGAATGACTGTGCTGTACAACTTTATACCAAAGAAGATATAAACTAAAGAAAAGTATGTAATATCTGTGTTTTATTTATGTACTGTATATTTATAAATCAATACCTTGTATAATATCCTATGGGGTTCTAGTATTGGTAAAGTTATGTGGTTATAAGTGGTAACATTCTAAGAATGCTAATAAATTCTGAACCAAAGGGAAATCAGGGGTACTTTGAGTGAGTGACTAGGGGTAGTTTTGTATGTAGAATCTGATTATGTAATAACAATGAAGTATATGTGAGAGGAAATGTAAGTTGTTGATGTTTTTATGTGAAAAGGTATGGATTACCACAGCGTGTGGGTCGCACACCCTTTTTATGTGTATAGGAAGGGGGCACGCCCCTGCCTATACACATACAAAGGGCGTGTGCCCCACACGCCCTTTTTATGTGTATAGGCAGGGGGCAAGCCCCTGCCTATACACATAGATCGGCGGACCGCCGACCTATTTATATAGGAAGGGCGTGCCCCTTCCTATATACATAGAATCGGCGTGCAGTCGGCACGCTGATTCTATGTATATAGGAAGGGGCACACCCTTCCTATATACATGCTGATGTCATGCGTACAACAGAATGTACGCATGACATAAGCATGCCCCCCCCGCCCCCCACCCCCCCTCCCCCCCAGCGGATTTCAACCGCAACCACCACCTCACTCGATCACTTCCCCCCCACCTCACAGCACCTCCTCCACATCAACCCAGCCGACCCGAGCCGACCCACCCAACCCAAGCTGACCCACCCGACCCAATCCGACCCACCCAACCCGATCCGAGCGAGCCAAGCCACCCGACCCACCCAAATGTGGGTGTTTTTTTTTATCCTGCCTGAGCCCCCCTGAGCCCCCCGTGCCCCCTGAGCCCCCCGTGCGCCCCGTGCGCACCGTGCCTCCGTAAGATAAAAAAAAACAAAACAATAAAAAATTAAAAAATTAAAAAATTAAAATTAAAATTAAAATAAAATTAAATTAAATAAAAATAAAATAAAATAAAATAAAATAAAATAAAATAAAATAAAAATAAAATAAATAAAATAAAAATAAAAATAAAAATAAAAATAAAATAAAAATAAAAATAAAATAAATAAATCAAGAAAAAAAAAGATTATGATAAAAAAAATTTACTCAGGGCCCATTAGGCCCTGTATTGACAGTGGGAAAAGCCCCAAAGGGCCTAGCAAAGGGGCCAACAGGGCCCACTATGACTGGCCAAAAGGAGCCAACTGTGCTCCCAGCCGCCCAAGTTTGACATGTTAGGCCAGGGCCCCTTTATATCTCCGCATAGGTATCCAAGGGCCCCATTCCCCTTGTCCAAGCCCCGGACGGGAACACCAGCACATGATGTTCTTCCACTCAGATCCAATTAATCTCTCCACATCTTCATTATTATTATTTTCATGCCAGCTGATTATTTCTTCTTGTTCCTCTGAACGCACAGATATCAGCAAGTATTCTTCGCATCAACTTTTATTACCCTCCAGCAGTGTAAGTTTATGTCTATCAAAGTAGATATCATCCAAAATTACTCACCCTGGCCGTTATTTACAGCAGAAAATGTCTCAGCGAGGCCAAAACTCCTCCTACTACCACGTATCTCCCAACCCATATGGCGTCCACAATCAGCCGCACCCCCAATACCCTAATGCAATAATGCATGCCAGTGGTCAGCCTAATGCCACCCAGTCTCACTTGGCACAACATGTATTTAAACACTTCCCAATGCTTCTACTTAACTAACTGGCTCACACAGTCCTTCCTCCTGTGTCAGCCTCTGTGATGCCAAGGAGTAATCCTTCTAGCTACACAAGGTGCAAAATAAAAGATAAAGAGCAATATAAAGCTCTGGGAGGATTTATAAAAGGTAATACCAATAAGGATATGAGGTATGAGGGGTAAAAGATAATTAATTATATTAAATAAATTTAATATAATTAAAATTATGAGGGGCCTGATAAATCAGGGGTTGTTTAATCCCTCAAAGGTATCTTGCAAGCAGAGGATTTAGGTACCTGAACACACTGGGGCCTGTAAACAGGGGTGGTTTAAATCCCAGATAAAAGATGGGGGGAGAATCTCAAGAGAAAGGTTTATCTACTTACTAGTAATAAATTACCTTTACAGACTTGAGGTTCTTCCAGGGAGAAATTGGGCAGTTGGAAGCGCTTGAAAAGGGTGTTGGAAGAGCTGGGTGGACACTGGACAATTTCAGAAGAGTAAGAAGGGGCTAAGAGACAGATACTAGGACCTTACCAGACAGAATAACAATTGTAAAGCTATGTAAGTGGGTAAATGTCATGCGACCAACCCAACGTACAGATGGGGATTTGGTTGATCGAAGCGCAAAGGGAACTGGAGGATGAGTCGAAGCTATTCTTCGAAGCAACTCGAAGATATCTTCAAGTCGAAGTAATTCTCGAAGATAACTTCGAGACTAGCTTCGAAGATGCGCTGTGAGTAATAAGTACTGGGCTCAAATCAGACTCGGATTTAATCAGGGTGATGACTGATTAAGGAAGGTAACTTAAAACAATATTATATTAATTAAGTGAGGAAAAGGGAATGTAGAGAAAAGTACAGTTGCTTTTATAGGCAAATATTGACATGATGCTTTCGTGAAGATGAGTAAGGAAAGTATTTACTCGTAGTTAGAGTTACACGAGTGATTTGAAAAGAAAGTCAAATGAAAGCATAATCAATGATATGACAATTAATTCGAAGATACAAGACAGAGATTCCCAGGTGATGTAATTGGTAAGTGCGAGGCTTGATTGAAAGGTTTAAGCGCCAAGCTGAGAGTCGAGGCATGCGAGCTAGTCCGAGTAAGGTTATTGGGTAAGCGTCGAAGAGCCGTCGAATCACCGGAAAGGGAAATCTTCAAATCAGGGACCGGATTGGATAATGAGTTTGGATGAGTGTCCCGTTGATTAGGTGTCACGCATTTGGTCCTTTGAAAGTTCGAAACTGAGTGTTGCATTCGAAGTTCGATGCATATGGAAATGCTGAGCCGGGTTTGGCTGAGACTGATAGTTGCAGCGTGACAGTAAAGGTTGTAGTATATATGTAAAAGCATGATGATGCAAAATACAGGGGGAACAAGGGCTCCTTAAATGCCTTTCTGGAGCTCTGGTGACGAAACACAAGATGTATTTTTGGCTATGGGAACATTTAAAAGGAAGGGGTTAAGATTTAATACAAATGCATGTAGTTGTTTAATCAAATTTCCATATGTACAGGCTGTCTACTATGGGTACAGCTTGTCTAAGCTCTTTTGCTGGCATCTTGAGGCGCTTCTGAACCTGTGAAAAGGCTTGTTAGATGTGTTGATCAAAGGTTTTAATTACATGTCAAAATGTATTGATTAAATATCACATGTACCTGTTGATCACATTTGTCAGAGTTTAATTATTTTGTATTGTGTACAATGTCAAATACATGTATTTGTTTGTTCTGTGGGCGCTTCAGGAGCTTCTTGTTTGATCCCTGTCATGCAGGCTCTTTGGGAATGCATGACTGCAGAGATCTGTCAATCAATAATTTCCCACTAAGGATGTAATATATTTATTTTGAACAGCTGTTCAATTGTTATTTTCAGAAGGTTCTCATGTTATTTCCTTCCTCTGGTTCGTGGTCTTTGTCCCTCTGAATCATCCTTAGTGTACTTAGTATTTAATTAAATAAAATAAATAAATAAATAGATAATATAGTACATTACTAGTATTATATACTTATATTATTAGTGTCATATGTATTTATTTTATTATGTTCTTATTTAAATACATTCTTATTTCGTGGTTTTGTACATGTATTTATGGTTTTTATTCTGTATTTTAATGTATAATAATTAATTCAGCGCTTTAGTGGTAATATTCTTTCAAGTTGTTTTACTACTAGAAGTTTTAAGTTATCTGGGGTACTTTGGCTGAAGTACCCTAGGTTATTTTACACGCTCTTTAAGATTATGAAATAATATTTCCACTTATGTTACTATTTATTAGCATATTCATTGTTTTATACTTAATATTGTATTTGTTTATTTATTATTAATTTACTATGTAATAATGTATTTATTATTTACATATTACTTTTTTATGTTGCTTTATTTTATTATTATTCATTTATTACTCTTTGTTAAATGATTAATACTATATTTTTTCTATTTTATGTTTATTTTTGTTCTAGTCAGGTTGTCTCTGAACTAGTAGCAAGCTGACATCCTGCCTCCATCAGCCGCAACCACCAGTCCCATTTGGGCAACCCCCTTGGTTCCATGCCCCATCCAACTCCACCATCCCTCCTCAAACGTCTGATCAATTCCCCAGCTTCCCCAATTACCTACACAATGCTGCCGCATCCTCAATACCCCCAATCACACATAATCCCACAAACCAACACCCCAGCTTCACCAACCATGGCCACCCCGCATACCCGTCAAACTCAATGGCCTTGCCAATTCCAAATCACGGGCAACCTGCACCCCATATGGGCCACCAAATACCATCTTTCAACCCATACAACAACCTTCCCCCCCACCAATCATCCCAAACGGCCTCCTATAACAATAGTACAGCCTTTCCTCACATTCCAGTCACCAGCCAACTCAATCCAAACTTTCCAAACTACACCAATCCAGCAATCCCCCTGCAACAGACGTCCAACATTCCTCCCACCCACCAACCCAATCAACCAACCTCCTATACATTACAGCAGGAAATGTACTCCAACAACTGGAATGCCCCAACCAATCCAACACCCACCATCAATACCCAGCAACCTGTCTGCATCAATACCCAGCAACCCGTCCGTCAACCAGCCCACATACTACTGGGACAACAACACCAACCAATCCGCTGTCAAAATCAATTCTCTGCTTGACTCTTTAAGTCCGCCTGCCCCATCCGCGCAGCTACCTACAGCAATTGATCCACTGGCTTCCTTGGTTGTCCCTCAAATGCCTGACAATACAGCTCAAGGTAGGTCTAACTTTCTCTTGTAATGTATATTTATTGAGAGCTGACAAACTGTAAATCATTAGCTTTTCCCCACGATTTCCTGCCTTCTGCAAATGACCTGCCTGCTCCCTCTTTTCCCACCCAAACCAATGAGGATCAAGCTCAAGGTGGGTCTTAGTTTCTCTGGTAAAGTTGCTTTATTGGGAGCTGACTATTTATTGATGAATCAGGTGGTTCCAACTCTACAACATCTGTGGTACCGTCTGCACTCCTGGCTCCTGCAAGAACCGCCCAGGAAATGTCTGTTCCCTCCCCAATCCCCCTGGAAATGTCTGTTCCCTCTCCAATGACTGAGGAAAATCCCCATGGTGATTGTAGCTTTCACTCAGAAAAGTCCTTTGCGGTGTTCTTACCAATGTTTCATTGTACAGATCCCAGTGCATCTGCGCACCACACCAATGACTTGTTGATGGCCCCAAATTTCCCGGATGGAAATGCTTTGCCCAAAGCCCTACTGACCAGTGAGGATGTCAGATTGTTTGACTACTCTGTGGGAGGTCAGTGCCTCATTGATTTATCATACTGTTTCCAATGGATGCTCATGGGAATTAATTTTGTAGAGCCAATGGACCCTCCACCTGAATACCTGTTCACCTGTGTTGACGATCTGAAGAAATTTGTGTCCACATGGGCCACCAAGCATGGTTATTGGCTGGCAGTCTCAAAATCCAAGGCAGGGAAGAACATTTACCTTGCCTGCTCACTGGCTGGAGAAGACACTACCACCGTGGACTCCTGTCGGGCTCGTGAATCACGTAATAAGCAAGTTGGATGCGCCTTCAAGATTTTGGGCCACTGTTCATGTGCCAAGAACCGTGAAAACAACTATTGGGATCTCCGCAGCAAGACTGTCCCTCACAACCACAATGTCATCCAGAACAACTACGAGGCCATCCACAAGACACTTGGGGCAGAGGGCCAAGCAGAGGTGGCTCAACTGGCCTCTCTTGGTTTGCAACCACAGGCAATTGCCCGGCAGCTGAGTACGACTGAGGGACGCTTTGTCACAAACAGGACAATTTCAACACAAAAGCAGCGCAGAAGATAGAGCGGAGGGGCGGAGACACCCCCATCAACCATCTTCTACAATGCCTCAAAGGCTCCAACTGGGTTCACAATTGTTGAAATATTCCTTACATAATCTGCCTGACTCAGAACTCCTCGAGCTTAAACCTCACATAAGAGCACAGACCCTAATGACATCATCTTTTTTTTCTTTTAATTAAAAACACCTTCCCTTACCTTCTGATAAATACAATACTCGAGATCATTCCTATCTCTCCTATCCTATCTATTCCCTTCTTATCTATTACTCCTCTTACACACCTTTCTTACCCTTACACATCTTTCCCTTACCTACATCCTTTTACATCATCCTAGTCTCGACAAATCCTTTCACATACTCAACTCGACAAATCATTATCAAATCCTCACTCAACTCGACAAATCATTATCAAATCCTCTTTTCACTATCTTTTCTCCCCTTCTTAACTACTACTCGCTCCAAATCCTCTTTTGCTCTGCTCTTCCCACTATCCTATTCTTTTCCCGCTCTCGTCGACTTCATACACTACATTATAAAGTCCAATCCAAGTCGGTTCCTTTTTCTTATTCCCCTATCTCTGTTGCTTGTTGTCTCTGACTGAATTATAACTTATTCTTTTTCAGTTCCATTATACTATCTAAACATCCTCTTCCTTAAAAAAACACCTATTTCATAACTCACTTATTTATCATTCATTGTTCAAGTGGTATGACTTATTCTCTCTTTTTTCCTTTGCTTCTCTTATTCTGATTTGCTTCTCTTATTCTAATTTGTTTCTTTTTCAGTCTGGTTTTTGGTTCATAGAAATTTATCAAAGTTAATTCAAATAACAATGAAGTTTACGATGATGACGGAAAGCTCCTCTACCTATGGTTTGCGCACCCTGGATCAATGTTACTTGCTCGCAAGTTCCATCATGTGGTTAATATTGACTGCACCTACAAGACCAACCTCTGCAAGTACCCCTTACTGCATGCTGTTGGCCAGACCTGCACGAACAACTCGTTCTCAATTGGATTTTGTCTCATGAGGAATGAGACAAATGCGGCGTACTCTTGGGGTCTGAATAAGTTGAAGTGAGTGTGGTGATTGTCTTTTTTAGTATGAGATTGATAATCTGATGGTAATTCTACATACACCTATCAATTCTTGCAGGTCGGTATGGGAACCAGAGAGCTCTCCAAAGGTCTTTGTGACGGACAAAGAGGTGGCTCTCCAAAATGCAATTGCGGAGCACTTCCCAAATGCAACCTCAAACCTATGCGCCTGGCACATTGATCGGAACATTGTCACCAACTGCAAACAGGCTTTTGCATCCGAGGCAGATGAATGGATGAATTTCATGAAGCTATGGCACGAGGTTACATACGCACCGGACGAACCCTCATTCGACACAGCTTGGGGAAAGCTTCAGGTGGACCTCAGGGAACGAGCAAATGTTCTGGAATACCTTCAGAACCATGTTCTTCCCTGTCGCAAACAATTCATGTCTGCATGGGCTGGGAGAACCCCGCACTTGGGGAATCTGACGTCATCTAGAGGTGAATCAGCTCATAGCTGGCTCAAAACATACGTGACATCTGGCAAGATCGACTTTGCTACGCTCTTCCTGACCATTTCATCAGCTGTGGACCGGCAACTGGACGAAGCACAGGTCACCATTGGCCATGAAAGGATCAAAGGGCTATCCGGACTCCCAAATTTTTTCAAGCCGCTTCACACCAAGATCTCAACCCATGCCCTCAAATTGGCAATCAGAGAGTACAATAAGTACTTGAAAATGAAGAAGGCCAAACGTGATGATCCGGTCAGGCAGTGTACGGGGAACTTCAATACGGGAATGGGGGTCCCATGTGCACACTTGATTGAAAAGTTGCTTGAAGAGAAGGGTGATGTGGAACCAGCGGACTTTCATCCCCAGTGGCAATTGTGTTACAACCCTGATGGACCAGTCAGTGTATAAATCTGCCCCCTCCTCCATAACCCATTGGCTAATCCTTTTTGACCTTGCTTAAATTACAGAACCTTGATGAGGAGCCGTATAACTTTGACGATGATTTTGAGGCGCTAAAGCAGGAGATCTTGGAATCTCACCCCTCCACAGCTTTGCCGGCACTGATGAAGAATTTCCGTCGAGTTGTTGCAAACACACATGTGGTCCCACTGATTGAGCCAGACCCCATCAGACAAAAATCCAAACCAAATCAACCTTGGAAGAAGAAGAATGGAAGCCGCCGTGTGCAAACCCGAGATCCTACTCAGGCAGAAATCGTGGAGTCTCATATTGAAAAGGCACAGACAGCCAAAGGGGAACAGCGCGCAAGGACCAGTCAGAATCAAGCGGGCCGGAGAAGGACAGACAAGTTGCAACAAGATAGCTCTTCATCAATGGAAGACCCTGATGAGCTGCCCACCTTGGCCAGACTGACCGCCCCAAAACCCTGAGGCCGACCAAGAAAGGCTCCTGATCCCGCAACATCTTCTGAAGAAGACAATGAGAGCCCACCGTGTGTGGCCAAGCGACGAGGCCGACCTCCAAAGTCTCAGCTACCATCTACGTATGCAGCCAACAAAGACTACCAACCAGGCTGCACGTCACATAAGCGGAAAGCAAGTCCCCCCACTTCCGACCGGCCCAAGTCCCAACGCTGTATGGAAGAAAAGCCCTCAGTATCATCTGCAATGAGTCAGATGTCTTTGGCAAAAGGGAGCTCCGCAGAAGGCAGTCATTCTGGGTCATCTAGTGGAGTACCAGACTCATCCATTGATCAATCTGATGGCAGTGATGGAGATCCCTTTGGGCCTGAAGGAGATGCATGTGAATTTGCAGAGGACAATCCAATTGGTATTCCTCTTGCCGGGACTTCAATGTCAACTTCCCTGGTAAGCCCCTTTAATCAAACCAACAAGATTCTCCTAATAGTGATTGGCCTAATTGTTCTGTTGTATTTTTGCAAATCAGGATGCTATTCCTATGTCCCATACGGAAGGTGATTATCAGGCCAATGACCCCCCCAGGCCACCCACTTTGGAGGTAAATTCAAGGGTTAGGATGAGCCCATTCAATGAGTAAACATTATAAATGATTGGCTTTTCTGGTTGAATTCAGGATGAAAGTATGGTTGTAAAAATTGGTCCCACCTTAGGGACACTGGCTCAAGCCTCTAAAGAGGTTATGTCTGATAAATCAGTAAGTGAAAATAGTGTGAATTCATTATGATTACTCATGAGAGCACAGCAATTTACTCACACTCTTGTGCTTATGCTGAATTTGCCCTCATCTCCCCCAGGTTGAGGAGTTACCTCCTTGGGTCATTAAGTATGTCCAATCAAGTTATAACCCCAAAGGCGATGGCAACTGTGGGTATTCTTGTGTGGCACATGCATTGGCTGCTGAAAAACCCGAGGGCCCGTATGCTAGAGACAATGGGTGGTATCAAGTGCGATTGGACATGTTACACGAGCTGGACATCAACAGGGCACTTTGGACGAGGAAGCTAGGTGGACCAGAAATGTTTGAGAAGACCTACGACAGCATTCGCGTGGAGAATCCCAAGGGACCAGTGCCCACTTCCAAGTGGATGGGCAGGCTTGATGGTGGTCCTATTCTGGCTAATGCATACAATAGGCCAGTGGTGTTCCTCACAAACGACCGAGCAGCTGGCTGCATGACGTTTCTCCCTTCAACTGTTGCACCCGACCCCAAACCAGCAAGCCCAATCTACCTTGCACTAATTAACAGGAATCACTGGATACATGTTATAGTCAAGTGTGGCCTAGTACCTTTCCCTCCACCATCCATACCTAGATCATTTCCAAAGAGCCAAGCTGCTGGTTGGTTGAGCATCATTGAACCAGCCACACTTCTTTACTCCAAAAATTGCAAGCCAATGTAACACCCCTCCTCTGATTTGTAATTACTATATTAATGTTGTTTCCATAAATCAAAGTAGAGTAATGGCTGTCAACATTACTCCTGAATATTGTCAGCCTCCTTGATGCCAACGACAAATCTTTCTAGCTACAAGTGGTGCAAGGATACAAGGAAAGAGTGATATTACTCTGGGTAAGGTTTTAAGGTTATAATTCCCAAATAAAACGGGGGAATTGTGACGTAAACTGTAGAGGAAAAATAGGAAAAATAAGGTAATAATTATATTAAATAAATTTAATATAATAGGGGCCTGATAAATCAGGGGTGGTTTAAATCTCTCTCAGGTGCTTGCAAATAAATTGCAGAGGATTTAAGTACCTGGAACACTGGGGCCTGTTGACACAGGGGTGGCTTAATACCAGGAAAGGAAAGTGGGGAATATCTCCAAGAAAAGGGTTATTACTTACTAGTAATAAACCTTGAGGGATCTTGGGGATATTCAGGGTGAAACTGGACAGTTTTGGGCGCTTTGATGGGTGGATGGTGGAGCTGGATGGTCACTGTAGAGTTGTTGGGGAAGACAGGGCTAATAACTACTAATAAGCTTACCATACTGTTTTAAAAAGTTGTATATCTAATAATACATGGGTAAGGTTGTTGGTGGGTATAAAAAAGCATGAGGAGCTTTATTTGGGCGGTTGAAGACCTCCTTAAATACTCTTGAGTGACCTCTGGGGACCCTGTAGGTATTATTGGCCAACTTGTGGGATATTTGGACCACATTTTGGCCATTTTTGCTTTCTTGGTGACGCGTCAGCAGCCCCTGCTTTGAATCCACGTCACCAATTGATTTTATTAGTTTATTTATTTATTTATGTTGACTTACAGTCTGTAGTACATTAGTACTGGTTGTTATAGATTAATACTAGTGGCTTATTTGTATTTTATAATAAGCCACAGTATTATTTGTACTGTTTGTTCAGTCAATATAATTTTATTTATATGTCTAAATAATAATACAATCTGGTATAATCATTTATTTAGTCCCCATTAATCTTCATTACATGTGTAACTTATGTAATGAAGTTAATTGGGCGTGTTTTTGTTACTTTGGGTGTACCTTGGATGACTTTGCAGTCCGCGTGCCAAGCTGAGAGCCTGTAAGGGGCCTGATGCTTGCGCGGGGGCTTATATTCCAACTTTGGCGCGGGCTTTCAGTCACGCGGGTTGAACTTCAAGGTATGCGGACTGCGGTGCACGGGGTTTGAGTAAAACACATTGTATTTATACTATCTCCCCTAATTTACACAACACCTCATTTCCGTGACTGGAAATTGGGGTTAAGCATATGGATATGAGTATATAAGCATAAAGTTAGGTAATCATACTTTTAACTGATCATTAATACAATTTTCAGTTATTAGTATCATATCATATGTATAATAATAAGTTTTAGTTGCACACCAAGACTGACACCTATAATGTAGGAAAAAGATAAACCAAAAGGCAAATTATGTATCATTTGGATGGAAGTGATCAATAGAACATGCAACATGTAGAGCTGGAGACACAGGATAGGAGTTAAATACCATACAAGTCAGAAGTGATAGTTGGACAATGCTATTTCTATATCTTGAGAAAAAATGTGGAGTAGGTGGTGAGTAGCAAAGTAGTGCTGAAATTCTTTGTGGGTTCTTTCCCAATCCACTTGGGGGAGTCCATTCTCACCAATCTTATCGAAGCCCATAGCACACAAGAAGTCCAGAAAATATATACGGAGATTGTCTAAAGTTTGGTGGGGCATTGGGAGAGTAATACCACCATCCACCTTTTGTTTAAGGACTTTGGCCCCGAATTCTAGCAAGGCTGAAGCATTGGCATTGCTGGCAATCTGTCTGTTGAATGTGAAGACTGATGTTGGACCAAAAAGAGCAGACCAGCTAGCATCTGGATCTGAGAGGGTGTATTCCTTGTGGAGCACTCATCCGTCCTTGTATGCTTTGGACGTGGCCGGGTAAAGTCGGATAAGCTGCAGATATACGCCAGAGCTGAAATTGCCCCCACCAGGTGCTGTGACACAAGCATGAGGCCGCCAAGGTTTGGTGAATTGGCATCGAATGTCCCCAGGTTCTCGTAGGTTCGTTGGAAGCCCCAGTGAGCAGAGTGGACCTTTGTTGTATCTAGTGGAAGGGGTTCCCATTGGGCGCCCTGCTGTTCGAGATGATGAAAAGCCCAGCATTGATGTAAAGCAGATTTGAGTTGGAGGTATGCCGTGTCAGGAGGAGAGATGAATGATGCCATGTTTGAGGCCAGTGTGTGTACCTGAGTTTGGTTGGTTATCGTCTTGCTTTTGTTGGCCCGGACAACTTCAATCTGATCCATGTTGATCATGTCATGAGTGATCAGAGACATTGAAGTAGCAGGGTGGAGGATTTTTTCTTAACCGCACCACAAAAATTGGTCAGTGTCATTTTTAAATAAATAGATAGTAACTAGGAGAATTACCTGATTTGCAAGCAGCCAGAGTTATTGTAACGTCCCGCCACACTCTTTCCTTGAAATTGTGGTCCATTGGGCCATGACAAGAGAGCATATGGGGGAGGTGATTGAGGACATAGGCAATGTTCTTTATCATCTTCTCAGCTGATGTGATGGACCATGCAATGCCACGCGCCAAATTGTTGTTCAAGTTTTCTACCACTGATCTTGGAAGCAGTGGGCCTGGTAAAAATAGTTCCACAGCTGCAACAGACAGACAGACATGAGTTTGAGAAGTGTTTAATGTTTAGAGGAGAGGGGGATGACTCACATGCATCCCATGTGGACCTTGCAGGGCGAGGAGGGCCTGTTGACCTCTTGCTGGGGTTTGAACTGCAGCTGGGCAATGAACTGGAACTGTCCACTGCACTAGTGGTTGCGGTGCGGGAGAACTTCATGCCTTTCAAGTGTTCGGCCGTTAGGAAAGTTGGGTGAGGAGTGAATAGGTGGCTTGGGAAGTTTGGGCCGGTTTCCCTTGGGTTGATACGCACAATCTGTTGATGAGAGGTAGAGGAGCCCTGTTGAGGGACTGGGCTTCCACCACATGAGGGAGGATTGTCTGGACTTGGGGTGTGATGCCGGGATTTTTTGGATGTAGGATCATTGGATGTAGGATCAACAAATATTGCAGTTGGATAGCGGTAGCGAGCCCGGCGTGGGTGACTTTCAACAATAGTGGAATGTGGGCGTGGGGCCGCACAATGGTTGTACGGCAAAGAGACTTGTGAGGCTGGAGGGTTGATTCCCAATTCGTCAGGGTCAGTTTCTCCCTCGGCATCCGGGTCGTTTATATTGTCATCACGGTTTTGAGATAAGTTATGCAAGGCTCGTTTGGCATTTTGGGATTCCATGGCGGTAGTTATAGCATCAAGGTAAGCCTCATTAGAGGTGGAGAGAAAGGTGCTTTTGCCTTTGCTGTTGCGCCTGGGTGATCTTAATGGGTGGATGGGGCCATATGCCGGGTTCATAACGTTGGGCAAGCCGTTGTCAAATGGAGCGGGTTTGTTGTCCCATTGAGCTGGTATGTTTTCAATTCGAGTGGGTTCTGGTGTGTGATGAATTGTTTGTGCCGCATTGTTTGCTGAGAGAAAATCTGACAGTTGTGGAGCGGTTGTTTGAGGTGGTGGGAGGTCTTTGGGAAGATCAGGAAACCAAGGAGTGAATTGGTTGAGGTTAGGAGGTGGTTGGTTGACGGTAGGAGTGGAATGTTGGATGGTTTGGCTAGCTGGGGGGTCAAACGTGTTTGTTGGAGCTGGGCGAGTTGAGGACTCATGACCCTCATTGTCTGACTGCTCGTATTCGGCTTTTATTTTGTTGGCGAGAACTTCCAGATACTTGTATTCCTCGGGACTGCATGCGGGATGCTGAGCAAGCTCAGTGCATTTTTGCCAGAAGTCCAAACCTGATTTGCAGTGTTTTGGGGTGGAAAGTGGTAAGCAGGAGGTTTATTGTCATACATCTTATGAGGAAACAGAACTTACGTGATTGTTCATGACTACCAGACATTGTTGTTGCATGGAAATACGTCTAAAGCTTGATGGAGGAGGAGAAAACGGTGTTGCTGTTGGTTGGATTGCAAAGTAAAACAGATGTCAGCTGCTGCTCCTGGAATTAAGTACCTTTTGCAGTGAGAATATGAGAAAGGGGAATATCAGCCCTTGCAGGGGGTTTGGGGGGGCACTTTGGGTGTGTAGGGGGCTTAGACGGGGGACTTGGGGCCTGATATGCATCTGTGGGCATTTCCCGGGGCCCTTTAGGCCAAGATGTGTCCCTTGCACATTTGTCCTGGGCCTTGGGTGCAATGGGGGGCTTGCAAGGGGGCCTAGTGGCACATTCACACCTTGAATGTGTCCATAGGGGCCACTGGTTCTAGTTGGCCCCTTTTGGCCAGGCCCAGGTGGCCCATCTGGCCCCTTTTGGATGGCCCATCTGGCCCCTTCTGGCCAGGCCCAGGTGGCCCATCTGGCTCCTTTGGGCCAGGCCCAGGTGGCCCATCTGGCCCCTTCGGGCCAGGCCCAGCTGGCCCATCTGGCCCCTCTGGGCCAGGCCCAGCTGGCCCAGGAGCGGACGGGGTTTTGGGTGAGGGGCAGGGGGGACGGGGGGGAGCGGGGGATTGGGGGGAACGGGGGGACATCAACTTACTTGTCGATGTCCTGGCGGCTGGCTTGAGGTTGTCGGGCGGCTGGCTTGAGGTTGTCGGGCGGCTGGGTCGTTCCGGCGGCTCGGGTTGGTCGATCGGGAAGGGTGGGCTGGGCTGGGTCGTGCGGCGGCCGGCTGGTAGGTGGGTGGGGAAGGTCGGTCTGCTGGGGGGCGGTCGGTGAGATGGTGGTTGGGGAGGGATTTCAGGAGGGGGGGGGGAGGGCCAATCGGCAAAGGATGGGGGGAGGGGGCGGGTGGGGGCATGCTTATGTCATGCGTACATTCTGTTGTACGCATGACATCAGCATGTATATAGGAAGGGCGTGCCCGTTCCTATATACATAGAATTGGCGTGCCGACTGCACGCCGATTCTATGTATATAGGAAGGGGCACGCCCTTCCTATATACATAGGTCGGCGGTCCGCCGATCTGTGTGTATAGGCAGGGGCTTGCCCCCTTCCTATATCCATAAAAAGGGCGTGCGACCCACACGCCCTTTTCTGAAGGGGCGGGCGAGCCGCACGCCTTTTTCTGAAGAGGGCGTGAGACTGCACGCCTGCAGTTTTGCACGCCTGTAGATGGGCGTGCAGCACGCACGCCCATCTACAGGTGTGCCCACGCCCAAGGATGGGCGTGCAGCCCGCACGCCGATAAAAAAAAGGCATGCGGGGAACACGCCTTCTTGTTTATCGGCGTGCGATGGGCGTGGGCGTGCGCCCATCGGCGTGCATTTATCAATGCCCCTGTCAGATAAAATACTTAATTAACAAAAATAAAACAAAAAAATAAAATAAATAAACTAAAATACAATAAAAATAAAGTAAAATAAAAATAACATAAATAAAATAAGGGTGTTGATAAACGCATGCCAACACCAACCCGCACGCCAATTTTTTTGTGCGTGGGGGGCCTACACGCCATTTGTTTTTGGCGTGTAGGGTCTACACGCACTTTTTTTTGGCGTGTAGGCCCCGCACGCCAATTTTTTTTGGCGTGCGGGTCCCAATTGTTTGGCGTGTGGGAGCGCACGGCAAACAATTGGCGTGCGGGTCCCTCGCTCACATAATCAAATTGGAGGGCCCATCCAATTACGTGAGCGAGCCCCCTCCCGGCTGACAAGGTTATACAACCTCGTCAGCCAGGAGGAAGTCCTCCTGGCCGACGAGGTTGTATAGCCTCGCCGGCCGGGAGGACTTCCTCCTGGCTGACAAGGTTGTATAACCTCGCCGGCCGGGAGGACTTCCTCCTGGCCAACAAGGTTATACAACCTTGTCAGCCAGGAGGAAGTCCTCCCGGCCGGCAAGGCTATACAACCTTGTTGGCCAGGAGGACTTCCTCCTGGCTGACGAGGTTGTATAACCTTGTCAGCCGGGAGGGGGCTCGCTCACGTAATCAGATGGGCCCTCCCATTCGATTATGTGAGCGGGGGATGTGTATATCCCCATACACATAATACATGTATGTATTATGTGTATGGGGATGTCGCATGCGATATCCCCCCACACGCCAAACAATTGGCGTGTGGGACCCGCACGCCAATTGTTTGGCGTGCGTCTATCAACACCCACAAAATAAACATAAAAATAAAAATAAAAACAAAATAAAAATAAAAATAAAATACAAATAAAAATAAAAATAAAAATAAAAATAAAAATAAAAATAAAAACAAAATAAAAATAAAAATAAAATACAAATAAAAATAGGGCATTAATAAAAAAACCCGGTTTTTCCGCGTTTACACCCGGTTTTCTGCGCAGATGCGGCTGCGCAGCAAACCCGGTTTTCCGCGCGCACACCCGGTTTTATTTAATTTCGAGTTTTTATTCAATATGCAAAATGAGGGTGGCATATGATCCGCACAGGCTCCCCAGGTATGCTCATCCAACTTCCAACATCAACCACATCGAAATCCACTCACCACAATCAAAAACCAACACCACCCCCCCCTAAATCATCAACCCCCCGTAACTCATCAACCACTCAACCGATCCACATAAAAAAAACACCGAAATTCCCCATTTTTCCTCCTCTCCGCAACCCCAGTCACCAATTTCACTTTTTTCCCCCAAATTTTCCCAACTCCTCCCACCACCCATTTTCACTCCCACCACTACTCCTCATCCATTTTCCACCCAAACCCACTAAAAATAACACCGAAAAACTTCTTTTTTTCCCCTCTCCACGCCACCTCAAAATCTTCCATACCCCACCAATTTTTTCAACCTTTCCCCCAATCCAAAAAAACCCCAAATTCCAACATGTCTCACATCAACCCCCTCTTCCTCGCCAAAGATGCTGCCACTCCCGCCACCACTCCCGAAGTACCCAACCTTGCTCCTCCTCCTGAGTTAACATATCAAACAAAGGAGGAAATGCATAGCTCTGTCCAAACTTGGGCCAAGAAGCATGGCTACGCCCTCTGCATAACCCATTCCTCCACTGAAAATGGGGAGAACAGATGCACTTATCAATGTGACAGATCTGGGGTTTTTCAGACCAAAGATGGTACTCAATTGGGGAAGACCAAGAAGATTTCCTGTCCTTTCAAACTTACTGGAAACTTCTATAAGAAGAAAGGCTACTTCCAAATCAAGATCAAAGATCCTAGCCACAACCACCCAGCTTCTGAAGATCCTTCCATCCATGCTGTCCATTGCCGATTAACCGAAGAACAAAAAACCACTGTCACCCAATTAACCCATTCTGGAGTTCGACCATTAACTATTAAGACTGCGTTATTGCAAGACACCAATCTCCCCTCTTCTGTCACCCTCAATACCATCTACAATCACCGTAACCACTTGAGATCCACCCAACTTGAAGGACGTACCCCGATTGAAGCTCTCGTTCATGAAATCCGCCATCATGAATTCTACCACACGATTGATACCTCCGACGGCCACATGACCTCTTTGTTCTTTGCTCATCCGAAATCCCTTGACTTGGCAAAACAATTTCCCACCACTCTCCTCCTTGACTGCACCTACAAAACCAACAAGTTTAAAATGCCCCTTCTTCACATTGTTGGTATTAACTCGTCAAACAAATCTTTTTCCTTGGCTTTCTGTTTCCTTTCTGCTGAGAAGATAGCCAACTACTCTTGGGCCTTGGATCAGCTTCGCATCTCAATGGACAATCAATCTCCATCCGTACTAGTCACCGACAACGAGGCCGCCCTAATCAAAGCAATTGAACACGTCTTCCCAAATGCCTCACATCTCCTCTGCTCCTGGCACATTATGAAGAATATCCAGTCCAACTGCTACAAACATTTCAACTCTGAAGAAGAATGGTCCACCTTCCGAAACCATTGGAATCAGTTACTCCATTCCAAAACTGTTTCAGACTATCACAAGAACTTCACTCAGCTGTCTATGACTTGGAATCCACCAACCGCCGACTACATCATCTCCAACATCCTCCCTTGCAAAGAAAAAATCGTAGCCTGTTTTGTCAACAAGAAACCCCACTTTGGTAACACTATCACCTCTAGAGTCGAAGGTCTTCACGCGTACATCAAACGATTCATCAACTCTTCCACTGCCTCCTTTGCCGCTGTTGTCAAACAAATCCACCAAGCTTTGACCAATCAACTTCACGAACGGTACATCGAATCATCTCAGCACTCCTACAAACTCCTCACTGGCCTCCCCCCTTGTGTTGGTGATCTAAATGGCACCATCTCCCACTATGCCCTCAAGATCATCCATTCTCATCACATCTCTAAACCGCCAACTACCACTTGCACTGGAAACTACTCTTCTCACATGGGAATCCCTTGCATTCATCAAGTTCACGAAGCAAAAGGACTTGGCAGCAAATTCACCCATCGCAATTTCCATTCTCAGTGGCATGTTAAAAAGGATCTTGAAGTGAGTTGGCTAATATAATTTCCTGGTTTCTGTTTCTCTTTCATAGTTTTATAGTTCTAATTTGTTTTTTGCCTCCATTTATGAGCAGACATTCATTGAAGAGGACAACAACGATGGATCAAGTGACGGTCTACTTCCCACCAAAGAAAACAACGAGGAAATTTTCTTGACAGATCTCTTTAAGGAATTCCAAACGTTTCAACCTGGCGAGCAAAAATTCTACATTGGCGAAATCAAGAAGCTCTTTCAAGGGAACTACACCACAGTAGCCATCCAGGAACCTCTCTTTAGCAAGGATCACCAAGGACGAGGAAGACCAAAGGGCGCCAAAAGGAAACACAAATCAACTACTTCAACAAAAAGGGATCCTTCAGGCTATGAATACACAGAATTGGAGAAGAAAGGAAGAGGAAGGCCAAGGAAGCAGGTGAAAGAACACAAGGTATTTATTCATTTATCTCTTTTCTGTTTGTCTTTGTTTATTGATTTCTTGTGAACTTGTAGGAACCTTTGGCCAAGACAAAAGGACGTGGTAGGCCTAAGAAGATGGATGAATCTGAGGAATCCGAGGTAATGATTCATCTTTATTCTTCACTCAAATATCACATCTAATTCTTTCTCCTTGTGTTTTCTAGGCTGTTTCAACAGAAGAGGAAAGTGAGGAGGAGTCTGAATCAAGTGGAGAGCTTCCAGAGGTGGATGATATCATTCAACAGGGCTCAGAACATGACGGAGGAAATTTGAAGACTGTAAGTGTTTTTATTTCCATCTTGAGTACATTATACTGAAGTTAAATGATTTTTTAATACATCAGAGGTCTGGAAAAATACTTAAACAGGTGAAATTTGAATCAGTTAAAAGGACCAAGACATATGAATACACTTTGGCAGAAAATGATGCTTATAGGCCTTTTGATGTGAGTTTTCCTAATTTTTTTTGAAGAGATCTTTACTTCTGAGCTTCTTATTGGTTACCTCTTTCATAGACCTCAATGACTGCCAGCTCAATCTCTAATCCTGACACCTATATGTCTGAGGCACTCAGTTGGAGTACTTACAATAATGTGGCTGTTGATTTGGTTAGTAATTTCCTTTTATTTAGTGTTCATTTTATATACAATTAATCTTTTCTCAAATTATCCTTCAGTACAAGTACAAAGACCACATTCATCCCAAAGAAGCCATCCAACATCTCTCTACAATTACCGATGTCAAAGGCGATGGGAATTGTGGATTTCGAGCCGCTGCAGTCAGCATGGGACGTTCCTCAGACGAATGGATGAAAATTCGCAAGGAAATGAAAGAAGAACTCAAATCAAACCCTTTCTATTCAAACCATCAGATGCTAAAGAACATATGGGGAGCCAACCACAAGGATCTAATTGATGCACTCTCTTGGGACGGAAAAGCACAGGCCCCACTGAAGTATTGGATGACCTTCCCTGCTCATGGATACTTGATGGCTGACACTTATAAAAGACCTGTGGTCTTGTTTTCTGGTCTAATGCCCACCATTTATCTCCCTCTCTCTTCTCCACCCACCACCCACTCTCCCATATGTCTCATACTCATTCCCAGTCTTCTCCATCTCATCAGCTTCACGTTTAAGGCTGAAATATGGCCTTCCCCTAGGATTGATCCATATTGGCAACATTGGGCTGAAGAGGAAGCTCTGTTGTGGAAAGAGTGGATTCAGCCCAATTTGGACCTTGGGGAAAAAGTTCTTTTCCCTCCAATAAGAAGATCTGCCAGAATTAATAAGATTGTTGATGTTGAATAGTTATTTGTCTATTTTCCTATATTTCCATTTTATTCTGATAAAAATTCCATTTTATTCTGATAACAAGTCAATTGTATGATCTGTATTTCTTTCCAATGAATTCTTCACCCTCTAAAGTGTATGAATCCATTTAAAAACTCCCCAAATATCTTAAAAGACAGCCGTGAAGGTGTTTACAAATAAGTTCTCTCCAAAAATCATAAAAAAAAAACCAGTGAATTTAAAAATAAACTGTTTGCTGCATTAAATTCTACACCCCTTAAAGTGCTTTCAAAAGATTTAAAACTTTGAGAAATCTTGAAAATTGAGCCGTGAGGAATTTATTTTCAAAAAACCGGGTGTATGGGCAAAATAAAATAGAAGATGTTATTTTTTTGGAAAATAAAAAATACCATAAAATTCTACACGCCAAGAAGTATTTTTAGCAATTTTAAATTTTTGAAAAACCTTAAAATTCCGCCCGCAAAAAAATAATTAAAAAAACCGGGTGTAAACGCGGAAAACCGGGTGTACTCCGCAGCAAAATTTACGTCGCCGCTGCGTAAAACCGGGTGTAAACGCGGAAAAACCGGGTTTTTTTATTAATGCCCTAAAAATAAAAATAAAAATAAAAATAAAAATAAAAATAAAAATAAAAATAAAAATAAAAATAAAAATAAAAATAAAAATAAAAATAAAAATAAAAATAAAAATAAAAATAAAAATAAAAATAAAAATAAAAATAAAAATAAAAATAAAAATAAAAATAAAAATAAAAATAAAAATAAAAATAAAAATAAAAATAAAAATAAAAATAAAAATAAAAATAAAAATAAAATAAAAATAAAAATAAAAATAAAAATAAAAATAAAAATAAAATAAAAATAAAAATAAAATAAAATAAAATAAAAATAAAATAAAATAAAATAAAAATAAAATAAAATAAAATAAAAATAAAATAAAAATAAAATAAAAATAAAATAAAAATAACAATAACAATAAAATAAAAATAAAATAAAAATAAATAAAACAAGAAAAAAAAAGATAATGATAAAAAAAACCAAAAATTTAATCAGGGCCCATCAGGCCCTGTATATGACCGGCCAAAGGAGCCAACTGTAGGGAGCCTCATTCCAGCTGTCAATCCTTGAAAAGTGGCCCCTAGGCCCCTTTTGGCCCTTCCCAGCCGCCCAAGGTTGACATGTTAGGGCCCCATTCCCCTTGTCCAAGCCCCAGACGGGCACACCAGCACTTGATGTTCTTCCACTCAGATCCAATTTATCTCTCCACATCTTCATTATTATTATTTTCATGCCAGCTGATTATTTCTTCTTGTTCCTCTGAAAGCACAGATATCAGCAAGTATTCTTTGCATCAACTTTTATTACCCTCCAGCAGTGTAAGTGCATGTCTATCAAAGTAAATATCATCCAAAATTACTCACTCTGGCCGTTATTTACAGCAGAAAATGTCTCAGCCAGGCCAAAACCCCTCCTACTACCATGTATCTCCCAACCCATATGGCATCCACAATCAGCTGTACCCCCAATACCATAATGCAATAACACATGCCAGTGGTCAGCCTAATGTCACCCAGTCTCACTTGGCACAGCATGTAAGCACACACAGCCCAATGCTTCTACTTAAATAACTTGCCCACACAGCCCTGCCTCCATCAGCCGCAACCACCAGTTCCATTTGGGCAACCCCCTTGGTTCCACGCCCCATCCAACTCCACCACCCCCCCTCAAACATCTGATCAATTTCCCGGCTTCCCCAATTACCTACACAATGCTGTCCCAATCACAAATAATCCCACACACCAACACCCCAGCACACACCAATACCCCAGCTTCACCAACCATGGCCACCCCGCATACCCGTCAAACTCAATGGCCTTTCCAATTCCAAATCATGGCCAACCTGCACCCCATATGGGGCACCAAATACCATCATTCAGTCCATACAACAACCTTCCCCCCCACCAATCATCCCAAACTTCCTCCTATCAACAGTGGGCCGCTACGCTACGCTATTTGACCTCAACTGTTAGCGTAGCGGTTATTTTTTTTGCCAGAAAATTTGTAGCGTTAGCTGACGCTACACTCCGCTAAACTAACAGTTAGCGGAGCAAGAAATTTTTCAGCTGATTTTGTTGTAGTGTTAGCTTTGGAAAATAACTGCTACGCTAACAAGTAGCGTAATTTTTTCTCCGCTAACACATATTGGAGTTCCCATTAGCGTAGCGGCATCAGATCTACGCTACGCTAAATGTTAGCTGATTTTTTTCCCGCTAAATGTTAGCTGCTAGCTGATTTTTTCCCACTAGATGTTAGCTGTTAGCTGAATTTTTTCCTGCAAAATGTTAGCTGTTAGCTTAATTTTTTCCCACTACACTATGCTCAAATAGTGCAAAGTATTGGCCCACAGCCAGCTGAGTGAACAGTCTGAACATAATTTTTTGGGTGGATTACATCCCTGCTTGTTTTACCAATAGTTGTGGTGATGTGCTTGGGCAAAGAAAATGATGTGGGAACGTTGAAAGTTTTTCCCTTGCACAAATTGCCTTGCATTGAGGCTGTGATTATTTTAAATTAATATGTATATGAATCCTGTTGAAGCATTTCTTTTCCAGCTTTACTTACTTCCTTTGAGTTAAATAAGCATTTCTTCTCATTCTCTGATGGGCATTCTGATTACTGTTCTGGGCAATATCCATATGATTAAAATGTGTTATTCAATTGAAATTTGTCCAGGCAGTAACCATATTTCCCAAAGAAATGAAAGAAATGCATATCCAAACATTGGAAAGAGAAAAAATGGAAAAGAAACAAACAATTGAAAAAAGAAAAAAAAAATAACGATAGAAATTAAAAAAAAAAAAAAACACAAATAAGCTGTTTTGTAGTTGCACAAGTACAGGAGGTAAAACAGAATTTTGATTGATTTACTTGTGAAAGTTGAGATTTTTGATTGCTTGACTTGCACAAGTACAGGATCTATAATTGGGCAGAGTGGACCAGCTTTGACCTCAGACAGTGGAATTTATCACTCCTGCTATATTATAAGTAACTGCAACATACCTAATCAATGTCACCCTCATTACAAATCCTACTCACCAATGAGGGTGACACTGATTAGGCATGTTGCAGTTACTTATAGTATAGCAGGAGTGATAAATTCCACTGTCTGAGGTCAAAGCTGGTCCACTCTGCCTAATTATAGATCCTGTACTTATGAAAGTCAAGCAATCAAAAATCTCAACTTTCACAAGTAAATCAATCAAAATGATGTTTTAACTCCTGTACTTGTGCAACTACAAAACAGCTTATTTGTGTTTTTTTTTTTTTTTTAATTTCTATCGTTTTTTTTTTTTTTTTTTCCTCCTGGCCAACAAGGTTGTATAACCTCATTGGCTGGGAGGAAGTCCTCCTGGCCAACAAGGCTGTATAACCTCATCGGCTGGGAGGAAGTCCTCCTGGCCAACAAGGTTGTGTAACCTTGTTGGCCAGGAGGAGTTCCTCCTGGCTGAAGAGGTTATACAACTTCGCTTACCAGGAGGAGTTTGTGAGAAATTGAGACAATAAGCCCACATGTCTCCAAAATAATACAAGTCACATAACCCAATGGTTAAGGACTTGTGTTTACAAAAAGGGAATAAAATAAACTAACTAAATTATCTTAAATTTACAAGTTCAATTCCCATATAACTCATAATTGTTATACTTATTTTATCTAATATTTATTATTTTAATAAACTAACCATTATTAAGAAAATCCAATTCAAGGAGAGATTAATATCTCTCCATGAATTTACCATACATTATTACAATTTAGTTATATCTCCTTCAAGGAGACTACTATCATAAATTACCCCATGTAATACAAACTCCTTTGAGTTATCACATTGGGGATAACATATTGTGCAATATGCAAGGGGCTGAGATTTCCTTCTAAAGGGAATTTCCCCCAGATTATTACCAAAAAAACCCATCTACCTTACTTATTATCAGTGAGTGGGGTTTATTATAATCTAAACCAACGGTGGGCCGCTATGCTACGCTACGCTACTTGATGCTAAGTGTTAGCGTAGCGGTTTTTTTTTTCCCAGAAATTTGTAGCGTTAGCTGAAATTTCACTCCGCTACACTAACAGTTAGTGTAGCGACAAATTTTTCTGTCCATTTTTTTGTAGTGTTAGCGGGGAAAATTCACCGCTACGCTAACAAGTAGCGTAATGTTTCTGGCACTAACAGATTTTGAAGTTCTCAGTAGCGTAGCGGCATCATTGCTACGCTACGCTAAATTTTAGCTGTTAGCTGATATTTTTTCCACTAAATATTAGCTGTTAGCTGATATTTTTCCTTCTAGATGTTAGCTGTTAGCTGAAGTTTCTCCCATTACACCATGCTCAAATAGCAGGGTTTTTTTTGGCTTGCTAACTGTTAGTTTCACAAGTTAACATGGCTGCTGTATAAAAGCTGTGTTTATGGCTTCAGCAGGTAAAATCATGTTGCATTACAGCTCTTAGAAGAGAAATCCATCTTCTTTCTTGTGTTTGAATTCAAACCAGGACCAAAATTTTAGATCCAGAAAAGTGAAAAATCAGAAAAGAATGTTTTTGGTGGATTACATATTGGTTTATTTTACCAATAGTTGGTGTGAGGTGGTTGGGCAAATAAAAAAATGCTTGTCCCTTGCACAAAATGTCTTGTTGTGCGGCCTTGATGCTATTAAATTAGTATTTCAATGAATCTGATGATTAAAATCAGGTCCCCAGAACAATGTCATCCCAAGATCCATAACTTCACATCAAAGGCATTTCAATAAAAATAGGCTAGACATCACCATAAGGACATGATCCTAAATTTTGAGGCCAAATGAAGTTTATTTTATAGTTAACAGGGGGGGATGGCCAAATGGACATCTCAGAAATCCACAGTGGATTGTGTTTTTTATGAGCCAAAAGCCACATGGAAAAACAATTTGTTTTTGAAAAAAAAAAAAAAAAGAAAAGAAAAGAAAAAAAACTTAAAGATAGAGATTAAAAATATATGAATCAGAAATAAGTTGTTTTGATTGCTGTACTTGCTCAAGTAAAGGAGTTAAAGCAGCATTTTGATTGGTTTAGTTGTGCAAGTACAGATTTTTGATTGCGTTACTTGTGCAAGTGCAGGAACCTAATTGAGCAGAGTGGACCAGATTTGACCCAAGACAGGGGAATTTATCACTCCCGCTATACTATAAGTAACTGCAACATACCTCATCAGTGTCACCCTCATTGGTGAGTAGGATTTGTGATGAGGTTGACACCAATTAGGTATTTTGCACTCACTTTTAATATAGCAGGAGTGATAAATTCCCCTGTCTTGGGTCAAAGCTTGTCCACTCTGCTCAATTAGGTTCCTGTACTTGCACAAGTAAAGCAATCAAAAATCTGTACTTGCACAAGTAAACCAATCAAAATGCTGTTTTAACTCCTGTACTTGAGCAAGTACAGCAATCAAAACAGCTTATTTCTGATTCATATATTTTTAATCTCTATCTTTAAGTTTTTTTTCTTTTCTTTTTTTTTTTTTTTTTTTTTTTTTTTTTTTTTTTTTTTCTTTTTTTCAAAAACAAATCATTTTTCCATGTGGCTTTTGGCTCATAAAAAACACAATCCACTGTGGCTTTCTGAGCTGTCCATTTGGCCATCCTGTTAGAGCAAAGTAAGTCTGTAGTATTTCATAATGTTAATATGTAGATAGTTACAAGGTATTTATAGTAAAGTTTACAGGGTCATAGCTTAGTCGAGTTTATGTAATATGTATTTACATATTAAATGGTAGTAATGAGTGCTCTCGTAACCGTGGGCACTCTGTGCTACAACACCCCCCCACTCAACAAAGCTCCTCCTTGCACTACTACCAATTGATTGTGATGCAATACTGGTCCCAAATTCTTTGTGAAGATGTCGGCAAACTGTTCTTTGCTCGGAACCCACTGTAAGTTAATTATCCCCTTATAGTATGCCTGATTACTGATATAAAACTCCCTATCTGTATGTCTAGTTCGTTTGTTGGATCCGTCATTTGTGGCGACTTTTATTGCCGCCTGGTTATCACAAAAGACATCCACCACGAATTCCTGGCTGATCATATCACACACTAAGTTCCTTATCCATAGACTCTCTCGAACCCCAAAACCCATCGCCATGAATTCTGCATGTGCAGTCGAGCTAGCTACCATGAGTAATCTCTTGCTTGTCCACGCTATTGGGCATCTGTAACTGAAAATGATCATCCCATGTGAGGATCGTGAAAATTCACCCCCCCCAGTTCAAAAATGCGACCTTCTTTCTCCAATGTCACCTTGTGAATGCTTTTGGCTATCCAACAAGACACACAGTGGATGTTACCAAGGGGTAATTTTGTGGGCAGGTCAGAAACTAGTTTCTGTGCGGTCATTTTTTGGAGGGTTCTTAAACTAATATGACCAAAACGCTTATGTAGGTGTAGGAACTTCTCTGCAGCAGTAAGAGATTGTTCATTTCCCGCTTTCATGACGGGCGTCGGGACAGACAAAAGAAAGATATCATTATCTTTATCAGGGAAAGCATTATTGCAATGTATGTCATTGATAGGATGAACAGGTTTGTTTGGTTGGTACTGAAGTGATTGGTTACATGACTTGGCTGTAGTAGGAGAAAGGAATGAGGATATAAAAGAGAGATTGCGATCAGGTTGAGGAAACACCCATTTGTGACTGATGTGATTAAGAGAGCAAGATACCCAGAGAGTTGTTGTACAAAAGATGTGGAAACTGTCTGTGGTAAATTCGTAGGAAAAAGTAAAGCCAGCAAGTCGGAGAGCTGCTGGAGAGATCAGGGTCACATTTGCCAACGGGCAGTATAGCACATTTTCAACTATCACCGTCATTCCACTGGGTCCAGTAAAATGAAGGTTGCCCTTCGCTGTAACAAGTTGTCGAGTACCATTAGTGGCTACTCGCAAGGGAATGGGATTGGAAAGGGGAATGAAGTTGAATAAGGCTGACTTGTCACCAGTTAGGTGGTGAGAAGCACCAGTATCAAAAAGTGTTTCCTGTGGGTTAACATCTCCCACAGGCCTCGCTTCACAATGCAAGTTGTTGAACATGGGGGTAGGCTGAGGGAAATTGAGGATGTCAGCCGCTCTTGCGGTTGGTCGAGGGGCTGTTGCATAGCTCGGGCGGTAGGAATCCATGCAAGGTTTGTTGATAGGGATCATGTTTGGGTTAGAAGATGTCTGACGTTGAGGGTAATAACTGAAGTTGGCCCCACTCGGCGCAATAATTGGATACAAGGCGTTGAATGGTTGATGTGGTTGTAGTTGATAAGACGGGCCGGTCCTGATGTACTGTCCAGGTTGTTGTCTCGGGGACCAGCATCAGGGACGGTACATTGGCCAACAAGGTGTGTGGTTGACTTGCACCTGAAACATGATTGTTTGATTGGTTGATTATTTATTGCATTCGCATGAACCGACTCCAAGATTCTGATGACTGATTGTTCTCCAATTGTTTGTTCATCATCCGTCTCCGCCGGTCTGGAAGACATGAACTGAATTTCCGACGTGCCGCTATCTAAACGTTCCATAGCCTGTACTTGAGACATGGCCTCGCTCAAGATTCTCCAGGTGTGTTCAAAGGACAGGTTATTTCCGCCTCTTGCAAAATCCGAGTCAATCCTTCTGTCGAATTCCAGACAAAGAGGGCTTCCTTGTCAAATATTCTCATGTAAGATAAGCGGTAGAATGTCGTCGTAGCCAATGAAAACGCCCATGTTGCCTAGCTCGTCAACAATAGCCTTCATCTGGGTTTCTACCAAGGCTGGGTTGTTCGTCATATCCACCTTAATTGTACGGAGCTCGTTCCACTTGGTGAGTTGTCGTGCTTTGCTGATGCTGGTGAACCTCGCCTTGATCCTGTCCATGATCTGATAGCTCGAATCAAAGTTGTATAGTTCCGCCTTCATGGAGTGGTCTACCAACGCGAGCAAGATTTGACGAGCAGCCGGTTCTGTCCTCGGCCAAACGCACGGTCCATAATAATCATCCGCATCGCTCAAATGATTGCTCGCCATCATTTCCATATCTTTCATCCAACGACGAAAGTTTGAACCATCGGCTTTGAGGACATTCGCCAATCCAAATTCCGCTACCGCGCTGTTCACTATGCCGTTAATGACCCTTTGGTCAGATATAAAAGCTACATCGTCCACCGGCGGACGGACTCTTTGTGTGGCCGGTTGATTTTGAGAATAATGTGGCTGAGTAGGACAGTGGCGTTGTCGTACATCCACAAAAGGGTCATTGGGTACTGGTCCAGCAGGAGTAGGATTTGCCGACGCGTCCCGGTGATGTTCTGTATCCAAGGAGTCACTACTATCTTGTCGTTCCGGCAACAAAGCTGGGGTGTGTGCATGGACATCGGCATTATTTGGAGGCGAGCGTTGGACTGGCATAATTGAAGTTAAAGGAAGGGAAGAGGATGAATGTGGTAGGTGGAAGGGAAAAAGATAGGCAGGAAAAAAGGATAAGATAGATGTAGCAGAAGAGAAATGAGGAAGGAAAGCTGCGTAGCCGGAAAAGGGAAAGTCGATTTTATAGGAAAAGAGTTGAGTGGGATAATAGCCGAGGTAGCGGCAGACCGCGGCTAGGATAATAGATAAGGTGAGGAAGGTACCACAAACAAATTCTGACATAAAGTAACGGAATTACAGAAGGAATAAGCTCTGAGCCACACAGGCGGTTGATTTCATAAACGGTTTCACTGCCACACAGGCGGATAAGCAAGGCTTTCGGAAAAAATAAAGTAAATAGTTAAGCTCTAATAAACAAGTCTCATAACCTGTTAGAGCAAAGTAAGTCGGTAGTATTTCATAATGTTAATATGTAGATAGTTACAAGGTATTTATAGTAAAGTTTACAGGGTCATAGCTTAGTTGAGTTTATGTAATATGTATTTACATATTAAATGGTAGTAATGAGTGCTCTCGTAACCGTGGGCACTCTGTGCTACAACACATCCCCTCCTGTTAACTATAAAATAAACTTCATTGGGCCTCAAAATTTAGGATCATGTCCTTATGTTGATGTCTAATCTATTTTTATTGAAATGCCTTTGATGTGAAGTGATGGATCTCGGGATGACATTGTTCTGGGGACCTGATTTTAATCATCAGATTCATTGAAATACTAATTTAATAGCATCAAATCCTCAATAAAAGAAATGATTGCTATACTCCTGCAAGTATATCACTAAACTTACAGTTAGTGTAGTGCTAAGCTAACAGTTAGCGCACCGCAACAGGGCACTATGAGTTAGCATAGCTTCAAAGAGTGCTACACTAACAGTTAGTGTAGCTGACAAGAGCACTATGCTAACTTGCTGAAAAGAGCGCTACGCTAACTGGCTGACAAGAGCGCTACGCTAACAGTTAGCGTAGCTGACAAGAGCGCTACGCTAACAGTTAGCGTAGCTGACAAGAGCGCTACGCTAACAGTTAGCGTAGCTGACAAGAGCGCTACGCTAACAGTTAGCGTAGCTGACAAGAGCGCTACGCTAACAGTTAGCGTAGCTGACAAGAGCGCTACGCTAACAGTTAGCGTAGCTGACAAGAGCGCTACGCTAACAGTTAGCTTAGCTTTTGTTCCAGCTAACACCGCTACAAATCAGCTAACAGGTAATTCCTGTAGCGTTAACTTTTTTTTTTTGAAGTCGCTAACGCTACGCTACAGCTATTTTTTTTTTTGACAAAATTTTTGTAGTGTTAGCTGAAAAAAAACCCCCTAACAGTAACTTTGTGTTAGCGTAGCAAAAAAACTAACATTACGCTACGCTACAGCTATTGTTAGCGTAGCTGGCCCACTGTTGTCTAAACCAACCCTTTTTACCTCTTATTCCCTTGTTACTTCCAGTATAAGGGTATGTATATATATTGTAAATACTAGTTGCTACAATACGAACAAAATCTGTGCATCTATATTTTCTGATCCTCCCCATTTCTCCTTCTATTAAAGTAGAGATGTATTTATTTAACATCTGGGTCCTCGTAAGTTATATAAACAAGTATGTAGTTTTTTTTTATGTGAATCCACCAATTTTTATGTATTTAACTGAGGATGATAAATTGATTAAATCCCTGATCATTAATAAAGTTTAACTTTAATAACTGGGAATTGGCCGGATTGGAATACCATCTAGCTTTTGCAATTGGCATTTTTTTTTTTAGATTCATCTGCTTTCTTCATGTATTGATTTATCCAGGAGAATGCACTTGGAGGCTGATTTTTTTTGCAAATTGAGACAGTTTACCCTTTTTACAAGTTGAGACAGTTTACCCTCTTGTCTGGGAGGCCTATGCCGGTGTCCCGTATTCCTCAAATAATTTTCCCGCAAACCAAAGAAATCCCTGTTGTCTGCTGGCCACAGTTACACGCCTGAGCTTAAACGCAATGGATTATATTTCAGTGTGTGCTTATATTGGGGTGTTGATAAACGCACGCCAAGCGCTCACGCCAATTTTGTTTTGGCGTGCGGGGCCTACACGCCAATTTTTTTTGGCGTGTAGGGTCTACACGCCAAAAATAATTGGCGTGTGGGAGCGCACGCCAAACAAATGGCGTGTGGGTCCCACACGCCAATTTGCTTTGGCGTGTGGGCCCCGCACGCCAAATATAATTGGCGTGTGGGACCCACACGCCATTTGTTTGGCGTGTGCTCCCACACGCCAATTATTTTTGGCGTGTGGGAGCGCACGCCAAACAGTTGGCGTGCGGGTCCCACATGCCAAACAATTGGCGTGTGGGAACACACGCCAAACAGTTGGCGTGCAGGTCCCACACGCCAATTGTTTGGCCTGTGGGGGGATATTGCATGCGATATCCCCATACACATAATACATACATGTATTATGTGTATGGGGATATACATATCCATCCCCTCGCTCACGTAATTGAATGGTAGGGACCATTCGATTACGTGAGCGAGCCCGCCGAGTCTGATTCCTTTCAGGAATCAGACCGTCAGTCTGGTTGTTTTCAACCAGTACGACCACGAAATCAACCCCAAACGACGATCACCACCACACACCGATTCGAAAAAAAAAATGTGAGTAACAAAAAAAAAAAAAAAAAACAAAAACAAAAAACAAAAAACAAACAAACAAACAAAAAAAAAAAAAAAAAAAAAAAACAACAAAAAAATAAATAAACAAAAAATGAGAAATACAAAATGAGAAAAAAACCCCAAAAAAACCAAAAAAAGGGATTTTTTGGGGTTTAATTTTGTGGGAGAAAAAAAGCCCACAGGCCCAGGGCTCCAAGACCCAACTGGCCCAAAGACAGGGCCCAATGGCCATAAGAAGGGGCCCGCCTCTGCCCATCACCTCCAGTGGGCCCACAGGCCCACTTTGATGCTCCAAAGGGGCAATAAAACATTCAAAGGGGCCATTCAAACCCCCCAGGCAGCTCAAAGGGCCCCGTATAAGCCCCAGACGCACACCATCCCCCCCAAAAGTGGCCCAATGGGCCCATCTCAAACACAATCAATCCCCCACATCTCTTCCAATGTTTTTTAAGAATCTTTTTTACCATAGATATAGTAACACGTGCTGACCTACTCTCCCATTCAAATGCTAATAGATTCCGCACAAATCATCAATTTGACTTCAACAATCAACAATGTCTTCACATCAGACCAGTGAACTAGGATGTGAGATTCATTCCTTTAATTTGTGTATAATATAAGTCCCTGGCTCACTCCCAACCACCCTCCCACCATTACACAGGTTTGGATCTCTGGGAAAAATGCACAGAGCTGGTGCGGCACCCTGCGTTGAAACCAGATGAACGTGAGAACCTGGAGAATTGGGCCTCTAAAATAAAGGCTGAATACAAGCAGTCAGACGATGAGAATGAACAGGTCTCCAGAACCCCGGCCCCGGCTAGAAACACCTTAGGCGCCACTAGGCCTGCTCCACCACAGTCCCACCCACGCCCTGAATTTGCAACCGACTCAATGGCATACTTATATGCACACACTCCTGATCACCTACCTCCTGCAACCAACCCAATCCCCACGCTCAATCAATTTGCAAACCAAATCAACAAGGATGTTCAATATGGCCAGCCCAACACAACAAACCCAGCTGATGGATCCCCACGTCAAAGCGGAGAGATGCAGACAGATGCTGAAGGCCACAAGACAACCCTCAACACCTTTGGCCAGTCTTTCCTTCAAGGCGTACAAAGGGACCAAGCACTCATTGGCCAGAAGTCCTCCAAAGCCCCCAATGCGGACGGGAGACGAGAAATTAACAATCCAGCCATCCGGGACAGCTCTGAAGACCCTGACGCAGAGGGTGAAACAGATGACTCTGAAGATGGTGCAGATGACCAGCAAGTCCTCCAACAATTCCTTCATGGACGTCCCAAACCTACCTTCCACCAGGAGCCAGTCCATGAACCGGTGCCACAACAAACCCAATATCGCTATGACATGGTACGAATTGAAGATCCTACGGTTGAAGACCCTACGAGCAAAAAGGCGCACCTGGGCAACTCTGCTTCTTCTTCTAAAAATACAGGCCCCATGTATAATTTCTTCACCCCTCATCCCACCTCTCACGAATTCATCACTGCGCAATCACTGCAAGGCCTCAGAATTCCACGGAACCCCCCTGTTGCTGGGCCATCAACAGTCAAGCCACCTACCCAAAGACCACCGGGCAAATCGATTCCTCCTCCCCCTGTCCTGACGCCTCCTTGTAAGTCACTCCCCATTGCTTATGCACACCCATCTTGTAATTAACATCCCTCCTTTGGGCACAGCTATGGGTCTATTTATCCCTGGCCCAATGCTTCCAAAAGCATTGGCAGATGATTTGAATGAAAATTTGGCGGGTGGAATTGCGTGGTCACACCGTTCAGCCAAGAAAATGATTGAAAACATAGCATTCATCCTCACACACCTTCGCTCAATGGTCACACCACATCCAACGATGCCACAGGAGTTCAGCCAGTATGTTTGGAGGGAAGTGGATACACTTCTGAAGGCATGCAAATCTGGTAATTAATCCCTTTTTTTCTCACTTGTTCATACATCACAAAGGCTGATATTTGTGTGGTATTCAGAGAGAATTCTTAACCCCACTCAACCTGGTGCTCTCTCTCTGATAACTCCTGAAGTTGTCAACATGGCACAGCTCGAGGCTTCCCAGGAGAACCGGAAGGCGCCGCCGTCCAAACGTGTCCAGACCCACACACTTGCGGCAAATCTGGCCTCATACTTTTCTCCAAGTGACAACGCTTATCTCCGGCTTAAAAGTGCTTTGCAAGACTGCTGGGCCCTTCGACACATGGAGCAACAGGGCAGTGAATGGCAGCCTCTCCCCCTGGACAAATCTTTGGTGCATACTGCCCATCTTGCATTCCAACCAACTTATGAAAACCTTGGAAGTCACGCAAAGGATGGATCAAGCCCCCAACCAAACACCTCCGGTCTCAAGGTCCTTGGTCTATACTTCACGGGGGCTATGTCAGCCTTGTGTTACATCTGCGGTCTCCTGGCACCAACAAGACCAAAGTATAAAAAGCTTGATGAGTGGTCAACATTAAACACGCGGGAGCAAATGCGGATGCTTGCTGGTCTCCTGGTTTTTGGTCCAACAACCGCCTTTGTCACTAACAAATACGGGTCCGAACGTCCAACTACTTCAAATGCTTCGGCCTTATTGGAATTTGGCGCCAATGTTCTGAAACATAAGGTCAATAGTGGTAATACTTCTGTGATGCCTCACGGGACTTTGGATAACCTCCAATTATACTTTCTCAACTTTTTGTGCTCCATGGGATTAAACCGGATTGGTCATCATGGTTTGCCAATGTTTGATTGGAAAAAAACCCATGAAGAGTTTCACAAATGTTTTTCTATTCAAAACCTCCAAATTTTGTTTTCCCAAGATATAGAAATAGCTGTAGCCAACTACCACTTCTGATATATGTACCGGGGGTTGTTTTTTCTTTGGTTTCCCTTTTATTTCTCATTCACATGCCCTTGAGTTGTAACTTCCACCACTGTCTTGCTCATCCACTTGAATGAAACATCAGACTTAAGTGTTTTTTGAAATATAACCCAAACAGAGTATTATTAATAGGCATCCAAGGAGTACTCATGTGGGTTTGTGGTTTCTACCTTATTGAAGGTAAGTTGTGGCCAATTCTTGATGATATATCAGCATTAAACTATAGATTATCCAGAATTGGGCTATTGGGATTCCTTAGTGGTATCATAATTATTATAGGGCATTAAGGAACAAACCCGGTTTTTCCGCGTTTACACACAGTTTTACGCAGCGGCAACCTCAAATTTGCTGCGCAGCACACCCGGTTTTCCGCTTTTAAACCCTTTTAAACCCTTTTGTTTTTGCGGGTGGATTTTGATTTTTTTTCAACATTATAAAAATGTTTAATATACTTCCAGGGGTGTAGAAATTTATGGTATTTTTTATTTCCCAAAAAAACAATGTCTTCTATGTTTTTTTTGCCCATTACATATCAGTTCAGGAAATTTGATTTTGATACATGTTGCCAAGTGGGGCGTGAGGGTGATGGTTGGGGTCAACCTCATAGAATCCATATGGGGGTGGAGGCTGATTGCTTGAGGAGTTGTAATGACCGGTGTGAGACATTGTTTGCTGCTGATTTGGTGAATTGTGCGGAATCTGTTTGCATTTGAATGGGAGAGTTTGTCAGCACGTGTTACTATATTTACGGTGAAAACAAAATAGAAATAGGAAGAGATGTGTTTGAGATGGGCCACTTTTGGGGGGGATGGTGTGCGTCTGGGGCTTATATGGGGCCCTTTGAGCTGCCTGGGGGGTTTGAATGGCCCCTTTGAATGTTCTATTGCCCCTTTGGAGCATCAAAGTGTGCCTGTGGGCCCACGGGAGGTGATGGGCAGAGGCGGGCCCCTTCTTATGGCCATTGGGCCCTGTCTTTGGGCCAGTTGGGTCTTGGAGCCCTGGGCCTGTGGGCTTTTTTTCTCCCACAAAATTAAACCCCAAAAAATCCCTTTTTTTTGGTTTTTTTGGGGTTTTTTTCTCATTTTGGATTTCTCATTTTTTTTTTTTTTTTTTTTTTTTTTAATTTTATTTTATCTTTTTTATTCTTTCGTTTTTTTTTCTTTTTTTTTTTTTCAGATTTTCAGACTCACCGCATTTTTTCGATTGATTCGGTGAGCGGTGGGTGGTGTTTGTTGTGGTTCTGGTTGAAAAAACCAGGACCATAAGCGAGCCCCAGTCCGGAAACCAACTCGGGCTTGCTCACGTAATCGAATGGGCCCTCCCATTCGATTACGTGAGCGGGGGATGTGTATATCCCATACACTGTACACATCCCCCGCTCACGTAATCGAATGGGAGGGCCCATTCGATTACGTGAGCGTGTGGGACCCGCACGCCAAACAATTGGGGTGCGGGTCCCACACACCAATTTTCTTTGGCGTGCGGGGCCCACACGCCATTTTTGGCGTGCGGGTCTCACACGCCAATTTATTTTGGTGTTTAGACCCTACACGCCAAAAACAATTGGCGTGTAGGCCCTGCACGCCAAAAACAATTGGCGTGCGGGTTGGCGTTGGCGTGCGTTTATCAACGCCCCATTAAGGAACAAACCCGGTTTCTCCGCGTTTACACACAGTTTTACGCAGCGGAGACCTCAAATTTGCTGCGCAGCACACCTGGTTTTCCGCTTTTAAACCCTTTTTTTTATTTATTTTTTTGCGGGCGGATTTTAATTTTTTTTCAACATTTTAAAAATGTTTAATATACTTCCAGGGGTGTAGAAATTTATGGTATTTTTTATTACCCAAAAAAACAATGTCTTCTATTTTTTTGCCCATTACATATCAGTTCAGGAATGTAATTCAGGCGTATATTCACCATTTGTAAGCATTTTCTAGCTGTTATCAGTAGTGTTGATAAAAATTTCTCTTTCTTATACATATTATTTGTGTGCGCATTCTTAGTCTGTACTAATGTCTCTTTTTTGTTAATGACATTTATTATTCATTAATAAGTTATTAACTTGAAATTATGTCTCTTGCTTTTTATTTTATTTATTTATTTTATTCATTTCATTTATTCTAGGGCATTAATAAAAAAACCCGGGTTTTCCCCGTTTACACCCGGTTTTCTGCGCATTGCACCCAGTTTTCCGCATTTACACCCGGGTTTTGTTTATTTAATAAACAACATGTAACACTCCAAAGCATCATGCAATGTACCATACCTCTGTGTATAATTGTATTTCCATTTCTTTGTCATGAAATCTGATAAGTAGTTAATTTTATAATCAGTATTTGTTTCCAATGAATTCTTCACCCTCTAAAGTGTATGAATCCATCTAAAAACTCCCTGAATATCTTGAAAGACAGACGTGAAGGTGTTTGGAAATAAATTGAGTCCAAAAATCATAAAAGTCCAACCAGTGATTTAAAAAAAAAACTGTTAGTCAAATTAAATTCTACACCCCTTAAATTGCTTTAAAAAAGTTTAAAAAAATGTTAAAATGTTGAGAAATCCTGGAAATTAAGCTGTGAGGATTTTTTATGAAAAAACCGGGTGGATTGGCCAAAAAAAATGGAAGTCATGGTTTTTTTGCAAAATAACAATTACCATAAAACTCTAAACCCCTGTAAGTATGAGAAATAAATTTAAAACTTTGAAAAATAATGAAAATCCGCCCGCAAAAAATTAAATTAAAAAAAAACCGGGTGGATTGGCCAAAATAAATAGAAGACACAGTTTTTTTGCAAATTAAAAATTACCACAAAGTTCTACACCCCTTTAAGTATAATAAATAAATTTAAAATTTTGATAAATAATGTTTACTTGTTTTACTTATTTAAAATGCCGCCCTTTGTTTTGTTTATATTCCTTGTTTTAATTGTTTATTTTATTTGTTTTGAATAAAATATCAAATGAGGATGATTGGGGAGGTCACGCGCATCAAATGCCGCGCTCCAAGTGCATCAAATGCCGCGCTCCACGTGCTATTTACTTAAAAATTAACAATTACAAAAAACCGGTGTAAATGCGGAAAACCGGGTGCACTGCGCAGCCGCAGCTGCACAGAAAACCGGGTGTAAACGCGGAAACACCGGGTTTTTTGATTAATGCCCTTATTATATTAAAGGCCCTTTTATTAGTATTAATAAAATATTAACTTATAATTGTGTATGTGTCATTTGTTATTGTCACATCTTATAATTATTATTTATTATCATAGAGTAACCTGAATTATTCATGTGTTAGTTAATCAACGTATTATTAATTTAAGTATATTTAAATTAAGTATATTATTTATTGTAAAGATTGTAGTTTAATAATACTATGTTATCACTTCTTAAAGTCATAATGATGAATTAATAATACTAATAATATTCACTAGAGATCTTAAAGGAATAATATTAAAGAATAATAAGAATGGTAAATATTAATAAGGATAATAATAATTAGTGTTACTTGCAGTAACTTGGTACATTTAATCATTTAGGGATCAAAGAGTGAAGAGTAGTGGAAGGGGAAACACAGTCTAGCCAAGCAGCTGCTGGGCTCTTGTGAAATAACCGGGAGGTTTTAGGGAGAGGAAAGGGAATTGTGGGGGTCCGCTTGACTATCACACGTATCCAATGATTATCATTGAAAAATGATAAGAAGAGGGCTGGCAGCGGTTTAGGGTCCGGGGGAACTGTGGCGGGAATATATGTGGTGCTCCCGCCCGTTCTGCTGAGGAAGACAAATGGCTGGTTATACGCATTGTCCAGAATCGGTCCCACATCCAACTTGCTCATCCATTTGTTCATGGGGACTGATCCACGTGGGTCAGTCACCTGAACACGCCCGTAAGCGTGGTCGAATTCTGAAGGCCCCCCAAGGTATCTTGTCCAATGTGCCTTGTTCTTTTCCATCTCTTCTAACACATCCTTTCGCACTTGGTACCACCCATTGGCCTTAGCGTAGGGACCCTCTGGTCTATCTGCTGCCAATGCATGTGCCACACATGCATAACCACAGTTCCCATCACCTGCAGGGTTATAAGTGGAATGCAGGTATTTTAAGATCCATGGTGGAAGCTCCGCCTGACAAGAATGATGAGAAGTCGGTTATCAGTTAGAGTCAGTGCATTCCTCCTTGTCCGTGTCAAGCTTGAGTCACTCACTGCAACATCAGGGTTGGTATTCCCCTGTCTCGTTCGGCCAGTCTTGGGTGCAACCTCAGCATCTACATGCCGGTCCTATGAAACATACAATGGAATCAGACCTTGATAATCTAATGTCAAAGTTATAGTACTTACCTTGGCTGTGGGGGGTGAATGTAGCCTGGCCTCACCCTGCAACTGATCATGAGAGCTTGAGGCTATTCTTGAGGCTTCTGGAGGTGACAGCAGCTTTTCCTCAACCTGCATCTCAATAGATGAGGAGGAATCCACTGGGGGATCAGGTTCTTCATCTGATTCCCCACCTTGTGCGCCAGATTCTGCGACTGATTCCCCATCTGTGGCATCAGATTCTTCTTCTGATGCCCCATGTGGGGCATCAGATTCTTCATCTGATTCCCCATCTGGGGCATCAGAATCTTCATCTGAAACTGCATCTGCAGAATCAGAATCTTCATCTGTTACACCATCCATACTACCATACTTGGGCTGCCACGTTTCCTTGCGCCGTGATGTTCCTGAACTGGAAGACCCCCGATTCCGTTTCCCAATAGTGAGGCTGCCAACTCGTGGGGGGTGATTTCTCTTGACTGCTTAGTAAGTCCATCAGTTATCAGCCTCTTAAAAAGACATGCAATAAAGTTGCTTACACATGAGTGTCTCCACACTGGGTAGCTCATCCAGGTCCCCAGAGGAAGAAGCTGAGGTGTCCAATGGAGCCTGCGCCCGCTTGGACTGTCGCTTACCCCCTTTTCCTTTTGATACACCGGCCTTCTGTCTTGCTTTCCTTGCCTGCGCCTTTTGGATTTGCGCTTCCACAATTTCCGCATGGGTGTCATCGCGCTTTTGAACTCGCCCACTACCCTTTCTCTTCTTCCACGGCCTTTCCAGTATGTGTTTCACTCGGATAGGATCAGGCTCTGCAAGCGGAACCACGTGTGTGTTTGCATGGACCCTTCGTAATTTTTTCATTGTTGCTTCTAACGCCGAGGGGTGGTGGGAAGCCAAGATCTCCTGCTTGAAATCCTCAAAATTGTTGTCAACGTCGTACAGTGGTTGATCAAGAGCCTGCAATGAACATAGATGAAGATTAGCTAGGAGGGACATGAACAAGTCATACATCAGGAGGACTCACTGGACCGTCAGGGTTATAGGCCAGATGCCACTGGACATGGAAATCAGAAGGCTCCACATCTCCCTTCCCCTGGACCAAACATTCAATAGTGTGCAAACACGGAATGCCCAAGCCAGCCTGGAAATTACCTTTGCATTGAAGGCTGGGATCCCCAGGCTTGGATTTCTTCATCTTGATGAACTTGTTGTACTGAGACAAGGCCAACTTGAGCGCATGACAGGAGATTTTGCAGCTGAGGGACTTGAAGGCATTTGGTAGTCCGGTTAATCCCTTCTGTAACTCGTGTGCCAGGTTCGTGTGGGCTGTGTCAAGTTGTCGGTCCACTGCTGCAGCAATTGTAATGAAAAGTGTTGCAAAGTTGCACCTAGCCGACGTCACATAGGTTTTCAGCCAGCTGTGGGCAGATTCACATTGTGACGAAGTCAGATTTCCTAGATGGGGTGTCATTCCGGCCCACGCATTCATGAACTTCTGTCGCTCGCTCCAGACGTTCTTGTACAGGTATTCGTAGACGTTAGTTCGAGTGACTAGGTACCGTGTCAGTTGAGCCCACTTTGAGTTGCAGGTGTCCTCATTGGGGGCATGTGCGACCTCATGCCAGAGCCTCATGAATTTGTCCCATTCTTCGCCATAGCCAGCAAAGGCTTGCTTGCAGTTTGTCACAATTTTCCGATCGATGTGCCACATGCACAAGTTCGCGGTTGCATTCGGAAAGTGCTTTGAGATAGCATTACGCAGTGCTGATTCCCTGTCTGTCACAAAGACCTTTGGCGCGTGGTCAGCGTCCCATATAGATCTATGGGTATCACACAGGCACCAGAGTACAGTCAGTTTCTGATGAGAATAGGTGATTAGTCAAATATACCACCCACTTCAACTTATCAAGAGCCCATGGGTAGGCCTCATTCTTCTTGTTTCGCATCAAACAAAACCCAATGGAAAAACTGTGATTGGTTGCAGTTTGGCCAACCACGGTAGTTGTTCAGGTTTGTCTTGTAAGTGCAGTCGATGTTGACCACATGGTGGAACCTGCGAAGAAGAAGCAACGATCCTGGGTGCGCAAACCACAAGTAAAGGAGCTTGCCGTCTGTGTCGTAAACGTCCTCGTGTGTCCAATTGGATTTGTTGAGGCAACGTAGGAGGTACTCGATTGGGGTGTTGCCAGCCCTCTTCTCTGCCCTCAGTGCCTGCTTTGTGTTGTATATCGTCCTGTTGGTTACAAAACTTCACTCACTGCTAGTAAGGAGTCTAGCGATTGCCTGGGGTTGCATTCCAAGAGACAATAAGCGAGAAACCTCAGTTTGGCCTTCGACAGAGAGCTTCTTGTGGATGACTACATGTTCCAGATCGATTGGACCATGATTGTGCTCAATCGTCTTTCGGCATCGGAGTTCCCATGGTGCATCCTTGAGTTTTACTGAAGTCGGTTTGTGGCCGGATATTTTGAAGCAGCACCCCAGTCGCTTATTCCTAGATTCTCAAAACCGGATAGCATCAACTGAGGTTTGGTCTTCCCCGGCAACTGTGCATGCAAATTAGATGTTCTTGTCCCGCTTGGAAGCACAAACTTTCAGAGCGTAACCATGCTCGTGGGCCCATGTGGTGACAAAGTGTTTGAGATCAGTGACACATGTGAAAAGGAATTCGGGTGGTGCATCCATTGCATCTGGAAACACAAGCAGTTCAGCCAGTCTGCCTCAAGTGGGTGAATTAAGAAACTAGAAGAACTTACTGCCAACTGAATAATCATAAGATTGTACATCTTCAGATTTCATCAACACTTTATGCGGTTGATTGGCGGCGGGTAACATTGCGGGGGCCAGCGGTGAACGTCCTAAAGGATTGAGTGGGTATACTGGAAGATTGACTAGGTAAACATTAGGTCTTGGTAAGATGAAAACAAGGTGGAGAAATATTTGAAGACTCACCTTCAGCCACAATTTGAGTGACTTGAGGGCTGAAAGTTGCAGGGGGAAACGCTTGAGGGCTGGGTGGTGCAGGGTGATACCCGCCGGGAGATGTAGGCGTGACGCTTGGGTATTTTACTGGGAGATTGTGCAGGTAAACATTAGTTCTTGGTAAGATGAAAACAAAGTGGAGAAGTATTTGAAGACTCACCTTCAGCCACAGTTTGAGGGACTTGAGGGCTGAAATTTGCTTGGGGAAACAGTTGAGGGCTGGGTGGTGCAGGTTGATACCCGCCAGGAGATGTAGCCGTGATCCTTGGGTATTTGACTGGGGAATTGAGTAGGTAAACATTAGTTCTTGGTAATATGAAAACAAAGTGGAGAAGTATTTGAAAACTCACCTTCAGCCACAGTTTGAAGGACTTGAGGGCTGAACGTTGCTGGGGGAAACTCTTGAGGACTTGGTTGTTCAGGTGGCCAAATTTGAGGGCTAAATGGCGCAGAGGAGGTTATTTCCCCCAGAGATGGCTGCATATCTTGCATGACAGGTATTGAAGGGATTTGATTTGTCTGCGGCAGAGCAGGCACTGATGGTTGGCCAACAGGGACATTGTGAGAGGTTGGCGGGCCTTGGAAGTGAGTGGCTCCAAGAGTGAATGAGTTGGCCGGGTGGGACAATGGTTGGGGTCCCAGCTGCCAGTAGTTTGAGATTTGTGGTGCTTGATGGGATTGCGGAAACGGATGGGATGGTGGGGCTTGAGTTATATGAGGTGGTGCGTAGAGGGCTGGCTGAGCCAGATAGGATGGTTGGGCTGGATCAAGCTGATAGGTAGAGGCTGGAGGTCAATTGTGATAGTGGGTGAATTGAGGCAATTGTACCTCATATGGGCGGAACACAGGCTGTGCTACTGGGTGGGCTGGGGGGACAGGGTTTGGCTGGATTGCCAGTCTGTAGTTGTTGTCTTTGAAGCTGTAGGTGGCTGGGTGGGCTGAGGGGACAGTAAGGGGCTGGGGGGCTTGGCCATATTGGTTGCTTGGGTAGCCATAGTTAGTTGCTAGGTGGCCTGATTGATTGATTGGAGCTGCAGGTTGGCCAAGCACGTGTGAATTTCCATACGCAGAGATTTGATTTTGATACATGTTGCCAAGTGGGGCGTGAGGGTGATGGTTGGGGTCAACCTCATAGAATCCGTATGGGGGTGGAGGCTGATTGCTTGAGGAGTTCTAATGACCGGTGTGAGACATTGTTTGCTGCTGATTTGGTGAATTGTGCGGAATCTGTTTGCATTTGAATGGGAGAGTTTGTCAGCACGTGTTACTATATTTACGGTGAAAAAAAAATAGAAATAGGAAGAGATGTGTTTGAGATGGGCCACTTTTGGGGGGGATGGTGTGCGTCTGGGGCTTATATGGGGCCCTTTGAGCTGCCTGGGGGGTTTGAATGGCCCCTTTGAATGTTTTATTGCCCCTTTGGAGCATCAAAGTGTGCCTGTGGGCCCACGGGAGGTGATGGGAAGAGGCGGGCCCCTTCTTATGGCCATTGGGCCCTGTCTTTGGGCCAGTTGGGTCTTGGAGCCCTGGGCCTGCACTGCCAGCATAATTGCCTAGGATGAAGTCATCCCAGTTAAACTGGGATGCACTCAACCAATTTAAACTTGGTTGAAATCAACTGATGAAATATAAATCCAAGGGACCCCCCTTGGTTTTATATTTCATTGGTTGAGGTCAACCTACTTTGAATTGGTTGTTTGCATCCTATTTTAACTGGGATGAACTCAACCTAGGCAATTATGCTGGCAGTGCTGTGGGCTTTTTTTCTCCCACAAAATTAAACCCCAAAAAATCCCTTTTTTTTGGTTTTTTTGGGGTTTTTTTCTCATTTTTTATTTCTCACTTTTTGTAATTGTTTTGATTTTTTTTTTGATTTTTTTCTGATTTTTTTTTTGATTTTTATTTTTATTTTTATTTTTTTTTTGATTTTCTTTTTTTTTTCCTTTTTTTTTCCTTTGTCTTTTTTTTTTTTCTGTTTTTTTTTTTTTTTCTTTTTTTTTTTTTTTTCGGATTTTCAGACTCACCGTTTTTTTTGATCAAATCGGTGAGCAGTGGGCGGTGTTTGTTGTGGTTCTGGTTGAAAAAACCAGGACCATAAGCGAGCCCCAGTCCGGAAACAGACTTGGGCTCGCTCACGTAATCGAATGGGCCCTCCCATTCGATTACGTGAGCGGGGGATGTGTATATCCCATACACTGCCAGCATAATTGCCTAGGTTGAGTTCATCCCAGTTAAACTAGGATGCAAACAACCAATTTAAAGTAGGTTGAACTCAACCAATGAAATATAAAACCAAGGGGGGTCCCTTGGATTTACATTTCATTGGTTTTTTTCAACCAAGTTTAAATTGGTTGAGTGCATCCCAGTTTAACTGGGATGACTTCATCCTAGGAAATTATGCTGGTAGTGATACACATAATACATGTATGTATTATGTGTATGGGATATACACATCCCCCGCTCACGTAATCGAATGGGAGGGCCCATTCGATTACGTGAGCGTGTGGGACCCGCACGCCAAACAATTGGCGTGCGGGGCCTACACGCCAATTTTTTTTGGCGTGTAGGGTCTACACGCCAAAATAAATTGGCGTGTGAGACCCGCACGCCAAAAATGGCGTGTGGTTCCCACACGCCAATTTATTTTGGCGTGTAGACCCTACACACCAAAAACAATTGGCGTGTAGGCCCCGCACGCCAAAAAAATTGGTGTGCGGGTTGGCGTTGGCGTGCGCGCTTGGCGTGCGTTTATCAACACCCCTTATATTGCTGGTCTGTTATTGATCTTCTTGAAGTTTGTTTAGGCCACCGTTGGGACACCAGATGTGAGAACTCCTTTGGGACAGATGGCAGTTCTGTAAGGGGGAAATAACAATAGGATATTCCAACTAAGTAATATTACTGTTACAGGTGGTTTGAAAGACCTGCCCCTCTATTATACTACACAGAATTCTTACATCAAAATTTATTTATTGTTGTGGCGTAAACTTATGACAGAGAAAACTATATGTAGCAATCTCTTGATCAGGCTTAGATCAGATATTTGTTAGCAAAGAAAAGATATGTATGTTCTGGGATGGATGATGAATCAATGTGAACTATTCAAGTTGTATTGCCTTCTTTCTTAACCTTCAGCTCAGAGAGCAATGTGATGATAACACTTTTGCCTTTTTAAGGGCACATGGGGAGACAAGGAGGAGTTGTGAGGGAAAAGGTTTTTGTAAAAGGGTAAATGGCAATAATATCTAAGTGTCTGGAAAAATGTCTTTGATGATTTAAGACATTAAAAATAAAATAAAAGAAGGTACCAATGAAATCTATGAAGGCTAAGCACTTCTGATCCAAAAGGAAAACAAGGGTGATGTGAGTGAGTGACTAGGGGTAAATTAAGGTTCAGAATCTGATTCTGGAATAATATGATGTATGCATGACTAGTTAATATGGTATTGATGGGATGAAGTGAGTGGGAACAGGATTACCACACTGGTTAAGCCAAAAATCTGGTCCAGCTTGGGGGCTGACCAATAAAGAAAAAGAGAGAAGCTTAAAAGACAAGGAGGGATTCAAGGAAGGGGTGGGGGAGGTGTTTTGAGTAGAGGAAGGGTAGGAGTAAGAATACAAGGAAGGGGAGCAGGAGTTTGAGCCGGGTGAATATGGTGTTATTGCAACTTGATACATGTTGGCTTCATGCCTCCAACATGTATAGTTTTTTTACCCAAGGAAGAGAGTAAGCATGAATGGGAATTGTAGTTCTTTTCAGCCATGGGAGAGAGGAATAATTTCACTCAGTAGTTTATTTACCCAAGGGTGAGAGTAAGAATATGAGTTTTTCACTTCAATCCCTTGAGTGGTTAGAGTAATAAAGCCCAATTGGAATTTTGAGTGTGCATTGACTGATTCAAAATTGGTTGTTCAAGTTTGCATTGAATTAGGCAAATCAGATCAAAAAGTCTTAAAAATATGCCCAATAATACATTTGATTTTTATTATTGGGCATATTTTTCAAAGCTTATTGGTTAAATTTGCAGTGAATTAGTCAAAATGGTTAAAAGAGTCAATCAAATTTATTATTGGGTATTAGATCCTTTCTGTTACAAAGCCAATGGTAAAAATTCCCATTTATACTTTGTTTTTTTGCCTGCGTGTGATCATTTGATGATCTGCTGTATTAGATGGTCAAAATTGCATTGAACAAAATGTTTGGATCAAAAAGAATTGGTTATGGTTAAGTGGGATATATTATTGGGTTTTGTATTACAGTTGGGTGACTATTCATTTTTGAATTTGGGGAAGTAATGGTGCAACTGAATCATTTTATCAACCAACTGAATATTTTTATCAATCCAGTGGATTAATTATATAATATTAATTGGATAATTGTAGCAACCACTGTTATATTTAAGTGAAATGGTCTGTTTCATATTCTGTGGTAAATATTAAGTTTTTCTCATGAAGTTTATATGTCAAGTGAAATCATTATTAGAAATCATCATTCACCAGGAGACTCTCTACCAAAATTAGAAATATTTCCAAAAATCCCCTTGCAATGAAATCTGCTGTGGAACCCCACAGGTGGGTGTTGGAAATTCTCCCCTGGTGAGTACTTGTTTTTTTCAGCTTACCAAGTAAGTTAAATCATTTTTATTATTCAGTTTACAAAGGAAAACAAAAATAACTGCAAAGACTCCTTTTGTATAATATTTTTATTTTGTTTCTGTTGAAACTTGCCCATCTCATTTTGAAACTTTCCCATCTCATTTGCTCTCAATTGGCCCAAATGTGCCCAAACCTCACGCACACAATTGCACAACTTGAATCATCAAATCTAACCCAATTGATCATGTATTTCCAATGATCTCCCTCTCTCTCCCGCTTGACTCTTCCTCAGTAAAATCATTTTCACTCTTGACTCTTGCAGATAATAAATCTGCTCTTTCAACCTTGTTCAGGATCAATCAATCCTCAATGCTTATCTCATCAAGACTCCTTGCTCATCTAGAAACAGCTTTAACTTGGACAGCCTGATTAGCTTCAAAATTGGTGAGAAATTCCCATCAAGCATTTTCCTTATCCTTTGTCTCTTCCATTGATCCTATTGTTACTAATCAATTGTCTATCATTCTCAGTCTTATTTTCATTTCAGATCCTCTTTCCTCTATACTATACCATTGTTATTTGTCTACCTAAAATCCTAGGGTTTTTTGATCTAAACTACTGTCTCAACTCTGACAAATTACTAATCATTATCAACTCTCAGTTACTTGAAATCACTTACCCTCCTATCTTCTTGTTTTTCAATCCTTCTGATTATATCAATCAGCATCAGGGTTTGTTTTGTTTCTTAATCCCAACTCTATTGATTTACTTGTGGATCATTCTTGTCTTTTCTCCAGCTCTGGTCTTTGATATATAGCAATAAAAACAGCCACTTCAAGAAAAACTCTAGAAACTGCCAGCAGTTGACATGCAGCAGCTCAAAGCAAGCTTGTGGTGATACCCAAGGCTTTCCGAACGGTTTCTTCAACCAACCTCCAATGCACAGTAACTTTGCACATTGCACAGTGACTGTGCATGAAAGGGTCAAACATAATCACATGGAGTTACAATTTCAGTTATGCTAGATTATGCTGCATGTCAACTGCTTTCAGTTTCTAGAGTTTTTCTTGTAGTGGGCAATATAAAAATGATGATATTTCTATAAAACAAAAACCAGACTGAGGAAAAAAAAACATTATGAGAAATGAAAAAAGATATAAGAGAATAAGTGTTAAATTTTTGGCAAGGAGAAAAGAGGAGAGGAGGATTTTTGAACAGACTCTGGGCTGACTCAATAATGGGGACTAGTTTATTATGAGGAGAACTGATGATTTGTTATTGCTTGGACAAGGCTATGTTTTTAGAGACTAGTTACAAGTGGGTAATTTGTGGTTGAGAAATGAAAATGAATAAAAATTAATTTGAATAAAATCTGAGAGGAGTATAATATGAGTACTTGGAAGAAATAACTATTCAGGCCTTCTCAGTCCCTTTTAGTAAAGCTAGTATATTAATCAAGAAAAAAAATATTACAAAAACCACAAATACTAAGAGGCGTTAATTCTAGTAATCAGTTTTTGATAATCAGAAAGTGAATGAGAAAAAAGAATAGACAATCATTAGAAATAAGAGTTGTAAATACAAAAAACTTAGTATAAAAAGATGCATTCTAGTCTGAATCAAGTTGATTACAGAAATTAAATTTAAAGGATTGACATGTGGTGTTTTTGGAAGGAACAGAAGAATGAAAACTCAACAATAAGAAATAGAGACAGAGACATACCACTAATGTAAATGAAAAGTAATTTGATAAAGATGAGGAATTTGTTGGAGGAGACTAGTAGCATGAAGTGAGCAGAGTTCTTAAGTGGAATGAAAAAAGAAAGAAGAGGATAGAATAGAAGTTCAGTGTACACCAGGCAAAGAGAAAGAGAGGTGAATATGAAAAACAAACATAGAGCAGTGAGCAGAGTGAGTTTGAGTTGATAAGATTGATAGTGAGGCAGAGAATGGAAGGGAAGAGATTGATGAGCAGATATTGGTGAGGTGAGCAGGTATTGGTGAGAGGTAAGTGAGTCAAGCTTTGAGCTTGAGGTAGTGAATCAGGTCTTGAAGATGATTGAGTAAAAGGGACTAATGATCTCTTGTTGATCAAGTTTTTCTTGATCAAAGAACTTAGTTTGCTGCAGACTAATTCAGATTTCACCAAGATTTCAACAGTGAGTTATGTCCTTTGGTTTCCATAACCCCTGTTATATGATATTTTTACTTTCTCTCATTCTATCAACTAACATAATTTCTAGGATTATAATTGTGGTTATAATTTTTATTAAGAAGTGTTGTAGTTAGGTTTCAATGATTTCAATTATCAACATACTTTTTGGGTGTTGATAGACGCACACAAAAGCCAACCCGCACACCATTTTGCTTGGCGTGCGCTACACGCCTTTTTTTTTGGCGTGCAGGGCCTACACGCCAAAAAAAAAGGGGTGTGTGGGAGCACACACCAATTTTTGGTGTGCAGGTCCCACATGTCAATTTTTGTTGTGTGGGATATACACATATATATAACATAATCAAACCAGTGGACCGGTTCAATTACATGAGCCAGTCCCCACACACCAATTTCTGGTGTGTGGAAAACCTTTTTGGCCTGCCAGGAGGAGTTCCTCCTGGCTGAAAAGGTTGTATAACCTCTTCAAAGGAGGAACTCCTCCCGGCCAATGAGGTTATACAACCTTGTCAGCCAGGAGGAACTCCTGGCTGAAAAGGTTGTATAACCTTGTTGGCCGGGAGGAAGTCCTCCTGGCCAACAAGATTGTATAACCTTGTTGGCCAGGAGGAGTTCCTCCCAGCCAACATGGTTATACAACCTTTTCAGACAGGAGGAACTCTGTCAGCCCCCGTCTCTTATGTGACGCAGGGTCAAATAATAGATATGTAATAATACTATATACAGTATTATTATCTATATTCTTTGGTCTCACTATAGCCGGTGAGGCCAGTGGAAATAAAGCTCAGCTACACAAGAAAGTGTAGGAGCTGGCACCCTAGAATTAACAAGGGAACGCGGGTATGTAATACCTCAGTTCTTGTATGCCTCGACTACTCCCTGAGAGCCGGAGAGGACTTCTAGTCACTTGAATAAGTATTCCAGTGACTAGGAATAAGATACAGAGCTCACAGGAAGAAAAAAAAGCCACAGGATGAAGAGGAAAACCAATGACCATTGTACTTCTTTTAGTCAAGAGTTGTGGGAGGGGTAGTCTTAATTAAAACAAAGAAAGAAAAAATGGCTGTCTTCGGTCAAGGGTGTTACTAGAAGAGGACCATGAGACATGATGGAGGTTTTTACTAGAGGATTAAGGATCATGAGGCATGAGGGAGGCAAGGAAAGGAAGTGGTTGATGGGGGAAAAGGAGCGACGAGATGAAGAAATTGCCTCCTTTTATATCCTTGGTGACAACAATAACTCAATTTGATATCGGAGTAATTTTTTTCTGGGGTCCTTTTTTTATCTCCAAGTCGGGTTTGAAGTTGAAAAACTGTATAAAATAGAATTTAATACAGGGTAGGAGCACCACGCAATCTGCATGAAAAGAAGATACAAGAAGACAGAAAAATGCTTTCAAGAGCAAAAGAACCCTGTATTGAACATCAAACCTTTATTCCTGGCAATTGAAGCTGGTACAGGAGAAGGGAACCAAACAAGATTGCGGCCATTTTCCGCTTTAACTGAAGATTGGTATAAATAAAAAGAATAAATCAGCATTGGCATTCTGAAAAAAAAAAAGGGAACTTAAAATTGAAGAGACCAATACCGACCAGAAAGGAGAAGATCATTTTGATTGGCAATGTTGTATCTGGAAAGAGTCAAAGATGTTGAGGTTATGGTGTGGGTTGGCAGAAGGGAGGCTGAGCACACTGTATTTCAGTGCTGGCTGAGACCCACCTGGGCCGAACAAACTAGGCCCAATTTGAACCCAAGGCCCAGACCAAAGGCCAAACCCAAGCCTGGGTGGCTAGGCCTCAACTTTGGAAGCAACTCGGCCCCCGCGCGGCTCAAATCAGCAGAAAGAGCGCCAACGCAACGCTTGCACCATTGCGCATGGCACAACATCACCAGATGGCCAGGTCAATAACATACAAAAAAAGAAAACAGATAAAATAAAATACATGAAATTTTTATATAAAATAAAGGCCGATGGTTGACCACTGTGATCCCGCTTTTAGTGCCTGTATAAGTACATATGTAATTCTCAACCTCCTTGTTGAATTAACATGTGGGCTTAAGCTGTACGTAGAACATGTGTCCTGTAATTAGTCTGGCACATGGTGTTTGGCTTAGTGTGGAAGCTAGTGGCTTGGCATTCTCAATCTGGAATGGCCACTAGTCTCAAAGTAGAAACCATTCATTTGTACTGTCATAATATGTGTTACAGTATCTTCTATGGGTTATGTCTTCCCTTTAGACTATAATCCTCATCTTTCCAAGGATAAGGTAATTATCCTATAAGTTTCACATATTATAAGGTATGTGTTTTGTTTATTATGGGTTATCCATTATTACATAAGCTACAAGGCTCTATTTCCCTTTTTCTAAGGGACTTTAGTTTTATTTGAAGTCTTTAGGGCAATAATTATTGGCCTAACTGTAGGTTTAGGACATACTTATTGTCTCTAAGGCTGACAATAGAGGTCCAGTGGTGCTGCCAAATCAATTACACATATATTCCTGGAGGATCAATAATGAAATTAATTACATGGGGGTCTAGAAGAAGCAGGGGAATAATAAACACAGAAGGTAGAACTTGGAGATTTTATGGGGACTGTTGGAAGATTTCTGGACACAAGGGAGTATGCGGGAAGAGAGAGGGACACAAAGCAGGAAGCTGAAGAAGGATGAAATGAGATCACTGTGTTTAATTCAAATAGAAGTATATTCAGGCCTTAAAAGGAGAAATGATGTGAAGGACAAAAGAGGGAAAATTAATAGTAAATTAGGGAGTCAAAAGTGTTATTTGGTTAAAGGTCCTTCAGAAGCATCAACCATTGGGCCTTTTCTTTTGGAACAATCACCATGAAAGAGAATGAAATAGTGTGCATTAGTATCCTGGGATTTGGACGTGGACAAAGGGGGGAAAGATTATCTAGGATATTGCCAGCCTTAGAGCCAGCACAGCTGAACTAAATTCTGTCTTATCTTCTTCTTCAAGTCACAACTGTCTCATATCTTTTCAGAATCAGATTTTAATGCTGTTTTGACTTCAGATTCTGTTTCCTCATCATATTTTAACCCTAGTCACCACTGAGCATCTTCTCCATATCTTACTCCTTCACATAGTTAGTGAATTATTAGTGATTTTATTATAAAAATTGCTGTGCAGTGTTTCAGATGCAAGCTGACCACAAGCAAGCACTGATTATGTCAGCAAACTATGAAAATTTTTGAGTCTGAGTATCCTCTACACCCCAGAAGATACACAGACTCCAGAATACCACACAACAACCACACACTTCAGAAAAAAGGACTTCAATCAGTTGACCTCAAGCAGCTTCCTCACCAAGGCTTAGGAATATTAAGTAAGGCCCTCACTTCTCTGATTATTTCCCAGTTCCACTTTCATTTAATCAACTAGTGAGTCCCTTCTTCTGCTACCTCTTCAACTCTTTCAACCATCCTTCTTTCCCCAGTCTGTCTGTTCTGTTTTATCCTCCCCCTTTCCCCTCTTTCTACTACATCCCCAGTTCCCAACCAGTAGACCCAAGAAGATTAAATCCTTCTAGATAAAGCATAACTCAGCAATAAATTTCTTGATTATTCTAAGATCCTGTCCCCTTGTATTTTTGTTGATTTTATCAGGGAAAATCAACCAGGTTTCCATCTAAGAATCCTTGAGTCAGTTTTCTTTGACCAGAAAAATATTGGCTGGCTTCAGTTTCTTTTGAAAAGGCTCCTTCACCCAGTTTCAGTTGTGGAAGAAGAGGCTGACCCTCAGTTGGCAGCTCCCAAGATCATTTAAGATCTTTTCTTGTATTATTTTACATACTAGTTCTATTTTTCTACTAAGTAATTAATTACTTAATCCCCTTTTCTTGTTTCCTGTTGTCACTTAAGAGGCACAGGCTCACAGATATACGTATACTATAATTTGGGATAAGCAGAAGGAAATCAGTCAGATAATGGAGGACCAGTCTTTGAAGTTCCCTTGAAGGGAAAGCAGAAAATTTGTACAATTGCACTTGGACAGAGATCAAGAAAACATAGAATTGGTAAAATCTGATAAAAAGCCTTGTGGAAAAAAAAGGACAGAGTAGGTTTGGAAAAGGAGTGATAAACTAGTATCTGGAAGTAGGAGTTTTGTGTGTTTTTCTTTTTGATACTTGAAGTAGGAATGCTGTGGACAGCACTAAGCGTGTGTGAAATGTGTCCAAGTATCAACAGTACATAAAAGCATAGTTTTATATCAATAAGGAGTTATATTACTAGTTTTTTCATGGAAAAATTGGATTCTACCGGTTATTTAACCCATAGTCACTCTCTGAAACCACAGGGCCAGCAGCACTTAGGCAAAACTTTTAGAGTAAAAATCAGTTATGTTAAAAGTATAAGTACATAGTAGAGCTTAATGTATAGTCACATGTAGAGACACCTGTATAGTCACATGATTCAGCACATGCTTGTTCTAGGACTCACCAGCTAAAATTCCTCACATTTTATAGTCACATGATTCATCACATGCTTGTTGTAGGACTCACCAGCTAAAATGCCTCATATTTTACTATATAAAGGGGAGGTTGTTCCCTCCCAGAAAGAAAAGCATCCCAGTTTGATCCCACTTTCATGCCAGTTTTTGGGAAGTAATTCTATTTTGTAGTTGCACAAAAACACATAGCATCCAGCAGTCATCTCAATCAAGGTTGCCCCTTTTTTTGTGCTCTTAAAAAGCAAAAGTGTTATCATCACATTGCTCTCTGAGCTGAAGGTTAAGAAAGAAGGCAATACAACTTGAATAGTTCACATTGATTCATCATCCATCCCAGAACATACATATCTTTTCTTTGCTAACAAATATCTGATCTAAGCCTGATCAAGAGATTGCTACATATAGTTTTCTCTATCATAAGTTTACGCCACAACAACAAATAAATTTTGTTGTAAGAATTCTGTGTAGTATAATAGAGGGGCAGGTCTTTCAAACCACCTGTAACAGTAATATTACTTAGTTGGAATATCCTATTGTTATTTCCCCCTTACAGAACTGCCATCCATCCCAAAGCAGTTCTCACACTGGCCGACAAGGTTTCCCACACGCCAAAAAATTGGCGTGTGGGACCCGCATGCCACCAATATTTGGCGTGTGGGACCGGCACGCCACCAATATTTGGTGTGCGGGGCCTACGGCCAAAAATTGGCGTGTAGACCCTACACGCCAATTTATTTTGGCGTGTAGGCCCCACAAGCCAATTTATTTTGGTGTTTAGGCCCCGCACGCCAAAAAAAAATGGCGTGCAGGTGGGCGTTGGTGTGACTTTATCAACACCCTAGTTTGACACTTCAACAGAAACTACAGTGGATAAGTCTCTACCTCCTTCCCAACCCAACCGTAAAACAGCCTCCTCTCTGAAGGAAATGAGCTTGCGTCCAAATTTTCCTCCTTGGCAGGAGTCCTTTGGGAATTGATTATTTAAACTACATATGGGATATAAAGATGCATTTGCAATTTGTAGATTTCAAGCCAAAAACAAACATTAAAGTTCAAGAAAGACCAAGGGATAATTTGAACAAAATGTGAGGTCTCCAATTCATTTCTGACTTTCTCAAAAATTCTGGTTAATGTCTTCGCTTTTGTTTCGTTGCAGCTGCGAGGGGCCCGGATTCCTTCCATGCTATTTCTTATTGAGTTCGGAGTTTCTTTTCATTCTGCTGCTTCATGTGGTTTCCACTGTCTTTGAAAATGATACCGCTGGGTTACACACTGTCTTTGATGACATTGCTGCGTGCCATATTCGGCAGCGGTCGGTTTCTTCTGATCTGCTCGATTTTAGCTGTAACTGCATCACTCCCTGCTTTGAGAACTTGTATCCTCTCCACTGGATTGGTCAAAACCAATACGAAACTTGTTAGATACCTTTCTCTTCGAAAGTTTTCTTAGAAAAACGCTACACATACAAAAACTTTGATGAGGATCCGCAACCAACTTCCTGATAACTTCTAAATCCTCAATAATTATTAATTTAGCAGCTGTTGCTAAAGGCACATTCTTATGTAAATGTGATTGGACATTAGTGATGATCGAATCGGCAAACCCATCGGATACAAGAACCGGCACTAAGAAGCAGGTGAAGACTACTAAAACTCTCCTGAAGGCATGCTCTGCCGCTGAGATAGACTCAGTCACTGAGCAAGAATGACTTCAGTTTTTTTTATGCCAAAGATTGTTTTGTACTGCTAAACTCACAAGGTATGATGTTTTTCAAATTAGAAGAATCTTGATATATATCTAAGATACTGCGCGTAATGGTACTGCAATAGGTGGCCGGCTGTTCTGGATGACCTGCCAAGTCAAATGCTGATCTGACACTTCCATACAGTTTTCCATCAAGATTTATAGAGTGAGACATGGTGTTGAGTATGGCCTTGATCTGGGGTCCCACTTGTCCGTTCTGCTCGGATTTCAAAAGATTTTCTTTGGAAGAATGATAACAGAATCAGCCAACGAACGGCTGAGAAAACATCGATAATATGGGGCTGTAGGCCCCATACAGATTTGTTCATGGCCAAAGAGAATATATGCTGAAAATCTTCAGCAAGAAAGGGTGGAACGTACTACTATTTCCGCTATTTGCCCAGTGTGGCGCCTCTTTGTTTTGGCCTGCTAGAAAATTTTCTACTGGCTCCTGTATTCTGTGACTTGACCCATCTGGATGGAAATTCTGCGTCCATTTGACATTCTCCCTCTGGGTTGCATGTGCCGCGCTGAAGGAATCTTCGATTTCGTACAATTCACGACCGACGTCAGGTGCGTAGTAAGGTAGCGGATACGCTTTATTTTTTGCCCCTCGCTGATAGATAATAGCTCGGAGGTCTCGCAACTTGTCATGCCCCAGTCTTTCATGAGACCGTGCCATTTCTCTCTGGAAAAGATCACATAACTGCCACATGTATGTCGCGCGTATGGGTAGTTTCGCCATTTCAGTCAGAAGGGCGACTCGAATATCGTCCAGTTTATTCCAAATTGGAGTATCTTCAAGCATTTTCAGATAGAAAATTTCCATTGCCAACTGCAATTCTTTCCGCGCAGCTGTATTATCGGGAAGCTTGTACATTGCGAGCGCCATGAGCTCAGCAAAAGTTTTCTCCAGTTTTTGGGAGCCCCCATACCTGTTTAGCTGAGTTAGAGTGTTGTCACGGCTGGGGCGGGGAAAAGGAAATTGGGAGGGATTTGTAGGTTCATCAAGTAGAGGCTCCTTGCCCTTACTCTCGTCCATCATCATTTCAAATCTACGTTTTTTTGACTTAGCCTCTGTGCGAATGGACTTTCCAGAATTGTAAAATTTTCTTTCTTCTGGCGATGAGGTGGGAAATCCTGTAGTAACATCAGGGATATCAGCTTCGGATTCTGGAGGAGGTGTGAGGTTAAGATTGAAATCATGGCGGATTCGAGGGGAATTTTGATGCAGGATGGGGTGAATGCGCGGTTGCACTGGCGATGGCTGTGGGTATGAACCGCGATAGGACACTGGTCCCTGAGATTCGGGATCGAATTCATCTGGTGGTTCCTGTTTAATTTCTAATAATAACATTTGTGACTGCTTTCGGGGTTGGTCTGTTGGATCATTTTGAACGACAGGGGATATTGGTAAAGTTGCCTGGTTCCACAACGGATTTATTTCTTGGACGTCTTCTTCTACCTTTGGTTTTAAATCTTGCAGCAAGGAGCCTACGGCAAGGGATGCGCGCAAAATCCCCCAAAAAAAGCCAGCTTGACGAGGTAGCTTCATTGGTGCTCAGCAGGTTTACAACGAGCTCAACAGGCAAGGCAGGTTTCCTTTTTAAGCCCCAAATCGAAGTGAGGGTGATCGGAACATCTGTAACCTTGAGGCTGTGGGGATGGGTTTAGAAGTGGGACGCGTGTGCTGTGGCCAAGGGCCAGGACTTTGCAGGAAATCAATTTTCACGTTTCCTCAATGGTAGCCCCTTGGATATACCCATTGGCTCCTTCAAACCTGCGTCTCAGTCCTGTCCCGAACTGAGGGTCTGTACCAATATAGCGCCTGCAGGCCCGCTGTTTTCTGTTTCTCCTGGCCAAAAACGCTTTTGCCTAAAGTGGTTTTTGCTGGAATTTGAAAACTGATTTCATCCAGTTCCCACGGTCTTTGGAAACAAGGTTTCCCCCTGTTTTCGAAAACGATTTTGGTTTTGGAAAAAGCGCAACAACAAAAACGCCGAAAACCATTTTCAAAAACGGTCGTTCGCCGAGGTACAGGCCCTTATACGGAAGCCCATAGGGGACACCGAATGCCTCACAATTTTGAAAAATGAAAAATCATTTTTTGAAATACAGATTTCTGTATTCCATATAAAATACAGAAATCTGTATTCCCAAACTCCGAAAAGGAAATGTCAAATTCCTTTTGGAAGTTTCAAAAACCTGTTTCACCCTCTGCAACTGGAAAAATGAGAACAGACTTCCTCCTTTTGCACAAACATAGGGAGACCAAGTTGTCTTGTGACAAGAATCATCATACATGTGACTGAAAAAAAGAGAACCTTTAGTGCACCTTACTTAGCAGGCCTGTTTTTGGACTTGAGAGCAGAAGCATGAGTCGATGGCCATAAAATTGCTCATATTCACATCCATTATCTATACTCTGAAAATTCTTCTCATGGTGACATGTTTTTGGCGTCTCTCACATCTCTGGGGTCCTCAAGCGCTCGGCATCCAACTGCAATCTACCGGCCAGCATAGTCCCAAGTGATGGGCCAGCCAAAGAATCGCCACAAACAATCCATTCAACAGACAATAAAGCCTTATGCAAGACTGAAAAGTAGTCTGGCCTTCATGGCACCTGAACTATGTTGCCCCATTGAGGCCACCCCAGGTATCACTCCACCCGAGGCAACCGCCGTCAATTACTTTACCCAGCACAGAAGCTCTACCTTGAACAAACCCGCAAGCACCACCCAATAATTAGATGTTTTTGTTACAGCTATCTGAAGATGAAACTTGTAGAATACAAAATCATTTTTCCGAAACAGATGGGAGGAATGCAGATGTTCATTTGTAACACATCAAGATGTATTTTCAATAAATAGTGCAGTCGGTATTGTCATTACAGAAATCTGTATTTTAAATTGAATACAGAAATCTGTATTTTGAAAAATGATTTTTCATTTTGTCAAAACGTGAGGCAATCGGTGTCCCCTATGGGCTTCCGTACCCTTATCACAAACCCCTTTGTCCTTCTCTCCTGGGATGGCCGCGGGGTCGCCTATACCGGTCGAAGGGAGGTGTCAGGCCTAGGATCTATAGCCCAATCCGGAGGGATGGGTAGACAAGCTAACGGACCTGGTAGACTTGCTAGAGGGTCCTAGAGGCTGAATTATCCGGCTTTCGGATTCGGATAGTAGGAGTTGCTGGTTTTTGACCGTTAAGACTTTTGGAAAGGTGTACTTTGAGGTTCTAATAAGTTCGATTACTTTTGAAGAGGACGAGAGCATCAATGACTTTGCCTGACTCGACTTGCTTGACTACATGTGTCATGAGACATGTGAAGGAAAATTCTAGGATAAACACCCTTCATGGTAGGTTCTACAAGTTTCAGATAAGACCATCTCCATTGCAGCTGCTAAATCGGGGTGCTAAACTAAATATTGTAAGGTTTAAGGATTTTTTTTTTTTTTTAGTGTAATTTCGCCATTAGCATTGCACACTATGAACATAAACTAGCAAACAACACCAAATAAATGGTTTGTCAGACTTAAAAATTTGAGCTGAAAAGGCTCTGCGAGAGTACAAGGTAATCAAAACACAGCATATAGGAGAGAATAGATAGAAAAGGAATCAACAAAGAGAAAGAAAAAGGAAAAGAAACAAAAGGAATGAGAGGCACAAAACAGGAAGAGTCTTGAGGTGTGTATAGTGGTCCAGTTAAAGATATTTGATCATGCTAAATATGGGAAGTGACCCGACTCCCTTATGAAGTCAAAAATCAGTGGGTGCGCCTTTGGGGTTTTCAGGAGAAGATGAGGTTTGTTGGAATTGGTGGGTAGCCTTGCGGTCCTTGCTTTCTTGATTAAGGATCTTTGGAGGGTTTGGTAATGAGGGCAAAAATCGAACACATGGATGACCGTTTCCCTAGCGGGGCAATACGGGCAAGATGGGTTAAGGCGCCGTTTGATCTTAAAGAGGTGTTGGTTCAGGGGGAGTGGCCGGATATGAGTTGGTTGATTATTGCACTGTGAGTGATGGGGAGAGGGGAGATTTGTTTCTTCAGAGCCTCAACAGCCGGGGCTTGAAGTTGTTGTCGGAAGGATGAAATCAGCTTAGATGAGCTGGAGGGAAGAAGTCGATCCGGAGTAGGGTTTCTTGCAGTTGCATCCTTGGCTAGAAGGTCTGCGGCTTTGTTGCCGCGGATCCCACCGTGACCTGGGCACCAAACAAGGTTGAGTTTCAACTCAGTTGGGAGGGAGTACCATACCGCCAGGATTTCCAGAAATAGGTACTGCCCTGATTTTGCCGCGTAGCAGTTTTTCATCTGTTGAAGGACCCCTTTGTTGTCCGTCAGGATGAAAGCTTCAGAGATGTTGCCGTCAGACGAGACCCGTCCGAGAAGTTGGAAGGCAAGGAGAAGGCCTACCACCTCACACTCATGATTAGAGAAGAACCTATTTATTCCTAAAGCGCAGGACAATGCTAAATTCAGGCTTGGGCAGATTGCTGCGCCGACCTCCTTTTTTGTTGTCAAAAGAACCATCAGTGTAAATAACAGCAATCCCAGGGGAGTTTTCAAGAGAGAGAATAAGATCAGTGGTAGCCGAAAGCAATACGTCCTTGGGCAAATCCATGTGGTGAAATACCAGTGGTGAGGGGAGCAAGGGGCCGTTCAAGCCATACTGAATGTGAATTTGTTCCAGCGCGGACTGGATAATTTGATCCAGAAAATCAGCAGACAAGGGGGCGGACCGACCGAGCCAGGCAGGGTGGTGGAAGCCCCGATCTGTTAACAAGTACTAGATTTTAGGGTCCAGACGTCGGCAGATTAACTTCCTTGAGAAGAAACCAATGCTGGAGGCCTGAAAGACCGCATTGGCGTCAACTACCGCAGATCGTTCGATGTGCCACCTTAAGGGGGTCAAGCTAAAGGTACCTACAGTGTAGATTGCTGCAAGATTATTAGTTTTGGCTGCCAGGTTCCGCACCTTGGTTGCATTAGCTAACGTCGCCCATACCGGGGCTCCATAAGCGGCACGCGGCATAAGGACCGTGTTCATCAGTCGAACACGGTCCTTCTCCTTTAGACCCCACCTGGAGTTCCCTAAAGGTAGGAGCTGTTTGAAGGTAGCTGAAACCTTCCTATCTAGAAGGTTAAACATGCTTGAAAAGGTTAGTTTGTTGTCAAGGATCAAACCCAGCCACTTGACCTCTTTGCACGGTGACAGGAGTTGGACACCCAAAATGAACGGAGTATCAGGGAATTGCCGCCAGGTAAACCAAGCGAATTGGGCCTTCTTTTTGTCGAACACAGCTCCGAATTTCGAACCCCAAAGGAGGGAGCAGGCACCCTGGGTCCCTAGGCGGTTCATCGTCTCTTCCGTGGTCTTGGCAGCCACCAGGTGGACCACGTTGTCTACATAGCCAATGGATACCTCGTCCGTGTCTAAGTTAAAGGAGGGGATAAGCAAAAAGTTATTGTAGAGAATGTAATGGATGACGGAAAGAGGGGACCCCTGGGGGAGACCAATGCCTATGTCAAAAGGAGGGGAGGTGTAGTTGTCCATCTTGATAGTGGTTTGTCGGTCAATCAGGAAAGAGTGGATGATTCCCACCAGGTAAGCTGGGCACTGAAGATGTTCAAGGTAATGGATCAGCCTCCTTGGGTGAACAGATGGGTAAGCAGACTTGACGTCCAAAAACAGCCCTGCCACATATTTCTTATCATGCCACTTCTTGCGGATCCAAGAATCTAACAAGATGTGCGCATCATCGGTTCCGGCGCACTTCCGGCCTCCCAAATGACCATCGGCCAAGACACCTTTCTTTTCAGCCCATTCCAACAGCCGACGCGCTATGATTAGTTCAAAGAGTTTCCCCATCCCACTAAGGAGGGCAATGGGGCGGTACGAGTTGGGGTCAGAATAATCGTCTTTCCCTACCTTAGGGATGATGGCTGTTACAGCACATTTCCACATGGTAGGGAAGTAACTCTGTGCAAGCAATGCGTTGAAAACATCAGTCAAAAGCGGAGCGAGGGACTCAGCTGCCAGCTTGATGACTTCATTGGCGATACCATCAATCCCCGGTGTTTTCTTGGGGGAGATCTTCTCAATTCTGGACTGGACTTCCATCAAGTTCGACGTCGGGAAGCACACTACTCGAGAATCCGGTCTGGGGGGGATGTCAGACAGATCAATCGGGGTCTTAATGCAAGAAGTACCTGCAAAGAGCAACTCAGCCTGTTTCAATTTGTCCGCGGTGAACAACCCATCACTACATCTGAAGGGAACAATCATTCTAGCGGTATTCTTCTTGGTGAAGCAAAGGGCTTTGTAGACAGCCTTGTCCGATGAGTCCTCAAGGTGGTGCCACCAGGTGTTGTGTTTGAGGATTTTGATTGTTTCACGAAAGTATGAGTTCCACGCTGAGTAGAATTCAGATGCAGCGCTACTACAATTCAGGATGAACCATTTTTGGGCACGGTTTTGTGTTTCAAAAATTGGATTGAGGGTGTCTTGACACCACCAGGATTTTGCTTTGCTTTGGTCGTCCCGGACCAAGCGGCCAAAGCTGTCCTGTGTACCTATGAGGCTTTTGGTGATAAGCTGAATTTTACGGTCAATTGGGCAGATTGGGAGGGAGCGCCAGTCGTCAGCCAGCTGATTAAACTTAGCACAAACAGCAGAGGGGTTAATTGAAGTCCAAGCTGGGGTAGTCCGTCAGAGCCTAGGCGGAGGGCATTGCAGGTGAGGCCGGGTGATAATGGGTTGGTGGTCAGACCCGTGGTTCTCCAGGGGGATGGTGGAGTCGGCAAGAAGTCTAGAGGCTAGAAAGTTCATCCATGTCAAGTCAATAGTGTAGCCTCGCCCCTTATTAGAGTAGAAAGTTGGAGTGTGCTTAGGAGAGGAAACATGGAAGCCATTTCAGCCACATATTTCTAAAAGGTCCTGTGCCTGGCAGTGATTGGACCGGATTCCTGGGGGATTCCAATGCGGATGGTGAAGATTGGTGTCCATTCCAATAATTGTGGGGACTTGTCTACAGTTATGCTTAAGAAGCCATAACCGCAGAATATCCACGGCCGGTGAGGTTCTGGGGGTATTGTAAAGATTGATTAAGCGGAGGGAGACGTTTTGGGGGAGGATGATGTCAAGGCCAAGGAGGAATTGACCGCAGTCACTTAGCTGCTTAAGGTTCCTAGAGGGAATCCACTTCTTGATATAAATACATGTGTGATGCCGCTCGTTCCAGTTTAGCAGTTTATGTTTGAAAGCTGTAAAGCCCCTCCAATCTTGGTGCTTGGGAGGGGAGAGGGTAAAGGGGTTAATCCACGGTTCTTTTAATAAAAGGAAGGTGAAATCATGAGATTGATGCAAAACACTTAGTGTGATTTCTTTGGAGACATGGCAGTTGAGCTGCAATATTTTCAGGTCTTGTTGGGCAAAGGGTGCAATGGGTTCAAATAAAGAATTCATTGCACCTGAATCAGAAACTGTTGTATGCATACTAGCTACATGTAAATTGGGGGGGAGAGGGGAAGGGGGAATGGGAGAAGGAGGGGGAGGAGGAGAGAAAGGTAAAATGTGAGTTTCATTGGTTGTAATAATCATTGAGATGAGGAGTGTTTCTTAGCAAGCCATGTCTTCTTGAAGTGACAGGTGACATTAAAAGGAGTATGATCAACCAAGTCAATCCCTTCAATCTTCATTTTCAAACCTTCTTTGCAGAGGATGCATGACGTGATACCTCCTATCCCCTTGGGACAGTCCTTGGTAACATGGTCATCACCACACTTGCCGCATCGAGCTTTACCTTGGCACCACTGGCCAAAGTGCCCCATTTTCAGAGGGGGACGCGGTTTGAACCTTTCCGTGCGATGATAGTTGTAATTCAAGAAGATTCTGGTCTTCTCAACTCTTGCTGCTGTATCTTTGTTGCTGAAGGCAAGGACAATAGATCCAGCCTGTTTCAGGGTGTCAGAGTTGTCTGAAAGCCATTTGACATGGACAAGGTTGCCATTTGAGAAATTGTTTTTGCACAATAGCTTGCTGATGGTGTTTGGGTTTAACAAATCAAGCGTCTTGGGGATCCCATGGGCAATAACTGAGTAGGTTCTTGGTGAGGCCTCAAGATGAGGATGAACATCCTTGGACCAGCAATGTTTGTTCTCCATCAGCCATCTCTGATGAGCTTTGTTTTTTGAGAAGAAGCAGACATTGCCTGACTTAAGAAATTGAGCCGCTTGGATAATGACTTGCTTGCCTTCCACCTGTGCGTCAAGTTTCATCAGCACTTCATTCGCGCGTTGTACCAGAAAACTGCGCGGGACGGTCTGGATCTCGGATTCTTTGGGGTCTGAATGGATGATAGCCTTGCCCTGCTTGAGGGAACAAAGAGCTATTTGATGGGGGGTTTTTATTGCTGGGGCTCTCGGGGCTGGTGCAGGGCCAGTGGCTCTGGCGTAGGTCAGTTTGGGTTGTGGGGTTGTTGATGTTGCTGGATGAGTTCAAGCATTCTCCAAGGCTGCAAAACGTGCTTCGTACATGTCCGTGAGCTTCATCATCTGGTCCATCTGCTTTTCCACAAGGTGAAGGCGGGTTGATTCAGCATCCATCATCATCTGGATCGCGCCCAGCAAAGTTGGGTCAATGAGTATGGCTCCATCAGGCGTCCAATTCTGGGGGTTTCCGATGTAGCTAGCCAAGTAGGAAAGGAAGGCTGAGGAGGGCGGAATCACATTTGGTCTGGGGGGCATCCGGGCACTTGACGCGTTGCCGGGGTCCGTGGTGTCTTCCATTATCGCGTCCGACGCGACGTTTGGTAAACCGGGGGGATCAGGGGGGGGGGGGGGGGGGGGGGGGAGTTGGGGGCATTGGCCCAGTGGTGGTAGGGAAAAAAAAGGGTGGATGTGGGGAGGGGGACAAAAAGGTGGTGAGATGTTGGTTGCGGACAGAATCCTGGGGATTGACAACGTGGAAGAACTCTAAATATCAAATACTTATGTGACAAGAAGACAAAGATTAAATACATAATATTTGTAAATTACATAATCAGTTTTGTATATAACCTGGGCCCGCGACCAGTTGTTAGAGTTTCCATCTCTCTTGGAAACTCCAACAACTAGTCGCTGTGGAAATAATGACGACCTCGGTAACAGAAATGTTAGGTTGCCCTTCTTCCTGGTTGGTTCCGGTGGTTCTTTGATTTCCTCTGCGGGATAAACACTGTCAGCGGATAATCAACTGGTTTCCCTGCAACACCTGATACTCAGCAAGGGGGCCGTTCCTCTTGCGTTCGTCGTCCTGATGATGCCCTACGCAGTTCCGCTTTTCCGCACACGCTGAATAATCGCTGAGAGAACTCTAACACTGAGATTTTCTTATATACGCCGTAGTTGATAGCTATCTACTGTGATGATAAGATAAGATAAGAAATCCCGCAACCCTGGTACAACACTCTTTTTATACAACAGTCCCCCGATCATGTCCCGCATTCCCCGGTACTGTCCCTGGAACCCTACTTGCCTGTCTCATTGATCCCGCATCGCACCGCAGCCTGTCCCCGACTACTATACCCCGTTGACCCCCGCAGCCGTCTGTCGCTTCCCTGCGCACGACCCCGCTTCTTCTGCCCCCGCTCCGCTCGCGGCCTGGCGCCCCGAACCCCGTGGTTCCGCCCGGTCCATTACGTCGCGCATACTGAAGCGGCCTTCGTCCGCTCGACCGATCGCCCGCGCCAACTATAGAATGTCACATGCTGCGCCCTGTGCTTTTCCCCGCGGAATGTCCGATGACATTTGGTAGATACCCCCCTTACCTCAGCCTCAGTCTGCCGCTGAGCCCGCGGCTGCGGGCTCAGCTTCAGTGCTGCACCTCTGGTATATAAGTTCTCCCACATCCCCCTTGCTTTTGAATCCTGTCCTCAGCGATTCCCACACTACCCGCCACCTTCCCATACCTCGATCATACACCCACCATACCCACCTCCCCATCCCATACCCACCATGCCCTATCCCCGACCCCCCTGTGATCGCTGCGCTGCACGGTCCAGCCACGCTTCCTTTTCTTCTCCTTGCTCCCAACCCGCGCCTGGAGCTGCCTGCACGGCCTGCGCTCGGTCCCATCGCCAATGTTCTCTGTCCCGCAGAACCGGTCCTCGTCCCCAGCCTCGTTCCCGCTCCGGAAATCAATCCCGTCAGAAACGGCGCCGCCGCGAGGATTCCTCCGACACTCCAGACCACGTTTCCATCTCCTCTTCCACCCCTTCCCCTCCTCGACGCCGCCATCGCTCCGATTGCGTGAGAACTCCCGTCGGAACTGATCGTATGACTCCGAAACCTGAACGGAGGAACTTCCTCGATGGACCGACCTGGGCCGCCGCCCTCCGAGCCTGGGCGACTCGCCACCGCGTCAACGTTGGCGCCGGAATGGACCCAAACGCCCCTCGCCGCTCTCCGATCCCTCCGCCGCGACCATCCCCGGTTCCCCTTCCGCGCCGCCGAGCCCAGACTCCCTTCCATGCTCCCCCTCCTCCATCACCTACCCCTCCTCCCCCACCTTCCACCCCACCTCAACCACCCCCGCGAACCACCCTCTTCGTCCCTCCTTCCCCAGACCTTCCTCCACCCCTTCGCCCACCCCGCCACCTCCACCTCCACCAACACCTCCTCCCCTCCTTCCCCTCCCTTACCTCCTCGCCCTTCACCAACCCCTTCCCCCCCATCTATGACCTCCCTCCTACCACCCCGTCCCGCTTCCCCTCCCCCTCTCCGCACTCCTTCTCCGGCTCCCGTTCCCTCTTCTTCCCGACCTCTTGGTGCTGCTCCCGCACCCGGATTTCTCGAGTCGCCATACCGGGCCGCAATCCCCGACGACGAATACGAGTCCGGTGTCCCTGAAGCGGACCTCCTCCCGTTCCTGGAAGGTCAGACCTCGCTGGTCGAAGGATTGTTGAAGAAAGCGGTGACGATCCCCGCCGAAACCCGCCGAGAAATGCTCCGAGAATTCCACCGGTCTTCCGCCGCGCTGCGCGCCCGCCTCCGACCCGCTGTGTTCTTGGACTGAGCGCTTCGGACTTCTCTTTCACTTACTCTATACCTTGTATCCCTTTTCCCCTCTTGTATTCCCCTATGCTGAAATACTATGCGCCATATGCTTGCCCCCGCTAACCTGAGACAAGCACCTGTGCCAAAGTGAGGTACTTGAGAGAAACAAAACAAAAATAAGTCACGAGTGCCCGGACCGCCCCGGATTGAGAACCACTTAGTCCCCGCACTTCCATTTTTTTTTTTTTTTTTTTTTTTTTTTTTTTTTTTTAATTGCGCTACTAAAACCTGAAACTGAGATTGACACTTTTGAGAAAACTTGAAGAAAACTGATAACTTGATGAAATTGATGACTTGAGGAAACTGATAACTTGAGGAAACTGATAACTTGAGGAAATTGATGACTTGAAAATACCACGCCGAAATCCTGAAAGAAAGAGAAACCGCACCCGCAACCTAAAGATGAGAGAAAGAAACCGCGCCCGCAATCTATGAAGTCCTGAAACGAAAACCCAACCCGCCCGCCGAGGTACCTGGACCGCCCCAGATGGAATTTCCGCACAATTCCCCGTACCCCTCGCCATCCTGAATATATAACAGAGAAAACCAGTAAACCCATTCACAAAACACAAATACAACCCGCTTTAGGGTGACTGACATCCTGGGGTGGCTAGTTTATCCGGCTGTAGACCAGCTAGCGCACCCCCTCACCAATTAAGGCTTGGCCTATGGCCCCCATCCTCCCCCCGCTTTTGGCCGCTGTCCTCAGCGGTTTGTTCCTCGCACTTCGCCGCAAGGAACGCTCACCGGCCACCTCTTCATCGGTGCCGGGAGACTCCGCTCGACCCGCCTCATCGGCGGGCGGCTCCGAAGGAGTTGGCTCCAAATCCGAGTCTTCATCGTTTTCGTCCTCAGATCCTGAAACGAGGGTTTCGTCGAACGACGTCGATCCCCGAGCGTAGAACCGCTTCACGTGGGATGCCGCCGCCTTCCGCTTCAACGGGGTTCCGTCCAATTCTTCCAACTGATAGCTTCCCCCCGGAAATTTGCTGACCACGCGATAAGGCCCGTTCCATCGGTTGGCGAACAATTTTCCCCACTGGGTTTCCAAGCTCCGATTGTACAGGAGGACAAGATCGCCCTTCCGCAAAGGGTCCCGCAACCGGTGAGCGCAACGCTCGTCCCAATAGCGGACCGACTTCGCCCGAGATTCCCGCAAGCGCTTCGCCGCCTTCTCGACAACTTCCTCTCGTCGAAGAAGTTGTTCCGCCCGCGCTTCCAACAATTCTTCTGAAGTTTTCACCTTCCACCAGTCGATAGCGAGATAAGTGAGCATCTCGATATCGACCGGCAACACAGGCTGTCGCCCATACAGGAGTTCGTACGCCGAATAACCGGTTGCCCCGCTTGGTTGAGATCCGATCCGCGAAAAGGACTGCCGGAAGGAATTGATGCCACTTCCGGCCGTCTTCCCCGCACATCTTCACCAGCGTGTTCTTGATTGGCTGATGTCAGCCTGGGTGTGGAACTAACCGTGGTTATTGGTTGTAACTGAGGTAGGTTGATGATTAAAAGTGGTTTGGGTAAAGTTTAAGTCCTGTAAAAAAGGTACTTCCTCAATCAGTAATCTTGTCTGAGAGGCTTGCTCTAATTGCTCTAATTAGGCGCATCCAAATCAATACAGAGTATTAATAGGCATCCAAGGAGGTACTCACTTGGGTTCGTGGTTTCTACCTTATTGAAGGTAGGTTGTGGCCAATTCTTGAGGTAATAACAGTATTAAACTATAGATTATCCAGAATTGGGGGATTGTTGGAGAATGGGGAACTAAGCAAGGTAAATAACTCTAAGGTATGTACTGTGCTGGTGTGTTCTAAATATTCTCTCGGGGATAAACAACTGTTTACAGTCTGTTTATATATTGTAAGAGCTCCTCAAGGGGGAACTGTGAGCGCTTCCATGACCTGGGAGGTACTGTGGAACTTCAGGGGCAAGACAGATCCTTTTGGGAGGATCTGTTAATGTTTATGATGTGATTTCTACTAAGGCTGTGTTATGGGACACATCTTTGATCAGTAGTCCTTAGTGGGATTGGATCACATCATGAAATTTGTATTAATTGATCTGTTATTAATATTAATAAAGTTATTAACTTATAATGATGTCATTGATTATTGGTACATCTTATAAGTATTAATTATTATAATATTAATAAGTTCTTTTATTAATAAGATATTAAATTACATATCTTATGCGTGAAATATTCCAATGTTAAGGAATGTGGGCGTAATCAGAGGGGAAAGAGTGATATCTGTTACTCTGGATATTTCACGTGACAGGGGGCAAAGGCCTACAAGTTATGTATCTTGTATAACAGGAGTACATATCTTAACCAGAATTATTCATGAGTTTATTAATGAATATATTATTAAGGTATTTATATTAATTAATGTAATTAATGTACTTTAATAATATTAATATTAAAGTAATAATAATGAAGGTATAATAATAATAATAATAACTACAGAATAGTAATTATTATTAAGGATAATAATAATTAATATTACGTGGAGTTATTTAGAATAAATAATGATAATAAATAGTAATAATAATTAATAAGAATAGTAATTATTATTAGAGATAATAATAATTAATAATCTTTGCAGTTACGTGGTACATGTCAGGTACTGTGATATGTACTCAGTGGCTGACACTTCCTCCCTCTAAAAAAGGGTTGACTAAAAAAAATTTTTTAATGATTTCTTTTGTCAACTCTGTATTGTCTCAGAATTCTTTCTGAATCAGGGATCTGATCAGCTGTAAGCCATTCATCCTCTTTGGATCCACTATATCTGACTAAGTACTGTTTGACATCTTCATTATTCTTTCTAATTTTTCTATGTTTTATAACTTTCTTCACTTTAATGAGTTGGTCTTTCTCCACTGGAGGTATCACAACTCTAATGTTATCTTTCCTTAGTGGAAATTTATCATCATTATTAGGAATAAATGGTTTGATTAGACTAACTGGGAATGTGGGGTGTTTCCTTTCTAATTCTCCAGTTAATATAACTTCTACAGCATTTGCTCCATGTAAAGTTTTAATTGTATAAGGTCCAACATAGGAGTCCCTGAGTTTCTTGGGTCCTGATAAATTAGTAAAATTAAATGTAGAAATAAGAACTTGATCTCCAACTTTAAATTGGTGAACCTTATGGGTTTTGTCCCATCTATTCTTATTATATTCAAAAGATTTCTTAATACATTCTGCTGCGTAATTTGCAGTTTTAGTCATCATTTGATGGAAATTAGTGGCATTGGGGTGAATTGTTACTGATTTAGAGAGAACTAATTCTTTGGGGAACCAAGGTATCCATCCTCTTTCTAATTCAAAAGGAGTAATGTCAGTACTACTGTGTTTACTGGAATTATAAGCAAATTCTAATGCTGGTAATAGTGAACACCAGTCATGTGAGTAATTATCTTTGTCTTTAAATTCTAGACCATAAGCACAATATCTTCTAATCATATCTTCCAAGGTTTGAATCATTCTTTCAGCTAATCCATCAGTCTGAGGATGATAAGCTGTAGAGAACTTCAATTGAGTGCCACATAAATCATATAAACCTTTCCAGAATTCAGATGTAAATTTTGGATCTCTGTCTGTAATAATATATCTAGGACATCCTACATCAGCTATAATCTTTTGCCAAAATAGCAGAGCTACATCAAATGCATTATTTTCCTTATGACATGGCAAGAATTTAGCTCTTTTAGAGAATCTGTCAACTACTACTAGTACAGAGTTGTAGTTATTCATTCCAGCTGGAGGTAATCCTGTAACAAAATCCATATTAATTACAGACCATCTTTCTGTTGGTTCTTCAATTTCCTGTAGTAAACCATATCTTTTTCCAGTAGCTTTATTTGCTTTTTGACATCTTTCACAAGATTCACAATATTCCTTGGTTGCATTTCTATAATGGGGCCACCAAGCTATATGTTTAACTCTTTCTATAGTTCTGTCAACAGAAAAATGTCCTGCTGTGATATTATCATGGCATTCTTTAAGAAAGAGATTAATATGTTCCTTTTTAGCCAGAACTACTACGCTAGTATGTTTGGTTCTATGATATATCAATCCATCCAGAAGTGAAAATCTGTTTTCATGAAAGGCAGTAGACCAAGGTTCTTCTAAAGAATTAATCAAGTCCAGGTTTTTATGTTTACTTTGTAGAATTTCTTTAAGAGTGGAGCAATTCTTGTCCAGGTTATAACTTTCACGTATTTCATCCCAAAATTCTTCCTTCATTTCAGTAACATGAAGTCCAAGAATGTCATGGGTTTCAGAAGGGTCATCATAAGCAGGATTATTTGCATCATTAATTAGTGGAAAAAGGCACATAATTTTTGCCGCTATTTCTCCATCCCAAGCAGGATTTTCTGGTAGATTGTCTAAAGACCATCTACTTAGACCATCAGCATTTTTATGTATATTTCCAGCTCTGTGGACAATAGTCATACTGCCTCTCCATTCTTGGATTGCAATTTGCCATCTTAACATATGTCTGTTGGGAGTTTTCATACTGAGTAAACTTTTGAGTGCACTACAATCAGTAATAACTTCAAAATCACAACCATCCAAGTAGTAATATAATTTGTCTAAAGCCCATACTAGACATAAGCATTCTAGTTGGCTAGCACCATATTTCTTCTCACTGTCCTTAAGTGTGCGTGAAATATAACATATTACTCCTTCTTTGGGAATGTCCTGTAAATCTTGTACTTGATGTAAAGCAGCTCCAAGTCCTTCCATGCTTGCATCTACATATAATTTGTAAGGCTTGTGAGGGTCAGGCATTAATAATATAGGGGCAGATGTTAACATTTCTCTGATTTTATTAAAGGCATCTACTCTGGGGGACGTCATCTCATATGCAGTGTTTGGACTAGTAATTTGGTACAGGGGCCCAGTAATTTTAGCAAAGTCTTTAATGTGTTGTCTGTAATAACTAGCAAAACCTAAAAATGATTGTAATTCCTTGACATTAGTTGGCATGGGCTTAAGCAATACTGCAGCCACTTTATTCATGTCAATAGCAATACTAAGTCCAGAAACTATATGTCCAAGTGCTTTCAATTCCTTAAAGCCAAATTGACATTTACTCATGGATATTTTCATATTCATTTTTGTAACTCTGTCTAAAACTATGGAAAGTTTTTCCAAATGTTCCTTCCAGTCTTGACTAAAAATAATGATGTCATCAATGTAGATAATAAGCCAGCCTTCACGTAATTCCTTGTGGAATTCTATGTCCATCATTCTTTGGAAGTGAGAGGGGGCATTCTTAATTCCAAAAGGCATTCTTTGATACTCATAAATTCCCATATGTAATATTATTCTCATCAAATATCTACTGTCTTCATGAATTACATTCTGATGGAAACCTTTGAGTACATCCATACAAGTTATGAATTTAGCATCTTTTAGCTGAGTCAGTGCTTCACTGATTTTGGGCATGGGGTATCTATCAGGTATGGTATAGTTATTAAGACCTCTAAAGTCTCCAACCATTCTTGATTTTCCATTATGCCAAGCAATAATAACTGGGGTAGTAACTTCTACATTTTCATTTGCTCCCACTTTGCGTAAGACATTCATTCTTACTAATTCAGTAACATGCTGCTGTAAAGCTTCTCTACTTCTGGGGGAAGCAGGATAAGCAGCTTTCCTTAAAGCAGGAGGATAAGGTCTAGTAGTATTAAGATTAATTCTTACTTCATGTCCTCTAATGCTTCCAAAGGGTTCATCAGCAGTGGCAAATGCAAGTTTCTTTTTATGTAGCAAGTTCTTTAGTTCCTTTAATTGCTCATTATCTAAATTCTCAGCAATCTTTGCTTCTAATATTGTATTATCAAAGTTAGAATTATTGATAGAATTACATTCAAGTTGTTCCAGGTTCATTTTGTCACTTATTCCAAGTTCAAACTTGTTCATAATGTCACCATTGAAGGTAAAATATCTTCCATTAGAATTTATCACATCTATTCCATAATTAATGATATAATCATTTCCTAAAATGATATATTTCATTTTAAAATCTTCCATAACTATTAATTCAGCGGTAATCTGAATACTTTGTCTGTTATGAGGGAATATAATATCTAATTTGATAATACCTAGTGGTTTCAATTTACTGTTACAACTGTAGAATTTCTCAGAATTAATGGGGATTAATTCTTTCTTCCATTGAGGCAATATCTTATCTAATAAATTGGGACCAATAATAGAGCAGAAGGCTCCTCCATCAATTAAACATTTAAGTTTAAACTTGTTACATATTATATTAGTGATATTAGTACCACCAGTCTTATGTATTTTTCCAGAATGCATCTCATTTGACAAGTGTAATTTCTTAATGTTTACAGGTCTGAATTTATCTTCCATTTTAGAAATATTAGATATGATCACTTCATCTTTTGAAACAATGGCATGAGTACTGTGAATATCTGAGTCAGAATCAATGGAATCAGAATCAGAATCATCTGGTAAAGATTCTATACTAGATTGGGAATCATCATTAATGGGGACCAAGTTATCATCAATGTTTTCAATACAGTGTACTTTCTTACTAGATTTCTTATTGGGACATTTATTGGATCTATGTCCTTTCTTTCCACATTCAAAACACGTAATTTCTTTCTCAGAAGTGTCTTTGGTTTCCTTCTGGTCTGATTTCCTGGAATCTTTATAATTATCTCTTTTGACAGACTTATACTTTTCTTTCTTGTCCTTTCTTTTAACATTGACAAGACTTTCCAGTTGATTGATGAATTCAGTTAAATCACTGTCACTTTGTAGAACTCTACGCATCATGTACTCAGTATTATGATCTAATTGTCCAAGTAATTTATCATTAATAGAGGCATTGTCTACATCTCTTTCAATGGCTTTAATTCTGTTCACTTGTTGTGTAACCCAATCAGATGGTTCTACATCACTCAGTATGTCAAATCTGCTTCTTCTGAAGTTGGTTTTCACTTTTCTCTTCCATTCAGGAGTGCTAAATTTATTAATGATTTCTTTTTTCCAGAATAACCAATTTTTATTGCCAGGTACTTCTTTTTTCCTAGAATTATACCATGAATTTGCAACTCCAGTGAGAATTGAATTCAATTTTGAGCATATAATTTGATCAGGGGCATTAGTATCTTCTTTCAAGTTATCAATCCAATCAATAAATTTAAAGTGGTCATATTCTCCCACTCCAGAAAAGGTTAGCCACTCATTAGTCTTTGGCAGACCTGCTAATACTAATTTGTGGATGGCCTTGTCTTCATCCAAACTATTAATGGTGGATGTGGCCACTCTAATTTGTTGAGTATTGAGAGTTGGCGTAGCAGTTTGATCTCTGCTTGGTTCAACTTGGGTATTCTGTAAAGGTGAAGGGGTTAAATTGGCCAATTGAGTTGTAATGACTGGAGGAATAGATTGACTGTCATCTCCAATGTCATTAATAGTATCATGTCTGCTTCTTGGTTGGGCATCTCTAGTCAGGAGTTCTTCCAACTTGTGCATGATATCTGAGTTGTTTTTGGTCATTTGTGACGTAACACTTGTGAACTGTTTCTCAATTCTGTTCACTACATCTTCAAAGGTTCTAAATTGAGAATTTACTTTATTAGTAGTATCTGATTGTAAATTCTGAATCTTTAATTCCAATTGTGCCACTTTCTGGACAAGATCTTGGTTGGAATTACCTTGCTCTTCAACCCAGTCATCAATTCTGGTCATAGAATTAGACAGTTGTTTACTGAATGTTTTACAATGATCATCCAATTCTACATGAAACATATCAATTTTTGTATCCATTTCAGTCAACCTCTGTTGAATAAGATATAATGTACTATCTTCTGAGTTCACTTGTTCATCTGTAGCTCTCATAATTTTACGGCATAATTCTTGTAAATCATTGGACAGAGCTTTGTTACTATTGTTCATAGCATTTACTACCTGTTGAAATGTGGTAATTTGTTGATGTTGTTCAGGGGTACAAGTAGAAATGTTTGAGTCATTAATTACTACACATGGGGAACTTTGTGTTCTAATTTTTTGACTAGATGATGGGGAAGTGTTACAATTTATGGGGCTTCTTCCATCTGGCGCTCTTGACGGGCTATTTTGCCTTGCTCCAGATGTTGATAAGTCCCTTGGAGGGATCTCCCTAGGCGTACCATTTCTGAATAGATCTGGTTTCTCCATTGGGTATTCTTCCCTGTGTTCCTGGGATGTCTGGAATTGACATTTCTGCCCTTGGGACCACGGGGATTTTGGGTTCTTATTGGAGTGTTGGAAGGATTGGGGGGAGAGAAAAGGATTCCTGGAGATAAATGAAGAGGATTCCAATCCTTGGTGCGGTAGAGGGTTGCTGGTAGCCCTTTGAGGCTGACCATATGACGGAAATCCTCCTGGCAGTAATTTAGATGGGCTTTCACTGCATTGAAGCTGCTCCTGTTCTTTACATCCTTTAACCAATATTTGTTCTCCTTCATCCTGTAATAAAACCTTTCGAATTTTTCCTCTGCTGTTACTAGAAGCAGAAGAAATTGACTGATTATCAGTTTTTTTACTTCTATAAATGATTTTATTTAAGGATTCTTGTTTGCCAGGGGGCAAAACTGACGCTGGTGGAAATCCAAGTCTTGGCTCTGGCTCCCTGGTGCGGCCATTGTAACCTCTATTTCTAAGGGAAGGAGGAGTCATGGTAAAAATGCGTAAAAGTTGTTAGTAGAAGATTCTTATAATGAAATTTTGTTAAAATTCAGTTCACCAGATGACTTGTCTGATGGAGTAACAGAGGTTCTCTGTTAGTGGTAATCTCAGAGGTTTCTCTGATGTCACGGGCTGTAGTGGTCTTGTCAGACACTTTCAAAATGTCCAATTCAGGGGTAAGCTGGTCTACGTTGGTGGACACTAAAAACAAAAGAAAATTAGTAAAAATGTGTTATATTTTTACTTATTTAAAGATGTTTGCTTACTCTTCAGAATTTTTCTTTGAAGAGGGCTTAAAGGTTTGTTGTTTTATGGAGAAAAGAGATATAAGGTAATGTGAATTTGTTACTTTTATTGAGAGTAATAGTAGTGTTACTATGATTTTTATGCGGTGAAATCAAGTGGCTTGTTGTGAGTGTGACAAGACTTGAAAAGAGGCTGTTTTTATGTCTAAATTTCCAGGTGGAAATGACAAAATTTGAGCTAAATTTTAGTAAGATGTGCCTGAGAGGGGATTAGTCTTCCTTTCAGGTTGAGAGAGTGGATGTAAACTGATCAAATTGATCTGTTTGACAGTGAAATTTGTTATTTTTAATTGTTTTTATGTGTTCAAATCACGGAGAGACTCGACGTGATTTGTGAGATGTCCTTGAAAGGGTATTATTCTTCCTTTCAGGGGGAGAAAAATAGATGTAAACTGATCAATTGATCTGTTTTATAGTTGATTTTAATTAGTTTATACTAATTTTATTTTTATTTTGGATAAATCACTGAGAGACTCAACGTGATTTGTGAGATATTCCTGAAAGGGGATTAGTCTTCCTTTCAGGGTGAGAGATAATGTGTAAATATGATCAGAAATGATCTAATTTACTTTTAATTAGTTTAATGTACACTCTTTTACTATGTACAAATCACGGAGTGACTCTGAAACGTGATTTGTGAGATAAAAAAGTCTCGACGGGCCTAATACACACTGTTCCCGATGTGTAATAATGGAATAGATCAGACAGTTAAATGCAGCTGATTTTTCCCGTTATTTTGATCTACTCAGCACCTTGATAGCTCAAGTATTGAGTGAGAAAGTCTAACGTCGACGATTCTTATGATCGGATATAAGGGTCTTATCCGTGTATTACAGTGTAGAATGTATGCTGGAACTTCCAGAAGTGCGTCGGCGCACGTATGTATACTGTAGATCCTGGAATATCCGGGGAATACAGTATGTAACACGTGATCAGGCTAGAAGATCAATCTTCCGATCACTTATATACTATGTAGTATACACCCGGTATGTACTACGGTGTGTATTACCACTTATATGCGGTAACTATGGGTATTACCACTATGTAATTCGTGATCGAGGAGGATTTTTAGGGATTAGATGACTAGTGCCGTGGGAATGGAGGCTCTAGAGAGTAAGGGAACGAGATTTTAGTAGTGTAAATCGACTACTGCGGTTCGAATGGTCTACTCAGAATGTCTCTATGAGTAGTGGATCTACTAGAACGTAGAATTTTGAAGAGATTTTATTATAAAAAAGGCGCTTTTTTCCTTGTTTTTGATCAATATCTTCAGCCAGATATTGGATTTTAATTTTTTTTATATGTTTTTAGTTTATAATTTCGAGTTTTTTCTCAATTTTTGTAGGGTTTTTTTTATTTTTTTGAGACTCAAATTTGGGTAGCAGACTCTGTTTTTATTGCAAATTTTATAATTTTTTAGAGATAAGAAATATAGAAAAAAAACAAGCGGTATTTTTATGATTTTTTATTTTTTCTGTAGTTGAATGCAGTCAATCTAGGATCTTTATTTCTTCTACTGTTTCTAAGTAGATGTCTAGGGACTGCTGGGGGGTCACAATCAAAAAAGGGCGGAACAGACACGTAAGTATTGTTAGAGGAAATTATATCACAAAATATGTCATTAAAGGGTGGATCCCTTTCTTCTAAAGCTGATTTAAGTTCTTTTCTGACAATTTTGTGTGCTCTTCTTTAGTCAACACGTCAGATTCTTCAGTATTAATTAAAGTGCCGTCAGGGGAATAAATGTTGGTGAGTCTAAGTTGTTTTATTTTTGTCCAGGTACAGTTATAGAATTGGTCTTCTCCTTCTATAACTTCAGTTTTGATAACCAGTTGTGACGTGTGGTAATATTGTCAGGGTTGTCCAATTGGTAATGTCTTTGTTGGAATAGGTTTGAGTTCTTCTTAAAGTCACAAATGATCTCTGGAATCTATTAAAGGGCCATTTTCACGAAAAATAAAAAGGTAAGGAGGTGTTAGTGATGATTTTTTATGGGTAAGAGGGTGAAAAAAATCACGGATAAATAAAGGCCAGACCCCCAATTGTCAGCCTGGGTGTGGAACTAACCGTGGTTATTGGTTGTAACTGAGGTAGGTTGATGATTAAAAGTGGTTTGGGTAAAGTTTAAGTCCTGTAAAAAAGGTACTTCCTCAATCAGTAATCTTGTCTGAGAGGCTTGCTCTAATTGCTCTAATTAGGCGCATCCAAATCAATACAGAGTATTAATAGGCATCCAAGGAGGTACTCACTTGGGTTCGTGGTTTCTACCTTATTGAAGGTAGGTTGTGGCCAATTCTTGAGGTAATAACAGTATTAAACTATAGATTATCCAGAATTGGGGGATTGTTGGAGAATGGGGAACTAAGCAAGGTAAATAACTCTAAGGTATGTACTGTGCTGGTGTGTTCTAAATATTCTCTGGGGGATAAACAACTGTTTACAGTCTGTTTATATATTGTAAGAGCTCCTCAAGGGGGAACTGTGAGCGCTTCCACTGACCTGGGGAGGTACTGTGGAACTTCAGGGGCAAGACAGATCCTTTTGGGAGGATCTGTTAATGTTTATGATGTGATTTCTACTAAGGCTGTGTTATGGGACACATCTTTGATCAGTAGTCCTTAGTGGGATTGGATCACATCATGACATTTGTATTAATTGATCTGTTATTAATATTATAAAGTTATTAACTTATAATGATGTCATTTATTATTGGTACATCTTATAAGTATTAATTATTATAATATTAATAAGTTCTTTTATTAATAAGATATTAAATTACATATCTTATGCGTGAAATATTCCAATGTTAAGGAATGTGGGCGTAATCAGAGGGGAAAAGAGTGATATCTGTTACTCTGGATATTTCACGTGACAGGGGGCAAAGGCCTACAAGTTATGTATCTTGTATAACAGGAGTACATAGCTTAACCAGAATTATTCATGAGTTTATTAATGAATATATTATTAAAGTATTTATATTAATAATGTAATTAATGTACTTTAATAATATTAATATTAATGTAATAATAATGAAGGTATAATAATAATAATAATAACTACAGAATAGTAATTATTATTAAGGATAATAATTAATATTACTGGAGTTATTTAGAATAAATAATGATAATAAATAGTAATAATAATTAATAAGAATAGTAATTATTATTAGCGATAATAATTATTAATAATCTTTGCAGTTACGTGGTACATGTCAGGTACTGTGATATGTACTCAGTGGCTGACAGCTGATGTCCCAGGGTGAATCATCCCGGCGCCTTCCGGATAATGATCCGTGACCCTGCCGCATTGGCCTCTGCTATGCCCCTCTTCAACCGATCATTTCAGACTCCCTCGAATCCGCACCCCAATCCACTGTGACCAGCCGCACGCAATTCCGAAACCGCGGACATAGAAAACAATCTCCAGAATTGGCCGAACTTGTCCGCCGACAGCTGACCAAAGTGATTGCCTCGACCACCCGACAGATCCTAGTTCGCCTATGAGTAAGTGTCTGTACTTACCAGTATG